>OU015753.1:80301952-80321205 GCA_907169655.1 Acomys percivali
AGAGAGAGAGAGAGAGAGAGAGAGAGAGAGAGAGAGAGAGAGAGAGAAATTTGTTTCTAAGACTGTTTTTCTTCTTTCATAGAATAATGAAAAATACTGTATTTTCCTTGTTTTCAAACAAGGAAACTACTTACAGTGACTAATTACTCAAATACTTGAGCAAATAATTTTCCAACTCTTAACATTCATCCATTCAGTGATTTTGTTTGTGTTTTTAGTTTTTGAGTGTCAACTCTATTCCAAGCAAATTTTGGAAGCTGGTTTTGTAATAGTGAACAAAATGATCAAAGTCATTATACTCAGAAGGATTTTATTCTAGTGGAGGGCATTAAAAAAATCAAAATGAAAAAAAAATTTAAAAAATCAAAACGTGTATTCTGCCTGGTATGAGAAAAGGTGATAGAGAAAAAGAAAGTAGAGAAGAATAGGTATTTCTAGGGAGGAGGTGGAACTTCACTCTTTGAGAGGCCTTCAGGGGACAATGGGGTAGAGACCAGCAGAACCCACAGACACTGCCGTTCAGAGGGAGGGAGTATCCCCGCTGGTGTGGTGCCACTGCTGTTTGAAGAATCGTAAGGAGACAGAGTGAACAAGGAGAGCAGTAGGATCTGAATCATGCAGTACAATAATAGAGTCTTCCCTAATATTTTTATCTGCATTCTATAATTTATTTTAAATATGCATTCTCTCTTTTGAATTTCTTTTTTAAAATACTTTTATTTTATTACACATGTATAAAACAAACTATGTGACAATCATGAGAATAATGAGTTCCATACATGTTACATTCACAGGGAATTGGCCACCTGCATTCATCCCATTTGAAGTCAGCGTCTTTCCTGTCATGTTGGGTCTAAATTTCCAAATGAGATTCAATATCTAGCCTATCTCAACTCTAATAGCTTAACTTCTTTATCTTGATCTAAAACTATCTTGTCCCCTAACCAACTAAACTTGGTTGTAAAACTATACTATCTTGTCTTCAATGCCCCTCAGAGACTTGAGAAGGAATAAAACTTAAATTCCTGAGTGAATCAGCAGTGTGGGTTAGCAGCTTCCAAAAATGTACAAATTGACTTAAGACAGTTTACTGCCTGACCAGTCTCATCAGGAGGTGGTCATAAGTCATTATTGGTCTTATACAGAGAAAAAATTAGGGGAAAAGCAGGAATGTCTCTCTTTGCCTTTATCTTGCATACATAGGCAAGGAGATGGGAGCTGAAAGGAAAAAAAGGGAGATTTAGAAACATAGAGGGAGGATAGAACAAAAGCTGGATGATTGAACCTTCTCCTTAACTCAAGGCCTTAATTGTTACTTATAATGGAGGTTATGTCTAAGTCATTGCTATAGAATTTAGTGTACTGATACAGCACATGAGCATGTCAAATACTTGGCAGATTTTAATACAAGAATATAAATCGTAAGTCTAACAGGTAGATATGACTCTATCGATATATGTGGTAAATTAGTTGAATAAGGTCTTCAAAAACCTCAGAGGCACACAGAGTATGACATTTAAAGTTGTTCTTACAATCCCAAATTCCTTCAACAACAAGACAAATTAACTCCTGACAACACCCAGCTAACCTCAAAGAAGATGATGACCATCAAAGAACCTCCTTATGGAGATGACTTCAAAGGTCGCAAACCAGCCACTGGGCAAAATGTCCTCATTCCTGCCACAACCAGAATCTGCCTAAAAATGGGCAACTTAGATGTAGGCAGAGTCGATAGCCGCACTCTGCCAAGTCAGGGTAAGCAAGTCCTCAATAGTTCCTGCCCTGCGAACAAATCTGGCAGAGATATTAGGCCAGAAAGCTGAAGATGAGGCTCCAATGTTATAAAGTGTATTGGGTGACTGGTCAGGCAGTAAACTGCCTTCCCTAATTTTTTAAGAATAAGTTTTTACATGTATGTACATATATTAGATGAGCATTTTTATTTTGTTTCTTAGTCCCTTATGGCATAACACATGATTGGTGGACTTTGCATTAGTTTTAAAGTGTGAGTTTACATAATAATATCGATGTTATATAAGAAGAGTAGACTTCATTAAGACTTTGTCTCCTGTTCACAAGAGGGAATTAGCTATTTTGGTTACACACAAGACATGTTATGCAGAATTGTGACCTCCTTATTCTGTTTATTTAGAGATTAAATATAGTTTAAGGAGATGTACTTGGGTAACAGGCTGACAAAAGCATATAATGGGTTAAGCTTATTTGTCAACTTGACTGAACTGAGACACCCTTAGGAAATTGGTGTCATATATCTATGGGATGTTTCCAGAGACTGGCAGATGGATCAGTGAACTGGGTGGAGAGGTTCCACTCTGACTATTGGCACTACCACTTACTCCATCATGAGGGTGTGGGAACATGGAAAAACAGAACTTGTTACACAAACACATACATCTCTTGAATTAATGTTTATGTGTTGCTGCTGCTGCTGCTGCAGTTGTCTGAAGACCTCAGACTCCAGAGTCTTCAGTCTTTGAATGTAGACTTTCTGGGCCAGGGGGCTTTCAGCTTTGGGATAGACCTACATCTTTGGTTGTTCTTTTTGGGAAGCTTCAAGCTTCCTTCTGGCTTTCCAGCCTGTGGATAGCTATTGTGAGACGATGGAGCTTTTGACTGTATAAGTCAATAGAATAAATCCTTTCTTGTAATTGTGTCTGCATTCTGTTGATTCTCTTACTCAAGAGTTCTGGCTAACTGAAAGGATGACAGGGCTAGAGAGACAGGCGATACAGTGTGTAGGTTGTGTAGTGCCTTGTAGAGTTGTCTTTTAGTTTGCTGAAGCAGAGTGCAATTTAGGGATTTTGAAACATTGGGAGGATAAGTTTTACTTAATCATCCCAGTGTTTGTATCTTCCTAAGAGATTACAGGGAGCAAGGGCAGAGGCAGGAGACCAGTGAGAGGGCTACTGGGTAATCCAGGTGAGAGATAATGCAGCCTTGGGGGCAGCACAGCTGTGGTGGAGACAGTGTGAAGTCATTCTGGCAGTATGGGACTCAGAGTTGGCCAGCTCTGCAGACAGACTTCATGTAGGATGTGAGAGAAAGAGACAAGAAGATAACTTCCAGATTTTTGGCTTGAGCAACTGAGAGGATGCCTCTCTTATTGATTGAGAGTGGGAAAATGGTGGGAGGTGAGGATTCATTCGGGAGGGAGAATCGGGAGTTTGGGTTGGAAAGAGATAAGTGTGAAATGCGTATTAGGCCTCTAAATGGAGATGTCAAATAGGCATGTAGATATATGAGTCTGCAGTCCAGAGTTGCTGTCTGCACTCCAGATAGAAATTTAGCATCATTGTGTATAGACAATGTTGAAAGCCAAGTAACACAGTGAGCTCACTAAGGAAGTGAGTGGAGCCAGAGGAAAGGCAAGTTGAAAGAGTTATATTTTTTGAGAGTTAGTTGAAATGGCTTGAAATAGCTACTGTATTAATCATAACCACAGTGTCATTAATACTTGGAATATTCACATTTGTAAAATGCTAAATGCTTTATGATGGAAACCTAAATATCACATAGAATCCTAAAGGGTCAGATATAGCACTTCCGAAAATAAAATAAAGACCCACTTCATTTCCCTGACTGGAACAGCTAGGTGAGTGGTGGCCCTGGCTGGGATCACTCTTTGTTTTCTTGTAGCTCTTAGAAAAGCCTCTCTTTTGGTGAGTGAAAACAGTTTAGCAGAGTGGAGGAAGTACTTTTGTCTGAATTGATTCTTTCCTATTTATAAGTCTTATAAAATACATCCATCACTAAGTTTAAGAAGTGGTGTCTTGTTATGCTTGTTTCAACACATACACATAGCTACTATATTTCTACATTATCTATATTGCTATCTACTCTTACGTGTCTTAAGGATTTTGGGGATAATACCCTTGGGACTATATCCTTCCAAACCAAAGCAAATTATTACAGAACAGCACCAAACTACTTTATAGTGAGATATGCCCTCTACATTCATTCAATAGATATCGTTAAACCCTTTCTTAAGGTAAAGAAAGCCTGTAAGATTTAAGCATTAACATGGCTGTGGAATTCCTCAGAGCAGACTTTGAATCTAGTCCCCAATGCTATCTTTAAATGTGAAATATCATTGTCATTTTCACTTGTAAGATAAATAGGATGTGTATAGTTGGAGATGCCCTAAGTGTCTGGCCCTGCATGGTGGACACCAGCCTGATTCTTGGCCCCGAGTCACATTTAGTATGAGGAAGTTATCTGATTCCAATTTTGATGGCTGCTCCTGGTCAAGAAGAGTACCACTCCCCAAAGCTGAAAGTTAATTGGCCGTGTCTCCTGCCACGTACCTTCTGAGTCCAGTTGACAGAGATGCTGTTTGTCCTCATGAGAGACAAGAAATGACTTGGTTTTGTGTAGCCCTCATACTGTGCCATTGGGCCTCTTCCCCCACCCTACAAGACCAACATCCAGGCAACCTGGAGAACTGGCACTCAGAGTTATCTCTTATTCTTCTAGTCCAGGAGATTTTTTTTTCTTTCTGTGACAGGGATTCAAAAATAATATAACTATTTAATTCATATTCTAAAATTAAGTTTAAAGCAACTGTGTAATGGCTCCTAGTAACATCTATTCAGAGAAAGAATTACCCTCTATGCCTCCTTACAAATCTCATAAGTGCATGGGAGGACTGTCTTGTAAGCTGATGTTTTGTTCATCTACTTATAGAAGTAAATGTATTGGTACATAACCAATCACACCAAAGATCAGTGGCTGGAAACAATATAATTCTTCAGTCAACAGATTCTGTAGGCCTCACATTTAAATCTTAGTCGGACCGATCACAGTCTTTCCTGAAGGTTGGTTCAGGTACTGGCCATGGGCAGAGATACCAAACCACCACTAGAAGTCAACACCAATATCTGGTTGCTAGCCAGGCCAGCCTTGATCAATGAGGGGAGCCACTGCACAGGGGCATGAATACAGGACACTAGGGGAGAGGGGTGACTATGGCTATCTCCCACGGCCATTTATGTACCTAATATCTATCAAATACTCACTATATGCTGAGACACAGTCCTCAGACCCTTTATGTAAAGCCCATTGATGTCTCTAACTGGCAAGTGTTCTCTTATTTTCTTACTGCATATTTTTACTCCAGCCTCCTCCACATTTCAGTTAAAGAAACTCTTTAGGCTTTGAAAAAGCAACATATTTAGGACAGATTTTTTTTTTTTAATAGATGTGCACAAACATGTCTATGAATGTGTTATGATGTATATGTATGGGTGTGTGCACAGAAACACATATATGCAGAAGCAGAAGTGTGTGCTGTGTTACCAGTGTCCAGGATCCTTCTGTCTTGTTTGAAGTAGGCCTTCCTGGTTGTTTGTCTTCAGCAGCATATGACAGGCTATCTGGCCAAGAAGCTTCCAGGGAGTCCCCTGCCTCTGGTCCCATCTCACCACAGGAGCACTAGGATTAACAAAGCACGCTGACACACCTGGTGTCTTCACACATGCTACCTACTGAGTCACCTCCCCAGTCCCACTCTGAACTTTGAGTTGTCTTTATTGATGTGTAATAATTTCACTTCTTGAAAGAACCAGGTATTTCTTGCTAGACCCAACATAAAATAGCTCCTTAAACTATTCTTACTGGGGGAAAAAGACCAAAGTCTGTTTGAATGGAGGAGGATATTTATTTACTGTTTCTTGTGTGTATCATACTAACTTAGGGTTCTATTACTGTGAAGAGACACCATGGCCACATCAACTCATATAACAGAAAACATTTAGTTGGGGCTGGCTTACAGTTTCAGAGGTTTATTCCATTGTCATCATGGCAGGAAGCATGGTGGTGTGCAGGCAGACACGGTGCTGGAGAAGGAGCTGAGAGTTCTACATCTGGATCCATAGGCAGCAGGAAGTGACTGAGAACCACTGAGCCTGAGATTGATCTTCTGGGACCACAAAGCCCACCCCCCTCAGTGACACACTTCCTTCAACAAGGCCACACTACTAATAGTGCCTCTTTCTGTGAGCCTATGGGGACTACTTTTACTCAGACCACCACACATACCAACAAACTTAAATAGTAGAAAAGCTATTTTAAGTTGAGGAAAGCACTCATTCAAAAGTGTTGATTATTTATTCTGAGCAGGTTATGTTTATGTGCCTGTGATGTAACAGTGAAGAGATTAGACAGATGAAGGAGCTTATCTTCCAGTAAGGAGAGAAAGATAATACAATAATAAATAACATGCTAGAAAACAAGAATTGATAAACAAATGATAGCACTATGCTAGCTGGTGGTGTTCACTACAGAAAGGAGGAAAACTAAAAATCAGAATTACATGGTTTTGAGAGCATTGGATGGCAGCAGGTTACAGTCCTAACCAGTTGGATAAACTAGGCTTGATTGAGGAAGCAGCACTGAAGACAAGTTTAAGACAAGACTTTTTTTTTTTTTTTTTTTTTTTTTTAAAGTTGGGTAAGGAAGAAAACAAAAATATGGTATGGGGTTTGGTAATAGTGAAAAATTAGTTAGTAGGACCAATATGTAGAATATCTGTACAGTAATTGTTGGGCAAAGATTACAGAGTGAATGAACTGGTGAGGTGGGTCAGAGAATGAGTTCCACGTGGTTGTTAATTATTGCACGGTATATAGGAGGATGGTGACCATGGAAGAGAGAGGTCAGATGGAGCAAAGGGAATGAAGAAAAGTCCCATGGCTTTGGTGAAGAGCATTGAGGAGTTACAGGCGATGCTGTCTATGACAGATTCAGGCATCAGACTGGAAGAAGGCCATGAAGCAGCAGTGAGGAACTAGGTGACACCTGGCTTTAACAGCTTAAGACACACGACACTCTCTGCTGTGGAGATGGCTGAGGAGATATTTCCTCTAGGAATGTTAGCTTCCCCTCTATGCAAGAAGAGAACCTGGTATTCAGATACTAGCCAGAAACTGGGATTTGGAGGCTAGCATGTAATAATGGCAACTTGTGTGGAGGGAGCGGCAGAAGGAGACAGAGGGGGTTCGGAGTGGAGCAGGGATAGCAGCAGTTGAGTGTCACTGGGAGCTGAGGTGCTAGACATGCTATGGCATACAGGGCTGGCAGAAGGGAGTCTTGGCATGGCCAGCACAGGGTAAGGTGAGGCTGGCTGTTGCAGGGGAGAAGGGAGGCTTTGTGTTTGTGTTGGGGCGGGGGTTGGAGTGGGGAGCTTGGGTACTTAGTGTTGCGCAATACCAGTGAAGTAGACTTCAAGGTAAACATCCTTTTTTGTGCAGATTTCTTTTTCTTTTTCTTTTCTTTTTTTTTTCTGTGTGAAGATGCAGTGCAAGCATTGCTAAGATTGTCGAATCTCCGCCCCGACCTGATGTCCTGACTTGGATTCTTTTTTCTAACAAGATTCCCAGTGTCCTTCATGCGCATAGCCCTGGGAGAAACGTGCTCAGTGCACACATTTTTCAACCTCTGAAGACTATTTTACATCTCAGGAAATAAAAACTGGGGTATATTTTTGGAGGGGTTGAAAACTTCAAAAAACAAAAAACAAAACAAACAAACAAAAAAAACTTCAAGACTTCTTAGAGTTTTCCAAAATCAGGGGACAGGTAAGATGGATCCCCGTGTAAGGGTGCTTGTCACCAAGCCTAATGGCCTGAGGTCAATGCTGGGGACTCCCAAGGTGGAAAGAGAATGGACTCGCTCACATGTGTGCAATGGCACTCAATTGGTGTGCAAACGAATAAATAAGTTTATAGATGCAAGATAAAATTAAAGACATTCCAAAGTTAGGGTATGAAGAAAGTTGAAGGCAGAGAAGTACCAGGAATACAATTGTTTTGTCACTTTTAGTTATCCAACAGATGGCTACCCAGTAGAGTCTGTTGTTGCTCAACGCTGTGGGTCCATGTGAAGAGAAATCCCCATGGCCTGATGTGTTTGAGGTGCAGTTTTCTGATTTACAAGCAAGCTATGACTAGAGGACAAGAGAGGGGAGGGGTAAGATGAGTGTTTATTTTCTTCAGCTATTATTAACCTAAGCTCGGGTGCTTGTACCAAAGAAAGGAATTACTTGTATTTATTCTTATGGATAAATTGCTAGCAATAAATTATGAGAGGGAAAAAAATAACCATGTGGGATAATTGACTGAAAAACAAATGTCAGTGAGAGTAAACAGAATGGATTCCACAAAACCTATTTGCAAAAATGTCAGAGGAGTTGAGTTGTTTTCCCTCACAATATTTGTGCTGGTATAAAGGGACTGCAGTTTAATTAAATGTCTCCACAGAGACGAGGCACTCCACTGCGTGTCACTTTGAGATTCTTCTAAAGGAAAGGACTGCTCTGTGATTAAGTGAGGTGGCATCTTGTCTGTAGCAGCAAAAAGAAGACCCTTCCACAGTGACAGGAATCGAGGAACACCTGCCAGGGAACAGGACCTGGGAGTTGGGGATAGCTGTATGACCATGAGTGGCTCCCATGGGACATCCAGCATCAGAGTGATGGACACTTGCTCTGTCTTGTAATATGTTCATTGGCCAGCCCTCCATGTCTCCTGTCTCCCAAGCCCTCCCTTCTTTTGTGGCGGGTTCTGAGCACCGCCCCACCCCCCACCCCCCTGAAATGTAGCAAAACAAAAAGGGATCTGGGAGATTTTTAAAACTAAAAGAAGTTATCAGAAAATGAAATTATTCTAAAGAAAGATATTTGATGAAGCAATATACTTGTCCATAGTTCTAAGTCTTTAGAAAAAAAATTTTTTTTTAAGTCTTAGTAATTCTGATTTTCTGTGAGTTTGGTTATTCTGCAGGAGAATGACAAAAGAGTCAGGACTCGTTGTATGTATGTATCTTATTTTCTTCTTTTTCTGGGCAACCTCAGATTTTTTAAAAGACAATGTTAAATAAGGTACTTAGTATTTTTTTAAAATTTCAAACATTAAACTCAGATTACTATAAAATCAGACAGTACAACAGTTTGTTTAAAATTATTATTACAACATGTAAAAAAATACTAATAATACCATAAAAAGGTAGTGGGGGCTGGGGTGATGGCTCAGGGGGTAAAGTGCTCCCTGGGAAACATGGAGACCCAGATTTAGATTCAAAGTACCTATAAAAAGCTGGGTGGTTATGGTGGTGCACATCTGTAAGTTCAGTGCTCTGGTTGCAGAGACAACAGGAGCCCAGTGGAGAATTGTGAGCCCAAGGTTCAGTGGGAGACTTTGTCCTTAATGTAATGTGGAGAGAGACTCAGAAACATACTCAAAATTGGCCCCTGGCCTCCACCCACGCATGCACAAGCAAGAGTATCTGTACACACTTGTGTACACACATGTACAAACGATACACATTTATGTACTACAAAGACATACACCACTCACATGCACATGAACACATCACATATATACACACAGGCACACATCTGCATGCATGTAACACACACACTGCACACAAACATATCACACACACACACACACACACACACACACACACACACACTGAAAGTAGTTTTTGTCTTTCTTGCGATCCATTTTTTATATGGAAGAACCGAAGTAGACTTGAACATAAAGACATGATTATGGGCTGTATTTTTTCTTTTTGTGGTACTGAAGAAGAAACCCAGAAACTCACACAAGGTAGGTAAGCCCTTGAAGGCTGAGGAACACTGTCGAGAGTGAGCAACCACACAGTCTTCCTGGGCAAGTTATCAAGTGGCTGTTTCTAGAAAGTGTGAAGTTGTCTTTTGCTTTGTTGGAAAATAATTCAGAACCAGGAAGGATTTCATGAAAGCTCTAGGGTATGTCTGTTTGGCTGCCCCACCAAAAAACAGCTGCATCTGTAAGAGTTAGAAAAATAAAGAAATCAGAGACAACAGTGTAGCGAAAAGAATAAGTCTGAATGCTAATCATTTTAACTACAGGGACACAAAGCTACATAGGGTTTATGCTGTAAATTTCCATGCTTGCTTCTATGGTCACATGTTTACCAAATACATGAAAACAATGAATGCCAGTTAGAAAGCCATCGTCCTCATAGGTACCAAATAAGTGTGCATCTGGGATCCCTGAATCAGGCTGGGTAAGCCCATCTTGGGTTTTCTTAATGTGACATTCTATTTTACCCTTCATTGCTGTGAGAAACAAGGGGCCACTGATTGACTGGCTGTGGATTAGGCAGGAAATAAATGAACATGACAGTCACCGCTGCTGGGAGAATACAGCTCCGTTCCGGGAAGATGCTGCTCTGAGCTGGGAGAACATGGATGCTTCCACTCTGACTCTGGTTATGCATATGGCAAGCGAGGGAGCTCAGGAATTTAAACCAAACCTCAAGACAGGGCTTGTCTGTTTTATTTAGTGCTCCCAACTTAACTAGATACAGCTATTCTTATTGTACAAGGAACTGTGCATTTTCTGCCTTTGTGTCTCCTTTATCTCACTCACCCGCTGATAACTCACAAACATGGAAACAGTCAAGTTCAGCAGAAGAGTGACCAGGCCAGAGGGCAGTCATTAGGCAGTAATGCTGCAGGCTTTTGCGAGGAAGTGTTGTGGCAGGAGGAAGCCTGTGCACAGTTCCATTGTTGACTTACAGGAAAAATATTTGAAGGATTAGTATCTTTTTTTTTTTTTTAATGGTTTGAGAGAAAATAATTTAAATATTTTATATATTCTCTTTTAAGACTGAGGACCAGAGCCGGTGGGGGCTTTGGGAAACCGGGGCTAATGGGAGGCAGTCAGGGATCATGCGGAAGGTCAGAGGTGACCTCACTCCTTATCACTGCTTTCTAATGCAGTTCAAAAATTCTTTCTTGCTTGCTAAGTAATGCCGATTCAGATTCAAAGTTCAAGAACTGCTTTGAAGTAGAAGAGAATTTCCGTAGGAATCCTGGGTGTTTTCCCTATCCATAAATAAATGGTGAAGGTTTGCAAGGTTTATTTTAGGAGCAAGTGGCTGTCTTCTTGCATATATTTATTTACGTGCTCTCGCCCTTAGTCTGTACAGGGGACTGAAGGCACAGAGATGAGTCAAGCCTGCCTCTCCGCATTCAGGAGACTCATAGTGCACTACCAGTCTGAGGATATCATGATATGGTAGGAAAATGGAGTCTAAGTCAGTTTTGCTCAGCCTTTATCTAATCTCAAGGCAGTGATAGGAATTGAAATGGACTCTGGGAAAATCTGCAGAGAATTTATAATGATAATAACAAAGGGCAGGGTAGCAAAGAAGAAACCCATATTTATTTTGCATAAAATTTAAATACTTAATTTGGATAAAGATGTAGAAACTTGAGAAACCCCACTAAGGCTTTTGATTATGCTCTGTTCAAATTGTTAGCAATAATCACTGACCAGAGAGTGCTTGCATGGAAAGCAAATAATCATCTTAGATCATTTTTATGATTTTAAAAGTTGAAAATTTTAGGAATCATAAACCTTAACATTTTCTTTCAGTAACAGCTAAGGTAGGAAAATATCTTGTGATAATGTAAACAGATACAGAATCATTGAATCAGAATTTGTTGCATCAAGTGTGCAAAATGAAGAAGTACAGAAATTCATTAATCTATAGAAATTTATAAGCAGGTGGAGTCACCTTGCTCCTCACATATACCCTACTAAAAATGCCAGTATGTTACATCAAAAAGAAATTTCCAGCAAAGGTGCTGATTGGGGGCTGCTGCTGGGCACCATGTCTGCTGGGTGCCATGTCTGCTGGACTCCAGCCAGTCCTTTGTACTTGTGCCTTGCTTATTTATTCCGTGGACACCTAGAACATGAGAGGAGGGTTGTGATTGGTCTTCTGGTCAGCAAAAAGGATGTTCAAATAATATGACACAGGGGACAGTGAGTCATAGGCCACAGTAGAGCTAGATGTCTCTTGGATTTTGGTGACTGTAGGGAGCATGGTATGCATCATCTATGTTTACCCTGTTGGAGCACCCTCTAATGAGCTATGGCCAAAGCTGTTCATTGCTGCAGAGGCTTGACAAGGAAGTCTGTCTACTCTGGACTCACTGACCTAAGAGATGCGGGTGAAATAGTCTTAGCTCTCTGTTGCTCTGTTGCAGCACATGAGTTGAACACTTGGATCCCAATGCATCCTTTTTATAATAATAATTTTATTTCCTATGTGTGCATGATTGAGTGTATGAATATGTTAAGGGGCCATGGGTGACATGGGTGTGGGAGACCAAGGACAATCTTGGATGTCATTGCTTGATTTTTTACCCCAATGCTTTCTTTATTGCTATAGGAAGAAATCTTAAAAAGAAAAACAAGTGTTACATTGTGGAGTTGTTAAGAAACTACCTCTGAGTCAGGTACGGTGGGGCATGCTTGTAATTCCAGCACTCAGAGGCAGCGGCAGAGGCAGGCAGATCTCTGGGTTTGAGGCCAGTGCAGTCTACAAAGTGGGTCCAGGATGGGCATGGCTACACAGAGAAATGACTTAGCAGTGTGATCATAGTTTAGTGGTGGCCTTTGTGGACATTCAGCCTTAGTGATTAATCTTGTAGCCTCTTAAATCTATCTAACATATCCATGAGGTTGGAATTTTGTCATGTCAACAAGTCAACAATCTGGCTAGGTAGGGGAGAAAGACCCTTTCCCAAACTAAAGGGATCGGGCCTGCCCTTGGAGTATTCACATGTTTGGCGTCTAAAGGTATGAACAGGGACATTTGGACTGGACGAAGGCAGGCAGCACCTGCTAAATACTACCATGGTGTAGGACACTTCATCCTTTCGGAAAACAAGAGAGGGGTCTAGTCTTTGTAAAGATGGGAAATCTGAACTTGAGGAAAGTCTGCTGCTTAAATTAGTGGCAGGGCCAAGACCCAAGTCCAAAGAACTTGGCTTTAGCGTTTGGTACCCAACCCCATCACCATCCTGGGTGCTGAAGGAAGAAAGTTACACAGAGATCTTGCACTGGCCTAGCTTCATAACAGAGTGAACAGCATTTTACTTTTTCTTCTGTTTCCTCCTCTTTGTGCTCACCCTTCCTCTTTCCCCATTGCCTCCTCCCCTGTTCCTCTCCCCCCCCCCTCCTCTTGTCTTCTGAGACAGGTCTTGCTTTGTAAATCTGGCTGTCCTGGAACTTGCTAGTTCCACCAGGCTAGCCTTGAACTTGAAGCAACTTTCTTACCTCTGCCTCCTGTAAAGTTAGAATTTTAAGTGTGTGGCTCCGTGCCTGGCTGACACTTTTGTTTTAAGACCAGAAGAAGAGACATAATCCAGTCAGATGTACTGGTGGTAGAAGTCATAGAACTGCATACCGACCTGCTCTATAAGCGGACAACTGGATTATCATCCTCAGAAGGCAAGACAAGTTTTTTTGTGTTCTTGTGCGGCATGAGAAGAGAGTGAAGTAGAGAGGAGATATTGAGAGAACATGGGCAGTGCAAGGAGGCCAAGAAGCTGATGGTATTAGAACGTAGCTCATGGCTGCTAAGCATATCCACCAATTTCAGTGCAGTCTCGGCACTGATGAGCTGTACATATGACTATATGCCAGTTGTCTCTATAATAATATATAGTTGTAAACAGATTTAATTCAGTTATGTGGGCTTAACAATTACTGAGTTCTTCTTTTTTTCCCCTTGAAAGCTGAACTCAAGGGTTTCACGACCTGTTGTTCCTTGAGATGCTCATCGGGACCTATCAGATCCTGCCTGGATTATGATGGTGAAGATGAGCTGTATACATTGTTTTTATTTCCTCAGATGAGGGGATGTAATGAGAGCCATTCTCAAGCCTTTCCAGCTCTTTCTGAACTCTCACTGGCTGGTCAACTCAGCTGTTTTGGCTCAAAAGCCTCTCCAAGCTGACTGATTCAAACTGGCTGCTCTTGGTTTCTGATTGAATTGCTCTGCCTGGCCTCAAACTAATCCCAGCAATATATTTTAGTCTTTTGGCTCCTTCTCATTCTTTGCTTTGTTATGTCCTCACCTGAGTCTAGCTTGTTCTCTTTGCAACCTGTCTCGGTTAAACTGTCCCAGTAAAAAATTCTCTTTCCTTGTGCTGCTCTTAAGTAGCCTCTCCTTCCTGTCTGTTCTCATGAGAATTGAATGTGTCCTATCTATGACTCATTCTGACAAATCTTTCTCTGATCTCCCACTTTGTCTGTCCCTCAATTAAACATCACTTTTAAACACGGCTGCTTCCTTCTATACACTAACCTTGCCTTTATTTATTTATTTATTTATTTATTTATTTATTTATTTATTGGTGTTAAAGGTTTGTGCTAAGGGCCTGTCTGTATCCCAGCCAGATTATGGTGTAATCCAGAGTGTGTCTGCATTCCAGTCAGATCACATCGACATAGCAGGTTTTTGGAAGTGATCTCTCACCAGAGCAGCCACGTCGCTGGATTAAAAATCTTCTACAATTGCAGTGATGGTGGCCAGTGTCCTGAGATTCCCTCTGTTCACAGTGATGTTTGCTGTCCTGCTTCACACTTGTAACCTGTACAGCAACAGGTTCGCTTTCCCAATGATGTGCTCACTGAAGGCTCCCCATAAGCCTCACTCTTGGATGGCATATCTGCCTCTCTTTGGACAGAAATACAGATTTGGGGCTCTTGAGGAGAGTCCCAATATCAGAAGTATGAGGACGCACAATTACAATGAGTAGCAACAGCAAGAGCTGTCAAGCTGTTCGGATATGTTGGCAGAAAAGATTACAGAAGAAAATGTATCTGCAGGACTGATTATGTGGATAGCCTTTGGGATGATACAGAGGCTTTGGCATGGCCACGCTGTCACGAGCTTGGCTGTGGTTGTGAGATCACCACTCTTTTCTCTTACATTCCTGGCTGAGATCCAAATTCAGAGAGAGGTGGCGGGCTGAGGCTGTGTGCAGCTGTCAGCATGCCTGTGGGCATCCGGGAAAAGGCAGGATGGGCCACACACAGCAGGGAACAGGCTCAGACCCTCTTTTCACAAGAGGACTCTGGGCAAAATAGTACAAGGTAAGCTTGACTAAGGCAAGCAGCTTAACTGAGAGAGTGTCTTGACCTCCACCTAGTGGTAATTGAAAATGGGTCGGCCACTCTTGTCAGGTTAGGGACACATAGGACTAACAGCTTTCTGAATATAGAATTATGGGTCTTCCTATCAAATTCCTTTGGAGATAGAAATGACCCCTGCTGTATCTACTTCCAGAGAGAAAACTGATTTCAAAGTATAGGCTAGTGGCAGCCTTTCTTAAAGGGTAGGAGAACGAAAACATTAAATTGTATAATTAATTTCAATTGGTCTTGAAGACTCACATTTCTGAGTGAGTTGAAAAAGCCAATTGCAGGATCTGCTGAGGAGGCTCAGAGGGTGAGAGTGCTTTCTGTGTAAATGTGATGGTTGGACACACCCTAAATCCTGTCCAGTGTCCTCCACATGTGTGCTGTTGCTCATATCTGCACTCACACGCATTCTCCTCACACAGTAATGAGAGCAAACATTTTTAAACAGGCAGTTGTTATATGGCTAAGTATATCCATGGTTTTAAAGTTAGTGTTTTTCTAATATAGAGAGTATCATTATGCTATGTTCTAGATTTTAAATACTGTTTAAGCCTTTTGTATTCATGTACTTATGTAGAACTGAAAAACCAAGAAAGTTACGGCACTCACTCATTGATTGATAGTAAACTAAATCAAGAAACATTTTCATAAACATTTTATGTGAAATATGCTTGTCTGCAACAATTAATGAGCCTCAGAGTCCTCATGGAAAACCAGGCACAGTGGACTCATTTTCCCATTGCTAGTGAGTTGAAGGCAGTGGGACTTGCTGGCCACTAGGCCAACCATCTCAATAAAAGGTAGAGAGAGAGAGAGAGAGAGAGAGAGAGAGAGAGAGAGAGAGAGAGAGAGAGAAGAAAGAGAGAGAAGAGGCAGGCAGGAGGCAGGGAGAGAAGGAGGGAGACAAGAAGAAGGGGAGGAGGGGGAGGAAGATAGGAAAAGAGAGGAGAGAGAAGCTTTAAAAGTTGCTTCTCAGGTCAGAAGAGATGTTTCAATGCTTACATGTGTGTACTACTGCTGCAGAGGACCAAGGACCCATGTGTGGCTCACAGTGCACACGTGGGAGGCTTACAACTGCCTGTAACTACAGCTCCAGGAGGGTTTGATGCTTCTGGTTTATACCTTATCACACATTCATATTTAAAAATAAATATTTGAAAATAAGACTTACTTCTCATAGGTCCAGTCATCCTCACTGGGTTTAAGAATCTAGTGTTGGTTGTCAATGTAACACAGCAGACTGCTAGCTGTTTATTTAGAACTGCATCATTGCTATTTCTCATTTTGTCTATGGAATGCAGCTTCCCAGGCAGTCCTCTGAAGTTATGAACAAAATTAGCATCTGTTTTCCTATTTATTTTGTCTTTCTGCTCTTGCTTTTTGCCTATTTTTTCACTCATACAAAAGGTGCTTTCTTGCCCCCCCCCAAGGAGAATATAGAAATTTGAACTGTATAGCCTAAGTTTCATTATTTTAGCTAGTCAACTGTAAATATTTTCTAATTGATTAAAAATTTTAAATAATCCTATGCAGTATATAAATATGTAATAAAATAATTTACTGCTTCATCATTCATCTGTGAAAAATTATTTACTGCCTAAATTAACAAAGTGAATAATGAAGTTTAGTGAACTGCAACTCAGTAGTTCCTCATTGAAAAGGGATGGTCTAGGAAATAGACCTTACCCTCTCTGTTTTCTTATTGTCTTACTTTAAAAAAAAAAAAGATCTCAGTCATTTAAACATCTATGGTACAGGAAAACAGAAAATCTGTTTTCAGCATCATTATTCTCAAAAAAGAAAACATTTCTGACTGAGTGCCATTGCTTCCTGCCTCCCCACCACAAAACCCTCCAGGTTTTGCAGCAACCAGCTCAGTGTTCTACAACTTAAACTAACCCTGGCACTGTCTGTGTCGTTCCTCTGGTAGAAGCTGAGTCCCGTAGACTGCCACTCACTCCAGAGGACCTTTGAAGTCCAGGTTATCACTCATTCTGTCAGCTGAAGGGCTTTATGGGAGTTCCCATGACCTTCGCCTTGGTTTGGACCATCAGACAGAACGGTTCCCCGAGCTCAGGAAAACAATTTACTTCTTAAATCCCACATTACTTATAAAGACTACAGCTTAAAAACTGTTATATAAATGATATTCATAAGGCAAAGATGGGGAGGGACTGGGGCCTTTCTCATCCTCTGAAGGCTTACCACCTTCTCAGTGCCTCCCAGCAACGCAGAAGCTCCACAGTCCCCGTTATTTTTGGGTGTGTGGAGTGACTGTCCATAGACAGTTGATTAAACCTGGCCCCATATTTGAGAGCTTTCCTTACGCTACCTCATTAACATAAACTGGGTGGCTAAACTGGACTCCTTAGGAATAAGAAAATATGCAGGCGTGTTCCTTTCACCTTATTATTCCTATCACTTAAGAAATGATGAAGATTTAGATTCGTGCAAACGCGCGCGCACGCGCGCTCACACACACACACACAGCCTAATTATAACTGTAGTTTTTCTGGGTGGATGTGGTAGCAGAGAAGAGACCTAGCAGAGATAGAAGTCTTATACATTAATCCATCAAGCAATACGCCTTCCATATACTTTCTTCTTTTCATCCCAACAAGGGCAATGGATCTAGTGAAAGCTGAATTATGTCAGTGAAAAACTGTATTTGCTGTGCAGGAGATGTGGGTTCAGCATGGAGCTTCCTAAAGAACACTTCTGAGAGACTGCCTCTGGTCCTGATAGCACATGTTCAAGGATAATCTATGAGATTATTCTTCTTGGGGTGTGGTCAAGGCAAGGCAAGATGAGGAGGGCCTAAAATTATTGCACATGGGGGAGCTGTAGCCCTATGGCTTCTTAGCATGGAGGAGGGAGAGTGTAAGGGAGTGGCTGGGGGGTTGGTGTACAGCCTGTCAGGGCTTTTATTTTCGGTAGGACAGCTGCACTTACTAACTTTTGGCCCCTAGATGGAAACAAGTATTACTTAAGGAAAAAAAAAAAAAAAAGAATGATTTGGGGTAGATAGATAGAAAGATGAATTTCCACAGGTCATAATCATTCAAAGAAAGGCAATCTGAGGAGTTAATGAGGTGTTTGCCTGAAGCCTTGGGTTACCTTCTCATTAAAAGTTCAATATGTTCATTTGTGTATGTATGTGGTGGTGGAGCAGTAAGTGTGCATGGCATATATGTAGAAATGACAAGACAACTTACAATTGTAGGTTCTCTCCTTTCACAGTGTGAAATCCTGGCATTGGGCTCAGATGGTTAGGTCATCTAGCTAGCCTGGGTCACCTCTTGACGTGGGTGCTGCACCATTAGAAACACAGTTGGATTAAACTACCTTTGATGATCTGTCCAGCCTGAGACTGTGATTGTTTTTTTTTTCTGACAAGACTTTACTGCAGAGCTGAGGCAGCAGCTGCTGTGGCTATGTCTCCCTTTGGAGACCAGCATGTTCATCCAAGCCCTGCCACACACTCCAGCCGGCATAGGCTGATATCCTGTGTTTAATGAATATTTTACATGTGCATTCATGATACAGAACAGTTTTCAGAGAAGCCATCACAATATATTCGTGACTTAATTTTAAATGGTATGGTCTTGGTCAAAATTTATAGTCAGTGGCTTTGCATTTTCACGTGTGTGAATATTTATACCCTGTCTACATCTCCCAGTGCTGTTCTCTTTGATAAACTCCCTCCTTTGATGCCCCCCTTCCAGGAGTTGCTTGGTCTAAGAACACGTGTGTTAATTTTCAAACATGGGGAATCTGACAGCAAATCTCTCTGGGGGATGCATCTCCTTTTAGATAAGAAGCCAAACCACTTTCTGGAAGTCTAAAGATGAGAAAGCAGGGGTTTAGGAATAGATTGGTTCATTCTGTATAATTCGCTCCAGGTTCTTTTACATGGCCCTTGCCTCCAACTATAGTAAGAATGAGAAAAAACAAGGAAAGAAAAACAGAGATATTTAGTGGTGAAGAAATCAAGTCCTTGCCGAATCCCTGCTTTTCTTCACTTGGAAGGTTATAAATATATTTATCAACTTAAACTCCAAAAAAGCATTTAAGAAATTGGAAGATGAGAAAAAATGTGCTAGAGAGAGAGAGAGAGAGAGAAGGAAGGAGAGAGACTCTGAGATAGAAACACACAGAACACAGAGACAGAGGCAGGCAGGCAGGCAGGCAGACAGACAGACAGACACAAACACACACACACACACACACACACACACACAGAGA
>OU015753.1:80324795-80374964 GCA_907169655.1 Acomys percivali
TATGGCTTGAGATCTGAGATAGACATTCTTTTATTGTACAGGATTGTTTTAGCTATTCTGGTTTTTTTTCCATATTAAGTTTAGAATTGATCTTTCAAGGTCTGTAAAGAGTTGTGGAGCTATTTTGATATGGATTGCATTGAATCTGTAGATTGCTTTTTTGGTAAGATGACCATTTTTACTATGTTGATCCTCCCAATCCATGAGCATAGGAGATCTTTACATCTTCGGATACCTTTTTCATTTTCTTTCTTTTGAGACTTGAAGTTTTTTTTTTTTTTTTATACAAGTCTTTCATTTGCTTTGTTAGAGTTGCACCAAGATACTTTATATTATTTGTGACTATTGTGAAGGGTGTAGTTTCCCTAATTTCTTTTCTCAGTCGGTTTTTATTTGTGTACAGGAGGCCTACTGATTATTTTTGAATTGTTTGTTAATGGATTTTCATAGATCACCCACCACCACAACCACCATGCACTACAGGATATTGCCAATGCTATTGGTTGCCCTCCACAACTTTACAGTAAACTCTACTGTTGAAGATACCACTACTTAAGTCATAGAACATGGAGAAATCATGGTGATAGTCATCTGGGAGCTTCATCTTTATTGACTAGCTTTTCTAGTGGTGGACATTTCTATGCATTGTACCAGAAAGGAAAAGGAATCACCAATTTTACCTGGCTGTGAACCCTGTGAGTTACAAGTCATGCAATATATGCTCACTGGCCCAATAGTGGAAGAAGGAATGTTCTAGGAGTAACAAACAACTTTCTGATTGGCCCTAAGGTCAGCCCCATGTTATGGAACGCATATCTGGTATATCTGGTACTGTTAATGGCCTTAAAGCCAGTAGCTAGAGAGGTCATACCCTAGATGAGAATAAAATGATGTTGTTTTGCTAAATGGACTCAATATTAAACCAACTCCTAATGTCTTATTGCTATGCACATAGATTAGAGCATCCCTCAGCCCTCACCAGAGAAGCTTTCTGCGGCAGCTGACAGTTGACACAGAGGTCTTAAACTGGTCAACACACAGAGAACCAGAGACTGTGGAGCACTCAGCCTTAAAGGGATGCACCTATACATATCACACTTTTCCATCCCAGTGCTCAGGGATCTTTGAAGAAGAGCAGGTATATAGCTCTAAGGAAACTTTTCTGGATATAATAAGGACAGTTACAGATATGAACTCAGTGTTTGTGACAAAATGCACAAGACATAGCAAATTCATGGCAGACCAAAATCCTAGGATGGGCTGGAGGAAGTAGACACAAAATCTCACTGCTAGCTGAGAAGCGTTTGGAATTTCAAAGCTGATGGGAAATGGGCAGTCAGTTTTCCATGACTCCTGGAAGCTTGCCAACATACCGTAGAAGGCTCCACTCCCAAGAGCAGTTTAGAAGTATTCTGAAGGTTGCATGCATAGGTACAAATTCTGGTGTGGTAGTATACACCTGTGTCCAGCCTGTGGGACACCCCTGCCTCCCAAGCTGAAGCCTGAACCCAGGACCTTGCACTTGCTCGGCAAGTGTTCTACACACTGTCTTAAATCCTGTAGCTTTTGAGTTGCTATTGATGAGACCAATACCAATTTAATCTCAACTACTTTGTCATATCATAAGGCATAATTGTCCCTCCACAGGAAGTGTCAGGAGCCTCACCTTACCATGAGGACCCTAGCTACTGACATAGGTAGGCATTTCATAGATCTTTTTGCCTTCCAACATGAGGAAACACTGCCTTTGGCCTTGTGATATACCTGTGGTCTGGAAAGGTTGCTCTGTTTCATTGTTCCCTGCTAGTGTGACTCTTGACAGTTGACAGATGGATTTTCTTAGTGGATCCACAGTTTTTCTCTTCTGTATCTAAACTGGGTGTTCTACTCTGCTTTGTATCAACTTCTTCAAACTTCTTTGTTGAATTAAAATTAAAATTATTATATATAACATACATAGTTTTTATTTTATAGTTTTTAATTAAGAAAAATGTTGCATGCACAGGGATGTGTGACTAGAGAGGTGTATATGGTAATAGTTGGAGGAGGGTGTGAATATGATCAAAATACATTTTAGGAGATTGTCAGCAAAAGAGAATAAAGTATTATTTTTAAAAAGCTGAAAAAGACTCATGTGTGTAATAATGTTTTAATTTTAATAAATGAAAAACAAGGGGTCGAAGATTATGCAGCAATGTTTTAATATACAAAGATTCTGCAGTCTGATAAGTTTCCCAAGGCAGTTTCCGAAAAGATAGTAGCTGCTGTAGCTCCAGAATTGCTACAAGTGCGGTCATGTCCTTTGTCTTGAGCTAGAGTTTTAGGGAAGGGCCAACATAACCATGCTTTCTTGAGAGAGATGGGAACAGCCTCAGTGTTCCTTGGTTATAATGGCATTTTCACCTGAAATGTGTCAATCTGGCATTAACATTCTAAGTCCAAACTGCAACCATCTGATAAAATGTGAAAGGTGAGAGGTAGAGGGGACCTAACTGTAACTATGAGCTCTCTCACAAAGCTTACTGAGTTCCACCCCCTGACCCCTGAGTCCCCACATTTAGTGCTTCCACAACCTTTGAAGACTGTATTGTGTTGCTTCTTTGTGCCAAAAGACTTCCAGTAAGATTAAGTTCTCTAAGCATTTAGAGGTTAACCTAGCAGACAGCAGACACATGGGCATCTGAGACATATTGCTTTGCATGAGACCAAGTTCTTGCTGTATAGCTTAGGGTAGCTGGAACTCACCCTATAGCCCAGGCTATCCTCAAACTGGTCATCCTGCCTCTGTCTCCTGAGTGATGGAATTGCAGATGTGTGTAACAATACCTCATCATCATTTTCAATGGCTGCATTTAGATTTTGTAATAGCCTGCTGTGTGTGCACTGGCTTCAAAGCAGTAACCTCACCAATGAAAGGGTTATTATTCTTGCTGCTATCATATTTCGAATCTCTCAATTAATGTATGCAAATTTAGCGCTCGAATCTTTCTTTGTCTGGAACTAATATAAATGTCGTTTGGAAGACTTCTTATTTGTAATTTGACTTTGATGGCATAGAATGAATAGCTTTTTCTTCCACAGTAGTGTGTTTTCCTCTGATTAAATAAAATTATAAATATATTAAAAACAAATGGGCTGTATCATTAATTATTCAATGGGATATTATCATGAAATCTTACTTTTGCGTGAGGTCTGAGTTAGTGTCTTGTGTATGAGTGAATGGAAATTTACCGTGAAGCTATATTTGACTTTACACTTTCAACAGTGAGGATTTTTTTTCCTCCTTAGTATTGTGATGAAATCATCTGAAATTAAAATCTACTTGGCAACTGTGAAATTCAGAAGGTAGAGAAATCATTTAATCCTCTCCAGGCTAATGCAACAAAAGGAATTGTTTCACGGTGCCAGAGGTCTTCCATCTTCTCCATTGCGCTCCCCTCTCTAGATTCAGGTTTAATTCTTACCAGTTTTAACATAACCCCCACGCACCAAGAGAAATAAATACTTTAGCCATTGCTAAGTTAGTTTTCAGTAACTTACTCACCTATTTGCATGTTTAAGAGATTATCCCAGGAACCTTCAAAAGTGTTTCTTTCCTCTTTCAAGATCTAGTGTTCAGGAGCCGGAAGAAGATGCTAAGTGCCTTCCCTTCACACCTTGCCACATCCTCCTCCAAATCTCTTTTGTCTTGAGCTCTGTGGTGAATTATCTGGTGCAGATCCTGATGAATAATAGCTATTCATAGCTCTGTCGCCAGCAGATTAGGGAGTCTCTCTGGGTATTTCCAGGGCTGAAAATTAGTTTGGCTAGAGCGAGAATACTTTGAAAATTTGCATAGAAAATTTTATCTTTGAATATAGGCTTACGCAGAGATGTCCTTTAATTCTGCATTATTTTCTTCTTGTGAAAAGTATTGAAAATGAAGTTTCTATTCCATCATTTAAGGTAACATGGGAGAAACATCACAGGCAAAGAATGAGTTGCAAAAAGTGCAAAATATCTCTATTTGTATATGATGTTGGTTTTATGTTGTTAGTAGTGAAAGACAGTTGCATGAGTCTGACAAGAGCAGGAGGTAGTAACTGATCAAGATGAGTAGAGGTTGCAAGGATGCCCTTGCCAAAGGCCACAATGCTACAAGAGTGCTCCGGTTCCTTTCTGTCTCCTAACTGAGCAGCCCCAAGAGGCCTCATCTTGGAGAGGCAGAAAGGAGAAAACGGGTAAGCCATGGACGTCATGGTCCCTGGTAGGAATTGAGAGCCGGAGGAGGCAGTGTACAACTAGATTAGTGCTCTGCAACTTACTGGGGCATTTATTCAAATTTGTGTTTGTTCATAGCTTTTTGACTCCATACTGAGAAGTGTTAACTTCTTTTGTAAAGCTCTCTCCATCTCCAGGACAGGCTTGGTGGTAGGTATCAGCTGCCAAGGGGGCAGCTGAGTTCAGAACCAAAATCCAGAAGCTCCTGTGACCTGGCTTCTCCAGTCTGCTGAAGACTTAGAAGTAGTACTTTAGGGACAGTGAGTTTGTACAAATCGATTACCCACTGTTTATAGACTTAGCAACTGCACGTTAGCTGCCCACATTGCCAAGTACAGAAGCACTCTAAAACTACAGACATCTTTTGGTGGTCACAATTCTTTTCAGTGTTTTTTTGAATCAGGTATTTGAAACATATCTTTGGAGTTATAGTAGGAAGAATATGAAAAGAAATTCGGTTAGCTAGCCATACAGTAGTGTGAACATGGCATTATAGAACCTTCTTTATTTATGTTTATTTATGTTGTATATAGGACAGGGGCTTATGCTATGGAGCATGTGTGGAAGGTGGAGGACCAACTTGTGGGGACTGGTTCTCTTCTGCTACCACGTGGGTTTTTGAAATCAAACTCAGGTCACCAAAGCTGGGTGTGGGGGTGCACGCCTTTAATTCCAGCACTCAGAGAGGCAGAGGCAGGCGGATCACTGTGAGTTCGAAGCCAGCCTGGACTACAAAGTGAGTCCAGGATAGCCAAGGCTACACAGAGAAACCTTGTTTTGAAAACAAACAAACAAACAAACAAACAAAAACAAACCAAACCGAACCACAAAGCCCCCAAACCCCCTAAACCTCAGGTCACCAAGCTTGGTGCAAAGTACCTGTGAGCACCAAGCCCGTCTTGCTGGCTCAAAAGAGCCTTGTCTATAAAGTACTGGATTCAGCACACTGTTCTACATCTGTAGGTGGCTGATGGGATAATAAATTCTAGGTCCATGGATTTATGCTGTACCATGTGTCTTTCTGGAGTAGCTCTCCCCCATCAGTCCTGGTAGAGACCAGAGCACATGGCAGGAAGACGATCCACTGCATCCATTCTCAACACTGGTGGTTGTAAAACTGAGTTACAGTTGACCTTACCATAGCTGGTATGCTCCTGGTAACTTGGAAGTACCTGATACTACCTCCAAACACTGATGCCCGCATTTAAAATGTCTTCTGTTTTTTTTTTTTTTGTCCTAGCCTGGTGGGCGTGAATGTGCATGCATGCGTGCTTGCGTGCATGCATGCGTGTGTGTGTGTGTGTGTGTGTGTGTGTGTGTGTGTGTGTGTGTTTTAGTTGCTTGTTTGTTTTCTAATGAAAGACAGAAAAGGAAAGATGTGGATTTGAGTGGCTGCAGGGGGGGTGTTGGGGAGAATCTGGAGTACTTGGAGGAGCAGAAACTGTGATCAGAATATATTGTATGAAAAATATCTCTTCTCAAGAAATATTGCTAAGTTTTGGCAATAGTATAAAGCCACCTCCCAACCAAAAAGGCAATCTTTACAAATACATTTCTTAAAAAAATGTGTTCATTTTGCTTTTTCATAACACAATAATGCACAAACAAGTTCCATTACCCCCTTTCTCCTTACTGGGCTCTCTTTGTCAAAATTTCCTGAGATGTGATCTGCTTATTAGAGAACACAATAGGCATACTAGGAACTCAAATGGACCTCACTCGTAGCCCATAAGAATAGATTGCATTACACTTCGAAACTACCTCACACTTTGGCAATCTTACTGTGAATTTAAGACTTAGGATTATGTTTTAATTGGTTATTCTTATCATAAGCTTTAAATTCTAAAATGTAGAAGCTACATAATTGGTTTTATTTTCACCAATCCGTCCATGTTGCTTGAGTGCCTCTTTAATGTCAGGCCCTGTATAAAATTCTGAGGACACAGTAGCCCATAAATCCTGCAAGTAAAAAAAAATATATTCCAAAGTACGAGGAAATAAAGTTATGATGTTAAATAGCTCTATAATCAACCGGGGGTTTATTATAAGTTCCCATCTTTTGCATAATGCATTGAGATGCATTTGAATCTAAATACAACTGGTAATTGTTTTGGAAGTTAATATATTGAAATTAAATGCAATTATGATTTTGTAAAAATGTACTGGCTTAGTTGGCCTTCTAGGGATAATGCCTAGCCATTAGTTCTTTATTATTGGCATTTCAGGAGAATGCATAGGGAAGATGCACCCAGATTTGCTGGACAATCTCATTTTCTTGTCAGTTAATTCTCATCAATTATTTCAGCAATTTTACTTTCATCAGTGAAATCCTCCTTCTCTGACTGATAGAGCCAAAGGTTTGGATTGTCTAGTTCACTACGTCAAGGACACATTTTTTTAAACCATAAAAAAACAAAACAAAACAAAACAAAAATATTAACGCATTTCGTGAAATTAGAAAAGATCACAAAGTATATATGTATCTTTTAGAATTCTTTTCTGGCTTGTTTAATAACTGGTTCATGAAACCATATAAAGATTTCCCTTTTAATTCTTCTAGCCACAGTATTCAGTTTTGATTTATTAAGTTTTACAAAAGCTTTGAGGCGTTATCTTAGAGTTTTCGCACATTGGGTTAGGCGTGGTCCTGCTCTTGACTAGCATTTGAGTCAGTGCATCAGACACTGTTTCAAGAGTTTCCGTGCACTTTCTGATCTGTGCAGCAGCATGAGTCACGAAGCACTGTTATTATTCCAATTTACCAGTGGAGAAGACTGTAGAGCTGCATGGTTAGGGGGCTTGTGTCTTGCTTACTATTGCTGAGAATTAAATAGATAGCTATGCTCTAAGTCAGCAGGTTCCTGCCGTGAACGTATCAGTACTTGCTTCTTATCCGCCATGAAACTTCTGAGACATTATATTGTTGTACAAGGAGAGAGTAACTGGCAGAGGCAGCTTACACATCTGGGCAAGCGTACATGGATACTATTTTTCAGGAACATTAGACATGTGCTGATTTGAGCTTGGCTCTGGCGTTAATGCCCCGTGATTATCTATGGACAATAGGAAAAGTGATGATTTTGTTTTCTGTATTGCTTTGTATCTTAGATATTCCTTCCTTTTTTCATAATGACTATAAGACTTCAGAGAGAGGAGAAATGGCAAATCTTTTGAGTTGTTGGTATGCTTTTCATTTTATTTTATTTATAGGCACTGCGAATTTGTCTGATTATTTTTTCTTCGGTTCCATAGAAGTTGGAATAAACTTGTAACTATTTATTTATTTATTTATTTTTTGCCACGACACATACTGTTTGGTTCACATTTCTTGATAGGACTTTAATCTTAGGCTCCATTTCTTTCTCTTTCTTACCAACAAGAGTGGGTACTTTGGGTCAGACCACCAAAGTGCAACCCTCATCACAATTGCGTCTCAACTTGGGATTTCTGCAAGTTAGCCTTAGTGCTAACCTCTGATCTGAGAAAAGTAAACTCAGCGACTGGTGTAATGTCATTATGAGCATTACATGAAATAGTGCGTGTGGACTTCTTAGAACACTGACGCATAATGTGCAGCGGGGTTTATTAAGTCATTGAATCGCTAAATTTGTGTGCCTACTGAAACCTATTGAGTCGATTGAGGCTTCATATAAACAAATATTAAAACAGTATCCTTGCTCTGTGCGATATGAAAACATAAGCAAAAAAAATTCTCACAAGGTTGACATATTTTCCAAAGTATGTTAAGCAGATTCTATAAGTCACAAAGTATATTTTTTTATTTTGTTTATTTTCATAAACCGTGTATGGAATTTAGGCAAAACTGAGAGCGTCCGTGTTTCTGAGTACCTTTGAACAATCGATACGCAGGAAGATTAGAGAATAGACTTAGAGTGTAAGCTTCTGATTATGGTATGAAAAAAAAAGAATCATCTAAATAGACAAACATAGGTCCTTATAAAACAAAGAAAATTCCAAAATGAAAATGAAAATTTGCAAATACTTCACCTTTTCAAGGAAATGAAAGCTTCTCCTTTTTCACTGTGTGGGAGGAGGCACTTGAGTTTCAGCCACAAACACAGGCATGTCCAGGCACCTGGGCTCCTGCAGACACAGTTGCCTAGGCCCTATTTCTCCAAGCTCATGAAAGATGAGTTAATTAGGTTAATGCTGTGGCCTAGGAAAACCCTACTGATGGCAAGTAGATCTTGGTGGGAAATGAGGCCTAGCGTTTCCTTTAATTCCTTTTGTTTCTTCAAAGTTTGATCAATCTGTACAGTGGAAAGTATTTTCCATAGATGCCTGGAAGTAGTATATTAAATAACAGGGGGTAAACATTCAGTGGTAAATTCTTTTAGTTTCAATTTATTTGACTTTTATCATGAAAACTCTTCTCATTATGTTATAAATAGTTTTTTGTTTTTTGTTTTTTTGTTGTTCTGGCTTGTCTTTAGACTATTAAAGTTAATAATGGTCTATAATTTTCTCATTTGGTTGTCTACAAATGCAAGAATTACAGTGTTAGAATTTGATGAGTGGTAAGTGTCTAACACTATACTAGAAAGAATGACTAGAGAAGGAACCAGAAAGGAATGTGCTTTTATTGTTCCATATAAATGGAAAAGAAGGTGGGATGCAGCCCTGATGTAGGATCAGAAGATCTGCTCCACAACCCTAGAAGCAGAAGGCAAAGTATAATAGCTCAGCTCAGCTAATTCCTTTGGGGGGTGGTTTACAGTCTCCAAGCCGAATAAGGCAGAATCCACAACCTGACACACTCCAGTTTGAGATCTGCCAGCAGAACTGAATCTGTAAATAGGACACCAAAGTCTAGCAGCCGCCTGCTCTGTACCCAAGCTTATGAATGTGTGAGCTTTTCAAGTACGCTTGGGTAACGCAAAGGAAGAGAACACAATACTGCCAAAGAATATCTGTAGTTTGAGTGTCTGGAGCCAAAAGCAGCATCTATATACTTTCCTATTCCTCCAAAATATTCTACCTTACTACTTACGGTGATAGAGGGGAACCTTTGCTGAGAGACTATGGACCTACTTAGTATCCAATTTTAACTTAAGCCACAGAAAAGATATTGCGATTTAGCTTTTCCTGGACACTTGAGGAGGGTAAAAGTCAGAGAAAGTGTGTCGCATTTGGGATCCAGCAGCTCTGGACTACAAGGATGTTACATCTTTGCTAGCTTCATGTATAGACTTTAAGACATGTAACTACACAGTTACACATTTAATCAAAACAGAGTGAGTCTATCAAACCAGCGCAACTATCATTGTACGGCTACTGTATTCCAGGATCCTTTGTGACTCAAACAATTTCAGATTCCATAATGGAGAGTTTTACCTTGCATAAGTCGGTCTCTTGAAGCTCTCGGTGGCACCTGAATATTAGTGGGATATAGAGAGTTAATTTTTGTTTTTATGCTTCACTCTCTCTTACATCAAGGCTGTATTTATTAGTAACCATGCACATTTGTGTACTTATCACTACAGAAATGGAATGCATACCTGTATGGATTATTGTTAGAATGAGAAGAATTTTTTTCATTTGAAAAGAATTAAACCGTAAAAATATAATCCTTGGGAATACTTTTAACCTTTAAAGTTAGGCTCTTTACATTGCCAAGAGGTAAAGAGAAGGTCAAGAGAATTGAGTGGAAGACCTTGCTTTGACAACATTTACATTCGGGGAATAATTCTGAGGTAGCAAAGCGGGTCTCACTTAGGATTACATATTGTATACACTGATACAATAGTATATCCTGTATTAGGATGTGGTTGATGATAAGCATACTGCTTTTAATAATACATTATTTCCTCCATGTTTAGGAACCACTGGTATGGCCTTTTGCCATTCTTCCTTTAAGTTATTAGACATAGCAGAAGAAGGAGAAGGGTCGGCTGCTTGAAGAAGAAAAGGTTTTTGCTGAGTAATCTAGCTTTTTATATACATGTATTTAAAGAGGACTTTTATGTATTCTTTTAGTTTAAAATTTGGGCTCAGTGACCCATGCAGCACAAATTATGGAAAAATAAAAAAAAATTTCTTTAGTTTGTAGGCTAATAAAATTGTTTTTTTTTTTTTTTGTCTCAGCTAATCTTGATGCTTTATTTATAAATTTCAAATGACTGGTTTAGATTAGCAATTGATACAATTTCTTCTTCCTCCTCCTCCTCCTCTTCTTTAAATAGTGAAATATTTTTCATCTTGAATTATTTGCTAGATGTGGCTATGTCACATACAAAAGATTTAGCTCATGGGCAAAACTCAACCTGGTAAAACTAAGAACTCAAGATTTGCCTCTGGGCACATGGAGAATTATTATGATCAAGTCATTGTAATCGAAGTTGTCAATCCAAGGGATAAAATTCTGGTGATGATTTCAAACAACTGGCACACAGTGAGAGAATCTTTGTGTGGGTGGAGGCCTCACCTTGCTTCTGGAGCCACAGGATCCAACAAGAACAGGTTGTTTGGTTCTGTCTACTTAGCTAGGACATTTATAGACATTTGCTCACCTATTGAATTTAGAGAGATAACAATTTACTTCTAATCCATGTAGTGCTTATGTATTGTGCAAGCGAGGGTAACCATTTTAAAAACATTTAAAAATGTATATGTCAGCTTAAATGATGTATCTTATGTATAAAGATAACACAGTGTTTGCTAGCTTTATTCCCAGCTGAACAAGTGCTTCAAGTGTGTCACTTCCTGGAGTGTGAGTTGCCCACCTGTGTTTGTGGCACCTTAATTCAGTATTGATTCATATTTTGTGGGTCAGCTACTGACACTTCAGACATAACTTAGGAATACTAGATTCTCATTTTATTTAAGATTTGTATTTACTATTTTTAAGTCTGTGTAGGTGTGTACCTGAGTGTGGGTATGTACACATGAGTGCCGATGTCTGAGGTTAGAGGTGTTGGATCCCCCAGAGCTGCAGTTACAGATGCTTGTGAGTTGCTTGGGTGCTGGGAAGCAAACATGGGTTTCTAGATAAGAAACAGGTGCCCATAACCATTATCCATCTTCTGGCACCAAATTCTGGATTTCTCAAGTTGATGAAAAATAGAAACTGAAGCCAGGCATGGTGGAGCATGCCTTTAATACCAGCACTTGGGAGGCAGAGGCAGGTGGATCGCTGTGAGTTCAAAAACTGAAGAGGTGATTCTTGATGATAACAACTCTTTATTTTACAAAATAGTTCTTCCTTCCTCATTCCCTTCCTATCTCCTTCCCGCCATCCCTTTCTTTTTGCTTTCTTTTCCTTTTGTATCTTAATCACTTTTTTAGTGATGTACTTAGTAAATGAAAGCTTAAGCTCACTTGAAACCTGAGACATATTTGAATGTCTTTCAAATTGGTTTAAATGAATTTTAATCAAATGATTTCAAAGTAAAACTTTGAGGTATGTGTGTGGTTGTTGTTGTTGTTGTGCTGTATTTGAGCTTCTGTGTCTTTGTTCTTACAGTCACATTCAGGCCAAGGACCTTGTCATGGTCATTAACTCATTTCCTACTATTATTACCTACAGCCATTCATGAAGTTGTGCGGTATATTCTTGATGACTAAACACCTCAGTCTAAGTAATAGCATCTTCCATGTTTCCTCTACTACTTACCTTTCCATCTCCATAATGATATACATGAGACAATTAGCATGCCAAAGGAGAAGCATTGTTTGCTCCTGTGCCTAGAGATTCCAGTCTTGGGCTTCCAGCAAGGCAGCCTACAGCTAGGTGGGAGTGCACGACAGAGCAAATGGCTCACCATGGCAGGCAAGGAACAAAAGTGAAGGGAGGGGGGAAACTGGTCCTAAAGGTCCTATGGGTCCTAAAAGTCTTAAAGGTCCAACTGATCCTAAAGGCCCATAGTATGTCCCCATATGGCACCCTAAGGACTCCTTGGGGCCTCTCATCCAGACTGTAGAGGTTCTTTATTTCATATCCTTCATGTACATTTAAAAGACTAAGCAATATAAAGATATCCAGTTCATGTCTGCCTTGGTGCCTCAGCAACTATTGCTTTCCCTGGTTCCCTTTTTATATGACAGGAATGCAGAAGAAGGAGGAAAACAAACAAACAGGAGGAGGGGAGGGGAGAAGGGGCTTTGGGGGGGAGTAATAAGTACCAAATATAATGACACACATGTGAAAACAGCACAGTGGATCATTACTTTGTATATTCATGTGAAAATAGCACCATGGATCATTACTTTGTATACTAGATAAACATGTTAAAAATATTATTCCTTCCACTCAAAGGCAGTTAAAAAAATTCCCCCATATTTTTGTGCTTTTTCATGTCACAAAAATAGATCTTTCTTTGATTATTTACTAACTTGATTGGAACAATGCTTAAGATGAGATGTTCCATTCTAGTTCAATCCATTTGTCCACAAATTTCGGGAATTCCTTGTTTTTAATAGCTGAGTAGTATTCCATAGTGTAAATGTTCCACCTTTTCTTTATCCATTTTTCTACTGAGGGACACTTAGGCTGTTTCTAGGTTCTGGCTATTATGAATAAGGCTGCTATGAACATGGTTGAGCAAATGGAAATAGAAGGAAACAGAGGGTCCTAGAAATCTACAAGAAGAACATTATGATGGGCAAATCTGGGCCTAGGGGGCCTGCTCAAACTAAGGCACCAGCCAAGGACAATACATGCAGTCAACTTTGAACTCCTACCCAGATCTGGCCAATGGACAGAACATTCTCCACACTTGAGTGGAGAGTGGGATCTGACTTTCACATGAACTCTAGTGCCCCATATTTGACCATGTCCCCTGGATGAGGAGGCCTGGTGGCACTCAGAGGAAGGATAGCAGGCTACCAAGAAGAGACTTGATACCCTATGAGCATATACAGGGGGAGGAGGTCCCCCTCAGTTACAATCATAGGGGAAGGGAGTAAGAGGAAAATGGGAGGGAGGGAGGAATGGGAGGATACAAGGGATGGGATAACAACTGAGATGTAATATGAATAAATTAATAAAATATATTTAAAAAAGATGAGCTGTTCCTAGGCATGGGGATAGAACCACTGATTCCATTCTGTTCCACAACTTGCATAGAGCAACAGCTGCTCCCGAACACCTTGCTTGCTGTGGGGATGTGAGTATAGTGATAGATTTATTTGTTCAACAAATATAGATGTGATTCTTATATATACCAAACCCTGTTTTAGGTGGACTTTTCTGCCCTCAGGGGCCTTATCTTCTAGCGGAGGTGAGCACTGCTAATGTCTCTTCCAAGAAATACTGTTTGCCACAGAAGGAAGCAAATGGCTGGTGTCTTTTCTCTGTCTTGAATGCCTCCGTTTTATTCACATGTGTTCTTCTGTACGGGCACCCTCTAGTCTATGTTTCCAGCAGTATACTCTGTCTTGTCATGTTCTTCATTAGCCAACTCACATCTCCAGCATTCACCAATGTACAATGCTCTGTTTGGAGATTGGCTGCAAATTCTTTCCCGATAGCTGAAAATGGGTCCACATGTTCACATCCATTCTCATCATGTGACTAAATACACGTATACTTCCTCACACCCATCCCCCTTCTCCCGATTTTTAACTCTGTGACACATCAACGGTTCAGTTATTTACACTTGAAACCTCCTGGTCGTCTTTGACTCATCTTCTGCTTGAGCCTTGTATCTAATTAGTCATGAAATTATATTGCTTCTTCCTTACACTTGTTTTCTATCGCCCTGTCACCACAAGGTGATTCACGATCACGTTGACCTACACCCAGTTAGGCTTTCGTCATTTCATACCTGAACCATTACAGTAGTTTCCTAACTGGTCATCTCTTGCTCCCTCCTAGTTTCCATTATAAGTCAATATCCCTTGAATTCTTTCTTTTATTATTTTTCTTCCAGTTGAAAAATCTCCAAAAATCTCCCAGCTTTTCACACAATGATCTACTTTCCTGGGATTCTAGATGCTGTATTCTTTAGTCCTGTTTTTGTCATTAAATTTAAATTTCCACATGCACTTTGCTATTCTCCCATGCTTCTCTCTTCTAGAGTCCCAATAGGATGCCCTCCCCTCTGTCCCAGTTTCCTGGTAAGTGAAGGATCCAGAGGGTCCTAGAAACATACAAGTAGAACATTATGATAGGCAGATTTGGCCCAGGGGACCCGCTCAAACTGAGGCACCAGCCAAGGACAATACAGGCGGTAAAATTTAAACCCCTACCCAGATCTAGCCAATGGACAGGACAGTCTCCACACTTGAGTGGAGAGAGGGATTTGACTTTCTCATGTACTCTGGTGCCTCACATTTGACTATGTCCCCTGGCGGGGGAGACCTAGTGGCACTCAGAGGAAGGATAGCAGATTACCAAGAAGAGACTTGATACCCTATGAACATATAAAGGGGGAGGAAGTCCCCCTTAGTCACAGTCATAGGGGAGGGGAATAAGGGGAAAATGGGAGGGAGGGAAGAATGGGAGGATACAAGGGATGGGATAACCATTGAGATGTAACAAGAATAAATTAATTAAAAAAATTTCCACATGCATTTGTTTCTTTTAGTCAGCCTGTTTTAATGTATGCTCTTGGATGTCATATGCCTTTGACAAAAAAAAATATTGTAGAAAATAAAGGCTAAGAGTTTCATGAGGGAGTCAAATAGGACAATGCTGGAAGCCAGTTTATGCTAATGTCTTTTTCTAGCTCTGTCATCCAGGACAAATTTTTTGGCACAGTAAACCTCAGTTTTAAATCATCATCATCATAATCATCATCATCATCATGATCATCATCATCATCATCACAACAACTACTACTACTACAACTTTTTTTCTTTTTAAAAATTTTTTAAATTTTAATTTTATTAATTTATTCAGATTACAACTCAATCCCATTACTTGTATCCTCCCATTCTTCCCTCCCTCCCGCTTTCACCCTATTCCCCTCCCCTAGGCCTATGACTGAGGGGGAACTCCTCCCCCACTATATGGTCATAGGCTATCAAGTCTCATCTTGGTAGTCTGCTTATTCTTTCTTTGAGTGCTACCAGCCCTCCCCACAAAGGGGAGGTGGTCAAATATGGAGCCAGAGTTCATGTCAAAGTCAGTCCCCACTCTCCACATAACTGTGGAGAATGTCCTGTCCATTGAGTAGATCAGAGTAGAGCTTCGATGTTTATTATTGTGTTGTCCTTGTAGTGCAATAGTTTGAGCAGACCCTCCCCCTCTCCCCCCCCCCCCATCCCTGATCCACCCATCACGATGTTCTTCTTGTAGGTTTCTAGGACCCTCTGGGTCCTTCTATTTCCCCATCTCCTATATTTCTCTTACCTAGAGTCTCAGTAGGATGTCCTCACATCTATCCCAATCTCCTGGTAAGTGAAGACTTTGATGGGATGTGCCTTTTGTGCTAGTGCCCAATTATAAGTGAGTGAGTATACACCACGTGAGTCTTTCTGTTTCTGGGTTAACTCACTCATTATGATCATTTCTAGTCCCATCCACAAATTTCTGGATTTCCTTGTTTTTAATAGCTGAGTAGTATTCCATAGACCTCTACAACTTACTTTTATCTTATTTTATGTGCATTAGTGTTTTGCCTCATGTTGGATTCCCTAGAACTAAAATTATAGATAGATATGAGCTGGATGCTGGGAATTGAACTCAGGTCCTCTGGAATAACAGCCAATGCTTTTAACTGCTGATCCATTTCTCCTACACCAAACCTCAGTTTCTTAATGAGAAGTTCTTAACGAATCCTACATTGTGGGAAACAAAGAAAGTAATGGGATTAACAGCATCCTGTTAGTGTTTATTAAATGTGTTGTTACTCACTTTGCTCCAGGTACTATTTTTGCTTTCTTGGCTTATTTCTTCTCTGAAGCCTTAGTTAAATTGTATCCTAAATTCTTAATGTACAAATAAACATCAAACAATTGTGGGCCTGAATTGCATGATCAGAGGTGAATATGAAATGATATGTAGGAATTGGAGTGTATGTGTCATAACCTACTCTTCAAATGATTAGACTAAGATCACAGACATGATTATACAGATTCTTGGTTTTCTTATTTTTTGGAATAGTATAATTATCAATGTTTTCAGTTCATGAAATTTTCAAGATAGATTTCCATTGCATTTTTAGCTACATACTCTCTATGTATCTATAGATTGCTCAGATATTTTGGTAACAGTTTTTCATTGATTTGTGGCATACACACACACACACACACACACACACACACACACACACATAAACAAAATATACTTGTTTTAGTTGTTATCCGACAGACACACTTGTTTAGACACTATTGAACTTATTGATTATATATAAATTAAATCTTGTAAGTCATTTGCATATGCAACCCATTCTTTTTTTGGGGGGGGTCTACTTTATGAAGATTACACTTCCAGAAAGGATAATAATATAATGATGTAGAAAAATATGTTAATAAAAATTTGGCTTCTTAGATCAGAGCAGTAATTCCAGGGCAAGTCATCGTGTTATACTGAGTTACCTAGAGTTCTCCAATGAAGAATGATGTAAACATTGCTAGCACCTGCTAATTGGTAAAGTTTAAATGCTTTTCTCATTTTAAAGAACATATTTTCTTCAGCTGTTTAATACTATTTATATTTTGCCAAAGAGTCCACAGACCCCTGCCTAAAGGGAAAAGCTAGCTAGGTGTGGGGCATCGCACCTATAAATCCCAGCATTTAGGAGACTGATGCAGGAGGGCTGCTGTGAATTTGAGCCTACCTTGCATTAAATAGTAAATTCCAGATGAAGCTGGGCAGCAAAATGATAGCCTGTCTAATACTTAGAATAAGAAGAGGAGGGGGAAGAGGAAGAAGAAGACACAAAAATCAAAGAAAGCATCAAAGGCAAAGCAAAACTAAAGTGGCTGCTTGGGGACTGACCCTACGTGGCCTCACCAAGATAACTGGCATTACTGAAAGTGGGAAGTAGGACTGATGGCCACAGGGAGTTTCCCCATTTCTGTGACTCACCTATAAAAGCCACCAGGGCAAAACTTAGGGGGAACCCACTCCTACTTAAATGCCAGGTTCTCACCTCAAGACAATTATTACTCAGTAAACATTTTGTAAAAATCGAGACATGCCTTTGAGAACACACACACACACACAAATACATCAAGCCGTCACAGGTCACATCTTCAGACTTATTCATTCATAGGTTTGTAAACCGCAGACACAATGAAGAAATAAGACCTAGGAATTCAGGGTGGCTGTTAGCTGAGCACTTCTGCTTAGTTTCAGCTCTGAGAATATTATAAGTAAGACTGCATTGTAATAAAGATTGATATGATTTTTTCCCCTCAAATAAACCTCTTCCAGGAGATCACACCACCAGCATCCTCTGTGTTGAAGCTCTGGGACAAAGTGATGTTCCAAAGTTAATGGCTCTGAGAAGAGCAGGGGCTGTGGGTTGTGAGGAAGAGAAGATTCCCAAATTCACCTATTAAAGCCAAGGGCTAATGTGAAAACTTCAGCAGCTTGAAGAATAAATAACAATAGTAGGAAATCCACCTTTCTGGTAGGGTCTCTGGCCAGTAGTCATAGGCAAAGTGGTGTCAGCTGTGAACATAATAGCAGAAAACAATGTGACTTAAGAACATGACTGAATTAGATAGTTGTAGTGAGAATCTGGAATTTTGGTTTCTTAAAAAAAACACAGATATATTATAGAAATGTGTTTTTACTGTAATCCTAGGTGTGGGGATACGGGACTACTTTGGCCTGTCCAAAGCAGCCGACTATGTTGCCTCATGCTCTAGCAGAAGCATAGTTTTGCCAGCTGCAGATAATTTCTATGATTATGCGATGTTTGGAACTCTGGAAACTTTTCAGATGGTACATAAATGTGAGGGCCCTGAGAGGTCAGTAGTTGTAGGTGGTTTAGAGAGGTGGTTTTCAACTTGCTAGTACCCCATGGTCAAAAAAGAAACGAAAGGAAAAAAAAAAAAGATTTAGGGATCACTGTCTCTATTTCTGTCTCTGTCTGCCTCTGATTCTCTCTGTCTCTCTGTCTCTGTCTGCCTCTTTATCTCTTTTTCCCTGCTCCCTTTCTTTCTTTTTCCTATCTCGTGATGGGGGGAGGGGGCGCGGTTAAACCCAGAGCAATAAAGAGTAGGATAATGAAGAGCCCACAAAGCAGCAAAGATCAGCTACGGATCATAAAGCTTGTGGTTTTAATTCCTCTCCCATTCAGAATGAGGAGCTAAGAAAGACTGATTGGTTTTCCTTTTGTTTCAATGGAGACTTGTATTTGAGTAGATTTTGAAAATTTATGATCAATATTTACAGTTTTCTAATACAAGATTTTTTTTACTCTTTCTTTTTTTGATTTCTTTTCTTTTCTACATTTTAATCACTGTGTAGCCTGACCTCAGCCCCTCCCTCTTCTCATAGTCCCACCCTGCACCCCCTTCTTTCCATTTTCCCCCTCTCCTTCTCAGAGAAAGGGAGGCACCCAAGGAGTGTCAACCTACCCTGGCACCTCAAGGTTGAAAGCGGGACTAAGTGCATCCTATCCCAGTGGGATCTGACAAGGCAGCCCAGCTAGAGGAAAGGGATTTAATGTTAGGCAAAAGAGTCAGAGACACCCCTACTCCCATTGTTAGGAGACGAACATGTTGCTCATGCTGCACATTTGCTATGTATGTGTAGAGGTGTCTAGGTCCAGCCTATACATGCTCTCTGGTTGGTGGTTCAGTCTCTGTGAGCCCCCATGGGCCTAGGTTAGTTTACTCTGCATGTTTTCTTGTAGTTTTCTTGACCCTCTCTGGCTCCATCTATCCTTTCTCCCACTCTTCTACAGAACTCTCCAAACTTGGCCTATTGTTTGGCTGTGGGTCTCTGCATCTGTTTCCATCAGCTGCTGGGTGAAGCCCCTCAGAAGGCAGTTATGCTAGGCTCCTGCCTGCAAGCATAACTGAGTGTGTTTAATAGTGCTAGGGGTTGGCTATCTCCCATGGGGTGGATCTCAAGTTGGACCAGTCATTCCTTTGACCTTCCCTCAATTTCTGCTCCATCTTTATCCCTACACTTCTTGTAGACAAGGCAAATTTTGGGTCAAAGGTTTTTATAGGTGGGTTAGTGTCCCCCTCTCTTCACTAGGAGTCCCACCTGGATACAGGAGGTGGTGACTTCAGGCTCCTTAGGCCCCAGTGTTAGGAGTCCTGGCTAGGGTCACCCCCATAGGCTCCTGGGAGCCTCCCTGTCCCAGAGATGCACCTCCCTACCAATCTCCATTCTCTTTCCCAGTCATCCCATCCACCCTACTCCCTGCCCTTCATACACTTGGTCCTCACCCCAGTTATCCTCCCCATGGCCCCTCTCACCCAGTTACCTCCCTCCATTTACTTCAGATGTCTATTTTATTTTCTTTTTGAGTGAGACTGAAGTATCTTCCCTTGGACCATCCTTGACTTCCTTAAGTCTATGGATTATCGAATGCTCATCCTGTACTTTATATCTAATATCCACATATAAGTTGAGTACATACCATGCATGTCTTTCTGGGTCTGGATCACCTCACTCAGGATTATTTTTTTTCTAGTTCCATTCATTTGCTTGCAAATTGCATGATATCTTTGCTTTTAATAATTGAGTAGTATTCCATTGTGTAAATGTACCACATTTTCTTTAGCCATTCTTCAGTTGAGGGACATCTGGGTTGTTTCCAGTTTCAGGTTATTATGAATAAAGATGCTATGAACATAGTTGAGCAAGTGTCCTTGTGGTGTGGTGGAGCGTCTTTTGGGCATATGCCAGGAGTAGTATAGCTGGGTCTTGAGGTAGAGCTATTCACATTTTTTGAGAAACCTCCAGATTGATTAGTTTGCACTCAGTCATTGTACAAGTTTGCTCTTCCACTAGCAATTGAGGAGTGGGTTTTGTTTGTTTGTTTGAGACATGGTCTTACAATGTAGCCCTGGTTGGCTGGGAGCTCACTATGGAGAACAGTCAGTCTGGCCTGAGCTCACAGGCCAGCTCTATCTCCTATGTGCTAAAATTTGATGCCACCAGAATGAACTAACATATTGAAAACAGCTTCTTTCATAAATTCATCTTCCTCTGCCTACTTCCTCCTCATTAGCTTTCTAGGCCTGAGCTCTTGTTGGCAGCTGGCAATTAGTCTTTTTCCTTCACTGATATTTTTCTACCGACAAATTTCAAAGTCAAATATAATTCTTTGATTTAAATTAATTTATTGGAAATAATTATGTTAAACATTAAAAACCAAGTAATTCAATTGCATTTAGTATTTACTAGGGAATTAAGGCTGAGCATTTTACTTTGTGGGTCAGAGCCGCGTGTGAATTATGACAAGCAGGAAAAGAAACAGCTAAAACACAGCCTTGCAAGACTCCAGTACTGAAATATTTATGTGACTCACATTCTTTGCTCTGGTTCTATTTCTATTCAAATTTTACATATTTGGATGAAAAAACAAAAGAGCTTGAAAATGTAGACATTTCTCCCTCCCTCCCTACCTCCCTTCCTTCCCTCTCTCCTGCCTTCTGTCCTTTCTACCTTTCTCTTTCCTTTTTATAATAATGAACTAATACAGGGATTTTGAGGGATGTGAGGTTTAATGAAGTCAGGTGTTCATGAGTGAATGTGGGTGTTGGTATTAAACATGGCTAAAAGGTCAGTGTTTTGGATAGAACATATATAGAAAAACAAAAACAAAAACAAAAACAAAACAATTGTCTTGTACCAAGGTAGAAAAACAAATGAAATTGTAGAAATCCCCCAGAACAGGCCCAAGGATGAGATATGCAGTGATTTTGCAAATTTTAGTTGCCTTCAAAAATAATTCTTCAAAAATAATTCTTCAAAAATTAATTTCTGTAGGTGGCAAATTCCGACAAAAGCCCAGCCCTGCACTGTGGGTGCTGTTGGCTGAGATCTTCACTCTTATACAACTTATCTAATTTTCACACTGTTTTACCAGGAGTAATGAAGAAAGTGATTTTGCAGCATTTCATGCTGTACAGACTCATTCTCATTTTTCATGGTAGGTGTGCTTTCCATACATTCATCTTTCCTCTCAAATGTCTACAACCTGCATCCAAAGATAAAATTGGAAGATAGCCTCAATCCAACGCTAGAAAAGATTAAAAGGCAAATGAAAAATACCAATTTTTTTTTTCTGTTCAGGTTGCAAATCTCAATTGCATTTCAGGAATCAGGCAACTCCTCGCAGGAAGGTTTTCTCCCATTGCTGTGACAGGTCACCATTTCTAATCTGAGGGTCACAGCCCAGGCCCCTGTTTAGTAATTGCTTGATTTGACATCTATCTTGGCCTTTATTTACTTTGGCCTTTCTGGCTAGAGGTCACAAAAGCAAAAGAAGATAGAAGTTCGCATAAATGCCTTGATGATGAAAAACGAGCAGCCATCCTTTGGGCCATATGTATGAATACATGTATAATATGTTGAGGCCTTTTAACTCTTTGGGTGATCCAAGTGGGAAAGGCTTACCCATTTTTTATTTCATTGTAGTGACCTGCTTTGTAATGGCTTGTGGTGATGATCATAGACACTAAAAGTAGCAACATCTCATCCATTCAGAAAATTGACCGTAAACAGCGGGGCCAATTGCCCTGGACTAATTATTGTTGATCTGATCACAATTTACAAGTGTATAATTGTACTGCATTTAAAACAGGGCTGACTGAGCACTAGGAGTGACTTCATTAGATGTTCCGGGGTATGTGATGTCATCATAGATTCCTCTCTTACCTAGCTTTATAGATCAGACACGGCTTTCATTCTTCCTAGAGGCAAATTTTTTTTTCTTTCCAAAATAAATGTGGTTAAATAAAATTCTGAATTTTCTTCTCATAATCAGGTCAGGAACTTGAAGGCGAGATACCACATTTTCTTTGACAAGTGTTTTGTGTTAACCAGGTGATGTCAGTCGATAATTTTCAAGACCTTACTTAGAGGATAAGAGTCAAGAGTCTATTTTTAATACAGTTTCATGGATTTATATGGGCTTCTTCACATTCCCAAGAACAGTGGGCTGAAGAAAACTACAATCATTGATACCATTTATAATTTTCTACCCAGGATTATTGGTCTGCACAAGTCCATCTCCAGGCCCTAGGAAAACAACCTGGAAGCCTATGCTTCAAAGCTCAGCTAAGAATTGAATGTTTATATTACTGAACAGAAATGACCACACCCAGCTTCCCCACTCCACATTTCATATCATCTCTTTTCACTTGAAGTCACTCGTGGGGTATTTTTCTTTTTTGAGATTATAATGTAGTTACATCATTTCTTCATCCCCTTTGTACCCCTTCTAAACCCTCCTGCAGACCCCTCCTTCCTCTCTTTCAAATTCACAGCCTTTTTCATTAATTGTTTACACACACACACACACACACACACAAACACACACACACATATACATGTATATTACTCAGTCTGTAGTGTTACTTGCATGTATAGAAGCTATTTTGAACACAGAAATTTAACAACAGTTGGAAATTAGGGTTTGACTTTTGTGATGGTATTGCAGGTGATGAATTGAAATAGTGAATGATACAGTCATCACAGTGCAAATGAAGCTGGGCACCAGCATGCTGTGAAGTCAGATGCTTTTCATTTAAAAAGCTGATAATTTGCCTCGGGAGATGGCAGTGCAGGTGTGAACACCCCAGGTCACATTTCTTTTGTCCATATGAAAAGCTAGGTCTAGCCATGCATGAATATAACTGAAGCTCTGGGGAGGTGGAGTAGAGGAAACAGGGGGAATAACGGGGCTGGCTGGTGGCCAGCATAGCTCCTGCTGCAGTGAGAGACTCTGATTTGAGGAATAAAGCAGACAGTGATAGAGGAGAGTATTCAATGTTCTTTCCTGGCCTCTGAGTGTGCACCTGCACACACATGTGCACACATACCCCCCCCAGACATACCACACACACATTTACACACAAAACAAGGAAATAAATCTATAGTCAACTGGGTTTTCTTATGGCAATTGGTGAAAGACTATCTTGAAAATGTTTATAATAGGCTTTCTATGAAATTGGATAGTTAGAGTTTCTATTGCTGCTATGAAACACCTTGACCAAAAAGCAAGTTGGGGAGAAAAAGGGTTTATTAATTTATACTTCCATATTGCTATTCATTAATGAAGGAACATTAATGAAGTGAATTTCACATCATGTACCCCAACCCCACTCGTCTCCCTGTCGCTCTAGATTGCCCTCCACCCCCCCTCAAACCCAAACATCTTAGTTTGCAGATGTTTATTGAGGTGAGTCATTGGTCTGGCTTGAGGCCTCTGGCTTCTGCTACCCTATCATTACTGGAGCATCACTGGGACTCTTCTTGGATGTCCTGTTGTTCTATGTCATAGAGATCTTACATCTTTGGTTCTGGAGGACCAGCTCCTTCATGTGCTCCAGCAGTTTGTATTTGGGGTAGATGTTGGGGTGGACCAACTCAAAACTTCGGATATGGGCCTGGCTGGTAGCTGAGTTGGTCAGCCTGACAGCTTTCTTGTGCTCAGCCATCAGGGCCAGCTCTCCCTCATCCACACCACCTAGGCCAGTTCTTGAACACTGCCCAGGCAAGAGGGGTGGGACCAGCTCTCTTGAGTGATTGCAGGCAGTAAGGGACTGGGACAGCTCTCCACAGCCCTTGGACCTCATCATGGCCCCATGTAGCAGCCCAGACCAGGTATATCCACATGGCCTTTAGTGGTAAAATGGGCCACGGACATTGATAGAGACTCCTGATGCTACAGGGCCATGGAACCAGAGATGGCCTTTGGAGACAGCATGGGCCAAGACCTTACCATGGCCTCAGGTGGTGTTACAGTCTTCTCATATCATGTTGTTCCTCACTACTGTCAAGTCTCAGTTGCCCCTATTCACTGTACACACATCCTTCTTTTCTTTTCCATCTCTACCACTTACTTGTTCTTCTGAGTGGCACCTGAGCCTCTGGGTGTCTTCCACCCCACCCACACAGTGTGGGTCCAAGTTGGGAGGGTTCGTCTCTGTCAACTACTTTTAAAATCCAAAAGTCTTTCAATTGTGGCCTCCGGTAGAATAAAAAATAAATACTTTTTAAAAAAATTTTTAATTTTTTTTTTTACTTCAAATGGAAAAAAAAATTAGGGCATAGTCACAGTCACATCAAAGCAAAATCAAACTCCAGCTGTCCAGTGTCTGGGATCCACTCATGATCTTCTGGACTTCTACAAAGGTCTTGGGTCACTTCTCCAGTTCTGCCTTCTGTAGCACAGACAGCTTGTCTTCTAGGCTCTGACTGGCTCCACTCCCCTGCTGCTTCTGTTCTTGGTGGTCACCTAATGGTACTGGCATCTCCAACACACTGGGGTCTTCTATTGCAACTAGAACACAAAATATCAGTATGCCATTGTATATTATTGTAAGTGATATAAACATTTACAATAGCAAAAATATTTAGTGTAATTACTTGTCTTCTATTTTTTTTTATATTTACTTCAGGGTACTTATCACCATTTGTGATTATAAACTTCAATGGTTTATCTAAGTAGTATGTGTTTCTCCCATTTAGCTATGAATTCTAAGACAAGGAACTAAATTTGTTTGCTCAGTGTCACTTTGTCACACTCAGCGTTGCTTCCTGCTACGTAGTAGGCATGTTATATATCATCCCTAACACAGGTGGAAAAACTGAATTATTCTTTGAGACTCTGCTATGTGATATCACTGAAATGACATTGGTGAACAGATTAGTTTATGGAAGAGCTCAATCTTTAGTTCTCTCAGAATAAAGAGACACATTCCATGCCTCACCTCTTCTTTTTCCAGTAAGTACTGAGTGCTCTCTAATCAGATGCTTTAGTTTGTCATGGTTAAAAAATCTAGGTTTGTATACACAAGAAGAAAAATAACAAGTACTATGCTGGCAAACTGGCTCTCAGAAAAACAGATACCGTCCTTTTAGGAATTGTATCACATTTATTTGTGTGCATGGAAGCATACATGTGCACATATGGACATACCATGTTGTGAGTGTGAAGGTCAAAGGTCAATTTTCAGGAGCAAGTTCCTCTGCTGTATCAGTTCTTGAGGGTTCTTGAGGTTCAAGTTCAGATTGTTGGTCTTGGAAGCAAGTGCCTTAACCTGCTGAGTAATCTCCCAGGCCCTAAAATCTTGATTTCTAATGTTTACTAGTTTCTGTTTTGCAAATACTTCTTCCACAAGTGATTTCAAACACAAAAGGACATCACAGGCCACAGGGCTGGCGAGCAGTGTGCACAGGTGGCTCTGTCCAGCAGTTCAGGTGCTCCATTCTGAGCCCAGATTTGAAACTGCAATTCTCCAGCATTGACTCAAACCACTTCGCTGGTGGAAATTTATGGTCTCATCATACTGAGGTAGGTTATGAAGGACAGGGCATGCACCACCCCAGCCTTCCACAAGGGAGCACATGTCACATTGCCTCTAACTCAGCTTCTTTCCTCTGCTGATTGACTCAGTTTACAGTGCTGTTGCTTCTAGCATGTGGCTCTCTAGGCATCCTGTATTTGGCGACAGACCTGGAAGGGACACAGTGTCCCTTGTAGTGATGAATAAATGCCTGAACCACTAGCATCCCAGTTCAATGTCTCTCTCTGCCCAGTGATTCCTCCTCCATTTTCTTCCTCAGACACTAGTCCTCATACAAATCTGCATGTAGTGTCTGCTTCAGAGAGGCCAGACTGTGACCACACTTCACTATTATTCTTCACTTTGTCTCATCTCCACTGGATCTAGGAATCCTTTGAAAATCAAACTATGGCACCAGCTAAGGACAATACAGACCATAAACTTCAAACCCCTACCCAGATCTAGCCAATGGATAGGACATTCTCCAAGTTGAGTGGAGAGTGGGGTCTGACTTTCACACATACTCTGGTGCCTCATATTTGACCACGTCCCCTGAATGGGGAGGCCTGGTGGCACTCAGAGGAAGGATAGCAGGCTACCAGGAAGAGACTTCATTCCCTATGAGCATATACAGGGGGAGGAAGTACCCCTCAGGAGCAGTCATAGGGGAGGAGAGTAAGGGGGAAAATGGGAGGGAGGGATGAATGGGAGGATACAAGGGATGGGATAACCATTGAGACACAATATGAATAAATTAATAAAGTAAAAAAAAAAAAAGAAAGAAAATGGAAATTCTGAAGCCCCAGCCCTTAGAACTTTAAGACTGAACTGACTTGGAAATAACGCATCTGCAGATGAAACTGGCTACTGTGGACTCATAGGATGTAGTATGGGTCTCTATAAAATTGGTGAAAAATGTGCTCAAGAATACTATGTTAAAATTGGAGTCATGCTGTCACAAGCCAAGAAATTAGAGGAGATATCCAGGTAGATATCCCTTCTTCCTTCAGCAGAGGCACTACTTGGCCAAACCTTGGCTTTCTTCACAACCCAGAGATAATCACTCTGTGTTGTTTAAGTTGCTACATTTTAGGCGTGATGTTAAAGCCCAGCCTAGCATGCCTTCACCTTCAATTGCTTGCAGAGAGGAAGTTTTCTCAACTGTCTTCCTAAGGCACATGCCAAAATTAGATATTTTTACTTAGATTTTTTTTCCCCAGTAGCTAGAAGTTGAGCCAGGAAAAAGAAGGAAAACATGATAGATAACAGGCAGTGTCTAGATCCGGAGAATGAAGCAAATACAGAATTGTAAAAGTCCAGACAATTGAGAGTTTGCTCTAAAACATGATCAGAATGCAGCCCATCATTCTTTCATCTGTTATGATAAGCATCATGTGACAAGCCCAGATCTCCACCGCCTCCACATACTTGTTTGTATCATCTCATGTATGATGGTAACATTTAAAACCTCCGCTTGAGCTTTAGAAAATAAATTATATTACCATACACAAATATAGAAGGGGTTCTTCACAGTGAGATTCCTATATACCATTCTCTCTTTTTTTTTATTCTCTAATTCTTAGACTCCACACATTTCTAATGTCAATTTCTTAAAACAAACAAACAAACAACAACAAAATAAACAACAACAACAAAAAAAACAAAAACAAAAACGGAGCTCAAGAGAAGCCTTGCCAAAATACTCACAATCTAGGCACACAAATGGTATATTCTGGTTTAGTGATTTTATAGGTAAAAAATATTCATCTAATGTCTTCAGCTTTTGTTCTCCAGAGAGAATTGTCAAAAGTGATAATGCCCAAACATAATCAGATAGGTTACACATGTAGAGACTGTCACATCTCACGGCCATAAGCAAATTCGTATTCCTTAGAATTCATCCTGACAGTTCTTTGGCATCATAAGCACGGATGATTTTTGTTTGACCAGCTTAATCTAGGAGTGGGATTATTTTTCTAGGGCTTCCAGCACTAAACTGGTTAACTGTCAAAGAACTGCATGAAGAAGTATTCAGAACACAGGCTACAGAGCCGGGAGACCTGGGCCCCACCCTTGGCCATTTGCTGCTCTTGGGAAAGCTACACAATCTTCCCAAAGCCCCACTTCCTTTTGAATTGGTTATGAGTTTAGGCTAGATTGATTGTTTTTGCTGTATGCTACCCAAAATGAGTTAGTCTCTCCAGAGGCCCCAGGAAAGCAGCACAGAGAAACACAAGGGCCAGGCTCTTCCTGCCCTGGTGTTTCCAGCTCTTATATTCCAGGGAATAGCTAGAGACTAAAGTGTTTTCCAGACTGTATATCTGAAGACTATAATGGTCTGAGGCTAAATAATGTATAGAAAATCCCTAGACTACCTTCTAGGATTTCCTCCTGCTCTAGAATCCTGCCTCTTTTATTTAGCTAAATCAAGGTTGCTGTGATATATAGCTTTAGAAAACCTGCAGCTTGTCATGGTGGTACATAGCTGTGATTCTAGCATTCCAGAGACTGTGTCAGGGTCATAGCAAATCCCAGGCTATCCTGGTGACACAGTGAGAACTTATCTCAACAACAACTGTATACTTGAAAGCTTACAGTATTAGATGTGTACAGTTTTTAGAAATTTCACATACATATGAAAACTCTTTTTATTTTATTTTATTTTTTTTATTAATTTATTCTTGTTACATCTCAATGGTTATCCCATCCCTTGTATCCTCCCATTCCTCCCTCCCTCCCATTTTCCCCTTACTCCCCTCCCCTATGACTGTTCCTAAGGGGGACTTCCTCCCCCTGTATATGCTCATAGGGTATCAAGTCTCTTCTTGGTAACCTGCTGTCCTTCCTCTGAGTGCCACCAGGTCTCAATTACCCTTTATATATCACCTTTCTCCAGCACTTCATCTCCATGTTTAGTTTTTTCTCACTCAACAAACAAATATCCACTTATATTTTAATATTTATTTATTATGTATACAGGACTCTACCTGCATGTACACCTGCAGGCCAGAAAAGGGCATCTAATTACATTAGAGATGGTTTTGAGCCAACATATATTGCTGGGAATTGAACCCAGGACCTCGGGCAGAGCAGTCAGTGCCCTTAAACTCTGAGCCATCTCTCCAGCCCCCAAATATCTACTCATCAATTTATGTCATATGAGCTTTATACCAGGCCTACTTCTGATGTTGCAGTTAAATGATGAATGAGAAAGACCATGACTGACCTTCCTCGCTGACTCCTTTAAACACTTAAGGAAAACCATCTAAACTAAGTGGAGTAAGAGAAGAAAGGAGAGCTTTCCATCTCACCATGCCCCACTCAAGCAAACAACACTTAGGAGATTAGGACGGGTAGAATTTGGAGGGGGGACACAAAGCCATTATCCACTGGGTAATGATTGTATATCCTTTAACGGATCTTAGACCAGGTTTGTGTCAAGCAAAATTTTAGTGAATACATAGAGGAAGTGAGATTGAAACTGCTTTCTGATGGAGACCTGATGTTGGAAAAGAAGGGGAATAAAACAGATTTCCTTAGAAATATGAAAGTGACTAGTGCCAGAGTATGAAGGCTAAAGACAGCTGTTGGCAGATATAGCTCTTCCAGTGAGGCAAGTTGCTATCTGTGGCAGCCGTGAGCTGTTAGAGTGGTGGGTAGTCAGGGGACAGTAAAGCCATATATATAAAATCCTCAATTGCAGCATCCATGTAGCAGGAATATTGTTTAATAAAACACAGGAGAGACAGTCAGTGATTCCCATGTTAATCCCAAGATAGAGAAGGATTATAACATCTGCTAAAACTAGTGCATTTGTTTATACGAGTTTATAGGAAATAGAATTCTGGTCCACAAAGGAAGTAATATGGCAATTCTAGGCATTCTTATTAACTAATATTCTAAATCTCTTCGTCCTCTTGAAGTCAGATTTCTGCTATGACTCTTACTCAAGACACTGTTGGATGACAGTGAGGATGCCTCAACCATAGACTGTGTTGTCGCTCAACGCTGAAAGAAACATTTTAACCATTGAAATGCTACTAGATTCCAGAAACGATGTGAAATTTGTTTATAAATTAATCAAAAGAACTGTTGAAATCTACTTCAGAAATCTAACTTAGTTTCCTTGGAATTTTGTGCTACTGAGACATAGTCTCAGAAGTAACTCTTGGCACAGCAAAGTAAAAGCCTGGGTTTTGCCTAACTGCTGCGTGGGGGGCATTTTTCTTTCTTTGCTGTGTCATCTCTAATTTAAGTGTCATATAAAATTAGACAATTTTAGTAATAATTCTACCTTTCAGGGAATACAACTTTCTTCTCCTTTATCTCATCATATAATTAAGAGCCATTAGCTACTGTTAGGGGATTTCGTTAAGCCGACTTTAAGTTCATGAAAACAAAATGAGTGGTCTTCCATCATCTCCAGAAAGAGCCATGGACTTTGGCAGCCTGTTAGAAGCTACCGTCAAGAGTTCTCTGTGGACATTACTGTACTGCATGAGCTTCATTACAAGTGTTTTAAGGACCTTACAGAGTTTTTGTATAAACTTACTAAAAGGTTTTCAGCTTACAAAGCAGCATTAGCTAATTCTAAGAAGTTGTTTATTGTGAAAATTTTAGAGAGAGGTACTATGTTTTCAGCTGGGATAGCTAAAAAAATAAAAAATAAATAAAAAATAAGCAGAAATTAAGACCTAAAGAGAATGTTTAATGCTCATCTTAAAAATAAGCTTAGTTTTGCTATAACTCTTTTAGAAAAGGCATAAAGCAGAACTTTGTGAACCATGTGCTATGATAGATTTTTTTCCAGCAAGTTACACGAAAATTATTTTTTAAAGGGTATTTTTGTACATCACATTTTTACTTTCTTTTTTATTATTTTTCTTTTGTATATCACATTTTTAAAACTAGTATCACTTCGCTTTTTTTTTTTTTTTAAAAAGGAGAGTGAGTTTCTTTCCCATTGTGCCATAGAGTTGTGATAATACATTTAATTCTAGGTTTTTGAACATAGTAATTATTGAGATAGTGTATTTTGTTTCAGCATGTCTCAATGGGAAGAATGGGATGAAGTTGGAATGAGTTTGGGGAGATATCTATGATGTCAGATGATAGGGAGCATGTTGAGGATGCCCAGTCATGTGCTGTCTCTTCCCAACAGGTCAGGTTACTCCGTAGGTCACAGACAAGTCTAGTCTTGGTGTGAAGCTTAAGTATGGAGGAGACACATGCTCTAAGGAGGAGAGTGTCAGATGTCAGGCATGTGCCAGTGCAGTTGTTGGTCCATAGAAGAGTAAAGCTCAGGACGTAGCAGGGGAATTTTATTCAGGTCAAGGAGGTAGAGATTTATAACAATTTTCTCCAGTGAAGGTGCAAGAAAATTCTGTAAGTGGAACACAAACAACCTCAAAGAAACTTTTGTAAAACATATTCTGTAAGCAGATAAAAGATATGGGTGATTTATTTCATATACTTTGAAATACCCTCTCTCCTTTCAAGAATGAATGGGGGGTATATTGTGGGTCCCTCACCAGTCCAAGCCCAGGCTTACTTGCTCCTCCAGGCTTCAAGGACCATGTTTCTGCTTGTCTGACTTGAGCTCATGACCACAGCAGAGCTCTGGAATTTGGCCTCTCTGTTCTTTGCAAAAGGATATTTATTTCTATTTCTTATTTTGGTCTCTATTATCTTCGAGTCCTGACTGACTAGCGTTTATTCCAAAGGTGCAACATTGGTGTCAATGGAGTGAGGAAGAGCTATTATGCATGGTTGGGTCAAGAAGGTCAAGAGCATTCTATGCTTAGCCTCTTAGTTGAGCATATAGCCCATGTTATTTGACAGGGCTTAGGCTGTTCTTGTTAGAACTATAGAAGGGTCTCATTTCGTTTACCCTGAAATTCTTACAGACGATATGCCTGGGCTGCTTTTGTTATTTTTTTTTCTTTTGATACAATGTTCTACACTGTAACCCTGGCTTCAAACTTGTAATAATCTTCTAGCTTTTGCCTCCTAAGTTCTGTAATTACTGGCAAGTATGAGCAACCATATTGCCTAGTTCTTAGGTGAGTTATTTACCTGATATTAGTGACTGTGTTCTTCTAAACTGCTGTGGATCAATCTTGTAGTTGGTGGGGAGGCACTGACAGGCATTGGGCTGAGAAAGTACCGTTACATATGATAGGGTTTGACTATGATCCATATTACATGTATGATGTACCACTAGAGGAATTTCAATGTATAGGCTGATATTGTTGTCAATGAAAGATGAAATGAGCCCCATAGACTGTTCGCTCATTCTGCAAACATTGCTTGATTGCCACCTGTTACTCATCTGGAACGTACTTTAGCCTTCGAGGATTCTTGCAGTGGACATATAGAATTGTCTCTTCTCATGGGGCATATATTTGAGATGAAGAGAGGTAATGTGCAGTACACACTATTGTACAATGTATATAGCATTTCAGAAACTATAACGATGTGAATAGTGCTGGGTGTACTTCTGGCAGTTTGGATAGATCCCGAGTAGTCCTGAAATTTAAGCTTTACTAGAGTCTTAGCTAATCTGCCTTGGAGGTGTAAATAGCCTGTGTAGTGCTCGTTAATATCCTCCATTGCAAATGATGTATAACATCCTTCATTGCAAATGAAGTCTTTCCATAGCACTGTTGTCCCTATATGTCATCATTAAAGGACCCTTCTCCAGACTCCTTTATTCCTCAAGAGTGTCCAATCCACACGGCACTCTTCTTTCAATGTTTACTCATCTGTCTAAAAGACTCCCCCTCCCCAACTACCTTTTATTTATTCTCTAGGTCACAGGTTTTCTAAAGAACAGTTCTAAAAAGGACATCTACCAGCTGACATCTAAATTCCAGCCCTTTACCAAGTCTGTATCACCGTGCTGTTTGGGCTTGCTCCTTTGTTACGGTCACCATTGCCTTCTCTGTATCTTTGCCTTGAGCACTGGCCCCCACACTTGATTGTATGCTATCTCATAAGCCAAATACAAATACAGTGCTTTCTAAAGAGCCAATGCCACATGGCATTTGTTAGGAGAAGGAATGATCAAATGAACAGTTGCTATATGATTGTGGAGGGTCAACTTCAGCTGTGTATCTCATTCTGTCTGGACTGGCTACTGTCTCATTCCTAGTTTGACGGGTAGGATCCATTGTTCAGGTTATTCTTAATATTCTTAGCTGTTGAGGCTTACACACTTGACAGGTAAATACCATCTTGGAGAAATGCTTTAAGAAGAATTAAAAAAATAACACAATATATACATGCATTATTTGGGGGAGGTTCTCTAATTATGGACCGCCTTGCAAAGGGTCTTTTATTTTCACAGGCTTGTGTGCCTTGGTTCATTCTTCTCTTAATCATTGCAGATCTTCTGTGTATTTCAGCTATAATGTGTGCTCTATATTGTATTTTCTGTAGAAGTATCCATTCTCAGCCCAAACCTTTCTGGTCTCATGAGTGCCTTCTCCTCCATTCAGTGGTATTCATAAATACAACAACCTTATTTTGTGTCATTACTTGCACTAACATGGCAAGTTCTAGCAAATTCCTTTGGCTTGTATTTTGACCAACTTATTTATTAATTCCCTGAGTATTGTTTAGTGGTTGCTGGCCAGGCATTTGGGACATTTTACCCAATTCTTGAATCAATTTAAAAATTTCAGACAGATGGCTGTGGTCTGGAGACCTTATTCCTTTGAAACAAGGGATTTACAGTCTTACATATTTCAAAGCTTATGCAGCCACGTATGCAAAATACTGCCTAACTACCCAAAACAAAGCCCCATGACACAAATCACACACAAAGAGCAGAACACAAGTACATCAGTTTAAACTACCCTATTTTAATTTAGCTTTACATTTTAACAAAAGTGTAGCCCTAACAGACTGAACTACGGGGCTTTTCAACAAGTATTTGAGAGGATTGCCTTTGTCTCCATCTATGTGAACTTTGTTCACACCATTTGGTTAGGCTAGAAAGCTGGTCACTGCGGTTTGCCGGTCTTTGGGAGGTTGCATAACAGACCTTATGGCTTACGCATCCTGGAATCATATTGGATTATTTCCTAATTTTAATTGTGTCCTGAGATGAAACTTTGACTTTAAGAAACCTGAGGCCTCCAAGGGGTGATTCTAGTCATGTGGCCAAACTGAAAAATGACTCACATTTATACAATTTGTCCTCTCCTCCTAAACAAACACACAGACAGCATAGGTGGATGTTTCTCGTGTTATTCTTTAGTTGGAAGACAATGCCTAATATGATAGAATTTATTATGATGAGCACACTTCAAGAAATTGTAGACAGTTCCTTCCTCTCATTAATATTTCTGAAGATGCAGATATAAGTTGTAAATTTATATAAAATATAAATTATTAAATATTATCATCTTAAAATTAGATGCTAATTTTCACTTTGATTGCTTATAAATGCCATTATATCCCTAAGCTATTTATTCAAGTGACAAACTGGGCACTTAATGAGTGATATTCTCATGGAGTTACAAATTTTTATGCTCACTTTGATTATTCTGGTGCCCAGCAGGAATATATTTTCAGTGAGAGGATAATCAGTAGAGAAAATTTTATTGTTATGAGACCAATTCAGTTCCAATTTAGCACATCTTACTTTAGATAAGAAGTAAGGAATGAAGTGAGAGTAAATGGCTATTGATTGATATTGGTCTGTAGCTATTAGAATTCAAACTAGACATAGAGGTTGAAAAGTAATCATACAAGCCACCACATTTACCCCAGATGGATTTATAAATTAGTATCTAAATATTTATAGGAAAATAGCAGATAGTAAATGGTTGGGCCAGATGAGTATTGGATATAAAGTTGCTCCCCCTCTCTTTCTATTTTAGTTTAGCTTAACCATCTTTTCACTTAAAAAAGAGATTGCCTAGAGACCTTTGAAGCCAGGGAGGATGATGAGGGGGCAAGAGGTTTATTCCCAGGGTCATGCTTCATTTGCATAAGCTAGTAACCATAGGGCACTGTGGAATGTCTCTAAATAGATTTCATTACAGAAGTTCAGCTTAAAGGGACTAAAAATAATCCTCAAGCAAACATCTTACCCAGCTTCAGGTTTTGCTGCAATGAAAACATCTTAGCTGCACAACATTGCAGAGGCAGGAAGTGGAACAGTGGGCGCCTGTGTCTTCCTTGTGCTTTGCTGTTGTGAAATGTTTTAAGGGAGAAAAGCACAATATATTCTTATTTTAACAAAATGGTCCTACAAAATAGGATTGTGCCATTCTCAGTGGCTGTTACTTGGCAATAAAATACATTCTCTCTCTCTCTCTCTCTCTCTCTCTCTCTCTCTCTCTCTCTCTCTCCCTCTCTCTCTCTCCCTCCCCTCTCTCTCTTCTCTCTGTCTGTCTGTCTGTTTGTCTCTCTCTGTCTCTCTCTCTCCTTCTGTACTTCCTCTTGTTAGCTAGGCCTTTGTTCCTCTGAACTCACACTTTTCCATTTTGCCAATCCTTCAGGATCACCTAAGTAGGAGAACGTGTTTGGCGGAGCAAAATATCACACACTCTGTCCTCCAGAGGGAATTCCACTAGAAAGTATCATCATAGAAATGCCAAGTATCAGAAATGAGCTTTGGGCTCCCTGGAAAAGGAGTGTGTACAAAATACAAGTCTTAATTCTTACAGATCAAAAGGAAATGTTCCAATAATGAATCAGTGACTCCTGCACTTCAGCGATAACACTGGAGAACCTAAAATTTCATTCATTTTGTGAATGAATGAATCTAAAATTTGATTCATTCGGTGTGCATTTCCATAAGCACCCACTGGATGCCAGATTCTGTGCTGGGTGCCGATAAGTAGCTAAAGTTAATGTCTTGCATCTGAGACCAGAAATGTGAGATTCACATTGGTATAAGAATTTATACCAGAAATTAAAACTATACTAAGACATGTTAGGGGTCAGATACTACTCTTAAAAATTCATTTTGTGAGCAGTTTGGGACAAGATACTTTCATGTGCAAACATTTATAGCCTCAGCTAGAAAAGGGATCATGTGATTACCTTGCAAAATGCTTATGAAATCAAACAAAAGATAATGCATTTACTATGTATATTACATTGACTATGAAATATTGTATATAATTATAATATTGTGGCTAACACTCATAATTAAAAAACAAATCATGTAACTATTTTATTTAATATTAGTCATGTATATTAAGAAGCTACATGACTCAGTAGAATATCTTGTTCATATTCACATCAGCTAAACACACCTAATGAGTTTAATGGACTTGGCAATATTATCAGAAAATTAGTACTTGGATACTTAAAATTTTGATGCTTTGTGTGTGGAGGGGGAAGGGTACAGGTATGTGGTGCTGCCCAGAGATTGACAACATGTGTTCTCCTCCTGCTTTGCTTTTTGAGACAGAGTTCCTCTCTGAACCTGGAGTTCACTGATGAGCTACATCAGGTGGCCAGTGAGCTTTGTGGAGTCTTCTGCTACCACCCTTCATCACCGTGTGCTGCTATGTTAAGGTTTTTGGTATGTGCTGTGGATTTGAACTCAGGTCCTCCTGCTTGCACAGCAAACAATTTACCAACTGACAAATCTTCCCAGCAATAAGACCTTTTTTTTTTTTTTAATTAAAAATTTTAAGGACAGGGGATGTAGCTCAGTAGTAGAGTGCTTGTTTAGTGTATACCAACCTCTGGTTCAATCCTCAGTATTGCAAAAAACCAAACCAAACCAAACCAAACCAAACCAAACCAAGCCTAAGAAGCAAACAAAATAATGATGTACTCTTTCTGCTCAACTATGAGAGCCCAATGTTACTATATGTGTGTAGTAACCAAGTCCAAGCAATCAGCATTCTCTTCTCCTTAAAGGTACATTATTTCTTTGTACCTAGAAACCATCATTTTTTTTTTTGTCCTCTATGTTTTGCTTTTATTTTTGTTTTTGAGACAGAGTTTCTCTGTGTAACAGAGCCCTGGTTGTCCTGGACTCACTTTTTAGACCAGGCTTGCCTCAAACTCAGAAAGATACTCTTGCCTCTGACTCCTGGCAATAAAGGCGTGCCCCACCATTCCTGGCATCCTCTACTTCTTTATATGTAATGTAATACACAGGCTGAACAATAAAGACAGCATTGTGAGAGTAATACTCATCACTGGGTCTGGAAGCCACTTAAAGAACTTCTGCTCATAGTATGCCATAGGAGCTCTTTAATTAAACATGGCCCCAGCATCCTGCTCCTTAGATGTCCTCATATTATCTACATCCATCTCTTTACAAGATGGTATGTGTTCCAGCACTTTCCCAGGTTGGAAAGCAGAGTGTTGAGTATAGAACACATAGCATCCCTTTCCTATGGAGACATTAGACTCTGGCAGTGATTTAATCAGATAATTTCAGTTTATGTTGCTTGTGTTTCTTTGTGTTTACTCTTCTAATAACTACAATTATTCACAGACTGACGTTACATTTTTCTTCCCGAATTGATGTGCTTAAATTGAAAAAATCCAATTGAATAAGAGCATGTAACGAGAAAAAGTAATCCATCGTTATTAAAAAAGGCAGCTTACCTTTATCTCAGTGTTAAATAGTACAAATCCATGAGAGCCAGTGAATGTTTTGAAGTCAAAACGAAAGGCATTACCAAGGCTGAAGTGGATTTGTCACAGAGTTATACGAATTACTTCAGAACTAGGCTCTTCTATCTAGGAGGGGTGAGGGGAGATAGGAAGAAATAAAATCAGAGAAAGGCGTTTTATTTTTATGTGTCCTCACCTGGGTGAAATATTTCTGCTTTAGACTTTTGTGCAACATTTAAGATGAGTAAAATCCAAATGAATGAACTTCAAGGATTTCTGTGGAATTTACTAAGCAGGGCACCATCGCTGCAAGGGGGATGTCTTTGATTGACAGCACAGAGACCAGCCACACGATGCCATGTGCTTAGCCTGGGAACCCATATGCTGTGCCTATAGTATTCATGTTTGGCTCAGTATTGTTGGTGCGTTTTTGCAGGACTTATTTACCATGGCCTTCTTCTGAGAAGGCATAGTCGTTTGCATCATTTTGAAAGCTTTTATTTTGCTAGTGAGAGCAACAGAGTCAAAATGTTTTCAGCATGGGTCTTTAAATGAAGCAACTAAATGTATGGATTTATTGTGATTGTAGTGCCCTTGGATATATTTGCAGGGAAAATAACAAGCACTGAGAACTATTATTTCAGTAGGAAACATCACCTTGATATCATAGTTAGCGTGGAAGAGTTAGGGTTAAACTCCCGAATAACTGGCTTTTCACATATGCCTTGGATGCCTCTGTGTAGATTTTACTAACCTAGAGTGCTGTGACACTGTATCCATTAGAAACTTAAGTTGAATTCAAATACCTGTCTTGCTCCACCAGATTCTCACAGAAAGAGACATCCAGGTATAGTGCAGTTTTAGGTAAATAGTTGTTTACAAAGAACTATGCATGTCTTTATATGATTCAGAAAAAAAAAACTAAACAAAAGCAAGCACACAAACAAACAATAACAAAACCCAAAACCAAACCAAACCAAACCAAACCATTTATTTTTTTCTCATCCTAAAAGTTAGTCTGGCCTGGTAGTCCATGCCTTCAATTCTGGCACTAGGAAGGCAGGAGCAAGAAGATCTCCATGAGTTCAAGGCTAGGCTGGTCTACATAAATATTCCCAGGTCATCCAAGACTACATAGAAGGACATTGTCTCAAAAACCAGTAACAAAACAGTTAGCTCATAGTAATTTCCTTATGCTGACCAAAGAGGCGTGGCTCTTCTTAATCACTCTCCTGTAAATATGTTTCCTGGAACTCAGGATGAAAAGCATAAGGAAGAATGGCTTCTGCCATCAGATTCAGAAGCCCCTCACATGGAATGATACTGCTGTCATAGAACTTGTCGGGTCAAGGGTCAAGGCTGAGAAACATGCACCCTATAATAATGTAGTGGTCCTTGTTTCCCATGGGTAGAAGTTGGGACAGCAGAGAGCTTACAGAATATAAAATGCTTAGGAATATTGTAATTGGTGGATAATCAAAGAAAAAAATTTAAAAAGTAGGTGTCCCTTATTAAACCTTGAATATAGCCCAGTACTGATGTGCATGTAATACTATATTGGTACCACACCTTTACCATCTCCAACCCCTGCACACAGACATTACCTACATATTGCTTGGAAGAAGAGAGACTTCAGAGGATTTAAGTGATTTGCATAATGCCCTCCATCATGGGTTTAGATACTTTTTCCATAGTTTTGCTTTTTCAGAATGCCATGTAATTGTACTCAAGTACATAGGCCTTTTCCCCCCCACTTATGAATGTGAATTTGAGTTTTCTCCTTGTCTATCAATAGCTTGTTGACTTGCTTATTTATTTGTTTGTTTGTTTGTTTATTTATTCACATAATAACATTCCACTTATCTAGATATACCTATGAGTTTATTTATACATTATCCAAATGTGAAGATTAGCTTTAATTTTCAACTTCACACAAGCTAGAATCGCCTAAAAAGAGAGCCTTAGTGAGTTGCTTGCATCAGGTTGGCCTGTATCTGGGCCTGTGAGGGATTACTTTGATTATGTAAATAGATGTAGGAACATCCAATCTAAAAAATGGGCAAAACCATTCTCTGGGCTTGGGCTGCTACACATTTCTTATTATGGAGGACAAGCTTGAGGTTAAGGGCATCTTCATCTATATAGAAAGTGGCAAATTAGCCTGGGGTATGAATCCATAGTTCAAGAAAACAAAAAACAAAACCCAGAGCTGGATGCCACTTTTAATCCCAGTACTCAGGGAGGCAGAGGGAGGCAGATCTCTGTGAGTTTGAGGATCCCCCAAACCCAAAACAAACAAACAAAAACCAAAACAGAACAACAACAGTAAGAGAACAAAGAACAAAACAAAACAAAACAAAACACAAAACAAAAGAAAAACCCAAAACTAAAGAAAAAAGAAAATCAAACTAAAACCCAAATTCTAAAAGTAAACAAATATTCTCAATACCGGAAGGCTTTAGACCACTGAGTGAACTGCATTTTGGGCTTTGTTTTTTTTGTGACTGTGCTTGAATTTTATTTAGAGATGAACTTAAGCAGATGTGAACTTAATAAGACATTTCAATCCAGGGCCCATATAAAGAGATCCATGGATGGTTGCAGTACTATTTATTTTCCATCACCTTGCCTATTTAGTCACACTCCAACAGTTATTTGCATAATTCCACTCACATGCATTCAGGAGCAAGCTCTGGGTGTGAATATCAACATTCACAACCAGCTTAAAGGAATGGGACAGAAAGTTTCTCACACAGTGTCTTCATTAAGGGCAGGAAACTGAATGCATTGGCCAAAGGCTTAGGGAGACTAGGAGTCCAAGAGAGTGCTGGCGAACCCAAAGATGGAAAGGTGGTTAGTGAAACTGAGAGGCATGGAGACAGGATGAGAATTCCTGGAAATCAAGACTCTCAACTCACCCTTATCTGCTGAATCATGAGCACATATTATACTGTTTGTCTTTTCTTTTTTAATTAAAACTGTTTTTGAGTATTTCATCTGTAAGTACTATATTTATATCATTTTTTTTTTTTTACCTATTCTTCTCCCTGTTCAGCTCCTTATATAGTTGTAAGAAGAGAGACATGGGAGGGGGTAAAGGGAGGAAGAATGAGTAGAAATAAGTATAATGCACATGCATGAATGTACACACATGCACGTACACACACACACACACACACACACACACACACACGCACGTGCACACTCATGCATGGATACATGCAACCTGCTGAGTACACTGAGTGTTTTCTCTGTCTGGATATGTGTTTAGGACTGAGCACTTGGTTTGTGGATCCTAGCCTTGAATCTGTAGATGTTAGCATAGAACTTGGAGTAACATCAGAAACCAGGGAAGGCAGAAGGGGCCACAAGAGGGAGCACAGGAAGAATTGGATACAAATCCTACAAAGAGGGACATTGGACACTGAGGAGGAAGGAAGGGGGGATGGAAACACTAAGAATGTTTGCAAAATCCATAGAGAAACATTATTTTATGTTTACTTAAAAAATACACATGTAAGCATAGGTGTCTACCCACATATTAATGAAGTTATGTCACTTAAGATGGTGATGCTCCTCCAGGGAGTCATAAGACTGTCCAATAAAACCCTGGTGTCAGGCATGGGAAACCTCTCTTTTAGTTCTTGGTAAAGGGGAAATTCAGCAGACTCCCAAAACCATACAGGCTATTGGTGGTATCGTTGGTTGCCTCCCAGCATTTAAAAGTTAGACCCTATGGCTGAAAACAGCATGCACTTTGTACATAGGACTAGGAAAAAGAGAGCTGGAAGTGGTCTAGACACCTCCTCCCTGAGCATTAGCTCTCTTAGGATCTGCAAGTGTCATTAAAGCTGCCAAGGGACAAAAGCAATCAAAAGTCTTACCCAGCTGCAAAATCTGCAAACTGAAGCAATGGCCAGTCCAGCAAGGTGTCTGCAAGGATACAATAGTGGTCCTTATATCATTGGGGCAGCCAACAGATGTTTAGATTCACTTACTAGGAGGAATTTCATGCCTGGTAGTGTAAACCTAGCCAATTACCCATGACTAATGAGGTTATGGACCCTCAAGGAGGACCAAATACTGGCACGTTCCTAAACCAGTATCATTCTAAATATTTGTCTCTATATTGTTTTTCTTTGTTATAACCATTATATAATAACAAGGTTCAGAAAATAAGAAGGTTCACAAATCTAGAAGCATTATTTTATGGACTTTCGTATAAACATACTCTCTGGCTTGTAAATAGTTTTAATGTTAGTGAGTGATGAGTTTTAGTGGCGGAGGAGATAGGGACAAGCTATAGGTTTTTCAAATATAGGCTTAAAAAAATAAAGTTATTTAAACTTCAGAATATCTGTCTAGCCTTTGAGAGTTATGATAATAGAAAGTGAGAGGTTCGGAAAAGCTTTTGGCTGAATACATAGAAGCTCACAGTAAACTATACAATGAAATGATGCGGCCCCATAAATCCCATTTATGCTTATGCATTCTTAACAGCTATCCAAATAAGGTTTTGGCATTTGAGTTCATTTGTAGCATTGATCAGCTTTCTGATGTTACATAACACATGGCATAAAGTAGTTGTGCATATTATGAGCACTGGTACTCTTAGCTCTTCATGGTGTAGTGTCTTAGATTTTCAGAGTGATTTGCCCTACTCCTTTTTATTTTATTAATTTCAGAGATCTTCTGGGTCCAGAAGATATTTACAAAGAGTTATAAAGACTTTTTTTGGTGGACCTAAGTAAACTTCTCATTCTCATACTAATGTCCTTTCCACTTTACATGGATATATTTCCCAAAACATGCACTATCTGAAACCAAATTTCACTTGTTACTGGTAAAGTAACATCAGATTCTACTGTTGAGAAGACGTTAGCTCATCTTGTGGAGTAAAGATTAGTGGGAGAGGCATGTGGCAAATTAAGATCCCCCCCTCAGAGTTTAATTTTATATCGAAAAGGACTTCATATTAGTTACCTTTGAGTCACGGCTCCTGTTCCTGCTTAATAAAGTCTGACAAGGCCACCAGAAAATCATGGCTGTTGCTGAAAATTCTCCCATGAGCCCAATTTTCTTTCCTTACAACCCTGGGAAGGTTTATCTCTGGACCAGCTTCATGTTTACTTTCCTTCCTTTTTGAAAATCTTTCTGCTTTCCCTCTTCAGAGACCTTCATACGGCTGCTGGAGGCACATATGAACATGGCTTTACTAAATCTGTCAAGAGACAAAAAAGGTGATTGAGAAAAAACAAAACAAAACAAACAAAAACAAGGCCAACAGACAAAAATGAGCAGAGAATAGATGCCAACTTGGGATTATATTAAGATCAAGTTTTAAGCAACTGGAAGCTGAATTTGAATTTAAAATAGTAGATTTATAGGCTGAACATCGAAAACCTCAGGAACAGCAGTAGCTTACATCACCAAGGTCACCATGGTGTTGTCTGCATTCTACCTTTCGGCATGCCCTTCTTACTGGCTCCGTTTCTAGACAACCTGTTTTATTACAGTAGAATAAAACTCAGTGTCTAAAATGAAGACTGCTATGCATGAATGTACTGGCAGATGGGTCACCAGAAGACAGGGCCAATGAAAACCAAGTGTTCAATTGAAAACGCAAAAGAGCATGTGGAAGATACAGGAAGTGCTCTATAAGATGTGGGACAGTGAGGCATCTATCTAATTATCTTAAATGTAATTTGAATGACGGAAAGGGGAAGAAGAAATCAGGAAGGAGCATATTTAGTGGGATGATGGCTTAATGGCTCTGTACGCTCTAACCTGATCGAAGACATCAACTCATAGATTAAAAGATCTCAGCAAACCTCAAAAACAGATACATAAAAAGAGCAACCCACATCCTCCTATTAAAAACAACCCACATCCGTGTGGAAATGTACAGAGTAATGAGTAGAGATGCATCATTATGACCCAGCCACAAAAAGAAAAAAAAAGCCAAAACCAAATTGTTGAAGATTTAGGGGAAAGATTAGTGACTGTAAAAACTTAATTTTATGCCTTACAATGGGTGACTTAGAATAGCCCAAGGACCTGTGAAAGGTAAAAGAAAGTAAGTGCCTGCCAAGACTCTGCACCCTGATAAAATATCCCCCTGAAACTAAGAATGTCATAAAGACAATTTAAGGAAAAAAGGGGCGCTGAAAAGCTTACCATAAGCTGACACAAATTGAAATAAATACTAAGAATTCCAAATGAAAAGGGAATGATCTTAGAAAAGATAAGAGAATTGTAGAATTATAGAAAGAAATGTAGTATATTAGAAAATGTCTTAAACAATTATAAATTAAGAGCTTTAGGCATTTTAGTTATTTGTAGAATTAAAATACAATATATTTTAATGATTTATTTTAAAATGTGTCTGTGTGTGTCTGTGTGTAGTATGTGCACATGACTGTAGGTGTCTGTGGAAGCCATGTAGCTGGAGTTATAAGTGGTTACAATGTGGTCCTTTGAAGAGGTTTATATAGTTAAAAACTTCTTGGAAGAGTGGGCAAGCAAGAACTGTCAGTATCAATAATAAATTGCTGGGTGTGGCTCAATGACAGAATACTTACTTAACATGCACAGAGCCTTGAGTTCAAACCCTAGCACAACCAGAAGACAATTATTGGAGCCAGGCAGGGTGGTGATGCTGGCTCATGGGAAGCAGAGGTAGATGAATCTATATGAGTTCAAGGCTAACCAGGGCTACTTGGTGATGGTGAGTCCCTGTCTCAAAACATAAAACAAAACAAAACAAAACAGAAACACTCTCTTCTTGTGGATCCTTGTCTGATTTTTTCTTTTTTAAATTTTATTTTAATTATTTTATTTTTGTACATACACACACACACATACACACACACAATAGATTACCTATGACAAGAAGAACCATGACACAATCAGGAATTATATAAATGTTATATTCTTAGTGTTCTGGCTATTTGTATTTGGCAGCCTTGAGGAAGACATCTTTTCTATCTTGGTGCATCTAAATTTCTGGATGTAAATCAATCTCCATCACATATTGTCATTATCAACTTAGAACACCTATCTAGACCTAAAAACATCTTACTCCTAAACAATTTGACCTTGTCTGATTTTTTTTGGGGTGGTGCTGGAGAGATGTCTGTCCCCAACCTTTTGTAGTTCTAGCTCTAGGGAATACTACAGCACCTTCTGGCTTATGAAGGACCTAGATGTGTATAGTGCATATGGTTCACAGACACACAGGCAGACAGAACACTCACAGTAAGATAATTTTACAAATATAAATAATGAAAAAGGCAACATTGTTCAGATATCAAAGAGATCAAAAGGTAATGAGTGTCATGAAACAAATTTACACTAATAACTTTGGTAATTTGAATAAAACAATGACTTCTAAAAAGAAGCAAAATTAACAGAAGAGTAAAATAAAATGCAAAATAATTCAAGTCTTAGTCCTTTACCTTTCGATGTAGCTTGCCCTGTTTCTCTACTTATTATTAATTAATTTTTATATTTGTAGCCTCTTGCTAATTTTTTAGCACTTGTTTCTTTTTTATTTTTTATTGTTTATTTATTTACTTGCATATATCTGTGTGTTCTTCATACATGTCTATGTAACACATGTGTACAGTGTCCACAGAGGCCAGAAGAGGACATCAGAGCTCCCGGGACTAGAGTTACAGATCGCTGTGAGTCACTATGTAGGAGCTGAGAATTGAACTAGAGTCCTCTGGAAGAGCAGTCACTGCTCAACTGCTGAGTCATCTCTCTGTTTTGTTTTTTGTTTTCTATTCTGCTGGTTCTTCATATTTACTCCACCGCAGTACTTTCTTTTATTACTTTACTTTCTGGTTTAGATATCTTCCAGCCTCCAAATCTTTCCTGAGTGTTTTGGGGGCATTAACCTTTTTTCTTTTTCTTTCCCTTTCTTTCCTTCCTTCCTTCTTTCCTTCTTTCCTTCCTTCCTTCCTTCCTTCCTTCCTTCCTTCCTTCCTTCCTCCCTGCCTCTTTTCTTTTTCTTTGTTTGTTTGTTTCTTTCTCTCTTCTTTTAGTTTTTCATGACAGGGTTTCTCTGTGTAGCCTTGGCTTTCCTGGAACTCACACTATGGACCAGACTGGTCTTGACCTCAGAGATCTGCCTGCCTCTGCCTCCTAAGTGCTGGGATTCCAGGCTTGCACCACCACCATGTATTGGTCATTAATCTTTTCAAAGGATCATTTTGGCTTATTCTTCCTAAGCAAGTCTTGAGCCTTACACACTTTTCATCCATTTTCCTTTTCATTCCCACAGTAGTCCCAAAAGTGTGGTCCTAGAATTCACATCATTGGCACTATCTTACAATCTGTTTGTGTAACTTCTTCCTCTCCATCACAGATTTAACTGAAAGAATTTCTGAGAGGTATTTTAATTAGATCTTCTGGAAGTTGCAAGTATGTTATAATTTAAGAAGCATTGGCTCATACATAGGAAAATATACCTTTAAGCTTTTCCTAAATGACCTATGTGGGCACTGCTGTGCTTTCCTGGTGCCCACATACACTTTTATTTATCACATAATTTGCTAATGCTTTTGGATTACTAACACACATGCTTATTAAGGCACACGCTTTCACATGTGTATTTTACCTTCCCAATGGTAATTGTAAGCCAGAAAACATTTACTCTAATATAGATTTACATATGACATGTTCTGAATTTACAAAACCCAAGCTAATACTTCAGGCATATTTGTTTTCCAATGTCACTATTATCGCCATACTTCAATAACACCCACTTCCCTCTCAATTTCCATGTGAATTAAAAGCCCTGGGATGTTAGGGAGGGCTCCACTGCTCAGAGTCTCCTAAGGCCCAAGGCACAGTATAGATTGGGCTATATTTGTCACTAGAAGCTCAGGAAAGAAACCCCTTCAACTTCTTTTAGATTGTTGGGATAATTCAACTCGTTATGGTTGCAGGACTGCCTTTCTTGTTTCCTTATTGGTTTTTAAGTCTTTGCTCCTAGAGGCAGCCCAATACTTCATGCTTTTTATAGCCACTCTAACAATAGAGTAGCTAGGGTACTCTTCTCCTTTTAAAGATACTGATTTTTAATTACGTTTTCAAAGGCCCCTTTAACCATGTAAGTTATTATAAATGCTCGGAGTTGAGGAGTTATGGGGTGCCATCTTTGGGCATCCAGAGCCTACCTACAGGAGCAGACAGTTGGTATATGGCCATCTAAAACCATTCAATTGAAAATGATAAATTCTGTTTCGTGTTTGTATTTCAAGAGCAGTACAAAACTAATTAAAAGAAAATGACAGCCCAATAGTTTATTAGTAGCCAAAGTACTGGTCTCTGTTGGCAGAGTTGAATGGCATTAGTAAAAGCAAACAAACAAGCCAACAAATCTGAAAGCCCTTCTCAAAGTTGGTGACGAAGAACAGTTTACACAGAGCACCCCTGGCACCTCAGCTCACAGCACCCAGTGCTGTCCCCTGTCCAATATCACTTTCTGCACAATGCCCTCTTTCTTTGAAACCCCTGTGTCGACTTGCTAAGCCACCATTATCGCCTATTTTAAGACAGGGTTGCTGACACTAGGTCTAACTTTCTCAGGTATAGTGTGACCAAAAGCAGATCAAAGCTTTATCTGTATGGAGTGGGACTTAATAGCCAATAGGCCAGTGGTGGCATGGCAGTCGTGCTTTGAAAAGCTCTGACATCTCTGAAACAAATCTAAGGTATTATTATAGCCAATAACAACAAGTGCCCTGCCTCATTGTTGTTGTAAGCACCGTCATTTTCTTTTTGTCTATAAATAAGAAGGGGATAAGGTGGACTATCAGATATCTGTTTAACAGGGCTTAATTATTTGTTATGGGACTTTATGGTATATTTAATAAAATTAATGAGATTCTGATTACTTGAGCCTGCCACTCTCTCTGGCTGGAAACTCCCTTTGATAAGGAGTAAAGCAAGATTGTCAGTTTCCTTATGAGAATTACAGGGTTTGAGGATTAGTCAACTGAGAATTGGTGAGGTCCTCCTCTAATTAATGTCTTCCCACCGATGTTTGCCCTAATCTCCCCTTTTATTACATTTATTACAGTGCTTCAGCGGGATGCCTGTGCGGCGGGGAAGATCTATTAAATAAAGTTACTGTTCGGTTAGTGAAATCGCAATAAAGAGCTAATTCTGTGTTTGCTGCTTTGTTAATTCCTTTTAATTTAAAAAGCCAACTCGAGGCAGAGAACACACTGTACATGGAGAGAACTGGGCAAAAAGCTTGGAGACCCACTGTCAATCTTGGCTCTGCCACCTTGGGCAGGTCATTGAAAGAGTTTGGCCAAGATTCTTTTTTAAAATCACCTTGTCGAAACTAAATGATTTCGTAGGCCAAATGGAAAATTCATTTACCTAGTATTTTTGGAGTTTTATTTATTTGCAACTTGGAGTTTTGCTCCTCCTCCTCCTTGTCTGTGCTGTGGTGTGTGTGTGTGTGTGTGTGTGTGTGTGTGTACATGTGTGCACGTGTATGTGTGGATATGTATGCTCATGTAGAGGCCAGAAGAGGACGATGAATGGCTTCCATTCTTGCTTGACATCTTATTTGTATAGACAAAGTCCCTGAAGCTAAAGTTTGCTGTGATGGGGAGGCTGGCTGGCCAGTGAGCAGCCTTGGACATGATGTCTCCACCTCCAAAAACTGGGCTTACAGGCACACATAGCTATACCTACTGTTTACATGAATGCTGGGGATTGGATCTGAACTCAGGTCCCCTTGCAAAACAAGCACTCAACCATTGTGCTAAGCTTCCTAGCCTAGATTTTTGTTATTCTTTCTTACCTGTTTTTCTTTCTTTTTTGTTTATTCTGATGAGGTACCTGTTCTACAGTTAATGTCATTCATTGTTCAAAAAAATCTTTCACATATAGTCTGAATTTCAAGGTTTTATAAATTTTGGGTTGTCTTTCAGCATTGATTCCTGTAACTTGTTACAAAATCTCTTGCTCCTAATTCCACATGGGAGTCATTTTGCTTGCTGTAATTGAATATATTTGTGTTTTATTCTGGGATTTACTTGTGCTATAGTAATTGCCTGATACCTAATTTTTCTCAGCCCTATCCCCTTTGCCTGCAGCACACAAAACCATACTTTTATCCCCACTTACTTGAATTGAACTTATTATTCCAGGTCAACTCAGAAGGTGTTTCTTTTCTTTCGATTTCTATAACTACCTCCAATTAGAATCAATCTGTTCCCCCTAAAGATCCTTCAGGACCGACACTGATACAACGCCAATGTACCCATTTAACATGTGTGTTTCTTCGCAACAATATGACTGTGTGTTTTTGAAGCAATATGACTGGCCCTGTGGATGGCACAGCAAAGCAACACAGACACGACCTCTGTCCTCAAGAACATACTCGCCTCAAGGATGGGACAGATGTTAATATGATTATACAAATTAGGGCAAGAAAATGAAAGAAGAAATCCCTCTTCAGTTTATTCAGCATATCTCAGCCCTTCTAGACACACCAGGAACTCTTAAAAGATAAAGTTTTTGTAAAACTTTGAGCATGTTGATTTATTTCTACATAAATACTATTTGAACAAATGCCCGAAGTTTTAGATTTGACTTAAAATTTAAATTGGTCTCTAAGATCATCCTATTGGAGAATAATTGGACATTTTCCTCCACTTCTTAGTGTTCTCAGATTCCAGTAGGAAAGGAGTTAAATTGTGTTAAGGACCAGAATAGGCTTCCTACAGTTGATTTCGAGTTTCAGAGATATGGGGAGTATTATTTTTAATTAAGGAATATTGTCTTTCCTTGATGTCTTATGACCAGCCTGCATCACATCTTCTTTTGAACCACAATATAATTTGAAAAGAGATATTTTTTATTGTGTTTGTACAATACTTTAAACATGATATTAAAATAAGGCTACTCTGAATTTGGTAGAGAGAAGAACTTTAATGCGGCAGGGTTAGGAGTTACTATTTACTTCAAGGAGAGGAAAGTAAATGAACGTGTCTGTGGCCATGCGTGTTCCTTATCTGCTCTTTACTACTTACAGGAATATGGATTTCCAAGGATGTAGTCTTGTTTTTGGTTGACAGTTGTTTTAGTTCTTTGCTTAATTTCAGATGCAGGCCCGTGATGATGCTTTTTAAACAGCATAGGCTGGAGTACAAAGGGTGCATCATCAACAACAGCAAAGGAGCAGACATCTCCCCAGCTCCTGAATTCAGCATCAGTCCTAGAGCTGTGAAGGGAAAAGCAGCTAGAAAACTTGGCATGTCAGAAAGGGCAGATGTAGGAACTGCTTCAGACCAAACAAAAGAGGAAAGGTACAAAGAAGAAAAGGAAAGAGAAGACCAGTTCTCAGGCCCGCACACTTGATATTTTCTTTGTAATACACACTTAGGCAAATGTCTTACCACCAAGAGGGAATAGGATACATTTTCTACAGCCAATAATTTGTGAACTATTGAAATTATAATTCTATACCTGGTAGGTTAATATAATATGAACACTCACCATCTCGATCTTGTTGAGGTAAAGCTGCACAAATCATAAGAATGAAGAATTCTGTGTAAGTATTGTTTTGGTTTCAGTTTAGGTTTTTCTTTAGTGGCAGGCATACTGTAGAAGCATTAAAATGATATATTAAGAAAAAGTTGGCTATCGTTACTGCTTGACTCAGTAATTTTTATTCATTTGCTAGAAATGTAACCTGTAATCTTCAAAAAGCCGCGTTGTGCTTCCAGGGTTTTGTGTGTCCTTTGCTTGTGAAGATAAATGACTGTGGGAAAACTTCTGATGCAAACGAATGCCAACCAGAAGTGCAGAAATAGAGAGAGGGAGGAAAGGAGAGGAGAGGAGGGAAGGGAAGGGAAGGGAAGGGAAGGGAAGGGAAGGGAAGGGAAG
>OU015753.1:80375364-80396865 GCA_907169655.1 Acomys percivali
GGGAAGGGAAGGGAAGGGAAGGGAAGGGAAGGGAAGGGAAGGGAAGGGAAGGGAAGGGAAGGGAAGGGAAGGGAAGGGAAGGGAAGGGAAGGGAAGGGAAGGGAAGGGAAGGGAAGGGAAGGGAAGGGAAGGGAAGGGAAGGGAAGGGAAGGGAAGAGAAGGGAAGAGAAGGGAAGAGAAGGGAAGAGAAGGGAAGAGAAGGGAAGAGAAGGGAAGAGAAGAGAAAACGGCTCAAAACAATCAGGTGGCTGTGGCAGCTCCACAGTCAGGTATCTTCCACCTCAAAGGAACTCCTAGATGTCTGCTCCATAGAAAATGCAGAACAAATATCTTAGGTCCACTTTCTTTTTGAGGGGACAAAATGAAATCCAGGTAAATTTCAAACTGGCCTAGAGAAATTAGAAAAAGAATGTAGTCTCAGTATCATACTCTGCAATCTTTGTAAATTAAAAAATAATTCTACTAAGTCTTTGTGTGTATGTATGCTAATATTTAGCTAAGTAACATAATACTTTTATGGACAGAAATGATAATTATGAATAATTTCGCTGATACTCAAGTACCAAGGAAACAGGAAGCAGTGTTCATTTCTCTCAGTTAACTTTAGCTCAGGCTTCTTTACGTTAAGTACCAATAGTGTTCTTGCTTGAATCATGTGCCTTGATTTAAAAGTCATTTACTAAAAGAAACATTTTACCTGTAACAAAGCTTTGCGACACACAATTGCTCTTTCTTGTCTTGTCTTGGAAACAGGGAAATTGGACTCTGTGAAGTGCCCTGGTTTCCAGGTGTATGTGCTATGTTTTAGAAATAGGTGGTCACGAGACAACATGTCTTGTACTGTTCTCCCTGCGTATTGTTTTTGGAGTGGCCAAAGTTATGAAGACTGTTGTTTAATACCTGCCAACATTTTGAAAGCCCACTTTTCATTGTTGCAACCAGGCAACTATTGGAAAGCAATACAGGTTTATTAGCAGCTATTTTCATGAAGATTCCGTTTAATAATGTTGGTGTAGCCTCTGTAATTTATTTGATTAATAATATTTGATCTGAACCCAAATGATGCCTTCTCACATATCTGACAGAACTAATGAACCATGAAAGAAGAACTGTTCAGATGGTCACCAATAACCACTGCTTAGTTAATCCTTTAAATAAACTGGAGCACGGAATGTGTCCCTTTGAAGTCATAAATAATGTATATTTTTCTTTTGACTTTTAATAAGCCAGTAGGGTTCATCTCCCAGTCTCCAAACACATATATTTTATTATGGGCCTCTGCAGTTTACTTTAATTAGTGTGTCTGAGTGCTTTGGGAGACTTAGCCCCACTGAAAACAAACAGAGTCTTACCATCTATAAAACATTAGCTCCCTCTGGTTTCTCCTGACGCAGCGGGGGGAGGCTCAGCGAGAAACACATGGTGTAAGTAAACACTCATAATTGCATTAGCATTCTCTGGTGGATTGGTAATTCAAGCTCTGTGCCATGATATTGTAGGAGCAGTTAGAACAGGTTTACCTATCTTGTGGTCTGCTGGGGATTTCATCGAATTCCATGTGAGCAGAACTTAAGTGACAGATCTCCTGGAAGCCGTGTTTGTGGGAGGGAGGTTTGCTGGTGACTGGAGGCACAGGTCTGCCAGTATCAGTTTGCTTCTTCCCAGCATAGATTTGAGATTTTCCCCATCAGTTGGGCATTTCTTTTCCATGGTCTTTAACTCGAAGTTGGTTTCAATCAATCACTCTGTTTACTGTGACTGCGCCACACTCCAACAGCTGCTGATAAACACTTTGGGTTTTCAGTCACTTAGTCCAGATGATTATGCTCAACTATACTTGTCAATAGAAGAAACGTGAGGATTATTGATGGAATTAATGGAATTTAGTGTTTGACCCTCTAGGTTTTTAATAGCAGCTCTCTCTTACAGAGTCTCTCCATGCCCTTTCGCTTACTAGTCTACCATTGGCTTAAAGTAATTCCTGACTAATATATGCGATGGACAACAGGAATGCAAATATTGCATTGTAGAAGGCTTGGATATAATATTGAGGTAAATCATTTATCACAAATCATTTGTGTATTTAAAAGTCTCAACCAGTGGAAAATTGCTAAGCTCATTTGTTTTTGTATACTTTTCCATGTTTTGTGTGCCTAATTAGTTAGAATTTACTTTGCTATTGGATTTTTTGTTTGTTTGTTTGTTTTATGGCTTGGCTTATATTCTCAATCCTATTGTTGAAAAGAGGCAAACTCCCTTTTTCTATTAGGCTGACTCTTTGGTACTTCTGTTAAAATCTGCTAAATCATCATCGTGACTGAAGTGATTAGCTACTGACACTGTTCAAATAGAGCATCCAGTAGCATTTCCAGTGAAGTATAATTCAAAAGATATAGTCTTACAATTTCTAGTGGAAATACTAGAAAGAAATGGATAAAGCACATAATTTTTAGTTGACTTACATTTTTATTTATTAAAAGAGCTTGAGTTTGTGTCTGGACTAGATTATGTTAAACTCATTAATGACTTAAAATATTTAATTTCTGTGAGGTCATCAAGAACATGAAGTCTATTTTACTAATATATATTAAGAGTATACCTACAAAATATTACTTCAATCTGTAATTAATATTAAAAATGTATTAAGGATATATTATATATGTTTTGTGCTAAGTCTTTGCAATCCAGTGTGTTTCTTGTTTTTAAAGCTGCCTTCAACATGGACTAACTACTACTGAAATGCTCATAAATGGCTCATGGCCAGTGGCTACCATAGTGGACAGTAAGATCATCCCTTTTCATACAGATGAAAGATTGAATGGTTAAAAAAAAACTATGGTAAAAATTTGTAAAATAACCCACACAATCCAAGTTGCTATGCTGTAGACACTTCCTTAACATTACCCTCTTGGGGACTGAAATTTCCTGTATCATTTGTGCATGTTAGCTTTCCTATTTGACTTTCTTAGGCTCTGGTGTCATTTCATTGATTTCTCACTTCTTTTCTGAGAATTGCCTTAGTGCTGTGAATAAGAAAGAATGCAAATTTCTTGTGGATGTCTGCGATGGCAAGCTGCAATGTTATTTGTGTGGAACTGACCTAACAAGCTACAGAACAGAGTTATGCTGGAGAGTCAGCTTTCAAGTTGAGAAAGGAGAGGAATTTGTTTCTGCTTGGGAGCCTCAGGTTAAGAGCATTTGTAGTTGTAAAGGGAATCAGCTGTGATGTTGGAAGTTAGTAGAGAACTGTACTTTTCATTTTCTTCTCTACGTCTCAATTTTTAGTTACTTTCTATGTAGAACATATTAAAAAAATATTCCACATCCTTTCTATAGCTCTGTGGGTTTTTGTAATTCTACCTAAGACACTTTTCTTCAAAGAGCCATGTTATATTTAGGAGAAGATATCTAAGATTGAGTTTTAACTGGCTGTCAACAATTAGGCAAAGTATACCACTCATAACCTGTTGTATGCACAAAGACATTTCTGTCTGGTTGTAACTATTTAATTTCAATCTACTGTGAATGAGTGGAGTTTGTAGACTACAAATAGATGCATATTTTCAAGAATGTTAACTGTAAAAGCAAAACAAATCTGATGCTATAGTTAAAAACTAAAGATATATATTTTAAAATGTGTTGATAAGTTTATAGGATGACTCAAAACATTGTATTATTTAATCTGCAGAGCTGACGTTAGTCAAAATGGATCCTTTCATTATTTATATTTTGCTGTTGTTGTTGCTGGCCACAATATTCTATGGCTATAAACACTGTCTCATTTTTATGAGAACATCCAGGATTTTAAAACTATTTTTAAAAAATTTATTGAAAGCCGGGCGATGGTGGCGCACGCCTTTAATCCCAGCACTCGGGAGGCAGAGGCAGGCGGATCGCTGTGAGTTCGAGGCCAGCCTGGTCTACAAAGTGAGTCCAGGACAGCCAAGGCTACACAGAGAGACCCTGTCTCGAAAAACCAAAAAAAAAAAAAAAAAAAAAAAAAATTTATTGAACTATTGCAAATTCAATTGTATGCTTAAAACTTTTGAATGTGGCTCTAATTCATATGACATATAAATATATTTACATAAACTGCACAGGCCCCAAATAAATGTATCATTTATAAAGTGAAAATATAGATTATATTTAACTTGTAATTTGACCACATATATTTTTATGTCAGTTATGTATTTTGAGGATCTTGTAAAAAATAAAATCTGACATGGGGGATCACTGCTTACATATTTTCGTATATAATTTTCAATATTTGATTAAGAAATCCTAGCGTTTCATATTGCCTCCTTGAAATTTTTGAAATAACATTGGAAAAAGTATACTGATATATACTCTAAGAAGACCCAGTTTCTTAGAACAAAAATCTTGATATTGTGAATACAGTAGAACAAGATGACTTTTCTTAAACTTTTAAATTATTGAGTCACAGCAAGATTCTTTTAATAATTGAAATTATGAGGTATAAGTAATAATGTACTTTTAAAAGCTATTTTTCAAGAGTAACTCTGTAGAATAATCAATATTTTCTATCATTTACGTAGGCTTCTTATGTACATGTTAGGATCATTTTAATAATGCGACGATCATCTGTCAAAAGTTCCAAGATTTTCATCCAATTACGAAACAGACAGTTTAAATGGTTCTTTGAGTGATGTCCCTAAACTCTTTCTCAGTGAATCTCTTTAGTGCTGGAAGCCCGACGTCTTTGAAATGGCTCAGTGTTTGCCTCCTGCCAAGGCTTGAGCAGCCTGATAAGCATACCCACTGGCTTAAGGAAGGTGCCTGAAAGACTCGAATGGCTGGTGAGGAATCAAAAATATGCTTTAATCCTGTGCTCATTTTCATATCACAAAAGGGCACTGCACAACGACTGGCATTCGTAAGAGAAAAAGGCAAGTGCAATTAAAAACCAGCCTCCTAATCCCCTCTGCCTGGGTTTAGAGCCAGATCCAATAGAAATAGTGTTTTAACAGGTACATGTACCCTCAGGGGAAAGCACACCCCGACCACCTAGCTGGCGAGATGAAAAGATAATAGGATTCAGTTGTATCAGTGGCCAACAAATTGCACTCCAACAGCTGGTGGCTGAGAAGTGGCCATAGAACTGGTGGGTGGTCATCAAAAACGGTAGTGTGTGACACTGGCTGGATAAGTGTTACAACCAAGCAAAAGCTGTCTTTCTAAACAACGTCCTGCCTAAGCAGTGAAGACATCTATGCCAGTGTGTGAGAAGACCTTGGAGTGCGGAGAGCCATTCCCAAATAATTGAAGGGCAGCCGGAGAGCTGCTAACCACTAATTAGCCTAATTGATACCAAATGGAAGGAGTGACTCAGCTGTTGCAAAGACCCAGCCTAATGGCGGTGTTGTATCTCGGGTGCCTGAATGAGAAATGGTTATTAACTTCACTCCACGTAAGAGAAACTCCTGCAATATATCAATATTGAGGAAGCTGAGGATTAAAGTTTGTGTTACTCTGTCAGCTTGTCCTGCCTTCCTAGCCCTCTTGTCCTCAGGAATACTGATGAGGTTGGATTGCCTGATTTAAACTCTGCTATTGCTACAATGGGCATTTGGCAGACAGGTTGAATTGCAGGCCATAGCGTTTCTTGAGTGCACCAGTGCCACTAAAGTCAATCTCCAGCTGAAGAGGAAAAAACCAAAAAGAACTCAATAGTGGGCCCTGAAGAAGTGTTCGCTACCGAAGACAGGAACTTATCTTAGTGTTATGCTCAGAAAAAAACAAAGCAGTATTTTTAATCAGTAGAATTTTGTTTTCTATTCAAGGCATTGATTTTCAGTTGATAGAGCATATGCTGACTGAAGTGCCTACAAAACAAAATAAAAGAAAAAAAAAACAAAAAGAGTCCCCAAAGTCTATACACTGAAGTAAATTAACTACAAGCTATGCCTAAACACTGGAAAAGTCAACTGACTTTAGCTGGAGTTAATTATCATCTCTTACTGAAACACTAAATTCTGAAACTCACAGGAGGGGGAAATAACTGGCATAAATTTTACTCTCCAGAGGGCTATCATTTTCTCTTTCCAGGTAAGTTGTTTGATTCCACTTTTTCTTCATTTAAATGGTGGCCTGCCTCTGTAGGTTCGGAGCAGGAGGCTGGGGAGAACATGGACTGGTTACTTGGGTATTTATCTGCATAGAAGAGGCAGGAGCAGCTGGCTGGTGAGCTGCCTTCTCTGGTATTATGTTGACATCTTTTAGCTCTGAAAGAAGAAACCTGGCTTTCAAAAGGCGTGGGTAGTGAGTTAACAGATGGCGGGGGAGCTGCAGTGTTGGTTCTGGGAATCAAACCTGGGTCTATTGCAAGAGAAGCAAGTGCTCTGAACTTCTGAGTCATCTCTCCAGGCCCCATTTAGTATCACTTTTCAGTTGCTTACTTGGCCTGTTGACACATAGAGGCTAGGTGGCAGAGTATCTAGCTTGAAAGTTTGGAGGAACAATAACAGTACATCCAGCAAATATTTGGGGTAATTTTAGAAATAGGTATTTTCCTATAATAGTTGAGCAAGTTATTTCTTTCTCTAACTTGAGAAATCACACAATAATGCCTTTTTAAAAAATCAGTGACTTCCATGTTGTTACATACTGAAATAGCTGAGGGTATTTATGAGTATTTCTCCTTGTAAGGAGATACAGAGGGGAATTGAACCTCCAAGTAGTTATTCAGCAAACAAGTATCTACCTTTTTGCTGAGGCAGACACCTTGCTGTGTGTTTACCACGTGGACCAATTTGTGGTGATTCTAGAAGCTGAGATGGGTGGAAGAGCATTTTGGTAGAAGGTGCTGATCATCACATTGTTTGTTGAAACTGTGCTTTCAGGAATAATTATAGTTTCTTAGCCTTCCTTTTGACTTTAGTCCTTGTGGTAGGAAATAAGCCCCTACTGCTTTGGATATGAAAAACAATTATGGAAGTTGCTTTTTTTCTTTCAGTTTTCCATTCCTCCCACAGGTGACAATATAAAATATGCAATATGGCAAGAGGACACTGTTGTAATATTGATAAAGATAGAGAGGCCATGCAATAGATCTGGTACAGAGAAGTTTATTTGAGGGAAGGCAGTGGCGGGTGGTAAAACAGCAAGAGAGGGAGAGGAATAAGAGGAAGTGCCAGAGAGAGAGAGAGAGAGAGAGAGAGAGAGAGAGAGAGAGAGAGAGAAACAGACACACAGAAAGAGTTGGGCTGCTGGGCTAGTGGGCCCTCCAAGGCAGTGGGAGGTGATGACATCAGGTTGCTAGGCAACCTAGAAGCAGGCTATTGGGATTGGCTTGTGAACTAACAGACATGAACCTTTATCTTGAATTCAGGTCAAATGGCTCAAGACACAAATGCTCAGCAATTGACCTCATATTTCTGGAGGGGAAAAGGGTGCAATGAGTAGTGGGACAGGATTTCCTGGTCACCATTAACCCCTCGGGGGTGACAAGTTTGGGCATCTGTAACTTCTACTTGTGTTTTTTAAGGTCTCACTTGCAGCAGCTTGCAGGACGTCTTAGGACTCAGGATGTTCGTATCCCCTCCCATGCCTGAAGTCACTGCCTTTGTGTAGAGATCTTCAAATCGGCCAGGACAGAGACACTTACTCCAAAGGAACTGGCAGATGCCATGAAGGAGCGTTAAGCTGCTCCCTGCTCTGGAAAAATGAGTGCTAATGGCTTACCAGCACACCACAGGCTGCGAGAGATTTAGCATCTCCGTGAATCACCTGATACAGGTGACCACACGATGACAGTTTCAGCAGTTAGCACTTGGTGGCTCATAGAGTGAAAATCCAGCCTAAACTGTTCAGTCGCCAGGAAGCCCAGTCACTTCTGTTGCTCGGCAATGACACATAGACAAGTAACATGGCAACTGAAAACTTGCGTCACTCTCAAGTTGTTAGCATAAGGAGAGCAAACCACACGCACCTTGGAGCTTGGAGCATTAAACAATGCATTTCATTGTGTGTATCAGGATCAGTGGTCAAGGATCTCTTAGAGTAAGGTGTGGCTGAGACAGGGGGAAAATTAAAACAGGAGAAAAGGGCACCAAAAGTGTGCTAGAATTTATAATGATCCCTCTCGTAACAAGTTGCAAGTTGGGATGACTCTGTCAGTATTGCTAAGAATTCTGCTGTTTGTACATATCTGAGTCTGTTGGCTGGCACTAACACTCCAGACTAACGCATCTACCTGCCTAGATTATTTTCCAAGGTGTCTGATGCAGTAGCTTTCATGATTCTGACTATAATTGTCTTTACTTGGTGAATTACTCTAATTTAATTTCTGTCAACATTGTACCTCGGAGAATGTAGACAGACTATCCTTGGCTTCTATGTACTTCAGGTTGTAGGTACCAAATATTTATTGACTTTTGAAAGAAAAATATTTAACCTCTTTGGTATTGTGGCTTTCTTATGGCTTCTTGAGTAAGTTTAAGGAGACTTGAAAATTAGGTTAACTATATATTTAACTGCAGGAACATTTTGTAATTCCATATAATGTAAGAATAGAATATAGTGCAAAAATTTATATTGTCCTGAGGTAATGACACAGGGGAAGAGTGAGACCTTCATTTTCTGATGCACACATTTGTATTGTCTGAATTTGTTACAATAAATGTAAATATTAATTCAAAACACTTTCCTGTTTCAATTTTGCCAGCTCCTCTCATACCTGCTCCAGAGACAGAGACTACAGTATGTAAATTTTTCATTTGTTTTCTTCTATCTTTCAAAATAAAAATGAAAATGAAGAAAAAAGCAACTAAAATAGCTGTATTTACTGCAATTCCAGGAGATTACATGAATATTTTTCCCATTATAATATAAAAAAAAAATCCTAAAAATTTAAGCTTCAGTTGAAAGAAAATGAAAGCACATGTAGTAACGGAAGTTTTAAACCTTCTCGACTTACGCACTTTTTAACAAGATGAAAGTAGCATTTTAAAATCTCCATGGTCAGAAGAACAGATTGAGGTGTGCGGTTACCACACCGCCTCAGCTTTTTTGGCTGGAGAGCTATTTCAGCTCTCTTTGTGGTATGTTTGGCAATACACTTAAAAGATTACTCCTTAAGCTAGTAATAATCTGGCTTCAGGCAATTTTCTGTCTGTCCATCCAGCCACCTATTCTTCCTTTGGTATTCAAAAAAAAAAAAAAAAAAAAAAACCAAATGAGCAACGTGAAACACAACAACAAAAAAGGAAGACAAGGTAATCCTCTTCTGATTCCCCACAACCCCCCGAGTTTCAGACAGCTCCGAAATTACTAGAAGACTAATGTACTGGCATCTACGTCAACATGATTTTTAAGTTCTTTTATGGGGGTGCCAGGGACAGGACAGGAGGTGGAAGAAAATGTGGAGTGGAGTCATCATGGAAGTTCCGTGGCTTCCTTTGTGTTTTAATCTGTCTGGTTCAGGGGTCTAATTTAGATTGGTGAAGACAAATCTCTTTAGAGTTTTAAACTGGGTTTCGGTAGCTTACCTTTATGGGATGTGGCTCTAATGAGTTCAGGTAGAAACAAAACTGATGCTGGGCATGGGGGGGGTGTGTGCTGTGAGGTAGAGGCAGCCTACATGGACTAAAACCTTGCTTGTGCTGGCTGTCTTACTGCTAAAGCCCATTTACCTAGGATGCCTATTCTTGAGGAAACAGATTTTGAACACACATACACACACACACAGACAGACACATCTAGTGAGAAATTATTTTAAAAATATTTTATCTTACAGCATCTTGGGGACTGTGTGTCATCCTCTACAATGTTTAGGGTTGTGATAAGATTGTAGGTGTGTAAGGTTTTCTATGAGGCCACCAATCATAGATCGCTTTGAACCAAGTCTTTTTTTTTTCTTTTCTCTTTTGTTTTTTGAACCAATAGCCTTCTTTAATCCCCACTGGACCCTACAAGTTTAATTGCCATTTCTTTGCAGCAGATCACACACACACACACACACACACACACACACACACACACACACACGCACACACACACACTAATCAGAAATGTATTACCCTCAGTTCTGAAGGATTAAAAGTCCTGATTTAGGGTGGTGGCAGCATTCTTGGTGAGAGCATTCTGGCTTGTAGGCAGTTGCCCTCTTGCTGCATGGGGGCCGGGGGAGGGGTAATCCTCATGATCTCACCAATACTTCAATATCTTCCAAAGGACTCCATTACACTGAGTGTCAGAGCTTGAATGTGTGAGTGAATCTGGGGAAAACACACACACTTAGTGATGACAGACCATTTACACAGATGCGGAAAAGGTCTTAATAGCCCATAGTATTCTTCTGTTAGACATCTTTGCATGAAAACATTGTTGTGTCTCTTCATATACCAGCTGGGCCTCTGTTTCCTCCTTTTGGGGATCATCTTCTTAAATATCCTTGGGGTTTCATCTTGGCTCCAGGTCAAAGAATACAACCCAAGACTCAGAGGTCACTAGCACACTGAAATTCCCAGGTTGCAGCAATTGATCTCAGGGATGGAAATTCGCCCAGAAAATCTGAGCCTGGGGAAACATGGAGGCTTTGGCTGGAACTACAAAAAGAAAAGCATTGCTTTCCAGTCCCACCCCTACCTAAGGGGAGTGGGTGATGGGAGACGGCTGCTGCATCTTGCCGTTATCTCTGCACATCCTGATGTGAAAGTCAGCTCTTGATGATGGGATGTACTCATCAAAGTGCCTACTTACAAATCAGTGTGGGAAGTTCTTAGGCCTAATAAGCTGATTCCTGCTTCAGTGGATCAAACCGCAAGTCATAGTCTAGCAGTCTTTCCCCTTGCATGGCCTGTTGTGTTTCTTCAGACCATGGCATCATTGCCATGACATCATGCCCATCATGGGCATCATGCCCATGACTGACTTCTCAGGCTAAGGTTATTGTGGAAGCCTTTCCTTTCAAAATTCAAATGAGGCTGTGCCCGGTCTTGGGCTGGTAATGTCTATAGCGCCAACTACTCTTCCCAGCCTGCCAAACAGGCTCTAAAGATGCTTGCTCCAACTACATTTTACATCTGGATCTTTCCTTCCCCAGATAACATGAAGCTTTGTCTGCTTCATTATGCCTCAACTACATGTTGTTTTACCAAGGAGTCTTTATTCACCTTATATTGAGCACCACATCCCTCTGTATCTCTCTTCCATGCTTTTCTTTTCTTCATTTCATAAGCATCTGACATGCAGTGTTCAAGCTACTTATTTGTTTCCTGTTTGATTTCCTTAGGTAAAATATAAGTAACATCATGACAAGGCTGTGGTTTGAAGATAACAAAAAAGGCTCAGGTTTCCAGCTGACACGTGATTTGATCATAAAGGTTTAAACTCCATCAGTTGATAAATTTATAGCTGAATATACCATTAAGTGGTGGAGCCTGATTGAAAAAAATGGGTCACTGGGGATGTTTCTGAAGGACGTCTTGTCCTCTGAGCCTTTCTCCCCTTTTTCTTGGCTTTCTGTCTGCCATGAGGTGATTGTCTGCTTTACTATAAACTCCTCACCATGATGCACTAAGTTAAGATAGAGGTACACAGCACAGAGATATATATCTGACAATGGGTAGAAACCTCTACTACTACAAACCAAAATAAAGTTTTTCTTCTTCATGTTGCTTTCTCAGCTAGTGTCCATGTGCATGTATGTGTGAGGGTCATGTATACATATGAACATGTATCTGCAAATGTGCATGGGTGTAGACCAGAGGAAGGATTTGTGTATGTTATTCCTTTTAGATAAGGTCTCTCACTGAACTCAAGCTCTTGGTGATCAACAAAAGCTAGGAAGAGCAACAACCACATATCCTGAGTCTGCCTCTTGTTCTGCTAAGTAGAGACTGACAGCCTTTCCAGTTGGGATAATAAGTCAGTGACACCTTGGTGTATTATTAAAGTGCCAATTTCAAAATAGGAATGACATGAAAGTTGGCAAGAATGATATTGTCCTACGTCCTTCTTTGACTTGCATTAAAACCACTTGGTGTATCACGGAAGAGCAGCCTGCACTGTGGTCCAGCCTGTGTTCTGATGTAGTTTCCTTCACTATGTTTCAAAGCCCAGTTCTCTTTCTGTTCTCCTGATGCACAGTCTGCTTCTTCTTCTCTTGTTTGCTGGCTCTGATTTCTCTTTGATTTAAATCTGTCCCCTCCCCTGCTTTTCTGCCCTCTACTTCACTGTGTCATCAGCAGATATCTCAGGCATGTTAGTTATATTTAACTAAGTTGCTTCTCATCCTGAAGTCAACATCAAAGGAGATGATTGCATAGGTCTTGGCCCAGCTATTCAGAAGGAATCAGATAATTTTAAAACCTAGAGTAAGACTTTACATTTTGGCAACATACACATAACATAATGATACTGAACATTACTTGTCATTACCAAATACAAAATTAAAGCAATAATGAGATACTACAACAAAATCCCAATTAAGACATTCTAGAGATTTGGGATAGTTTCAAAAGTTGTCACATGAGTGTTCATAAATAACCATCTATGACCAGTGATGATTGCCTAGAAAATAGGCAAATATCTTTCATTATATGCCTACTGTGTGTTAGAAATTGTGCAAAGTGCTGTGTGAGTATTTGCTTATTTAAAGATCTAAACAACAGGCTGGGGTTGTAACTCAGTAAAAGAGTGTTTGCCTTGTATGTTAAGGCTCTAGGATCAATTCCTAGGACTGAAAAAAGTAATAATAATTAAATCAAATAAAAACCATAACACTTCTGTAAAGAAGACATTAGCTTCATTTTAATAATACATTTCAAGCTGGGTATGGTATTGCATTTCTATAATAACAGCTTGTTGGGAGACTGAGGCCAGTGATGTGAGTTTGAGGCTACACTAAGCAAGATACTCTCTCAAAGCCAGCTAACCAACTGACCAATCACCAAACTACCATCCATTCATCCATCCATCTAACCATCCAACCAACCAAACATCCAGCCAGCCAGCCAACTAACAAACCAGCCAGCCAGCCAGCCAGTCAACCAGAAAACCAACCAACCAAATAGCGAGCCTTCTAGCCAGTGAACCAACCAGCCAACCAGCCAGCCAGCCAGCTAGCTAGCCAACCAACCAACTAACCAACCAACCAACCAATCAAGTAAACAAGTTTTAAGATTTAATTTTGTTGTTTTTAGTTACATGTCTGTGTCTGTGTGTAATTATGCATATGTGTGTGCGCCCATGGAGGCTAGAGGCATACAATTCTCTGGAACTAGTTACAGGATGTTGTGTGCTCCCTGCTATGGGTTCTGGAAACTGAACTTAGGATCCTTACAACAGCCGTAAGGACTCAAAAGTGTGGAGCTAACTTTTAAGTCTCATACAAAAAACATTAAAAGACAGTACATTTCAAAGAGAAAACAATTATTTTTGTGAAGAACCTTTGAGACATAATCAGTATTTACAGAATGTAAGGTCTGATAATATATAGAACATTACTACATTTTTCCCACCAGTAGGTGTTGTGATGATGTAGGTAGAACCAACCATTTATATTCTTAATTGATATTTATATCTAATTATAAGAATAATACTATTGTAAAATATTTAGAGTATTTTTACTTAGTTTGACTAATGTTTTTACATGCTTGAATCTAGTGCTTTCATTTTTTTTTAGCAGGTTAATTTAAATGGCTGGATATACATAAGTGGAACAGGAAGCTTACAAAAGTAATTGAAAGTTAATTTAAAATATCTTAAGGATTTTGTGCCTTTTGCTAAAAGAAAAGATTATACTGCATAAAATGTCACTCTTTATAAGATTCACAAAGGTCTTACGTTCTTTTAGCTAAGAAATCCAACCAATACAGATCACGGTATTATAAATCTTAGGAGTAACTGTCAAAAAGATATATTTTTAAACCTTTCTATTTCTTCAGTTGTTATCCATTTATTGAAGGCAGTTTGATGTAATAAGCACTAAGTTCCTAAGTAACAGAGACTTTCTAAGAGAAAGCAATGCTTACTTGCTCTTCCATCTCCTCCGGGAAGCCGAGGATGGGGGTACCATTGATCTGGTTTCTGGTCTGGTGTCTCCGGTGTCCTCATGAGATGGGACTTCTGCTTCTCTGTGCTCATGGTTCTTGTTTGTCCCCTGATGGACTCCTTGTAAGTGTGCTGTTCCGAAACAATCCACAATGATCTTTTTGCTATGTCTTACATCACTCTCACAGTTACTTACTTAATTTTATTTATTTAAACTTTACCACATGTTTTAATATTGGTTTGTATGTAATCTGTGTTTCCATATCTCTGCCCCTTTACTAGACTGTTCAGTTCACCTTCAGCTTATGATCTTTTAAAAAGATCTCTTTCTGGACAAATGTAAACTCCTCTACCTCTCTTTGGTTTCTTTGTTCTTTTCTACTTCCTTAAAATGTCAGTCATAAAATTCACGCTTTACCCAATGACTTCATTGCTAACTGAGAGACAATTTTGAATAATTATGTGTAAAAATTAGTCCTCTTTTTAGTTTAAAGGTTAATAATTTCTAAATTTTTACCTTTCTTTTGTATTAGTTTACTTTCATAGTAGCTGAATTAGGTGAAAATACAGGATTTCAGGAGATACTGTCTAATACCTCAGAAGAATAACAGATAATCTTGGAATTCTCCTGAAAAGATGAGTTGTGTATAGAACTGCGTCATTTGGCAAGGGCATCACTTGCTTACCTATCCTGAGAGCTCAGTGGAGGAAGTGGATGGGAGAGATAAGAGGAAATAACACATTCTAGAAATATTTGTTTAAAAAAAAAACTGTGCCCTTTCTGGTGCCAGTTACGATACTAGAAACACTACCCTCATGTCTTGTAGCTTAAACTTTGCTTATCAATTTTGTAGGACCTGAGAGGACTAAAGTACTTTTATCTAAAAAAAAACAAAACAAAACGGTTTTGCTGTTCCAAAACCAAACCAAAACCAAAATCCATAGATTTCGGAAACCATAGATTTTGCTTGATCATTGGTTCTGCTTTGTAAAACAGATCAGTGAGCTGTCAACAGTTCTCTCTAGATTACTCTGGGTTAGCCCACTCCTACTTTGCCAGGCCAGGTTCAGCTTGGGACAAAGCACAGTTTGCCTTGTACTTCACTTCTGCAGGCAAAGAGGTCAGAAATGTGGCATATTGATGCATCTTAGAGAATAGAATAATTTCCATTAGTTGTTTTTCTCTGCTATCTGATTAATTAACTGGTTTTGATGTTAACTCTTCTTCTTTGTGAAAGACGGGGTTAAAATTTGAAGCTAGAGCAGAATTCATTCTACAAAGAAGCCTGTATGTCAACATCTCACACCTTCCCAGTGATGAACGTGCCATTGCCTCTGATTATAATGTGTGATTTCCCAGTGGAACACCAAGAATGGCAAGATGGTAATGATGACAGATTCCTCAACTGTGCTTGTGTGTCATGATGGCGCTCAGACACGCCTTGCTTGCGAGGACCTGTTCCTTTCCAAAAGTCACAGTTACGTTTGGTGTTTGTCAAATACAATGAAGGGGAAAATCATCTGTTTTGGGGGCTGTTGATGATTTAACCTAGAGTACACTAGAGATATGGTAGCCAGCATCTGTGCCATTGTGTTTCACTATAGCTAATGTTTATGGTACTATTTCACTGAGTTAGTGCATTTGCTAGCAGTTTTCTGTTTGCTTCAGTACCTGAGTGTTTTATAGAGAACCAGGTCTTCCTGTCCTGGTAGACTAGGTACACATCTCCACATAGTACATTTTTAGATAGAGGTAGCATCCCTTTTTAATTAGCCACTAACTTAACAAGGAATTATACAAATGAGAACGACATATTATACATTTCTGCTGAAATTAAAAAGTACATGCAGTTTTTAGTCTGTGCTAAATCTGTGTCCTATGATTGAAATAGAATTTCAATTTCTAAAGTTAGGCTGTGGCAAAGTAAGTGCTAGGAGATGGATGAACATGCCGCGTGTGCTGTCTCTCGGACTGCAGATATTCAAGAGATGATGCTTCCATAAGGAAGGGAGGAGGGGGCAGCTCATCAGCTCCTCCATGCAGTCACCATTGGTAAGGACTGCATGTGACCCACAATAGCACTCCAAAGGCAACTGTATCGAGAGCATTGACAGGGTCCGATCCTGAGGAAGGCAACAGCCATGCCTGTTGCCTTAGGAGAGCAGCAGGAGTGAAGGACCTGGGGATAATTGGTATTTATTGTTGCACTTATTTTGGATTCCAGGCCTCAGCTAAACCTTTCCCAGCATAGCAAACCCATGGTTAACATGACAACAGTAGGAAGACCATAGGAGAGGGCTACAATTAGCCTCTCCTTGCAAAACAAAACATTAAAAAAAAAAACCTATGGGCAAAACACATGTGACTTTTAATGACAGTTGGCAGACGAAGTAGGATTCTCTCAGAAATGAGAACATACTTGTGTTCCTACACAATAGCCAGGGAGGAGACGTTTATCAGAAAGGGGCTAATTATCCATGCTGAAGTGAAGAGAGAGAGAAAAGAAAGAATGTGAAAGACAAAATAGTCATAATTAGAAAGTAGATTGCTTCTAACACAGGGGCTCAATTGATACTGTAGGCAGGTGGCTTCCCTGTAAGTTATGGTTCTCAGGGTGCACGCACCAAATCTTAACCCCGCTCTCAGATTTTTCGGGGGGGGGGCGGGGGTAAGGGGCAGCGCTGGCAACGGTGAACGCTCAACTGCTGAAAAGCTTCAAATGACAGGGAATCATAAGTGAGCACGATGCTTAGCGGCTCTAAGCCTGAGTCCACTATTGGGAAGAGTCAGGGAACACCTTGACCTGTCTGTCAACAGAGTGCTCTGCAAGACACACCGTGTCTTGAGACCCTCTGGGACTTGAAGCTCAGCAACTCCATTATGCGTTGTGGTGTGGCGACTTTAGTACCTTGTCCTTTAACACACTCTGCTTAGTATAGTATGTTAGCAATAATAGGAGGCTGAGGAGAGCCCACTGCAACATCAGAGGGAAGGCAGGAAGAGAGTGCAGTTAAACTTTGTGCCTGCTCTTCCCTTTCTTTCTCTCTCTCCAGCATTATTTATTTTATTGTTTTATGTGAGTGGTTCTTTTTTCTAAATATGTTCACCAAGTGCATGCCTGGTGCCGGTGGAGGTCAGGAGAGTGGAGTGCATCAGATCCCCTGGGACAGGAGTTACAGGCAGTTGTAAGCCACGATGTGGGAGCTGGGAGTCAAACCCAGGCCATCAGCGAGAGCAACAAGTGCTCTTTACGGTTGCTCCTGCTTTCCAGCTAATGGAGTCATGATGCTCTTAGCCTATAAAAAGAGCAATGTGTGGAAGTAGGAGGCTGTGCATTGGTCGGAGGTGGGAGCCGTACAAGAAGAGACCAGGAAAAGGTAAGGGATGGAGGAAGAAGGCAACACAAAAGGACACAGAGGCCTGCAAAAATTCATGCATACACGGATACTTTTTCTGTTTTGTTTTGGTTTTGGAGACAGGTTCTCACTCTGTAGTTGTGATTGGATTCAAACTCAATACATAGCCCAAGCTGGCCTTGAACTCACAGTAGTCCTTTTGCCTTCAGTTCTTGAGTGCTGAGATGAGAGGCACAAGCCACCATGTCCACCTGGAAGACATATTTAAGCATCAGAATTTGACAAGGGAGCCTTGTTGGGTTGGGTTTACTGGCAGAGCAAGGTTAGCATGCTTCCCTCCCAACTCTTAAGTGGGTGCTTTTTGTATGTGATTGCATGCAGTCTCAGAACCTTTTAAATACAGACTACTATAAGTTTAGAAGCAGATAGATTTTCCCATCTTTGTCACAAAGCCTTTTCCAGTCTTAGAAGTTGTGCTTTGAATTTAAAGGCTGCCATGAAAGAGTCATTCTCAGAGAAATGAAACATCGCTGGGGAAACATGGTTAAAACCTGGGCTGAGGCTCACAAGTCCTGATGCTGTGAAATACCATGGGGCCTGCTGGGAACTCCCAGGGCTTGCTTGTGTTGAAAAAGAAAAACATCACCTGGAATATATTCCGTGTATTAACATTTTTCATCATGTCAGCTCCCATTTCAAATTACTTGTCAGGTCTGAAATGTTCTGGGATTAGCTTTCCCCAAGTATTACAGTACCTGTCCTGCTTTTTTAAACCTGAAGCTACCAATGAACAGGGCGATGGATGAAAGTTGGCTTCTGGCTACTTGGGGTCATTGCTCCCTTGACTCTAGCTCCTTTAACTCCTTAAAGCTACAGAGGTTTTGGGAAACCTTATTTTGGAGATTCTATTACTTGAAATCGTTTTTCTTTGCAAAAGGAATTCTTGCAAGATTCTACCTGTTTCCGTGTTTCGTTTCATCTTTATGTATACACTAGCTCTTAGCTGGGAGTCAGTGAGTTTTGTTGCTGTTATTGCGTTACCTTGCCCATACCTTTTCTGAACTGTGCTAATGTTCATGGTGGCCACTGAGGGGAGCCACATACCCATACTTGTCAGCCTGAACAGCTTACGCCTTTAAGGAAGCTGAGGTCATACCTAGGTGTGCCCAATGTGAGAAGTAAACTGCTAAATGCTCTTAGAAGGAAAACAGCCATTCAAGTTGGTAAATTCTTGAATTTTAATTTGAAGCAATCATCTTATTTGCAGAAAGTGTTGCAAAGCGCAGTGTGTTTGAAGGCGGCATGTGTACTTTCACAGTCCAACTCTCCTTTCTTCCTTTTGAATGGATCCCTCAGAATATAGCTATAACACAGTTGAAACCCCAAACAGTTGAGTCTTTTGTATTTGAGAATGAATGCTGTAGTTACCAGAGCCCCTGGGTTTTCTAGGAAGATTAGCCAAACACCACTAAATGGCATATTTTAAACTTCTTTTTATTTTGCATGTCTTGGAAGTCTCTAAACAAAATTTATTTTAGCTCTATCCACTAAGAAAAGCCTTGAATCATAGAGTTAGTGGATTATTGATACTATGGGAAGTGGAAAGATGAACAGTAGAAAGCAATGTGTGGCCACGGGTACCCACATCAACTGGTGCATTTGTGCTGTGCATGTCTTGTTTGAGCACAGTGATGCAAACAGACAAGTGATGAAATCACACAAGGAAAGGCATGTCACCTAAGGGGATGGGGCTTCTTCTAAGGGTCTTTTTCTATGGAATGGGGTCATTTATATTGAGAGATATTAGATACAAGATTTTAGGGAGTTATAAACCCAAGGATTTCAGACTTTTATTGACACAATGCAAATACCAAGGATTAGGGTCACTGAGGCTGTCTGGAAACTCCAGTGAGAAATAGCTATTATTTGATTAGCCTCTTAGAGGTTCTTATTTTCCCACTACCCAGTGTAGAGTTTGTAACTTTGCTTCTTTTTTGATTTAATTGTATGCTAATAACCTCTGTGAAGAACAATAAAAAATTCTAGTGTTCTAATTGGATTCATGCTGTATCAAATTATATTAATGCATATGCTACTTAGAAAAATAGAATTAAAAAATAATTAAAGGAATTAAAATTTGAAACCTAAAAGATTATCTTGATTAAACCCCTTTATCTTTCTAGATTCAAAACAGACTGGGAATATCTGATTTTGCACTTAGCTTAGGAAGTCAAATTAATTACAGAAATTGTTGGCAAAATATTCACAATTATTAAGATGTTATTATTGTAAATAAAGATACTCCATTGGTGAATCATGTTGAATAAATAAGTTGGATGAAAAATATCATTTTTAAGGTTTTTATGTACCAAATACCTCATATTTTAATTTTCACCATAATACAATGGAATTCATAGACAATTTATAGATTCAAAAGGCTAGTGTAGAAATAAATTTATTAATAATAACTTTAGCTCAAACTGGTAATATCAAAAAGGTTCTGATACCCACATTTATTCCCTTAGTTCAAGAGAAATTATCTTATTTTAAGTTTGTACCATTTAATCTAGAGGTTGATGCATATTAATTCAATTTATATTCTTTGCTAGCTTGAGAGTGATGTGGTAAAGCAGTCTTAAACAGATTCATATTCTGTGTGAGTCGCCTTCTGTAGTGTGTCCCACCGCCCCTCACCCTGTGCTGACCTGATGTTTCAGGTTTCATTTTCCACTTAGACTTTTAGGCTTTTTCAAATTCTCATGGTCAAGAAATGAATGGTGACATCTTGCGTGGGTATCCAACGCAGCTCCCCAAGCATCATGTGCCTGGTTTCAGTATTGCACGTTATCTATTGACTTAGAGCTAGGTGGGAATAGCAGGTGAACACTGGAGAGAGAATGAGAGGAACATGATATTTTCATTTTTTTTAACTCAAATATTTAACTTAAGCAAATATTTCATGAATAAAAGAGAGGAAAGTGGACATGTTAACAAAACTAAAGAAAACAGTAAATTCTGTCATAATCACAGATAACTGAGAATCATTAAGGGCCAGAATGCATTTAGCAAAGGGAATGGTCTTTTCTTTTTCTAATGGCATTTAACAAAAAGATTTAGCTTATTTATTTATTTATTTATTTATTTATTTATTTATTTATTTATTTAGATTTTTGAGATAGGATTTCTCTGTGTAGCCTTAGCTGTCCTGGACTCACTTTGTAGACCAGACTGGCCTCGAACTCACAGCGAATTGCCTGCCTCTGCTTCCCGAGTGCTGGGATTAAAGGCATGCGCCACCATGCCCGGCAAAAGATTAAGTTTAACAAACGATGATTTAGCGGTTAACAGAGTAGCAAGGGACACTTCATCAACAACACACATTAAGGGGACTGTTAAGGGGACTGTTTTCAAATAATGGTGGTGTATGTTTCGAAATTTACTGGGTCAGATTCACTGACTAGGCAATACAAATTTCAATATAAAGAATATATAAGCCTTCAGTTACACACAAGGATAGATGTGAATCAACTTGCACAGCTTCTTCCCATGAGCCTATCATAGCCCACATTTAGTATTCTGGGAAACAAATGTCCTCCATAATTTAATCTGACTTTCAAAAGTCAAACTATTTGCAGCCCACTCTGAATGAGTTCAGATTATGACTTTTTTTTTCCAATCAGGAAAGAAAAAAAAAAAAAACTGGAAAGAAACAGAAAGCATATCGTTTTTTTCTGTCTGCTAGGGATTCTATTGTTTCAAATGGAATAACAAAAACAAGTCTGGGAAGACAGAGTTGTGACTTCCTCAGACGGCTAGGCTCTTCCTTTGGTTGTGTGCATGCTTTGCTGAAGGTATTATTTTTTTAAAACTCGCATCTCCACGGCAGCTAAGATCACAGATAAGTAAGTAGATTTGTAGCAGGATAATTTAAAAAGCCATGTTTACAGGAAGTAAGAATAGGTGCCAGTGCAATGAATTTCATAGGGTTCCCATGGTCAAAAGAGGACAGAGGACAGGGAAATAAAGAGAAGGCAGAGTTATGGTGGTCGTGTGTTTCACTTGTTTTTGACATCAATAGAATTTGTGTGTGTGTGTGTGTGTGTGTGTGTGTGTGTGTGTGTGTGTGTGTGT
>OU015753.1:80396875-80431432 GCA_907169655.1 Acomys percivali
TGTGTGTGTGTGTGTGTGTGTGTGTGTGTGTGTGTGTGTGTGTGTGTAAGAACAACCTGCAGGGGATAAGTTCTCTCCTACCATGGGTCCTGGAGTTCCAAATCAGGTTACCAGTCTTGGCAATAAGTGTCTTCACCTGCTGAGCCATCTCAGCCACCCTATTAGGATATTTTTCCATTAACTAACTAATTAATTTACTTTACATTCTGATAAGAACTTCCCCTCCCTCTTTTCTTTCCAGTGCCTACCTCTCATCTCCCTTCCCCTAAGAGAAGGGGAGACCTCGCATGGCTATCAGCCCGCCTTGGCATACCAAGCAGGACTGGATGCATCTTATATTGAAGCTAGACAAGGTGGTCCAGATAGGGGAAAGGGATCTAAGGCCAGACAACAGAGCCAGAGGAAGCCCTTGTTCTGCCTAGCAGACTAATGTTCAGCTGTGGGTCTCTGCATCTGTTTTCATCAGACCCTCAGATGACTGTTATGCTAGGCTCCTGTCTACAAGCAGAGCAGAATATTATTAGTAATGTCAGTGGTAGGCTCTCTCTCATGGCACATGACTCAAGTTGAGCCAGTCATTGGTTGACTAGGTTGAAGGTTTTGTGGGGGTTTGGTGTTCCCATCATTCTACTGGAAGTTTCACCTAGCTATAGGGGATGGCCACTTCAGGCTCTATAGCCCTTGATGCTAGGGGTCTTAGCTTGGGTCACCACCATAGACTCCCAGTAGCAGAGATGCCCCTCATCAATTTCCATTCTTCCTCCCAGCCTTCCTCCTCTGTCCTCTATTCCCCACACCTGATCACCATCTGTATCCCTCTCCCCAACCCTTACTTCCTTACCTCCTTCCATATACTTCAGATGTCTACTTTATTTCCACATCTGGGTGATATTTAAGCATCCTTCCTTGGGGCTTCCTTGTTACTTAGCTTTTTTGGATCTATGCATTGTAAGATGGCTATCCTATACTTTATGGCTAATATCTACTTATAAGTGAGTACATACCATGTGTCTCCTTCTGGGTCTGGGTTTGCTTACTCAGGATGGTGTTTTCTAGTTCCATCCATTTGCCTGGAAATTTCATGATGTCCTTGTTGTTAATAACTGAGTAGTATTCCATTGTGTAAATGTAGTGCAATTTCTTTATCCATTCTTAGGTTGAGGAATATCTAGGTTTCTTCCAGTTTCTAGCTATTATGAATAAAGCTGCTATGAACAGTTGAGCAAGTGTCCTTGTGGTATGGTGGAGCATCTCTTCGGTATATGCACAGGAGTGGTATAGCCAGGTCTAGAAGTAGAACTATTTCCAAATTTCTGAGTAAACTTCAGATTGATTGCCAAAGTGGCTTTAGAAGTTTGTACTTCCACCAGCAATGGAGGAGTGTTCCCCTTACTCCACATCCCGGTCAGCATATATTGTCACTTGAGTTATTCATCTTAGCCATTCTGATGAGTGTAAGATGGAATCTCAGAGTCATTTTGATTTGCATTTCCCCAATGAGTAACGATGTTAAGCATTTCTTTAAGCACTTCTCGGCCATTAGAGAATCTTCAGTTGAGAATTCGCTATTTAGCTCCACACCCCATTTTTAGTTTGTTTAAAAAAAACTCTGTTTTTTTTTTTTTTTTATTGAAAACATTGTCTTAATACAATGTGTTCTGATACTGCTTTTTCCCTTTCCAAAAAGATACTTGGTTTGCAATACTATGAGGCAAACCAGAAGTTGTTATCTACTGGTCACTCTGTACACCATGGGCAGAGGATGGCTAGACACAAGCCATACTATCACATGGTTCTCTACCTAAGGCCATCGGAATCACTGCCATGTTCACAGGCTGCAGCGATTAATAGAGCAGTGTGAAGCAGGGCCAGCTTCGGCATATTATCGCAAAATACCCATTTAGGAGAATACTTTGTGAACTTGATAAACAGAATAAATTCCTATACTGAACTGTCTTGTCATTGTGTGTCTGATAGCCATGAAGCAAAGGCCTTAAGAAACTAGCCTAGTTCCAAGACCTGGTAAAAAAAAAATAGTTTGGTGAAAGTGTCCACACAAAGCATTCATGCATCATGGTTAAGTGATCGTGACATATCTGAAAGGCAAACTTAGGTCACAGGCAAGATGAGCTCTCTGAATAGATGGATACGTATCATGCTGCAAGGACATCTTGTACATGGCTGCCTGGCCTACATACAGCACTTGGCACCATGTATCTTAAGAGTAGATGCTCATGTCTCTCTAGACTGGATAATTCTTAGGGGCAGGAAAATTCATAGTGAATCTCTCATAGTTCAGCTTTCAATGGCTGCTTGAGAGTTGAACTCGGCTGTGATTGGAGCATCAAATCCACTAAGATGTAAAACAAGAATTTGAGTGTGTTTAGCTAGAGATCGTCAAGCTGCTGACAAAATACAGCATAAACAGTGCATTATTTGTATGTTTGCATTATAAAATCTAGAAAACATCAACCCATGCAAAAAGAGAGTAAAGTTTTAAAAATTGTACTATTTAAATATAATGAACATTTTGAAAAACAATTTCGTTCTATTTCCTTTGTGGTTTTTAAAAATGTGAGCGCTCCTTTTTGTGAGTTGATCTATATTAAGCATGTGGGTACTTTTCCATCTCATTTTGCACTATGTAACACATACCATGCCACTGAATGTTCTTTAAACATAATTTGCTTTCTTATTATTCTGGTATTCAGAGTTAGTCTGCTTATAATATTTATTTTCTATGTATAAATTATTACATTAAAAATATAAATGTTCCTTCTGATTTCTGTTTCATTTAAGTGAGGAAGCATGCTCAGTATTTTCTGGAATCTGTGTACCTATTTATGTTTCCCACTGGTGAATATCGTGCTCCTGATACTCTTGGCAGGATTATTATTCTTTAAAAATGGATAGGTTGGACAGTGCATTGCTTTTTGTCTTATTCAATATATATAATAACTTTGACAGTTTACTTCCCAGCTTATTAACTGTTTTAATGCATTCTCTGTTAATTTTCTACCCATTACCCACTTCTGAGTTCTCACGTCCTTTCATGAATTTGAGTGAGTTTCTTTAGAGTTAAATGTTAACTGCATGTTAGTGGCCACAGCACTCTCATCTTGAGTGTTCAAATTGCGTTATAGTGTTCTGAGGTTTTGTATATCGCAAGCTTCCAATTTCTCACAATCTTAAAATTTTCTAATAATGTACTCTATTTGTTCTACATTTTGAAAGGCTTTATCTGCTTGGAGATAAGTAAAATAGTTGCAGTTTACATCTGCTTTCTATGCTTAAACTTATCTTCACGGGTGGTATTTTAAAATAGTGCATAAAATAAAATAATAAACCATGCGGTGGTGGCACACACCTTTAATCCCAGCACTCGGGAGGCAGAGGCAGGTGGATCACCATGAGTTCAAGTCCAGTCTGGTCTATTAAGTGAGTCCAGGATAGTCAAGGCTACACAGAGAGACCCTGTCTCAAAAAAACAAAACAAAACAAAATTAAAATAGTGGACCAGTTTATGCTGTTTATCAAAAGTATAATTTCTTGGATGTGACCCCCCCCCACTCTCACATCAACCTCAACCCCATACTTGCAGACTGAGGATTGCATGGCATCCCATGCACCTCTGCCAGGTAGCAACTTCCCATCTCCACTGCAAGTGGGAGACCCATGTCTAGGCTCATCTACATTGCCAGAGGTAAGCTCTATATACCGGCTACCATTATTCGGCACCAGGTTCGCCTATAACCCCTGGGATTTTGCTTCAGGAGTTCAGCCCACACAGCTTTTTTTTTGGGGGCAAACAGAAGCCTCTGGTTTCCTTTGGGTAGGGCCAACTACATTTCTCTGGACCTTTCCACACCAGCTCCACAGAGGAAAATGGATATCTCAATCAATTATGACTTATCCCTCTCCTGAACACTCTAAAATGGTTCCATTTAAAGAACAGAGAAAGACAGACAGAAAGAGAAAGAAGTTCACCCAACAAGCCACTCCAGCTGTACAAATTTCAACACAGAAACAGAAATAATATGAAAAAAAACCCACGATAACGTCTCTGTCTCAGACCACTAATCCCATAATAATGACACCTAATAAAATGGGTCAAGGGGTCCCGCTCAAACTAAGGCACTAGCCAAGGACAATACAGGTGGTAAAATTTAAACCCCTACCCTGATCTAGCCCATGGACAGGACAGTCTCCACACTTGAGTGGAGAGAGGGATTTGACTTTCTCATGTACTCTGGTGCCTCACATTTGACTATGTCCCCTGGCGGGGGAGACCTAGTGGCACTCAGAGGAAGGACAGCAGGTCACTGAGAAGAGACTTGATACCCTATGAGCATATACAGAGGGAGGTAATCCCTCTCAGGAACAGTTATAGGGGAGGGGAATCAGGGGAAAGTGGGAGGGAGGGGAGAATGGGAAGATTCAAGGGATGGGATAACCATAGAGATGTAACAAGAATAAATTAATTAAAAATAAAAAAAATAAATTTACTTATCAGAAAAAAAAATGGCCTGGAGGAACTTCCATAAGAAAATATCAGAAAAATGACTTTTAACTATATTTACATTACTCAAAGAAGACATGAATATACCCAAAGAGAACAAAAACAAAAACATGAATGAAAGCAGGGAGTCAGTCAAAGATTGGAAAATAGATTCCAACAAAGAGAATTGTTGAAGAAAACCTGATAGTGCTGGGAATGAAAAGCTCGAAACAAATAAAACACCTGTGTAACGTCTCACCAATAGAATAGTTCACCTAAGAAATCAGAGCTAGGAGACAAAGCAGAGGAATTGCTCACTAAAGGTCAATGACAGATTTTTTAAAAAATATATGGACAGAACATGGGAGATCTCAGGGATGCTATGAAAAGACTCAAGCTTTGAGTGTTTTTCCTGTTATCTAATCCTTTTATGTTTGAACTCCATTGACAAATTTCCGTTGTGTTACTACACATAGCAAGACTTTCATATTACTGATACCAACCGGTCAACAAGTATGGAGTCAAGAGAAAAGAGCATTGATTTGAGTAACAGGCAAACATTTGAAATGTGTGGGGACAGAGTTTTTCTTCAACAGGCGTGGAGAGGGCTTGCTTCTGTCACACTCCATAGCTGCTTCCAGAGATGAAACAACAGACTGGTAAGTCAGCTGCTGGTCGAGAATGTTCTATGAAAAATGAAAAAAATAAAATAAAAAGATTGGAATAAGCATCAGAAGAAATTACAGAGGGTCAACTGTGCTGAAAGTGAGGACTGAAAATGGACCTGAAGGCCAGCTGCCATTGTAGAAGAATTGATTCCAAGGCTGTGCTTATTTCTTGCACTAATGTAAAATATCAGGAAGCAGATGTGCTTGAGTACCACAGCTGGTGCTTTGAATCCTGAAAATGGCAAAAGGAGCCCTCTGCCCCTTAGAGAAGAACAGCTTCCTATTGCATGAAGGCAACAACCTCATAGGCATGTTTCTTACAAAAATTTTGCTTTTTTTTTTCCATCTAATTTCAAAATTTTAGGTCAATAGGGCCAGATATCAGCGTGGTCTTTCTGAAGGGTGTGGTGGACACTGACTAGCAGAGGAGGCTATAAGGATACAGTTTGAAGACACTGACATAGGAGGGCCTACAGATAAAGTTGAAGAGGGGAGCATTTTGGCTTTCAATGCCCTCTTTCCATCAAACATTCTATTATGTATATTATTTTTCACTGATAATGTCCACTTTCTAAAACTGCGGGAGAGGGAGACGGTGGTCCAATGTCTCAGTAGGGGTTAGGAACTTTGCTCCGAGGTGAGACCCATAGATAGATCCTTTCTGCAAAGGGAAGCGGACAAAGATCAGTGAGCAGTAGTAGTTATGTCTATGTCTGTTTTATAACAAAATGGGAGAAGGTTCAGGAAGTCCTTGTCTCATGCTTGAATTATTTAGTAAAATAGGAGCAAGGTCATTTTCTGAGACTAAATGTGTGTGTGTGTGTGTGTGTTTGTACGTAGGTGTTTTGCATGATCTGAGAATGAGATTGTAGGGGTCTGGAAATAGATTCTGCTCCATAAGCTAACCAACATGCTGTCCATGTTGAACGTAGGTGACTGTGACTACACCCAAGATGGTACTAATTTGCATGGCCATATGATTTTTTAATATAATTTTTGTTTTGTCCCACATGCTGGTACCTGGACGGTTTCTTTTTTTTTTACTTTACTTTTAATTTACATTAACATGGAACAAGGGGTTTCAATATAGCATCTTTATTCACTTATAGCACTTTACTTTGTTCTCATTGATTCCACTTCTTTTCAATATGCTGTCCATGCTGCCCATCTCTGGGTGGTTTCCTTTGTTTCTGCAGGCAGTACATTGCTTACTGTATTCTAATCACATGAGTTCTAGTGCCCTCTCCTTTGCTTCCTTAAGAATTTATTCTTTTCTCTCATAATCCCCTTTCTAGTTCTCTCTCTCTCTCTCTCTCTCTCTCTCTCTCTCTCTCTCTCTCTCTCTCACTCTCTCTCTCACTCTCTCTCTTTCTTCCTCCCTCCCTCCCCTCTCTCTGTTCCACATAAGAGAAAATATATAGTATTCATATTTCTGAAAATGAATTCCTTCCATTAACATAATGGTTACCACTCTCATCTATTTTTCTACAAATGTTATAACAATCATTTTCTCCACATCTTAACAAAATTCCCCTGTGTATATGTAGCACATTTGCCTTATCCATTCATCTATTGAAGAACATCTCAACTGGTTATATTTTCTTACTGTCAAGGATGAACATGGATGTGCACGTACTTTGTACATTGACTTAGAGTTCTTTGGTATCCTATTCTGGTTTTTGTTGTTGTTGCTGCTGCTGCTGTGATAAGCTCCATGATCAAAAGCAACTTGGGGAGGAAAGGGTTTACTTGGCTGACAGGTTTTAGTCCATCACTGAGAGAAGCCAAGGGCAGAAGCTTGAAGTGGAAACCAAAAAGAAGCCCTGTTTATGTGTTTCCTCTCAGGTTCATGTCCAACCACATTTCTTATATGGCCAAGGCCCACTTTCCTAAGGAAGGCACTCCCCACAGTGGGCTTGCCCACCCTACATCAATTAACAATAAAATGGTCCCACAGACGTGTCCAGAGGCCAATTCCATGGAGGTAGTTATTTAATTGAGGTTTCCTTTTCCAGGTGATTCTAGGTTTGTGTCAAGTTGCCAGCTGAAAGTAACTATGACCTGGAGTAAATACACTGGTATAACTGTGTAATGGGGCTGTTCTATGTTTAGCTTTTTGAGGCACCTCCAAAGGTTTTCCAGTGGCTTCAGAAGTTTACACTCCTAAGAGCAAATGAGTAAGGGTTTCTCTTTCTAACACTCTGGTTGGAATTTGTCATATATGCATTTTGTTAGTATGTGTTCTGACTGGAGGCGAAATGGACTACCAAGGCAGTTTTAATTTTCAACTAGCAGAAGGCTCAAGATGTTGAACACGTTTTCAAGTATTTATTGGCTATTTGTACTTCTTCTTAGAACTGTCTATCTGTTTTTGTCAACCATTAGGTGGTTATGACTCTCTGGGCTGACTTCTGCATCCTCTTTTTTGTTGCATTGTTTTACATGTCTGATTATTTAAATCTCTTATTCTGAAGTATAATTGGAGACCCTATCTGGTCATACTTCCAGTAGAGCTCCTTCTGCTAAAGATTGTCTTGGATATTTAGCATCTTTAGACGTCCATATGAATTTTAGGATTGCTTTTCTAGCTCTCTGAAGAAAGTCACTAGTGAGGATTGAATTGAACCTTCAGTTTGCTTTTGCTGGTATAGCCATAAAATTTTGCCTCCACCATACCACAAGTGTGGGAGGTCTTCCCACATTCTGGGCTCCTCTCTATGGTCTATCCTCAGTATTTTCACATTTCCATTGAGATGCCCTTAACCTTTTGGTTTGTTGATTTTTTTTTTTTGTGGAGACTTAGCTATTTAATTTTTATAAATCTATTACAAATATGCTTTGGTTCCTTTGATTTCTTTCTCCGAAATAATAATTGTATATTGCAAGCTATTTTTGTACATTGCCTTTATATTTTTACCCTAATATTTTACTGAAAGTGTTTATGAAGAAAAGGAGTTTTATCATGGAGTATTTAATGTCTTTTAAGTATGGTATTCGCCCACCTGCAAATAGGACTAATTTGGCTTTTTTTCCCCATTTGTACCCCTTTTACTACTTTCTCCTGTCTTGGTAGAAGCATTCTAATATACTGAACAAGAGTGGGTGCACGCTTGTCTCATTCCAGATTTTAGAGGAAATGCTCTCAGCTGTTTACCATTTGGTATAGTGTTGGTTATAGGTTTGTCATATGTGCTGGTTAGTATCTGTGTGTGTATGTATGTATGTATGTATGTATGTATGTATGTATGAATGTATGTAGTCAAATTGACATAGACTTGGGTCATCTGTGAAAAAGGAAACTTGATTGAGAATCTGCCTACAGGCCAATCTTGGTTGGGGGAATTTTCTTGATTAATGTCTGATGTGGGAGATTCCAGGCCATTGGGTGTGGTTCCACGCCCTGGTCAGGTGGTCCTATGGTATATAAGAAGGAAACTGACCAAGCCATGGATAACACGTTGGTAAATAGTGTTCCTCTTTGTTTCTGCTTCAGTTCTTGCCTCCAGGTTCCAATCCTGACTTCCTTCAGTGGTGGACTATGACCTGGGATGTATAAGCCAAGTCACCTCTTCCCCCTGTACGTTAGTCTTGGTCAGAATTCTGTCACAGCAATAGAAATCAAACTAAGACAGTAGGCTTTGGCATGTTGAACTTTCCTTCTAAGATTCTTTAGGGAGTTTTATCTTGAAGGGTATTGACATTGTGAGAGGCCCTTTCTGCCTCTCACAGATGAGATGATAATAGGATTTCTGCACTTATGCCTCATTGTGGTCTGTTTTATACTTATCAGTTTGCATATGTTGGACCCCAGGGATGAAACCAATTTGATCGTGTTGTGTGATCGTATAAATGTGTTTCACAATTTGCTTTGCCCGAATGTCATTGATAATTTTTGTATCTATTGTTAGAGGAAACTCGGATGTGTTTTCCTTTCTTCGCTGCGCTCTTGTCTGATGTCAGGATGATGTTGGTTTTGTAGAGTAAGTCTAGTACTTTTCCTCCCTTTCTATGTGATGGGATCACATAGCAGAGCTATCCAGTCCTGGGCTTTTCTTTGTTTGAGACTTTTCATTACAGCTTCAATTCTGGTTATGATGAGGCTCTTAAACTTGTTTACATGCACTTGGTTTAATTTTAGGTGATCCAATATGTCTTAGGACTTATCCATTCCTTCTATGACCTCCTTTTGTAAAAATGTAAGTTACAGAGATTTTTAAAGTTTCTCTAGAATTCATTGGAATCTGTAGTAATGTCCTCCTTTTAATCTCTAGGTTTATCAATTTAGTTTTTTGTTACTTTGCTAGAGATTTATAAGTTTTATCTATTTTTCAAAGAATCAAGTCTTTGTTTGATTCTGTCTACATTTCAGAAATCTTAGAAAAATCTTAAAATTCTGCTTATCACATCTTTTGAACTTGGTTTAGAAAGATAATTACCAGCTGTTAGGTGGGAAAATGTTCATAGTTTTGCTAAGAGCTTAGCAACAACAGCAACGACAAAAGTAAATTGGCTATTGAAAACTAATTGAAACTATTTTCTATTTGAATATTGCATAATTGGCAGGGAAACACTGATGTCTTCATCAAGCATCACATTTCCTGCTCAGAAACCTTCATTAAATATTAGACCCATCTGGAAATCAGATCCAGGTCCATGGCTCTTTTCTTCTACCTTGGCCTGTACTCAGTTTTCCAATGCATGTGTGTATATGAAGAAAACACACAATTAAATATTTAGAATATAGTCTATACCTCTAATACACAAATATCAGTATTGAGAGTCAGGGTTTTGCTCCCTACTGCTTCAGATCACTCTGCTGCCCTCTATCTGTTTTAATACATCATGTATAACAGAATAGGAGAGGGTGAGCTGAATCCAGCATTCCATGCTGAGAGTGCAGAAATGCAGGCTTAGCTTGAAGTAGATGATGGGGTCTTGGAAGTTCTGGCTTCAAACCCAACTGACAGTGACCTCTCTCTCTGTGTAGCCTAGGCTTTATCTCCACTTCTTCGGGCACCAGGCACTCTGTCCAGGCAGACCAAAACAAAGTGAGTGGCCTTGATTTTTCAAGGATGGATCCGTTTAGATGATTCTTTGAAATGTGTCCTTATCTGTTTTGATTGATAAAATTGTTTCAGCGGGAAAGCAATTTAAATAAAGATTTGGGTATCAGTCTTTCTCGGAGTGGAGCATTTGTGTCAATCTAAATGGAGGAAGCCATTGGGAGGGGGGTATCTTAAAAGGCTAGATAGAAACCTGGTGCTGGTTGGTGCTAGGCCCCCTTGACAGATTTACTGCCTGCTGGGAGCTAAGGCCTGGGAATGAGGGAAGCAGCAGGTGAGGCCAGGGGAGAGGATTCCCATGCTGGGTGTGCACGTGCAGGGCTGCTGCAGTTTCCAGGGTCATGAAGGGCAGGCAATGTTTATAGTCAGGGTTTGTGTGTTGGAGATTCGTTATTTTCCCCTTATACCTCAGGAGGAATAACTCCCATTCCACAACGACCAAACTGAAACATGAATTGGTGGCTTAGAAACCATGCAACAGTTATGCCTTGTTAAAAAAAAAAAAAAAAAAAAAAAAAAAACGTTCTGAGAAAGAGCATTTTCAAACAACCTGCTTTCCCACCAACTTGGGTAAACAGCACACAAGGCGTGGGCCAGGAGAGAAGTATGGGGCACCCCTGCTCTCTTGGGTTCTGAAGGAAGCTGAGATATGCAGAAACTGCATACTTCATCTAGATTTAACCTTGAATTGGAAAACCATTCTGGGATGGCAAGAGCATCCCAGGTTATTCAAGCAGCATATTAGAAATGGCAATTTTGTCCATTTAGAAGTAGGGATTATTCTAGAAACTAGTCCAAGGATCTGTTGAAGAGAGACATGTTATGTGATGGGGAGAGAGCAGTATCGGAGTGGAGGTCCCAACACAGAGGATTTGGCACTGAAGGCACTGGATGTGTTTCCTCTGTGTTGTTGTTCTTCTTGTAGGTTTCTAGGACCCTCTGGATCCTTCTACTTTGCTATTCTCCCATGCTTCTCTCATCTAGAGTCCCAATAGGATGTCCTCCCTTATGACTTTCACATGTACTCTGGTGCCTCATATTTGACCATGTCCCCTGGAGGGGGAGACCTGGTGGCACTCAGAGGAAGGACAGCAGGTTACCAAGAAGAGACTTGATACCCTATGAGCATATACAGAGGGAGGTAATCCCCCTCAGAGACAGTCATAGGGGAGGGGAATAAGGGGAAAATGGGAGGGAGGGAAGAATGGAGGATACAAGGGATGGGATAACCATTGAGATATAACAAGAATAAATTAATAAAAAATAAAAAAATATTTACAGTACCCTTTCTTGAAGAAGACCAAACTTAGTTGCAGATATTTTTTTCTGTATTTCTTTGCTTACAGGTTTGGAAAACACGGAGCTTCATTCTTTATTGTACAATGTATATGATCCTTCCATCTTCAAGCTTTACTTCAGTATCCTGAAGAAACAAATATTTCCCGAGAAGTATTATTCTTGACACATTACATTACCCTACTTTTCATTATCAAATAGTTTACTTGAAATTTTATCAGGGTTAAAAGTTGTTTATTTGACCCCTGTTAGTGAGAAGTGAAGTGGAATGTTAATAACATATACAGCTGGAATCATAAACCATCCTTTTGTATGGAATTCTAAATTAATTATGCATTTGCACTGGCTAAGCATGCATAAGGCTCTAGGTGCTGTCCTTAATGCCACCACCACAACAACAATAACAACAACAAAACAAAAACTATTTGCTACAAAAAGCAAATGTTTTGCCAAAGATGGTAGCATGCATCTGAAATCCCAGAACTCAGGATGCTGAGGCAGAAGGATTGTGTATTTATGAGGTCAGCCTGCTTTGTGTAAGGAGAATCTGTCTCAACATCTCTCTCTCTCTCTCTCTCTCTCTCTCTCTCTCTCTGTCTCTCTGTCTGTCTGTCTGTCTCTCTCCCTGTATGTGTATGTATGTGTATGACTTTATAGATAACTAATATATAACACTTAGATATACAAATTAATTATATAAAAATATATAGTCATTCATGTTTGCTGAATATGGGCACTTAATTTGCTCTCTGCTGATAATTTAAAGACTTGATAATTATTAAGTACTACACATTCCCATCCACCTCTCCCCCCAGCAAACCTTCAATCACATCATGTAGAATGGGACTATGTGGATTTTGGAAATGAACACTGAATCCTCCCTAATTTCCCCCTTTCATCATTGGAAGAGCTGGCTCTGAGTTCATTGACTGTCCTATATTTGGTCAGTGGTAAATATCAGTGGTGAACATCAAACAAAAGTAAATGAATGCTCTTCTATACCTCTAACTGGAAATCTGTGAAAATTATTATTATTATTATTATTATTATTATTATTATTATTATTATTATTATTATTATTATTATTATTAATTCTTATTATTATCATCATTATTATTATTATTATTATTATTATTATTATTATTAGATGGTGCATGAAGCAGAGCACATATGGCCATCAAAGGACAACTTTTTGGAGTTGGCACTCTTATTTCACTTCTATGTGGTTATCAGGGATCAAACTCAGGTGGCCTGGCATACACAGCAAGTACTTTACCTTGCCACGGCTAGCAAGCCAGTAAGCGCATTCCTTCAAGAGCTCTGTTTCTTTTCTTATCCTGACTTTCCTCAGTGACGGAGCCTGAGGTGGAAGTGTAAACCAAATCAACCTTTTCCTTTCTACATTGCTTTGGTCATGGTGTTTTATAACAAAAATAGAAAGCAAACTAGGGCACAGTGGAAGGTAACTGTGTGCTTTAGTCAGTGATCTATTGCTCTGAAAAGACATCACGAACATAACAGCTCTTACAAAGAAAAGCATTTAACTGAGGCTTGCTTATGGTTTAAGAGATTTAGACCATTATCATCATGGTGGGAAGCGTGGGGACACACAGGCGGACATGGTACTGGAGACGTAGCTGAGAGTTCTACATCTAGATCTGCAAGGAGCAGGGAGAGAGAGAGAGAGAGAGAGAGAGAGAGAGAGAGAGAGAGAGAGAGAGAGAGAGAGAGAGAGAGCACTAGAGAGAGCACTAGAGAGAGCACTAGAGAGAGCACTAGAGAGAGAGCTCTACTGTGCCTGGCTTGGGCTTTTGAAAACCTCAAAGCCCACCTTCAGTGACACACTTCCTTCAACAAGGCCACACCTCTTAATCCTTTCCAATAGTGCCTTTCCCTGATAACCAAGCATTCAAATCTACGAGACTGTGGGAGCCATTCTGATTCAAGCCACCACACTGTGTGAATGCCCTAAGAAATAAGTGTATTTCTTAAAACTCCTTAATTTCTGTGTTTTGAAAATAAGTGTGTATCATTCAGAAATACATTCCCATAGGGTCCTTGAAATTTTTTAATGACATTTTTTAATATTTCCAAGAAGCACCTTCAAAACTATAAGTTTTTCATTTGCATACTTAATAGTTGGGAACTAGATGACAGAATGAAATCACCATTTTCTACCACCAACGCTTGCTATTCCTCCTTTTTTTCAGGTATAGTGGTTCTATTATTAATCAAATCTTTACATTATATGCTTAGTTCAAATCATTTATACTCAAAACTTCATTAAAGAAACAAGCCAACTGCTGATAGGATTAAAAACAAAATGCAGAAATAAAAAGCAAGTTCCTGAGCAGACGGTTGTTTTTTGTTATAAAAGCAGTTTTTGAGAATTTTAGAAAGAGTGGGGAGGATGGAGAATTGGCTTAGTCAGTTAAATACTTGTGTGAGGACACAGCACCGCATTGGGGCAACGTACACAGAAAGATGCCTAGGGTGTACTAGCCAGCCAGGCTAGCCTAGTGGGACAACCACAGGTCACACAGAGAGAAAAATGTGTCAACCCCCGCCCCCAAATCTAACAGACAGAAATCCGATAAGTGTATGCCTCCTGAGGAAAATCTGAGGTTGGTCTCTGATCTCCACTTGGACATGTGCGAATAGGCACATACAAGTGCACACATACCGCATGCAGCCATACACAAGAGTTGGGTGTTTGAGCTCTCAGTCTTATTTTGCAGTCTAATGAGCTATCGATCTTTATAGGAAAGAGGAGTCCACACTGTGACAAGCCTGCTGAGGTTTCTGTTTGATGAGTGACCTGCATTCAGCCTTACCACAGCCTCATGTAATAAGTAGGTTGGACTTTATTTCGGAAGGTGTGACACTCCAGTGGACTATTTAACAACTACATGGGGCCAAGTACTGTGTGTGTGTGTGTGTGTGTGTGTGTGTGTGTGTGTGTGTATGCATGTTTGTATGGTATTTTAGAGCAGCCACCATTCTCAAAGTGTGACTCTGGGCTATTAGCGCCATCTAGATCAGGGCCCCCTACTTCAACAATCACCCAGGTCCTAGGGGATTTTGAGTCTCGCATTTGCCAGACCACCATGTGTCAGGGTCAACGTGCTCAAGTTCATTCAAGTCCAAATGGCAGAACTTGGCCTCGAACCATGTTCTTCTTGCTCCACATCTGACCTCCCCTCCCCTCTTATCATTCTAGACATTCTGCCTTGTCAAAGTAACTCAAGTTATAAGAACTCAGGATTGGGGAAGCCCCAGGCGTTTGCCATGCAAAGCTCTGACAGTGAACAATCCTGGAACTTGAGGGACACGGAAGGGATTCCTGTCAAGTCCAGCAACTCAGGCCAGGAACTCTGGGGAAAGCCACTGCATGGGGACCTGGGTTTCTGCGTTAAGCCACTGTACTTCACTGCTTTGCAATCTCGCACTTCCTCCGTGACTTCCCATTGCAGTGACGGAGGCAGGGACGGACATGATGGCTCCAAATAGATCAGAGGGAACTTACTACAGCAGGGGCAACAGGATGCAGTGGTGTGGGTAAACCAGCAGTTTAACCAGGGATACAAACTGCTGCTCGGGAGGCTAGTCGCCAATGCTGCCTGTGCTGGTGCCATTTCAGAGCCCCGGTATCCCAGTTATGGCTAAGTTTCCACACTCTTTCTTTTTTAATATCTCAAAAGAAAGAATACCGAAAACACAAAAAAGAAGATAACCTACAGCCTCTCCTTGTCAGACAACAACAAAAATCTAAATTACCCATTTCTTTTGTCTTACCTATGTGATATATTGGCGTTATTTATATATTGTGAAATATGAAATACTTGGGTTGATGAAAATATGCTTTTGGAACAGGAGCAAAGATGGATTTCTCTTCTTTTGTGGTGGAATTGAACTTGAGGCTGTGCATAAGCGAGTGAAGGATGGGGGCCCTAAGCCACGTCTCTTGACCAGCTTCATTAATTTTCAAAAATGAATTAAAAATACTTCAAAGCCAAGTTTTAGCAACTTTAATGGTAGTTTTGTACCACTTTTATTTTGTGGTTTTTAAGTCCGATTTTTGACTTTTTCTTTTTCTGTTTTTCTGAGACAGGGTTTCCCTGTGTAACCCTGGCCATTTTAGAATTAGCTCTGTAGACCAGTCTATTCTCAAACTCACAGAGAGCATCATGCCTCTGCCTCCCTAGTGCTGGGACTAATCGGTGATCAGGCCAAGGTCTTATCTTTATAATGTGACATTTAAGGTAAGAATAATAACTACAGGATAATTTGGTATGGTGTATTTTGATTTTCTAATAAATTCCACATACCTATTTTTGTTTGTTTAGAATAAACCTGTGATTTTATTTTTCTCTGGCTTTATACAATTATAATTACAAATAAAAATTAGACATATTTAAGCTATGTGTCACAGTGTTTTGATTCATGTAAATATTATGAAATGAGGACCTTGCTATGAAGACACTTCACATTGTGTGTGTGTGTGTGTGTGTGTGTGTGTGTGTAAGAACTTTTAAGATCTACTTTCAATAACATTCAAGTTTACAATGCAGTTTATTAGCTGCTGAATATTTTTACTGAATATTTTCACCTGCCGCTATCAGTTCAAGCTTTTAGATTCTATATCGAATGTGAATATTCAGTGTTTATCATTCTCTGGACTATTTCCTTAGTATAATGTCTTTTGGTTTTTTTTTTTTCATGTTGTCCAAAATATCAAGTTTTCCTTCCTTTTCAAGGCCAAATAATATTCTATCTTGCAATGTGACAGAGTAATATTCTATCCACATACACACAGAGAAACAGGCAGACACATATCCTTTCTTTCCCTTTCTCTCTCTCTCTCTCTTTTTCTCAGCGTTTTTATCTACTTACTTGTTCGTACACACAGCTTGTTTCCTGTTTGAGTGTTAAATAGGACATATACTCTCAAACTCATGTGCTGACTGCTTGGTCTCCAGCTGCTGGTCGTTTGGAGGAGGTTATAAAAGCATCAGGAGGTAGGACCTTGTTGCATGCAGAAGCTTGCTGGGGACAGGTCCTTGGTAGCATCTGGACCTTTTCTGTGTCGTTCTCTCTTGTCTGCCCTTAAATAAAGAGCTCTTTTTAGTCGCATTCTTAGAGGCTCCATAATGCTCTGCCTCTCCATGCTCCAGAGTTAATCCAGTCCCAGGAACTGTGGACTGAAATCAGCGAAACTGTGAGCCAGAATAATCTCTCCCCTGTAGCTATTTGTTTTGTTCTGTTATTGCAATAAGGTAAAGTGTGTCTGTTTCTTTATCATGAACTAAGGTGTCAAAGAACGTGGTAATACAGATGTCTTTTTCAGAAACTGATTTCATTTTCTTTGGCTGCACACCTAGCAATGTACTTACCTACTTTTTTTATTTTTGGAATCCCCACTAGCGGATGTGAGATGCTATCTTACTGTGGTTTTCATTGCATTTCACTGATGGTTCCTGATGTTGAGCATTCTTCATATGTATTTCAGCTATTGGTAGTCCTCTTCTTAAGAAGTGTCCAACTGGAGGTTGGGTATGGAGCCACACACCCTTCATCCCAGAGCTTGGAAGACAGAGGCAGGCAGATCTCTATGAGTTTGAGGCTGGCCTAGTGAGTTCCAGGCCAGCAAAGGACCACATAGGGAAATCCAGCTTTAAAAATGCAGAGGGGACAGGAGCTTCCCTGGAGGACCAACACAGTCAACTAACCAGAGCCCAGGGGTGTCTGTGGAGACTGGGGCTCCAGGCAGGGACCATGCCTGAACTGGGTCTGTGCTCCCCACATAGATGTAGCTGATGGGCAGCTCGGTCATCATGTGGGTACCCTAGTGAGGGAAGTGGGGGCTGGCTCTGATGTGGACTCTGCTACAGGCATTTTTTTTCGCTTTCCCCTGGTGGGGCTGCCTTGCTAAGCCAAAGGGGAAGGGGATGCCCTCATCCCTGATCCAACTTGATATGCTGGGGTGGATGGGGTTTCCCTACTCTGGGCAGGGGGAGGGGATAGGGAAAACAGGGAGGGAGGTTGGGACTCAGGGAAAGGAGGGAGGGGGCTCTGATTAGATCTAAGGTGAATAATTAATAAAAAATAAATTAAAATCAAAACCAAGACTAAATAAAATGTTGTATCAGTCTGTTTCTTAACTGTTCTTTATTGTTATTGGGGCTCATGGGTTATTTGTATAGTTTGTCTATTTATCAGATGTGTGGCTTGCAAATATCTTCCCCACCCCAGAGATTGTCTCTTTACTCTGGATTGTTTCCTGTACTGTGTGGACCCTTGCATTATTTTTTTAAATCTTATTTCTTTATTTTTGCTTTCGGTATCATCGAAAATGTCATTATCTCAGCCAGTGTCAAGCAGCTTCCCCTGTTCCTGCTCTAGCTTTAGGGTTTCAGGTCTTCTGGGTTTACATTTAAGTCTTTAATCCATCTAAGCTAGTTGCTCTAATGTTGTAAAGGTCTAATTCATTCCTTTGGCTTCATCCTAGCTGATTTACTCAGCATCATTTACTGAGGAGACTGTCCTTTCCTACTGCATATGCATTCTTGGCAATTTTGTTAATACTAAGTTAACTGAAAATGCACAGACTTTTTTCCAGACTCTATTCTGCTGAACTGGTGAACAAGTGTGCTTTATGCTATTAACACATATTTCAATGATGATAGGGAGATGGAAGAATCAGCACACATGCAAAACATGAAAACTAGACCTAATCTAAAACTTATCAAAAATGATATATTAGACACCTTGAATATCTTTTGCTGTCTGTAAACAAGCCCAACAGGATCTCAACTATCCTGCTTCACAAAGTACTAATCTGGCTACCTGTAGTTCGTGTGTGTGTGTGTGTGTGTGTGTGTGTGTGTATTTGCATTTAGTAAGACAGTGTACAGTGTTGTCATAGTGATAAAATGATGCTCAGCTGTGGTCTTCTGCTCTAGATAATTAGTAACTGTGTAAACAAAGTAATGTACCTATTACTTGGCAGCCATTTTCATGTAAGCTTTGAGAATATGGATGGGTGTCAAGAGCGCCCCACTAGCCGTGTGTCAGTACTTTTCATTAGATCCAGTCATCTAGTTGACTGTCAACTCTCTGACTTTTGACCTCCAGCTCCTCCTAGGGTCAACCAGATCCTTTAGTCTCACCTCCATGGGAGGTAGAGCTGCTACCATGGGGCACATAGCCCCCATTCTAAGTACAATTGATTGACTGTCTGATGTGGGCCAAAGCTTACAGGAAACAAAGTCACTTTTCTAGAGAAGAACTTCCAGGCACAAGGACCAAGAACTTCCTGAGAATACGATTAATTCTTTTCTACAGACTCTGAAAATTAACTAGATTAAGAAATATTTGACCCATTTCTTTCCCTCATGACTTAGTAAGAAACATGCTTGGTTGTGATCATCTGGGGGTATTACAAACCTGTATTAGTTGCTTCTTCTTTGGTAGTTGTCAGGATTTGATGATTTCCTCTGTTTTATCAGTCAGGCCCTGATTCAACTTTGAGGATGTATTTAAAAGTACATGTTGGCCTGGGTGATGTAAAGGTTCTTGCCAACATGCCTGAGGACCTAAGTTTGATCCCTGGCACCCACATGTTAGAAGAACACTGACTCACACAAGTTGTCTTCTGGTCATGGCATGCTACATACACACACAATACAACGTTAAAATAATATGCTAGCAAGGGAGACGGCTCAGCAATTAAGAGCACACAACCCCCTGTAATTCTAGTTCCATATAACCTGACTCCTGTAGAGTCCATGTGCACCAACACACCTTATGTCTATCTTCCCATGCATATAATTAAAAATAAAACAGATCTTTGAACAAAAAAACACATATTCTGCATGTATCTGTGGCCCAATACAGCTACCCCACAGCAACTTCTCTTTGCTTCTTCACATCTCTAACTTTGCTTTATGCATCAATACCATTTCGGTTTCTCCAGACACCATAACACCATCACCTCTTCTTCTCTCCCTGCCAAAACACGGGGTACTAAGTCTTGATTGGAGAAAAAAAAAATACATTTAGTTTATCTTGAAGATGGTTTTGTTGAAAAGCTTGCATTATTGTGGCTGGCTCATTTACATGGAATGTTTTTGTTTTACTTGGTTCTACTTTTCTATTCAAAGTTTAGCATTTCCCATGAGATATATACATACACAGTATATCTCCTGATGGAGGGGAGCTTTGGCAAGATGCCTATAACCTCTCTGCTCTCTCTCTCTCTATAAGCTTCTGCCTTCCTCTGGTATTTGGGCTAGTGTAGGAAATGCCATGAAAGTGAATGCATACATACTAAAGAATCCATAGCCCATCTTCTTAGCTTCTCTCTAAGGCCCCTTGAGAGATGCTGTTAGAAGTTTAAAATACCATAGAAGAAACAGATATAATAATAAATACTTTCAACCCTTGAGCTGAAATACCCATTAAGTAACGTTTAAAATGCTGCAAAGAATGGTAGAATATTTAGTTGGCACTGTTGTGAGAGGAGATGCAAGACAGAGGACTTATTCTCTGCTATTTTCTCAGTAAATAGTGGATTTCCAGGAAATGTAATTAAGACAATTGAAAGGAGATGAAGACACATTCGGCTCCTCTGAAACACATCCCATTGTAGTTGCTTGGTGCTATAAGTTGGTGGTCGTAAAGTGCTCATCCTGAATCATTTCCATGACTAAAATGTTCTCAACAACGGGAAGTGTTCTAATTATGGAAAAACATATAACCTCATAGGAAAAGTAAATTAGGCAGCTTCATAGTAATAGAAAATTTGAAAATAGGATTATTAGCTGAATGACCCCATACACAGGCATTCTGCTGGAAGTGAAAAAAAAAAAAAAAAAACCAGGCCTTTTCTTTTTCATTAAAAAGAAATCTATATAGATGTAGCCTGGAGAGGATGAAAGTGTCAGTTTTTACATTTAAGGATTTGTGCTTTATGAGCCTTGCTATGTTAATGCCTCCTCGGGGGCTCTTCTGATGAGCACATTGCACAGGTGGCCCGCTGGATTTATAGGCACAATAAGCGGACAGGAGAAATAAGAGGCTCGGCCTGTGTGGCACATGGGCTGCAGCTGGTTTGGCCACTTAACAGCCGACATAAGTTTCATGTGACAAGGCCACTTACTGAAACTCAGGGGACACTTTGTGCCAAGTCTCTGACCTGCTGCTTGCTTTTTTTTTTTTTTTTTCATTCTTCCCTTCCTTTAGCAAAGGCCAGGGCAGACTCTGAGAGATGCTTTGTCAAACTCTGAAATGAGCAAATTAATTTACAGCATTCAGAGTTCCTGAAATATCTCCCAAGTGGAGCTTTGCTTTGAAATACCCTAAAGCGTGAGGGAGGTAAACAGTTAAGGACTTGGAAATGTGAAATATTAGAGTCCTGTGTCTGAAGAAAGTCTGAAACAACAACAACAGAAATAAATTGTAAAAGTTAACATTTCTTTTTTTAAAATTATCTGTGTATATGTGTGGGTGTGAGTTTACCTGAACATATCACATGTGTGAAGAGGGCTCTAGAAACTCCAGAATGAGAAGTAGAGGTGGGTGTGGGCTATCATGTGAGCATCTATATCTCGGTACATGGTGTATGGATTTGCATGTTGGAAGGATACAGAAGAATTAGCAGAAGTTTGCAGTGGAACATGCATGCACACTGGCATGCGCAGGAGATAAACAACAGAGATTCTGTCTCAAACAAGGTGGAAAGCAAAAAAAAAAAGAAAAAAATATCAATACCCAAGGGAGCTCCACACCTATGCTGTGGCACATGCATGTCTGCATACATATATACATATTGTGTACACACACACACACACACACACACACCCCACACACCACACACTAAAATATAGAATGTAGATTCATGATGTTTTTCTCCCAGGTTAATGTCAACCATTCTAAATAAAGGCCTTTTAGGGCACTGCTGTTTCTAGTAAGGGATATCCAGCCTAGAGAGACAGGAAATTAACAAGAACACAGGAGGCAGAGAACAGGGAGTATAAGTGGAACAAATACAAATGAGAAGTGTGGAGTGATAAAGGCGAGACAAAAATATTTGCATATTATTTGTGGGCAAGATGGTTAAATATTAATTCACTTTTGTGTCTTCCAACTGTTTCCTCTCAGGTTCAAACTTGTTAACAAGCTCGTTATTCCATCAACCTAGCAGGAAGCTAGTTAAAGTGAACAGAATGTGGAAGTGGTGTGTAGATAACCAGTGGTCTATGTTTTCCATAAGCTTAAGCACGTTGAAGGATGAGAAGCAGGAGTGAGGGCATTCCTTGAATTGGGAGGGCACAAATGTGATGCAGTTCCTTAGGATGTACTTTCATAAAAGTTCTTAGAAGCTAGGTAACGGAGGCTGGTTTGCTTAGGATGACAATATTACCATGAAACCTATTGTTTTATACTCAATATTTACTTACAAAATTGAATGTATACATGTAAGATGTGTCTTAAGAGATCAGTTGCTTTTATTTATTTATTTATTTTTGCTATGGGCGAGTACCTGACAAGAAACCATTAGAGGGACGGATTATCTTGGCTTACAGTTTGAGGGAATACACTGTGGAGGAGAAAACATGGCAGTGGGTAGTTCCATGGTGGCAAGACTGTACAGCTGGGACGTTTTAATCTCACATCCTAGTGCGAAAGGAAGCAGAGAATAGGCAGGAAGTGGGGCTGGATTATCAGTTGTCAAGATCTATCTCTAGGACAAACTTCCTCCAACAAGTCTCTATCTCCTAATGGTTCCACAATTTTCTAAAACAGTGTCACCAGCTGAAAGTCAGGTGTCCAAACACGGGAGCTCATGGGTGACATTTCACATTCAAAACACCACACAAGGTCAATAATTATGCTTGCAGCCAGTCATGGTCATTGGTTCATGTAAGTTAAGACTCCTGGGAAATCTCAGCTAGGGCTGGAAAGATGACAGTGGGTAAAGATGATTCCCCAGATCTCTGAAGGAGAGAATTGACTTTTAAGGGTCGTCCTCTGACCTACAAACACACACATTCACACACACACACACACACACACACACACACACACACACCACACACTGAGAAAGAGAGAGAGAGAGAGAGAGAGAGAGAGAGAGAGAGAGAGAGAGAGAGAGAGAGAGAACGAGAGAGAGTGCATGCTTGCTTGTATCTTGTCTAATTGCACTTGCATTCATGAGCATAAACAACCTGAAGTCATTTGTCTTCCGTAATTCCATCTGTTCAGTGTTACCATCATGGCCTTTTAATAAACTCTGCTTCAGCTAAAGGATTGACCAATCCAGGCTAAACGAAAACTGTGAGCTGAGCTGGTAGAGCATGTGTGGAGCATGTAATACAACACATGATAGATGTCACAAGAATTTGTTTTCCTAAGAAATACTCTGTAAGGCGTGATGTGTCTTCATTCTGTGGGGTTTCTGGGGTTCTTTTTTTTAAAGTATAGTTTTGATCTGAAAAATAATACAACTTTTCCATTTTAGATACCTATTAGGAAGACCTATTTCTATATAGAAATTTCTTATGGCCCATAACAGGGATGAACTAAAACACGAGTGAACCTGTAGAATGAAGTAGTGTGTACACTGTTAACTAATCTGATCACATATTCAGTAAAGTGTGCATAACCAGTGTGGTAATTATATGCTTCTGCCTCAACACAGAGGGTGGAATTCTTTAGCCAAATGGGACCATTAGGTCTATTCCTGCATCATCACTGAACTACATCATTATGGGGCTGCATGAAGTGCAGACTTTAACACATCTAGGAAACCCTTGATCCTTAAGGCTTCCTCTTTGATTTTCATCATGTTCCAGATCTGGATACACGCTGGATCCTAAGATTTCCTCTCACACTTGCTGTCTACAAAGCACAGAGCTTTACCCTGTGAAGAGTGACTTCCTTTTTATGGCTAGAAGCCCACTACAGTGAGGCTATGAACTCAGAATAGTTCTGAATCTTACAAAAAATGACCTTTTTTCTTGAAAAAGCCATGAACTAAGAAAGGAGAGAGAGGGAGATGAAGAAGGAGGAGGAGGAGGAGGAGGAGGAGGAAGAACAGGAGAAGGAGGAGACGAAGAAGAGAATTTACTACCAGAAAGTAAACCATTTCCATTGAAACACTGTCTCAAATTCTTCCTTAAGATTAATGGAGGAAAAGCCCTTGAGTTAGCAGAATTAACGTCTCCAGAGCAATATGTAGAGCATTTTAATAGCATTTACTTACATAGGCAACATACTTTTTGTATTAGTAGGGGTGCTAGCAAATAATAAGCCATAGGTTAGCTTTTTCTTTAAAGGAGTTTAGCTATCACTATTAATAAGCCTTTATAACTTGTAGAGACATATCCTATTAATGACATTGCAGAGACTGAACTTAGAGAGTATTCATCTCAGTGTGTCTATTAACAGACAACAATTGGAAAACAATGTAGGTGTCCGTGAGTTCAATGTTAAGACATTATCATAGCAAGCACAGTGGAGCACACATGTTTTATTGGTGTGGGAAGACACGTGTGGTTTAGTTTTAATTAAAACAAATGAAAGGATAGTGTTACAGTGTGATTTCCATTTTAAAATTTTAATAAAACTCCCCAAATTGTGACCAAATTTAGAGTAACTGAAATTTGTTTTCACTCTTGTCTAAATTTCTGTAAATGTTACTGTGATGTAATCTACAATACTTATGCACATACTGAAATATGTCATATTTCTGTTAATATAAACACTTCAGTTAATAGTTACAAGGTATATAGTATGTTGATGATTTGAGTTTTCATTTAACCACAGATTACAGGCATCTTTCATGTCCTTACATATTCCCCACCCCCATTCCTTTAAAGCTATAGTGTTGCATTGCCTAAGTGTACAAGAGTTTAATCAATTCTGTACTGATAGTCAATACAGCATTTTAATTTGCATAGATATCTTTCATCCATGCAATAGTACTTCTTAAGAAAAATATATGCAATGGAATTGCTAAATGATAGACAATATGGAGGTCTAATATAGCCATTTAAAATCTGTCATGTTTTTACTGGTACCCCCATGTAGTAAGAGCCATCATTTCTTTAGCTGTTCTAGATACTGGCAATTTTCCAGTGAGATGTTGAAAACAGACACCACCAAATGGGTGACTACATTTAAATAAATTGTAAAATTTTGTTAGTTCACTAATTATGTTCCAAGTGCTCAGTGGGTCCCTGTGGCCAGTGGCCACCATTGTAGGCCATGTCTGTAGAACAGACGCATCAAGTGAGAAATCTCTATAACATGGTGCTATTGCAGACTCTACTGGAATGAATTGGGCAAATGAGAGATACCTTATTTTACTTTTTGTTTCTTTTTCAAGTTGAGCATAATGTAAAGGCAAGACTGTTAATTACCCTTCACTTTTCACAGAGTCAGACCTATTTCGGCTGTACTTACTTGTCAGCACTGGGTTTTGGTGATTTCAAATATTTTATCCGAGGCCCTGAGGATTATGTTTGGTCGGCAAGTGTAGCTTATGAATTGTGCAGTTTGTGGTTCATAAACTCTGAAACTATAGTGATTATGTATTATTATACCTCTTGTTATTGTGGCAAGAATATCTTCTGTGAATGACCTAGATATAGGATTCAATGAATTCCTTTGTCCCTGTGGGCTCAGTGTATATGTTACTTGAAATAGCACCTGACATTGTGCTCTGACCCTTGGGCTTGTTGTATCATCAGCAGCATAGATTCTTGCATGTAGCACTCAACCAATTTCTTGGTAACTGTCTATAAATAGATTATAGAATGCTTTGATTAAGGGTTTTATCATAAACATAGAATTATTATCCTGTAATTTTTGAATGAATTCCAGACATTCGTTGAAAAGTCTTTCTATAATTCTTGGTACATAGAGTCGTCTTTTCAAAGCAGCACCTGAAGAGGTCACTCACACACAAGACAAGCACACTCCCCAGTACAAGGTGTAGACTTGAATAGCATAGTGAAGTGGGACAGAGAGGTTTGGTGTTGCTGTCGGAAGCTGAATCGTCCCCTTCTGCCCTGAATAGGTGTGGTTTTTCTAATGAACGCTTTTGACTTAGGAACCTAAGTTTTATTTCCAACAATTCCATTTCCCGGGAGCTTGTTTTAAGAAGTGGATGAAACCTGAGCATGTAAAAGCATCAGCCTAGTTAAGATTTTCAAAGAGTTTGAAAGAAGGGAAAAAAGTCTTCCTAGAATTGCTATTTTTCTTTTTCTTGGTGAAAGGATTTCAGCTTTCTTTCATTGAGGTAGGCAAGGAAAGGATACACTAGCCTAATAAACATCTCCCTCCATGCCAACACAATTATGGATGAAAAAAATCCAAAATAGAGCTTATGAATGTGTATTTTTGATTCACAGTTTCCTATTCTTGGCATCTACTCTATCATAAAGCACACAAAAGCAATAGCTCTTAGCAATCAGATAACTATCTGTTAAAAAAAAAAAACTTTTCATAAGACTCAGATTTCCCACCTCCATGCATTTGAAAATTGGACTGATCAATTTCTCACAAAGTCACTTTGGGAATTCTTGCACTTATATAATTGTTATATATGACATCATTTCTTGAAAACATGTGTGCCTAATCTCAGTGTAGTGACTCCAGGATAAAATTTCATCTTGTCTTTGAAATACTTGACATTGCCATGACAGAAAATTAGGAGGAAAGTCCTGTTTTTCCACTCCTCCACCTGAGCAGAATTTCTTTATTTCCAAATTTAGGTTGGACTGACATCGTAAAGTCATTTTCTAGGGAGAAGTGTGATCACATGTTGAAGTTCCTGCTGTTTGACACTGGCATTTTTTAGAGTAAGAAATATTCATTGATTACCTAGAAAGTTCTTTATGCTTTGTTAATTTGAGGGAGCAGGCAATTTATTAGGTGCTTCCTGTTTTTAACTGCAGTCTGATGTCGAGGAAATGAGTAGTGTCTGTGGCACAGCAGATGAGCTCGTGTCTGATGAGATCCATGTGGGCCGAACTCTCATTTTTCATAAGTGCTGTCATTTTACAGATGTATGACCTTTTTCTTCTTTCTTCTGGGGAGGAAGGGTTTGGGGTTGGGGAGGTGGGGGTGGGATGGGGAGGGGGAGATAATACACAGGGTTCATTTGAGAAACTTTTGTAGGCAGATACACAAATCATGTCATGTAAACCAGAGCAGGCTAAGAAAACCCCACATCTCTTTTCAGAAGACAATAACAGATAGGACAGAGAAAGATGGAGTCGGTGACGATTAGTAAAACAGGAATGGTTAATGGATAACAGCCACGCGGCGCCACGCTGTCCATTCTGTGTCATAAAGATATGAAGCCACACAAACAGAGGCCAGGTAAAAGGCCTTTGGATGGATAGCCAATCGATGTGGATGTAGATTTGTGCTGCAAGACTGCATGATAGCGAGTGGTAGGGAACCCAGAGAAACAACCTGGAGTGGATTGCGCTACCCTTACCTTGCAGTGTAACAGGGCTGACTTTACAGGCTGGGTGGCAGTAGCCCTGTAGTCACACTGGTGGAAGAGCTGACAGCTCAGTTCTTGGCTTGGTATTTCCCCTGTTGCCCTGCATCTTCGTTTCACCTCGGTGCTCACAAATGATGCTGTATCCAGGCCCAGCACACCCAGCACAGCAGGGAGTTCTGTGAGCTGTCATTTTAGTAGGATCAGCATTGCCTTTCAATCGGAAAGCTTGGCCTTTGAAACCAATAGGATACTTGATTCGAATGGACATAAGAGAGTACTCTGAAATGGTCTGACCCATTTGACCCACATTTACTAGCTCCAGATCCTGGAGCCTATACAAGCAAGGTCACATTTGATAAGCTGAGATCAGGGATTGGAGAGATAGGCCAACAGTTAAAAGTATTTGTTGTTCTTGCAGATGATCCAGGTTCAGTTCCCAGAACCCACATCATGCCCTGCAACTACCCATAACTCTAGCTCCAGGGAATCTGACACCCTTTTCAGGCTTCTGAGGGCACCAGGCCTGTACATGGTACATACATACATGTAGGGAAAAACACTCATACACATAAAATCAAACAACTAGTACATCTAATTTTTTTTAAAGTTGAGATCAGTTTTCACAGCATAGCTTCAGACAGGATACGGGAGTCATTTATTCCTAGGTTGTTTTCCTAAGAAGATCCAAAATCCTATGCTTTCTAACTTTGGACAGTAAACATGCTCTTTGACCCCATCCCCCACCCTCTATATATTTAGGGATATGTTCAGTGTTAGAAAGTATACATATTTCAAAACATGAGTTTATCTTAATATGAAAGTACACTAAATCAAATATGACATTCATACATTTTAAGAAACACCACTCCACAGCCTTTCCACTTCACTAAGGAAATACACAGTCTACAACACCATCACAGCGTAAAGCAGAGGAAAACTATGTCTTATTCCCCCTTGCTAAATTATTTTTCAACTTCAAACTAATTTCTTTTTGTAAGCATGTAACTGAGAGGCAGAAGTGCTCTGTGTTATAAAGTTAGATTCTCATTTGGTTTCGGAAAACATCTTTGTTTGATTCATCTATTCTGTCATCTAATAACATCTCATGAGATGTGAATCTAACTGACGAAGGCCAAGTGAATTACCTCGTGTATGCTTTATTTGACTTCATTATTAAAGAGACTTTTCTAATCTGAGTTTCCTGGTGGCAGTACCCATCTCAGGTACAGGATACGCTGTCCTTGGAGCCTTCCCTGTCTGCTGTCTCTCACCCAGGATCTCATGTTTATTTTGGAGGAAATTACAAAGGAAAAAAAATCTCTTTGACTATAATTGATCTGTCACAGAAAGATGATGATATGCGATCCACCTATACAGATTGTGTCTCATGATAAATGTTAAGAATGACTCCGGTATCAATTGAATCCACTTCACGCAGTCACCGTAGAGAGCAATCAATTCGAATGCTTCCCGGCAGGACTTAGGAGATGACAATTAAAAGGGAAGTTGCCAAGCAATTTCTGTTTTATAAATCGATTCCATGGCTAATTGTGGTATCTGTTGAAAATATCTAACTTATGTCATACTTTAAAAAAAAAAAAAAAAGACCCCGCTCCAAATACAAACTGTTAATTATTGCACAGCCAAGCCTGCAGTTAAAGACTGAATAGATTTGTCCAGTGAGATAAGGGAGGAAAACAGGGAACACAGCTCTCTATTGGGGTAGTTGTGTCACATTCAGTGACCCATGGATGCTGCTGTTGGTTCCTTAGCAGAGTGTCCTCATCAATAAACAGAAAACTAAAGAGCAATCATAAAGATGCACCTGGAAAGGCGCATCTGCCCAATTATTGGAAAAGAACTAAGCCTCAGGGGGAAGGTTGGGACCTACCCTCTAACCGCTGCCTCAAGCCTAGTGCTGTCTGTCTCTCCAGTTCAGTTTTCAGGAAGACATCAGTGATGGCAATATAACCATCCAATCACTTGTTTGCTCAAAGATAAGGGGCTGTGTGTAAACTCACTTGAGATAGACAAGGCAATTCTTTTTAAAAACAAGTATTTCTTGATAGCTCTTAATTTCTCTAACTAAACTGAGACTAGAAATTTAAGAACATGTCTTATACAATATTCTCTTGCTTCTGTAGAAAAACTCAAAGGCACCAAACCCTTTCAAGCATAATTTTGAATTCTTTCGCTTAATTGATAAAAATGCATTTTTTAAACTTTTGTCATCTAAATTTCAGCTTTATTTATTCTGAAGTAAATGTCTTTCCACATCCATCCTCTTCTCCCTCCATCTTTCTGCTTCTCTTCTTTCTGCTTTTCTTTCTGCTCTCAAGTGAAATGAGCTCTATGTTATAATCTAAATTGAGACTATATAGAACAGCAGTTTTCAACCTTCAAATTGCTGTGGCCCTTTATGTATACAGTTCCTCATGTTGTGGTGACCCTCAACCACAAAATTATTTTTGTTGTTACTTTATAATTATAACTTTGCTATTGTTATGAATCATAATGTAAATATTTTTGGAGATAAAGGTTTGCCAAAGGGGTTAAGACCCACAGGTTGAGAACCATTGGTATATCCCCTTTAATTCAGTTTTTTTTCCTTTTCATTTGAGTTGTCTCTTGTTTAAGTGATGCCCTTTAAGAATCCACTGTATATTTAGCTTAAGTGCATTTAGTGTTTTCCCACAATCATCCATCTTGTTGCAAGGTACATTGATTGAGATCTATCTATTTATTAAGTTTTTTCTCTTTTTATAGTCACTATATTATGATTTTAATCCTTGAAATAAATAGGATATTTTCAGCTATGTGTTGAATGTCCATAAATATGTAAAGATACTTCAACAAGAATGGGGATATTTTGTGATTTAAGTCAGGACTCAATATCAGAGTAAAAAGATATTTAACATATTATGGCATACATTTGATTGCCATAACTATGTGATGTATAGCCTTACATACTGAAAAAAAAATTGTTCTGGTCGTGAAGTTTGAAGACAATTTATCAAAAGTGTGACATTTCCACAAAGCAAAATGTTCTAGGCTTGGGAGAGGTCAGGCTCACCCTTCGTACTGTTTTTAATGCTTTGCTAGTCTAGTTTGTGTTGAGATAGTAAAACATTTTTCTTTTTATATACTTACAATACATTAAATAAAATTTAAGTTTATCAAGGAAGTTTATAAAATGGTGTATGTGAATATAAATATTGAGTCTCTGAGCATCATAACAGATTCTTTCTACCTGGGAGTTTAGCTTTTTCATTCAATTTGATATAAACATATATACATTTATAGGATATTTGAAAATATTGGATTTTCTTGGTACTTTGGCATTTTCTTGAATCACATCAATAATTTCCACTCAGTGTTTCATTTATATAGAAGTTTTAAAAAGCCCAAATTCCCAGTTTAAGGAATAAGCAGCTCCCTACAGATTTTGAGTATTGGAGAAGTCAATAACACAATACTCTAGTTCTTTGTTAACAACACAATCTAACAGTGGTTCAGGCTTGATTTTCTTCCCTTGTGTAATACTTAGGGGGCAGAAATTCTGAGTTGAAAAGCTGTGGCAAACTTTCTGTTCTAAGAGGCAATAAACATAAACTTTAATGTTTGTGCTCTGTGTTCAGATAATTGGAAGCAAAATACAGGCCAACATGTCTGCTTTGTTTAACCATACTGTTGTAAGATTTAATATTCAGGAGTCATGCAAATCAGAACTTAACATCCAGGAAAAAGCAAATTAAAGTCTTAGGAGGAAGCAATCTGTTTGATACCCACTGGAAAGGACCTCCCACCATCTTCCCCTCTTTGATTTTAGTCATTTTATTTTTATTTTTATTTTATCTCCTCAGGCCTAAGGCATCTTATTTCCATTTGATTTGTGTTTGGTTCTTAATGGGGAAAAAAGGAGACAAACAGGGAGGTAAGAGAAGGAAAGAAAAACACAGCTCCAGGTACCTAGCAATAACCAGTCCCATGGTGTTAGTCTGTGCTTTTTAATATTTTGTAATTTTTATGATTTACTAGCTAAAAACACATTGCTCTCTGCTTTTCAAACATATTTTGTCACATGTCTTTTTTAAAACTCCTAAGGCTTGTCACTGGGGGTAAAAACACTCATTCTTGATTTACCCGTCTTTTATGGTACTGTCCTGGAGTATTGGAAGGGCAGAGGAAGGAAGGAGCAGGTCTCAAGAGCCTGGTAATCATCTACAGAGACAAAGTCATTTTTCAGCTATTTCTTTTTATTTTAAAAATGTGCATTAATACTTTTAAAATACCAAGAGAGTGAAGGCCGGCTAAAGAATTCTGATTTCTTAGCCGTCATCTGAACATAGCATTTTGGGAGATGCTACTGAGAGATTTGTTGGACCTCAGTGAATTAAGGTCAACTCATCAGTTCTTAGCAGGAATATAAGCTGAAGCTGATTCCTAATAGCTTCTGGAATGTAAAGGAAATGCTGACCTTTAGTCTGGATGTCAGAGGAGGGAAAGCCAAGAGCCAGAGAGTTTGGGTAGGAAATTTATGCAATGCTGATAAGAGCTAGATGGCCTCCATGTTTCGTGCCCTGATACCCAGAGCTGGAATTTTCTTTTCTCCTTCTGTTCCCATGAGAACAATTCTTTGGTTTTCCTTATGTGAATTGAATTTTAAGTTGTTTTTTTTTTTTCCTGAGAGAGAATGAAAATTTTATCCACACGACAGACTCACTAATTGCTGCATGTCTTATGTACACGGTTGGAGTGTTCTAAGAGAACAACCTGTAGTTATTCAAAGACTGAATCTAGACAGGGTGGGAGCCTGGGCAGAAAGGCCAGAGCCTGGATGCTCTTTGAGAAACTCGGTATGTGTGTTGTGCTTTCCAGCTGCCCAAGAGCCAGGCAGTGCAGGGATCCTGTCAAGCCTCAGCCCTTGAATTCTGCAGCGATAAGGGAGGCCTTCTGGATTAACAGCCCTGTCAAGGGCATCCCTCTGAAGTACTTATTTGTTTAGAAAAAGAATCTCATTCATCTTTGGGGAGTGACACAGTTGGGGGCTCTGACACTGTTTCTGAAGGCTACCTGGATGTATGGCTCTTTAGGCAACAGAGAGAGAAAACAATATGACTGCTCAGCAGCTTCAATACAGTATTAAAGGAAATGTATTATACATGGTCCGAAAGTCCATTTATTGTGACATAGGTTTTGCCTCTTTCATTGTATACTGCTTCAGACAGAAAATCATCTTAAATACAACCCGAGAGGACAGGACAGACATAGCTATAAGACACCTCCGAAGAAAAAAGAGGAAAATCAGATGTTAGAGTTAGTTGTAGCTTGCTTTCCAATTGTTTCATTACCTCTTTTATTACTCAACTCTTGTCAAACATGTGCATCTGATATTCATTTGCTGTAATAAATCAATTACAACCCAAAATATGTGTTTTAAATGTAGCTGGTGAAATAGTGGATTAAAAGTATAGGCCTAATTTCAGAGTTTTGCTAACTATGTTTATAACGATATGAACATAAAGTTCAAAAGCTAATATATCCCAAGATAGAAGTGATGATGCTTAGTGTTCTGGGTATAAATAAGATTAGAATTTTTGCTAGACAGGTGAAAGTTTTAGTATAATGCTTATTTAATTGGGTGACAATTTAAAACTAAGTCTTATAGTTAGCATACACACACACATATAGAGCATATAGAAAATTTCATGTCTATTTAAAACAGAAATGATATAGTCTAACAATTAATTTGTATTTATTTAAATATACAAATCACAACTATCATATAGTGATAGGCTCACATCACAAACACAACTAATATATGCCTATATATAACCTATACATTTACTGGTCATAGCTAGAATTTATTGATAATTATTCTTTGCTACTAGATAGCTATTTCTTAGAAGCATCCCGCTGTAGATTCAGTTTCCACATTGCAGGCGACTCTGGCATCTTGTCTAGCACATGCAGGGCCATTCAGCCCCTCTGTGTAGCTGCAGCATATGAAGGCAGAGCCATTCAGCCACATGGCTTTCCTTGAAATACACACATGCATCTCCTTGCAAATGTCACTGTCATTGTTAATAAAGCTGTTTGCAATCCTTTCCCCCAAAGGATTGTTTGGATATGCCAATGAACCCTAACAAATACAGTGGTTGATACTTTTGCTGTCTAGTGACCAAAGCCGACATACAGGATAGGTTTGAAGAGAACAGACGAACCACAAAAAAGTAACCGTGACCTAAGTGGCTTGTTTCTGACATCACCCCTCTTCTCATCTTGTCCACGTCCTGTCATCATCCTTGGAAGGGTACTTCCTCAGATTTCCATCCTAGAAATGTTCGCATTTGCTTTGATTTCTGAAGGGCTTGGCATACCCTAGATGCCTATGGGTAAAAGCAGATTGTTTTACTAGTCAGCTCAACAATACCCATCCAGAGAAATGTAGCAATACCACAAAGGAGTAAATTACACAGAGACAACCAGAACCATCTTCCCTTTATATGGCCTCTCTCCAAGGACTGAAATTACCCATGATCCTCTCATTCTCCACCCTTGCTCAAACCTTTACCATCTTCATTAGAACGGCCACAAGTTTATGACTCTTGGCTTGGGCAAGTGGCTTGGTTGCTTGTCACAAGAACTTTTCTAAAGACTGCATATCTCAGGTCTTTGAAGAAATGCATAAGCCACAGGAGTTTTCAAATGTGCTAATTTTTTGCCCTGTTCTATTAGTGCTGAAATGGAAAGGTTCTTCATGGAGCGAAGTTTCATTTCCTCTCCCCTTGGTGACATGGTCAAAGTCTGTCTGATTTGTGCCCTCTCTTATGATAAGCAATGTACCTGGGTCATGTTTTCTTTGGATTATGTTAGTAATATAAGGGAATTGGTATTTGACAACAACAATAATAATTGATCCTTACATAGCAGACCAAGTAATGTGTCAGGTAATGGGAGTATGTGTGTACAACACACACACACACACACACACACACACACACACACACACATGTCCCTCACCACCACTTAATCTTTATAATGATTGTAATGATAGCATGAAGTAAATATCAATTGAAATTATCCCATACTATACACGAGGGAAGGGAGGCCCAAAGAAGTGTGACATAGCTTGCCCAGATGATGCAACTTTCTCAGTGGCCTTCAAACTGCCTCTTGGAGTGCACAACTTTGAAAGAACGCAGTCTTCAGGAAGTTGCTCTAGGAAGCGCTGGTTAAGTAAAACCTTTGGACCACTGCTGGGCATTCATTTCTAGTCAGCCTAATGGTTAACTGTGGTTTGTGGTAGCAAGCTCACATGTGAGGCAGTCAGGCTCAAAGAATTAGATGCCAGATTAGCTGAGGGAAGGATTGTGTTCCAATCAGTGCCTGCATGAGGCTCCTTAGCAGGTTTCCCATTCCAAGTCTACCCACTCACTGCAGAGCACACAGGGACACCAGGCAGGTCTGAAAACTCACTGCAGAACACACAGGGACACCAGGCAGGTCTGC
>OU015753.1:80431442-80444175 GCA_907169655.1 Acomys percivali
CATAGGGACACCAGGCAGGTCTGCCCACTCACTGCACAGCACATAGGCTAAACAGACAGGTCACCCCACTAAGAAAAGTTAACTCTGAGGGCAGGTAGGGAGCAAGAAGCTACAGACAGAAACCCCAGCCAGCACCTCCAACAGCAGTCTATGTGGCTGGGCCGCTGCAATGCTATAGCATTCAATCATCCTTTGTAAACAGGAAGGATGGCCAGGGCGAAAACTTCTTGATCCTCTCCCAATTCCGTATTAGTGAACTTGTAGGTAGATGACTCATTGGCACCCCACCCCCACCCCCTCACCCCTTGCTCTCAATGCGTTGCAGGGCAAGATGGTCCTGCAACCAGAATTCATTGACTCCTTAGTTTAGATTGGCAGAATTTCCTAATGGGACACAGTGTTCTGGGTCTCCTTTCCTCATGGGCTCTCTCCGTCTCTGTTGCAAATTTGTTTCAACGACATCTCCATCTCCTCCATCCTGCTTCGTGTTTTCCGTGACATGCTCCCAGCTCTGGCCTCGGTTCTTCTAGGTGGGGACTGGGCTGACATGTGTTTTGCGACCTCATCATCTGGGGAGTAAGCCTCTGTTGAATCACTGTTTGATAAAACGCTGCCTGAGAATTGCACTCCAGGGACTACTTAGTTTCCTGGAGCTAAGAGCAGGGCCTCTGATACTTTGCAGGGAATTAGTACAAAAGAAAATATGGGATTAAGGATGACACGTTTGAATACTTTTTAAATCCTTTATCCTACACAGCTCTCAAGTGAACCACTCAACAGGACTCTTAATTGTTTTTACGTTACATATATAGGCACACTCTACTAGATGTATCTACAAATAGAGATATATTACATTTTAAGATGTAGCATTATATTCCTGTTACTCCTCTGTTTGAAATCTTCGCTCATCTCCATCTACATAATCAAATCCAGCTTGTCTGGGAGCTCACGTGTGCATCGTGTATGCATTGCAGACTTAACCTGTTGTTTCTGTAGCACATGTAATGTGCTTATGATCCACTGGGGCACCTATGTGCAGTGTAGATTTCCATTCAGCCAGTGATAACAAACCAGTGGTGGTGCTTGCCCGTCATCCATTTGGGATTAAACCACTGTAGATGCTAGAGCCTTGCTCTTTGGCCAGCTGGCCTTTTGCTGTACCCATTACCACCTGAACTTCTTTCAACTTGCCTGCCTATGTGCTTTGCTTGGCAGTTTGACAGTCCACCTCTTTTGTGTATATAGGTGCTGCCATCAGAAATGGAACAGAACTGGTGGCTTTTCTTTGACAATGCACAAAAGCCATATCCCGCCACGTGCTTGGAGTAACATGATTTTTGTCTTAGGCCCTTTTCCATGGCAAGCACATTTTGTTGAATTTCAACTTTCCATTCCCTCTGCATTCCCGTGACTGGCAGTGGGATACGCTGAGCCACAGGACAAACGCAGTCTGAGATGTAGTCTCTACTATAGACTATAAAAGCAGGACAAAATCTTTCTTGGAGATGCCTTCTCTTTATCTATCACTGATGGAGACACTTCAGCCCAAGGAGGACAGAGAATATGGTACGGGCATTAAAGATGGTTCCGCACAAGGAAGAACATCCTAGCTGGCTCATCTAGCATTCTTCTGGATTTCTGCTGGGACTGTTCTGGGTGTGGGCTATTCTTCCTGTGGCGTGATTATCTCATAATAATTAATGACAAGCTTCTCAGGAAAAGGCTAATCAATACACAGTAGCTGTGTGTCCCCTTGGCATAGTCCAGTGTTTGTTTATTGGTGTGGCCCTGGTGTCTTTGCTGCCTGGACCATGAGAGTGACTCGGTAGCTTAGAGTCTCAAGTCACTGTTAATCTCCTGATAGTGCAGCCCAGTGGCACTTATAATGAGCCCCCAGTACTCAGCTTTCAGGACTAAGAAAACTTCAATCTCTTCATTTCCTTTGTCTTCAGTCAAAGCCAGTTTATGCTCACCAGTTTACACTTGCTAAATGGGCTTTGAGGTGAGCAACTTACAAATCTTAGCCCTTCGGGTATATCCTGAGGTAAGTGGAACACAAGGTGGGAAAAAAAAACAACCCACCACAGAGGTTATAAAGTAAACAATTACTCTCCCTAAGTTGTCCCCCATCCCATTTTGGTTTGAGAGTTAAGTCCAGGAATCTTTTTAAAATATTGGTAGGGGACCCTCAGTTTATGCAATGCAAAGCAGCAGCAGCAGCAGCAGCAGCAGCAGCAGCACAGGTGACACATCAGAAACTGTCTATTCTTTCTCTTTTGAAGACATTCTCTGAGGGCACATTTTGTAGTGTGCAGAAGGCTAACATGTGCTTGAGTCAGGGCAAACTAATATTCGTGCTTTGTTGAATGAAAGTGTTGAATACACACTTTCAAAAATATGTGTGTTTTGTTATGAAAAGAACTGTGTTCTGCAGTCTTGCAACCCAGTGACACAGGTTTGGTGATCAAGCTGAGTTAGTAAAGTGTTTACCTTGTGTAAGTGAAAAGACCTGGCTTCAGATCTCCAGAACCTCTGTGAAAAGCCTTTTGTGGTGACACGTGATAGTCCCAGTGCTATGGACGCAGAGGCAGGAGGATCACCGTGAGCTTGTTAGCATGCTTGTATAGTAGAATCTATAAGCTTCAGGCTCAGAGAGAGATCATATCTCAAAAACATAAATAGTGGGGTATTGGGGAGGACAATCAATGTTGCCCTTTGGCTTTCACATGCTGGGGCATGCACACATAAGCACACATGTGCATCACACACACACACACACACACACACACACACACACACACGAACACATGACTGCATACACACCTTTACATACAAACTGAAAGGATAATTTATGATTCATTGCTAAAGTTTTCCTTATTTATAATCCTTTGATTTAAAAACAAAAAGGAAAAATTGGCAAGCAAATGAACCAATGCTTTGGGTGAACTGTACTGGTGTTACAAAAGGAGGGGTGACACCCCACCCCCACCCCCATAAGGGCTCCATAGGCACAGACCTGGGCCCGACAGGAACAGAGCAGCACAGAGAGGCTCGGGGAAGAGGGCAATTGGGAGCTCTGATGAGTGATTTTGAAAAGATGGAAAGATTTGTGTGGAGGCCACATGCTTTAACTCACAATAAACCTGCAGGCTTTGAAAATTGCATGCTGGCTTTCCTCATAAACATACATCAATCTCTGAGAACAGGAGGCTCTGCTCTTTGGTATGCAATCTTTGGGGAATTTTTTTTCTTCTTCTTTTTTTTTTTCTCATTCAGTACGAAAACAGAAAATATACACAGGGTTTGAGAATTTCAAAATGCAGAGAAGTAAGACCTTTCAGTAATTTAGTAAAAAGCGCATGGGCAAATATGAGCTCTAGTCACTTTACATTTAAATGTGAAACCTTTGACTTTTCTTTTGAGAGGACAGGCACAGAGTGCTTCAGCATTTCCCCTCTCTCTTTCTGTTTTTATTTTTGGGACACCTGCATGTCCCGTTAAGAATGAAGTGGTAGAAATGATTCCCAGAGACCTAACCAAGTGGTAGTTCTTCATAAGAATGATGTGCTGTCCAGAGCACAACTGGGGTGCCATCTGCCACCAATCTCAAGCACCCATCTTTACAGATACATGATTATATGTGGAAAAAAAAATAAACATGAACATAGAGATGTAAAAGTAGTGTTTTATTGTTCTGTGGGAATTAAAAGACTACAAAGAAAATACCCGGTTTGTCTTGTAGGAAGTCTGTGGCAATTCTAGGATTAAGTGTCTCCTCTTCTGTGAAGGGCCTGATGTAAACCCTTGTACCAAGGCTTAAAGTCTTACGGCTGTGAGAAGTTTCCATCAGTCAGTCTGTGTCAGTGGAGAGAGTCAGTTGCTGATGCAGGCTCTGCATTGCTCTCCGTGAAAGTGCACCCGACTGCAGACATGTTCATTGTGGTGAAGGAAGGCTGGGGCAGTAATTGCCCCTCTAATGGTAAAAGCCATTTCTGACTTCCAGTCTCTAGGGCAACATCCTGCCAGGTTTTCTACACAATTTTAAGTGCTCCATTTAATAAAGAGGGTGAGAAATAAAAACTTGAATTGTCTTAGCATTGGTTTGAATATGTTTGGAAAAGTTTGTGATGCATTTATGCTCGTATACGCGTCCGTGAATCTTCTTGCTTAAAAAAAAAAATTCATTTTGCACATTCAGTACCAGGTATTATCAAGAAGAAACATCTTACTATCTCCATTTGCTTCGGTCAGAATCTCATGTGGACATTTTAGTGCCTTACATGCCTGCATTTCATGATAGCATACTTGATGCATGGAGGTGTGTCAGTAAGCAATTATTGGTAAATATTAGACACTGAACCATTTGCTGTGCTCAGAGAGATTCTAAGAAGAGAGCAGAAGAGAAGCAGAATATGAGCAAAACCATCTGGTCTTGGCCTTTGAATTATGGCTAGTATTCGATGGTCTATCTTAGCAAGCTTGGGTGGAAGACACTCAATACACATATGCTTTTCATGCCAGGGAATTTTTGACAAGCTTCTCTTATCCTTTATGTTAGGAAGCTTTACCAAAGGAATCTACTAATGATTTAATGAGGCTTTAGAAGTTGCCATGCAGTTTCTCAACTTAGTTAAACTGGTAACATTTCGGTGAAGCTGTCTCAAATATTGAGGGTTCCCAAAAGGAAGATCTCTTTCTCTTTTGTTTCCGTTTTATTCTGTTTCTGAAGTTATAGTAGCATATTTATAAAATATTCCCAGGACCTTATTGTGACTATAAGAAATTTATTGATTAAGGTGGATTTTTGGCAGTTTTCCTTCAGGTTGAGCAACTATGCCCCAACATTGATTTACTTAGGTCTACATGGCAGGCAGATATGTATTAATACTATTAAACTATTATAACTAGGCTTTAAAAACCCTTAACTACTTTACAAAAATAACATATTATTGGGGGCTATAGGATGATGAAAGTTACACACACACACACACACACACACACACACACACACATACATACACACACACACACACAAATGCAGGAACAGAAGTTAGCTATAGATCAATGACACAACTTGATTTTCTGGTGAAATGTATCAACTGGAAGAAATTTCATCACTTTCAAAAAATATATACCCAAAATGTGATGATAGCTCTTTGCAAGTGTAAAATTTCCTAAGCCAAAGTCCATAAATAAATGAACTAATGCTGGGCCTATAAATACAGCCAGCGTAGGGAAAGGAAGGTGCTCATATACAGCATTTGGTCCAAGGTTGGATCATTCTATTAGCAGACCCTTTGTTACAGCCTGGTTATTACTTTTCTCCTTTTATTTTATACCTTAGTTGAGATACGATTTTTAGAGTTGAAGTATTGTCTTTATTTTCTTCTCATTAAACAACCACCAATATAGATGCCTGAAAGAATTTCAATTGCGTGTAGCAACATTCATTAACGTTTTTGGTAAAAGAAACTTTGGTAAAACCGAAAAGCATGGAAGTGGGCAGAAAAGAAAATTAAAACTTACTTAGATTTCTCCAAAGGTTTTCAAATTTTCAGTGGCTCCCAAATAACCTTCACGAAGTTACAACTTAAAAGCAAACATCATTAGCCCTGACTACACAGTGCAATAATTTACTCATTATAGCAGGTGAGGAGATTTCCTCTGGCAGTCTCTAAACAATGACTCCAGAACAAACCTTTCCACAGATTCTAATCACCCCAGTCACTGGTCAGGGCTGGATGGTGTAGGAGGTCAGGTTGCCCTCATCTTTTGTTTGTAGTCCATGAACACAAGCCAATAAAAGTTAGCTTGGTTAATTTTTTGTAGCATATGTGATTAGGGGAATGCAGAGTTTATCAATTGGAAGGGGAACAAAATCACAACAGATAGGAAACAAACATGACACTCAACTTAGCACAAAAGCAAACACAACCAAATCATGAGCAATCACATGAGAAAATAGTCACACTATCCTTGGCTAAGGTTACATGGGCTCTGCTGTGTAAGACTCTAAACCACGCTGTCTATGGTACCTTTCTTGAACTGTCTACCCTATATCGCAGTGGTTCTCTTTTTTTACTAGTATAATAAAATATTTATTAAAATATAACAAATATGGTAATATTAAACAGTGTTAACTCAACAGAAGGAAAGACTGAGAGACTCAAACACTTTTCTAGTTTTCTGGAAACCCCAAAAAGTGGCCCCACTGGAGTCAAGGAGGGACGAATGGTAGTTAGAGCTTCTATTTTTCATATACATTTAATTTATTACACATGAATAAAACAAACTACTTACAGCAGAGAGAACCATGTGACAATCATGAGTTCTATAAATGTTACATTCATAGTGATTTGGCTATTTGTATTTGTCAAACTTGAAGTAAATGTCTTTCCTGTCTTGTTGGGTCTAAATTTCTGAATGAAATTCAATATTTATCCTATCTCATCTCTATTAACTTAACTCCTTTATCTTGATCTAAAAAGATCTTATCCCCTAACCAACAAAACTTAATTGTAGAAAGTGGTTCTCATTGTAATATTTAAGTGTGCTTTTTTTTTTTGTTTGTTTCATAGAGTAAATATAAACTCTTTTAAATGGGTTTGGCTTAGGTTAGGTTCTATAAACTCCATGGAGGCATTGAATCTTCCCAACATCAGGCTCAAATGTCTTCCAACTGTGAGATTATTTTTAAGATTTCATTCTCATACAAACAACAAATGTTTTACAGAATAAACCAGACATCCATCTGGTTATTTTTACTTACCATTCACTTAGCTTCTGGGTAAAATCATCACATTATTACAAAGAATATTCCAAAGGAAAAAAAATCCCTTAACTAACAAAATATATATTTTACCTTTGCTTATCTGAATGAAGAAAAATATTTTCATCTTAAAAATTTGTTTGTCCTCTTAAAAACAAGGAATTCCATAAATTTGTGGACAAATTGATGAAACTAGAAATGATCATACTGAGTGAGTTAACCCAGAAGCAGAAAGACTCACATGGTATATACTCACTTATAATTGGGCGGTAGCCCAAAAGGCATGTCCCATGAAAGTCTTCACTTACCAAGAGATTGGGATAGATGTGAGGATATCCCACTGGGACTCTAGGTAAGACAAATATAGGAGATGGGGAAAATAGAAAGACCTAGAGGGTCCTAGAAACATACAAGAAGAACATCGTGACTGGATCAGGGTCCGGGGGGGGAGGGTCTGCTCAAACTATTGCACTAACCAAGGACAATATATGTAGTAAACATCGAACCCCTACTCTGATCTAGCCAATGGTCAGGACATTCTCCACAGTTATGTGGAGAGTGGGGACTGACTCTGACATGAACTCTGGTGACTACCTCCTCTGGGTGGGGAGGCCTGAGGACACTCAAAGAAAAAATAAGCAGGCTACCAAGATGAGACTTGATAACCTATGACCATATAGAGGGGGAGGATGTCCCCCTTGGTCTTAGACCTAGGGGAGGGGAATAGGGTGAAAGCGTGAGGGAGGGAGGAATGGGAGGATACAAATGATGGGATAACAATTGAGTTGTAATCTGAACAAATTAGTAAAATTTTAAAAATTCATATCCAACCCCCAAAATTTTATTTGTCCTCAATAAAATTTTGTTACTATACTCCTAGGTAGAAGCAATAAGATTAATCTTTAATTTTTTCTAACAAATACAATTGATATCTTTTAACAAACTCTTGTATCCCAATGATGGACTATCTTACCTCTAGACACAACATTTAGCAGAGGACAAGTATCTGACCCAAAGCCTTGGCACATGCGTAACTCTGTCTCTTTCTTTGCCTTAACTTTCAACAGGGGAGGGGAATAACACTGACACAAACTATTCATTGGTTACTTAGTCTGTATCAAACACATTCTTCTTCCCACTTTTACAGATGAGGAGCTGGAGCAAGAAAAGGAAAGGTCAGTGTGGTTTGCAAGGCCACCCTGTGAAAGACATGGCTGCGGTTCAAAGAAAAGTTCCCATTTCAGTATTGCATCTGCTCCAGTGCTCCTGAGCTTCTCAGCTATGGAATCATTCTCCCTTAGTGCTGTTCAAAGTGTGAACTGAAGATTAAGACAGGCACCTGCACAAAGCACAGAGGCTCCATATGTACATACAGATTCAGAAACGCAATCAGCTTTTATAATTCCCTTTCAGTCTCAGTTGAATTAAAAATAAGTACTATCACAGAATGATATAATATTTATCCTGGTGAATTTAAATATATGGAGAACTACAGAGTCATTCTCAAATGAATAGGCATTCTTTTTTTAAAAAAAAAAATCCCGGCTATAGTAATTTATCGTAGGCTTTTCTATTTTGACTTTAAGTTAATATATATAGAAGTACTGAATAGAAAGAGATTTTAAAAACTAATTTCTATTTTTTTGTATATGGGTGTTTGCCTCCACACATCTGTGCACCATATGTATGCAGTACTTGAGGAGGCCAGAAGAGGGCGTGAGATCCCATGGGACTGGATTTGTAGTGGTCCTGAGCCACCATGTCTGAGCTCAGAATGGAGCAGTCAGTGCCCTTAATCGCAGAGCCATCTTTCCTGCCCCAGAAACAGATTTCTGTAGAGAAACATGTGGGTGGATAATTTTTAAAATTCTGACAGGAATACTTTGTAATTTATGTACCATGGTTAGTTTTATATAAATATTAATATTTTTCTCACTTTTTTACATTTTGTCTAATATAAAATAAAAATTACTTAATGTACATGGATCTTGGTGTTAATTTCTAAGATGAGATAATTAAGAGTATAAAATTCTGACTAGGATAGTATTATTTTTAGGCTTTTCCACACAGTGACTATCCAAATATAAACCACTACCCCAGCCACATTTTATTTTATCTAGTTTTAAAATATTTCCAAACATTGCCAAAGGTGTGTGTGTGTGTGTGTGTGTGTGTGTGTGTTTTCTGATGTCTATGAATGATAAAGTATAGTTAAACAAATTGACCCTATGGTACATATTTGAAAGGCATACTTTTTTTTTGTTTAAATACTGAGGTATGGAGACACCTGTGTGTAGTTAAAAAGAAGCAGAGAGGTGCCCATGTGTGCACTCTTGCTTGTCTTTCATCTGTACTTTCTGGTTCCCAGTGTTCTTAGGACTCGACATACTGTATCATGACTTGGAAAGATCTTTTTTATTCTTTGTAGTGTGTGTACATGTGCTTCTCTCTCTCCCTCCCTCTCTCCCTTCTTCATTCCTTCCCTACCCCCTTCTCTCTCTCTATCTTTTTCTCTTTCTGTCTCTCTGTTTTTCTCTCTCTCTCTCTCTGTTTCTCTCTATCCCTGTCTCTGTCTGTCTGTCTGTCTGTCTGTCTGTCTCTGTGTATATGTGTGTGTGTGTGTGTGTTTGTGTGTGTGTGTGTGTGTGTGTGTGTGTGTGTGTGTGTGTGTGAGAACTGGAGATTGGATCTAGGGCTTCACGCATACTTGACAAGTTACCTAGATCTACACATAGCATGAACTGTACCATTTCCAGTATACCATTCAGTGCCATTAATTATATATCCATATTGCTTTATAAACAAACTCTGCTTCTAGGTAGTCCTTTTCATTATCCCATACAACCACTAAACAGTCCCACCGCCACCCCCTCTAACCCTCAGACTTTAAACTTTATTCTACTTTCCAATCCCGTGAATCTATTCTAGATGCTTTATGTAGGCAGAATCATATGGTATTTAACATTTTGGTGCCTGACTTGTTTCACCAGGCACAGTGTTTTCAAGGTTGACACTATTATGGAAAGCATCAGAATGTCATCTATTTTAGAGGCTCAGTAACATCCCATTACATGTGCGTATCTTATTTTGTTCTTTCTTCTGTCGATGGACATTTGAGCTGTTTTCACCTTGGGCTATTGTTTTAAATATTTATGTGGAATCAAAGATTTATGTTGAAAATCTACTTTGATTTTATTTAAATACACACTTAGAAGTACACTTATATCAAAATGATAAATCCCTGCAATTAATTTTTGAGGAGATGATATCAAGCTATTTTTCCATGGTGGTTGCATCATCTTATATTCCTTCCAGCCCTAGACAAGGGTTCAAATTTCCACCTCCCAATTAAACTTGTTATCCTTTTCTGAGTCCTTCTTCCTCCTTTTTCCTTCACATCCTTTCTGTTGAGTGTGAAATATTATCTCATCTTGGCCATCCCTAAGGACTAGTGATGGTGTCTATGAAACATTTAAATGCTTTCAGTAAGTTATAATGAATTTGTTAAGACCCACATTAATATTCTCATCTCTTATAGCTTCAAAATCATTGGAGATCAAGTCAACAATATATGAGGTAAGACAATATCTTACCGGTGAGCAATAGCCTTGGCAATATTCTCTAAATGGGGCCCACTTACTACACATGGGTATGATGAGGCTCTTTGCTGAGCTGTGTGTCTGTGATTGTTCACTGTTGCTTCCCCATCACTTACAGCCAAATCTGGATTGTAGCAGATAAGCATTATTTAATCACCTTACTCAAAATTATCATTGCTAAGCTGACATGGACCCTTTGACAAAATCAAATGACAGATCTCATTGCTTTGTGATTTTTTAAAAGTAAGGACAATGCACTTATATGTGTATACATACATATATTATCAAGATATATAGCATATAAATCTATAGTTCTGAATCATTTGCAATCACAGTATAACAGCAAAATTTAAAACTGCAGGAGAAGTAAGTTCTGAAGCTCAAATAAGGATCGGTGTGTCCATCAGTTTAGAGTGCTTGAACCTGGAATGCTTGCAAATCTCTCTGAAACAAGAATTCGGGAATTTAGACAATCACAGCCACTGGGCTTGTTTGGGAGCTGTGAGGCAGTGTAGACATTTCCATCTCTCCAGTTGTTTAAGTGGTTGCATTTGTAATCTGTGGGGACAGCCTGGTGTTCCCTTGCAGTTTGAAGGATTTTTAGTGGGCCCTTTGTGTTTCTTTCATGCTTTGAAATTTGTGCTCAAGTAAGGCCACTGGGATACAGTGGAATGCCTTTGTACTGTATTTGCAAACAAGGTAAGAGGATCAACAGATCTACAGAGAACTCAAATTCTGTATGGCTTTTAAGAAAAACTGGAAGAAAGCTGTGTCCTAATTATTTTTTAGATAGGTAAAATAATAAGTTGTGAAGTGGCTATTATATAAAACCCCAAGAAAACCATCTCTTTTCCTATTCAAGAAATTTAAAAGATCTCGGAGGCCCCCCATTCTCTATAATTATTATGGAATAAATTTTCCTGTCCTGTCAGGGGACCCGTGATGCCACCTTTACTGAAGTGCTGATTTCCTGTCAGGGTGATGCTGCCTTGAATAATTTTCTCACCCTCACACTTCCTATCTATGGATTTTATGGATTTGTTTTGTTCACACTGCCTCTCTAGATGGCAGTATCTGCCTTACAGTCAGCCTCCTGTTCTTTTGTTTTTGGGGGCCACCTTCTTCACGAAGTCTTCACATGTCAGCAGCTGAAGTGCTAACCAATGGCTTCTGTGACTCACTGGTAAATGAGGCCGGTAGAGTACAGGAAGCCTTTGTTCTATGAATCCTGTCTCTTTCTTGTCAACAGAACCTCATGTTTCACTCACATACATTCATGGAACCTGGCAGACGGAGGATGCATAAATGAAAAGTGTCCATAGGAGACCCTAAGAATCCCTCAATTCCTGTCCCCCATTCACCTGGGAGACTGGCATTCTACCTTAGAAGAGCATCAATGAGCTCAAGAAAATTTAAAAAGAAAAGAGTAACACATTGTTTGCATATATGAGATTCTCAAGGAATAAATTAAAATGTTATATTTGAAAAGCAGAAGCAAACCCAGAAAGCCTTAGTTTCCTTCCAGAGTGATCCGTGAAGACATGCGTTCATTTGTTATATAGAAATAAAACAATGACCCCAGCTGTTTGTAGGGGGGGGGGGGGTGCGAGTGCCCATTCTCAGTGCAGAGGTGACAGAAAATAATGGTTCCAGCACAGGATTGGGAAGCAGCTGGGCTGTGGCCCATCATGGTTTCTTTCCCTGTATCTGGTTTGCACTGCTGCATGCGCTCTCATTCAGAAGACCTGGGCTTGGCGTAAGATTGTGCGACAGCTACCTCAGCATTCTTGAGGGCTTTCAAACAAGGAGTCTGTGTTTTTATTATGCAGGTTGTTATTCTTGGTGTATTTGTCATAAGGGCATGTCACTCCGATTAAGAATAACTCCATAAAAAATGACAACAGGGGTGGGGGGTGTGGCTTAGTGGCACAGCAGTTACCTGGCATGCATTTATTTGGCCTTGGGTTTGACTTTCAAAACATATTATGACGCAACAGTTTAACAGATAATTCCTCTGCTCTGAATGAAGCATAAAGTCAACCAAAAGCTGTCCCTAGCCACTCAGCTGTCACTTGTGTTCTGCAAACCTGTGGTATGACAGAAAGCTCACTGACATCTCTTGAAAGTTTTAGATCACTTTCCTAAAATTAGTAGGTTTCCTAAATTCTTGTCAATTCAGAGAAGAGTGGTTCTTGGAGTGGAAATAGAATCTTTCATCTCCCTCCCTCCCTTCCTTCCTTCCTTCCTTCCTTCCTTCCTTCCTTCCTCCCTCCCTCCCCCCTCCCTTCCTTCCTTCCTTCCTTCCTTCCTTCCTTCCTTCCTTCCTCCCTTCCTCCCTTCCTCCCTCCCTCCCTCCCTCCCTCCC
>OU015753.1:80446770-80458362 GCA_907169655.1 Acomys percivali
CCCTACATTCTAAATACTTATCCTGGTACCCACAGATAAATGTAGTTCCCTTTCCTCATTAAAGAAGCTTCTCTTTGTAACAGATGGTGACTTTCAGGAAACCACAACTGGTCAAAATGCAGAGAATGAGAGATTATGTGGAGGCCAGTCTTCACTGATACATCTACAATGCAGTTCCTGCACCTAAGGCTCAGAGATCACTGTGTAAGCATTTTGGGAGACCACCCCAAGGAGTCAGAGCACAGGGTACTAATTTGCATTCTGTTGCTGTGGATAAGAAGCATGACCAAAAACAGCACGGGGAGGAAAAGGTTTATTTGACTTATTTGCCCCAATCATAGTCCACCAGTGAGTGAAGCCAAGGCAGAAACAAGCAGATTTTGAACCTAGAGGCAAAGCACCTAATATGGCTTCTCTATTTCCCACCAAGAGAAAAGGTAGCATTAAGTAATTCTTGCATTGGGTTTTGTCAGAAACATTTCCCCTAATCCCCTGAGAGTGATAAAGCAGTGTACTGCCTCTGGATTTGGGGAGTTATCAAAGAAATCTTTAAAGATAATGGTTCACAGAAAGCATAAATTCTAAAGCCATTCTTGCCTTTTGATTCTATCTTTGAAGTGTTGCAGCATTTCTTTGCATTTTGAAAAGTGCCAGAACCTTTCTAAAATAATAAACAGCCTGGCATATTTCTTGGAATCGTTTGTGCTTCTCGGAATCTCCTGACTGTCTTTGTAGCTTCCAGAATCTACCAGAACTTATATTTGAGAGTCAAAGTATTTTGACTTTAAAACCTAGATGTCCTTTTCTGGACTATGTGGGCTCTTGTTATAAGAAAGTGTACCATATTCATCAATAAGGGAATTCTTTTTGAATTTTTGATGAATAATCAAAATTCTTCTAGTCTCTACTATTAAAGATGATATTATCTTCGTCCCACCTTGGAGATGACAATGCCCAGAATCCAACATTGAAGATAAAAATTCCTGGGTCCACCATTAGAGCGACACCTCGTAGGACTTACTATTTAAGATGCCGCTACTTGGGACTGACCATTAGAGATGACATCACCTGGGCTGCTCCTATTGGAGATGTCACTGTTGTCCACAGATGTCATTGCTTGGAGAAATGTATTTTGGAGAAAGGTCAGGGAACTTCCAGGTCTCCACAAAGCTGAGGAGTTGCAGCTCTGCCAGGGCCAGATCTGCCCTGTCACACTCTGGGCAGTGCTTTTTTAAGGGACCCAAGGGTCAATCGGGCATCAGATGTATTTTACGGCTTCATGTTCTTTCTCATCATTTGCTCATAATATGACATGTTCGAATATTTAACAAATGTTGGCTAGTTTAAAATTTTCTGTTTCTAGAAATTGGGAAAAGACCTCATCTAACTTTTTAAAAACATATTTAATTTAATTTATGTGTGTTGGTGTGAGGGTGTCAGATCTTGGAGTCAAAGACAGTTGTGAGCTGCCATGTGGGTGCTGGGAATTGAACCCGGATCCTTTGGAAGAGCAGGCAGTGCTCTTAACCACTGAGCTATCTCTCCAGCCACCACCCCCCCATCTAACTTTTAAGTATGCACTAGGATAGCGCTACAATGACAACATTGCATGATTAGGCAGTTCTCTGAGCATATGTCACAATTAAGTTACAGAAGTGTGTCTCCTCTTCCTCCATAGAAAAGACAAGAAGCCAATTAAGGAAAAATGTATTTGCTTAATTCTAATAATTACTTTTACCTTTGTTTAATGAATGTTTTTGGAGCAAAGTTATGTTTATTGTTATAACTTACTATTATGTGATCTTCATCTGAAAATTTTAGCATACAGCTTCCAGATTCTCGCAATGTACTTTTTTTTGGGGTGGTGGTGGTGGTGGTGATATTTTGCAAATTAATAGGTACTTCCATGGCCTGTTGTCCTATGAGTGAGGATTATAAAAGTTTTTACTATAGCAGATATCCTGCTTAAACCCAAGCTATGGGCATGGTGGTGCATTTAATCTCTGACTGCAATAAGGCTGGGAGCTTTTACTTTCTGCTGCAGTAGCTGGAGCACTTGGCGTTATTTCCTGCAGACTGGCATGGTGCCATTACCGTCTATCCTCCTGGAAGAACACTTGGTGTAGCTGTGACTGTTTCCAGGGCTCTTGCACTGTTTCAAGTCTGGGAAGAAGTGGCCCAGTGCCAGCTCTAATTAGGAAATAAGACACTCCAGGCAGTATGTCTCAGGATTACTGCATGTCTGCCTTAAGTGTGTCACTACTCAAGAAGTGCAATCGTGCTTTAGAAACTGTGTTCTCTGATGTGACTTATTGGCATTCGGAAGAAGAGCGAACGGAAGGAGGGGCACTCTTTCCCAAGCACTGGATGGCAGTCTTCTCTGTGTGACTTTCCGATCCCTGATATAAAGGAAATGACTTTGGCCCCAAAACATGACAGCCAGACGGTGAACAGACCAGATCTAACACAACACCAGCTAGTCCTGGGATTTCTCACTGACGCTTAGTAAAGAGATAAATAAAGTGATTGTGTGTGTGTGTGTGTGTGTGTGTGTGTGTGTGTTGTATGTATGAACATATATCCATATGTGTGTATATGTATGCATAGGGGTTCAGGTTTGGATGGTAATATTGGATGAATTTCTTAATCACTCTCAACATGTTATTTTTGAGGCAGGGATTCTCCTTTAGCTCAGAGCTCAGCATCTGGCTAGACTAAATGGCCAGCTGTTTCTGAGTATGTGTCTATACTAACAGACAGTGACCACCACCACACAGTTAGCTTTTATATGTGTTATAGGCATCCAAACTAAGCTCCTTGGTTTGTATGACAGGGATGTTACTGACTGAGCAATAACTCCAGGTACCTCGTTTTTAATTTGAAGTATTTTTTGTTGTTGTTGTTCATTGTGTGGGTTTCTTCATCAGACATCAGACATTTTGACATTAGAAGTCTTTCGATGTTTTAAGAAGCACAAGATGGATTTTGATGAACTGATAATAATCATGTGACTGATTCTCATGGCTGAGAGGCACAACGTTTAGAATGTTGTGAAGCCAGGCTGCATGGCTGGATTGTAGGCTTTGAATGAATGACAGTCCCAACTCCTTTTAGGTTTTCGGTCCTGAGGAAGTTGTATTAATACTTTTTAGTATTCATTTTCTCTTATCTGTAAGATAAATAAAGTAAGGGTTTACAACTTGTGGAATTGTTTAGCATACTAAGTGTGAGAACATAAAGTGCTGACATTGCATGTGGTACATAAAGTGTCTAACCTGCATTTCTTGATTTTTTTGGTAGGTGACAATAATCATGATTGTCAGCCAAGCATGGTATCTCAGAACTTCAGAGACCGAGGCAGGAGAATTACCAGTTTAAGGCCAGTCTGAGGTACGTAATGGTTTCCATGTAGCCTGGGGTATACAGCAAAACCTTACCTTAAAACCTAAATATATTACCTGGTGCAGTGGCACATGCCTGTAATCCTTGCACTCAGGGAGCAGAGGTAGATGTATCTCTGTGAGTTAGAGGCCAGCCAGGTCCACAAAGTGAGTCCAAGATAGCCAAGGCTACACAGAAAAACTCTGTCTCAAAAACAATCCTAAATATCTCTAAGCACACACACACACACACACACACACACACACACACACACACCAATAACCTGAAAATATATTGAACATGTACTCAGATCTCCTTTACCCACTTTGAAAGTGTATTATTGAAGAAAGTGCCATCACTGGCTTTTAGGCAGTTTGTGATGTGCAAAAAGAATTCCTGTTTGGTCTGTTTCATTGTGTGATGTCTTCACCTTGCGTGTGTGTGTGTGTGTGTGTGTGTGTGTGTGTGTGTGTGATGCAGGTGCTTGAGTTTCATGGTACATGTTTTGCAGTCATAGGACAAAACACAGGAATCAGCTCTCTCCTACTCCAAGAGGTACCAGGGAGTAAAGTCAAGTCTTTAGGCTTGGCAGCAAACACTTACCTGCTGAGCCACCTCAGAAGCCCATGACTTATAAAGAGGATATCTTGTGTATTGTGTGGAAGCATCACTTGACAATAAAAAGCTAATGGCCTATAGCTGAGGTAGGAAATAGGAGGTGGGATATCCAGGAGGCAAAGAGGATGCTGGGATAGAGCCAGGCACGGAAGAGTTTGTTTGGTAAAATATGAGGAGGACAGGTGCGTAGTCCCTGAACAGAGGTAACCAGGCATGAGGCAGAACATAGATTAGAATAAATGGGTTATTTTAAGTTGTGAGCTAGTCAGAGAAGAGCTAAGCTATATGGCCTAGGTATTTGTCAATATATTTTGAATCTTCTGAGCTATTATTCCCGGAGCCTAGGGCTAGGAATAAAAACCACCACAACCAAGACTTACATTTTTAACAGTAATGATTTACATTATAGGACTATTAATTTAGCGATGAATGCTGATAACGAGTCTTTGCTTCATTTGGATGCTAAAACAAAATACATGATATTGTAGCTATAAGAAAGTAAACAAACAAACAAACAAACAAACAACAAAAAAGAAAGTAAACAAGGAAGCTCTCCATAAGAATACAAGATTTAATTTAGTATCTAAAAGAGTAGAAGGAGAAAACCAAGTGGAACTGGGAAGGACTGTTCCAGCAGGGACCATGGAACTTGAGGCTGAAATGGCTCTGGTCCTCAGAAACAGGGTCAGCGTGGCCTTCTATAGGTCTTTGAAAAATGTGGGTTATACTGTCTGGTGGAAGCAGGAAATGATTTGGGTGTCCCAGCATACCTTGGCACAACCTGGTTCCAGTTTCCTATGCTTTTTGGTTTAAGTTGGGAAGATGCTTGGCAGCAGGAGCCAGGTGAGGGGAAACAGCAGCAGGAAGGCCACTGATTGACGTTAGGCTCAGTAAAATACTAAAATGTATTTAACTTTGTGATAATTGAGACAAAGATGATAAAATTCCATTTATAAATATTATATTGTATGAACTTTGTTAAAGTTTCATGAGAAAGTCAGTGTATTTAAGTATTAGAGGCAAAAATGTGATTTTACTGGTACCACCGGGTACCAGCCCCATGAATCACTGCTTTCTGCATGACTTAGTACCAAGTACATGTGTAACTGTACACAGATAATGTATGGAGACAAACACAAATATGTATGCGGATACCAGGAAGCCTGTGTGTACACGTTGTGTATGTGAGTATGTATAGACAATGAGGGAAAGATACAGGAATATATGAATGTAACCAGACATTAGCAACTGGTCAGCCCAAGGAGAGACTGTGGTTTATCATACACACTTCTTGCAAAATTTCTGTAGATTATACATAGTTCCCTGTAGGTTACATATGTTTTCTTGAAATTTTTCTGTAGGTTTGGAGTATTTCAAATTTGTTGAAGGGAAGAATGAATCATTAATGCATGTTTATTCAAATCTACTATTCCTTCAATAAATATACTGTGATAAAAATGAAAAAGAAGTACAGTGGTGCCCAGGAGCTCTTTACTCTAGTATTCATAATCTCTTCATTAAAATTCAGTAAGGATGAATCAGATCACTTATTTTTGAAGGGTTAGCAATTTCCTAGATTATCATTTTACCATATAGTACCATATGAGTACTAACAGAAAACATTATTTACTTTTAAAAATAATTAATGTGAGGAAACTTGCTACCAAAAATATGAGCATTTAAATTAGGGAGAATATAGGTATGGCCATTGCTGAGAAACCAGTTCATTGGGTAATGTGTAACCTGTCCACTACTTAAAAAACAACAAAACAAAACAAAATAAAACAAAACCACATTGCAAGACAGAGATGGCCCAGCAGTAAAAAGCAGTTACTGCTCTTGCAATGGACCCAGGTTCACGTCCTAACACACACGGCCATTTGCAACTGTTTGTAAGTTCTGCTCCATGGGATCTAAGTCTCCAAAGTGGCCTGCAGGGGCACCTTATGGCTTAGGGCACTAATCTAACTGGAGGATGTGGGAGTGAAGAAATCACAGACATACACAGAGAAACTGAGATCGGGTGGATTATACACAGTGATTGAACAGGACCAACAGTAGTCAGGAAATTCAGTTTATTCTACACAGCATGAACCAGGAGGAGGTGGTTTAGCTAATTTTGGTAGGAGGTCTGAGTTGGGGAGCGGTCTCAGGTTAGAATCACCCCAGAGGAGGAAGCTACTGGTGAGTTTCTGCCTATAAGGCTGACATCTTGAACAAGAAAATCACAGTTGATAAGGAGTAAAATTAATTATCTGAGTATATAGGAAGTACAGATGGGGTTGATGACCAGATAGTTTTACAATTTAACTTAGTAGCTTGGGGTTAAGATGAGATAAAATAGATATGATTTATGTTTAGAATTTTAGATGCACCATGATAGGAACGATGATTTCTTCAAGGCTGCCAAATACAAATAGCCAAAACACTACGAGTGTAATATTTATATAATTCCTGATTGTTTCATGGTTCTTCTCGCTGTAGGTAGTTTATTGTGTGTGTGTGTGTGTGTATGTGTGTGTGTGTATTATATCATATATATAATATATATGTATATATAAAAATGAAAAATAATAAAAAAGAAAAAAAGAAAAGAAAACCACAGTTGATAGCTAAAGGTCAGTGTTGGTCAGCATTTGAGCTCAGACAAGGCTAAGGCATTGCCCTTCCTCTGAGCCTGACCAAAGCAAAGCTTTGGTATTCCCATGGGTCTAAGACATTTGGGGTCCTTGATATGGTCATGCTTGTGTGAATACTCCACATTTATTCAGGACTTCATTTACTTCCCCACTACCCCCTCTCATCCTCCCTAAGGGTGCAGACTCATGGGACCCTTTTATGTTGCCCAATCCCTTAACTTCCCTTTCTGTAGGCAGCTAGTGAAAACAGACTGCTTTAGAAGGGGCCATATGCTTAGCACAAGACCATCAATATAATCTCTTTGTTTTAAGGTCAATTGATTTGAGACCTTAATTATATCTGCAAAATCCCTTCACAGCAGTATCTAGATTAGTGGTTGATTGAATAATTGGGAGAAAGTGCATGTATAGCAGAGGTCAGAATCCTGTGAGTGTTTTTTTCTAGAACTTTGCCTGTCATGTGGCACACTCCTTAAACCGTTCTGAGTATGAACCATGTCAACATCCTATAATATAAATATAGATGATAATAATAATAATAATAATAATAATAATAATAACAACAACAACAACAATAATAATAATAATAATAATAGTTTGGTGCAACATACCTTTTGAACTATAAGCTTGTAATTAGCACATGCATTCGGAGGGAAATGAAGTAAAATTTGGCAGAAATTCAACTTCGCCAATGATGACATTATGTCACAGTTAATTGAGAAGCCAGATGAAAGTGGAGATGTTAGATGAAGCAGCAATGAATTAGTCTGACCTCTAAGTTAAGGGACAGTGGCCTGTGTGTCAAGGGCTTCATTGGTAAGGTGTAGGAGGGAGAGTTGTTGCAGTGCTATCTCAGTTATCTGATAACACTGCTCACTTTGTGTAAGAACTGAGCCTGAGCTATGGAAAGAGTGGCTGCTTTCCTTTCTGTGGTGTTGTTCCTTCTTGGTCTGTACACTGCTTCTGCTTTCACAGAGGTTTCTTAGGACACCAGTACTGCTGCTGTCTCCCTCCTCACCCCTTCCCCCAAGGCTTTCTCCTGTACTTTAGCCTCCTTAGACCATGCAGAGAACCTTCTTAAAATGTTGCTGCTGTCCCAATAGGCCTTTTATAAGGCAGGAAGATGAATCAGAGGGGCCAGGGCATCTGAACTAGTGTTCTGGGTCGGCCTCCACCAGCCAACTCACTTGGACATGTCCTTTCAAGGCCCATTTCCTTCTCAGATGAGTGATTCCAGGGTATTTCAAGGCACCTCCAACTCTAAAATTCCATGTGTCTGTAATAAAAAATCTACAGCTTTATGATTGAGTTTGCCTTAAGCCTAAGCTTGTCCCTCACTGCTCTCCGTTGAAGTCACCTCTGCCTTTTCTTCACGATCTATAACCATAGACATAAGCGGTTAGCCCTCCTCTGGACTATGACGGACACTTGCCAGTTGAATCAAAGCCAAATTCCTTCAAGGAGCATTCAGAACATTCTTAAGTCAGTGCAAAGTCTTCAGGGTGAAAGGCAGCTTTCCCACAGCCTGGTATATCTGAGGCTCTTGCCTAACAATCTTTTGTCTTGCCAATGCTTCCTTTTAACATCTTGCCATGCCCACATCTATGTCTTCACTTCCCCTCACGTATGCTCTGCGCCTAACATTTCTTTTTGCTCCTCTTATCATTCAACCTGACTTTCAAATTCTCCTTTGTGGCTTATCTTTATGACTCTTTCCTGTGTGTGTGTGTGTTTTTAATGTAAGTGCGTGTCCTAATCAGGGTTACTATTACTGCAATGAAATGCCACGTCCAAAAAGCAGGTTGGGGAAGGAAAGGTTTATTTGGCTTACATTTCCACTTTATGGTCTGTCACTGGAGGATGCCAGGACAGGAACTCAAACAGGATGGGATCTTGGAGGCAAGAGCCAAGGCAGAGGCCATGGAGGAGTTCCGCTTAGTGGCCTGCTCATCATGGCAGCCTGCTTTCTTATGGAATCCAGGAGCATCAGCCCAGGGGTAGCATCACCTATGATGGGCTGGGCCCTCCCTCATCAATCCCTAATTAAGAAAATGCCCCACAGTCTTGTCTATAGCCCAGTCTTACAGAGGCATTTTCTCAATTGAGGCTCCTCCTCTATGATCTCTGTACCTTGTGTCAAGATGACATAAAACTAGCAAGGACAAGACTCTAGCGCTTGCATTTACATTTTCATCTCTAGCTCTTATGGATTGTCTAAATGATAATGACAATCCATAAATTAAGTGTATTACATACCTACCAAGTGTTGAGCATAATTCATTCCTTAAATGCTTTGCTATCCCTATCTTCCTATTCTTGCTTTATGGATAAAGAAACCTAGATGCAGGGAAACTAAACGCTCCTCTAGGTCTTTGTGACCCCTGGCTTCATGTTCCTATGGATCAGAACTCACCATTAAGGGGTGCTGACCGTTAAGAGTGATATTGATTTATGTTTATTATCTTGTGCTCTATTGCTACATTTGGTAATTAGAGTACTGTCAAGAGTCCATTTTATATTCTTTGACTCCCAAACAGATCTGATCCTGGGGCTTGATAGGTACATGTGGACAATCAGCAATAATCACTTGTTTAAAAGGGATGAAGCCACACTGCTCAGGGTACCTACGTATAATGGGTTAAACATAATCAGGCAGATATAAATGTCTTGCCTGGGCAGGAAGTTTACAGGGTCTTAATAATACAACATGTTGAATACTATGATAAAATATGTGTATATTTATATATTATATACAGAAATTTTAAAACCCAACAAAATTTTATTTTGTGTCTGTAATACTAAATGAAAGATTAAATTATCCTTTGAATATGTATTTAATAAATACTAGCAAGATTATGTCAGTTATATTAACATCAACATGAAAGGAAAATAGAAAGCTACATGCTACACTTTAACATTGATTTGTAATATGACATCACAGAAGTTTTTGAGGTTGAAAGCTAAGAAACAATTATAAGTCGAAGTGCACTTTAAAGTTTTTTTTTCCTTTTTAAAAATTTACTCTTTTTGGGTATCTTAGGCTGGCCTGGAGCTTTCTGTATGACCTGAGCTGCCTTGAAACTTACGGTGATCCTCCTGCCTCAGCCTTTCAATTGCTAGGATTACAGGTGTTAACCCCCATATGTATGTGTGTGTATGCATATGCACAAATTTTTATGGTGTAGAGTTGTCACATCAACACGATTCTATACATACATGCATGTAGATAGTAAAAAGATTAGTATAACAACATAAGGAATCTACCCACCATCGCCCTTCACAGCTCATTTTCGGTTTACTCTTTATTTTGGTTTTATCTGGGATATTGTTACAGGACCCTTTTCTGAAATATGTTTTTAGTTTAGGTGCAGTGTAGCCTTGGGTGACTTTTCGCAAGCTGAAGCAGGGTTTGCCTGATATTCATTTTGAGAATGCTGCACTGTTCTAAGTGGAGATTAGAGAACCCGTTGGCACGTGTCAAAGCACAGCTTGTCACAGCCTTGTACTAACTGTGAGGCTGACATTCAGGACTATGAACTTTAACTCCCAGCGCATTCAACCATGCTGCCTGAGAATGCTGATGCTCATATATTCTCCACATGAGAGATTTGATTTTAATCTGTTAATTAATTCAAAAGACTAGTAATGAAAAACCTTTCTGGATCCTTTTACTTATAATTTTCACCAATGATGAATGCCAGAAAACCAATATTTGAAGACAAAAGCTAAATTTCTGACATGTACTATTCTCAAATATTGTCTGTGAAATCCTCATAATTGGCATGGCCCTTGAAAAATGCCATTAGGCAGTTAATGAAACAGGATGTGAGCTCTGTCTTGCAAGTAAGGGTCAGGGTGCGGGTGTAAAAGTACCAGAGTGATGGGACTGGACACAGGACTGTAAAGCCACCACAATGGTGCCTGGACTGGGACTCTAAAACTACCTAGAATGGTGTCCAGGGATTTTCAGTGACCAGAGAGACTCTGAAAGAAAGGAGGACATTTGTCCATCTTGCCTTCTTCTAGCAGACCTGCTATTTGGGTCAATATATTTTCATCCCCAAATCTTACTTTTGTAATCCAACATAACACTTTTATTGACTATTTGAGACTTTCACATGATGCACCCCAATCATACTCATGTCCTGGCCCTCCGAGGTCCATCCCACATCCTTGTGACCTCCTCCCAGAGAAGAGAAGAAAGAAAAAAAAAGTCCACATACTCACTGTTGTGTTACCCATATACTCAAGTGGCCAGCCCCATAGAGAAATCTGAGTCCTCCCCACCCGCAATCCCACTGGAAGCCAATGGATAACATTCTCCAACAGTAAGAAGACTGTACTTTTGGATATGGTATTTTCAGTCATGCTTGATAAATATAAAGGATTAGAGAAACAAAATCACCAACTTTCTTATAGGAACAACCACATATTTTAAGAGAATAAATAGAAGTAAGTTGAAATAGGAGACCAAAACTGAACTATTTTATTAAAAAAAAAAATCAAATCAAAAGCAATTTCTTCACAAACGGCTTTTCGAATGGTGGTTGTTTCAGTAACCACAAGCCTCCCATCTTTTGCCTTTTGTAAGTCTTGACTACACATTGACGAAAAATCAATGCCTCTTTCATAAAGATAAATACTTATTGGAAAAGGATAAGCTTTTAAAGACGTGTGTTATATTTTTGGGCAGAGTGAAAAATTGGCACCATAACCATGGGTTTACTCTTTGATTAAAAGTATTTCTAGAACAAATAACCTGCGAGTGCGCATGTGTGTGTAACTAATACAATTAATCTTCACGCTAGATTAACTTGATAAAATGTTGACCTAATTTGGGATTAAAAGATTACCAGTAACATTTTGCACTGGAGGCTGCAACATGCCTCATGTCAACTGAATAAAGACAGATTTCACCCCACTCCCTCTTCAGTTGGGGCGTTTCTGAGCTTCT
>OU015753.1:80458372-80484590 GCA_907169655.1 Acomys percivali
TGCCCATGATGCTCAGAACCTCGCAAAGGGGAAACACAACTCAGTGCCGAGCTACACATGTCCAGCTTCTGTTTGTCAAGGGAGTGTGCCATTTGCCTCATAAAACAGATTGTCTGTGAGCCTTAAAAGCATTTTTCATTATGAATCTATACTGTCCTTTAAAAACCTTGTTTAATTGCTTGAAGGTGTCAGGCATTTTTCTATTACATTTAAAACAGATAAAAATATTCCAATTTTTTTTTTGTCTCAGAAACACTACTTTTATTTTTATTCCAGACAGATTCTTACCATTTATACAAGTCTGGCTTACTATGCACAACACTCTTGGTCTCGCTTCTTCAGTGCTGAGACTGTGGGTGTGGCTACTGCCCGGATGGATGTTTAATTGTTTTCTATGATTTTGGTTATAATTTTTTTGAGAGCTAAGAAAGATTTTTACCAACTGATTACTGTGGACAGAAGAAAAGGTGTTGGGAAAATGGGAGGGAGGGGAGAATGGGAGGATATAAGGGATGGGATAACCATAGAGATGTAACAAGAATAAATTAATAAAAATAAATAAATAAATAAAAGTGGTGATGAAGCCAAAAAAAAAAAAAAAAAAAAAAAAAAAAAAAAAGAAGAAGAAAAGGTGTTTCTTTTTTTCCCCTCATGGACGATGGTAAAACATGTAAATTCTTCATTACCCATGGAATCTGGAATAAGCCTGTAATAACACATAAAGTAAATAACTTTCAAGAATAGTATGAAAATTATAACCTTGAAAAAACGTGCAGCAAACATTTACATGGAAGGGGGTCCCATTCTACCAACTTTTAGGTCAATAAATGCTTTGTATATATCAGTGTATGGATGAATAGGCCAGGCTGGCCCGAACATGTAGGGAGAATAGAAACTATGATCATAAGAGTGCTTTGAAAGATTATAGCTGAGGGCTTCACAATGTAAACTATGAACCTATCCCCAATCTCCCGACTACCAGAACTCCCTCCTGTTGCATTTGAAGGCTCTTAGAAAGTAAACATATCTCTTAGAAAATTACTTCAGAGTTTCATAATATCTTATCATATTTGCTTTTCTCATAATGACACTCACCATAATTAATTTAGTATCTGGAGATTAGTCAGTTAGCATACAGTTGAGACATACAGATACACATATTTTCCTTGTTTATTGATGCTCACTTTTATTTTTAACATGTTTATTGAAATCCTTTGATGGGTCACGTTCTATGGTATATTTAACCAGGGATGTTTGTGTGACCACGGGTTTGGAACTATTTCCCTGGAATATGGTAGGCTCATTAGCAGATACATAACTGAAAACAATGTCTGTCCCTGTCCCAGAATCCATAGTTTGATAAGGATGAATAGGGGTTCTACCACTCTACTCTCCCATCCCCAACTCTAATGTAAAATTTCCTGTTCTGTTACTTCTCTTTCCACTTCTTATACTACTACATCCTATTTCTCCTCCTTTTGAGGAGAGCCATCATCCCATGGTTCTTACTAATTTTCCAACGTAAGTGGGTATTCCAAATGAATCATACCTGTCTGAAGAATCAAAGCCAGTGTCCACAGTTGAGAAAAACACGGAGAAAGCATTTTTTTTTTTTTTTTGATCTTGGTTACCCAACTCAGAAGGATTGTTTGCACTTCCATCTATTTACTTGCAAATTTCATTTTTCTTAAAGCTGAGTAATATTCCCTTGCGTAAATTTACCACATTTTCAGGGTCCATTCATTGGTTGATGGACATCTAGGCTGCTTCCATTCCTAGTTGCTATGAATAGAGCGGCAATGAGCATGGATGAGATATAGAATCCTTTGGGCAGATGCTCAAGCTGGGTCATGTGATAGACCTATGTCTATTTTGAAAAGGCACATTTCTCCCTGATTCCCATAGAGGCTGCACAGATTTGTCTTCACACTGGTACTGAATAAGGGTAGAAAAGTAGAATAAGTGTACTCCTCTCCTGACTCCCTACGCTCCTACAACCATGTGATTTTTGACATTTCACAAGACAATCCAATAATACACATCAGAGAAAAGACATCGTCTTCATTAAGCAGCACTGGTAAAACTAGATAGTTATCCGAATGGATTCTTGATCCCAACAGAAGATCTGACACCCTGAATGTGATAAAGGAATAAGGCGATACACCCTAACTCCACTGTACAGGAAAGGAGTTTCTGAAAAAGACCGCTATAGCACAGGCACTAAGATTATCAGTTAATACACGGGACCACATGAAACTAAAAAGCTTCTGTACAGTGGAGGACACCATCAGTCAAGTGAAGGAGCAGCCTACAGAATGGGGAAAAAAATCACTACCAACTATAAATCTGACAGCAGCTTAGTATACAAAGATGTAAACAACCCAATTAAATGGTGGGGCATGGGACTAAGCAGAATTCTTAACAGATGAAAAACAAAAGGTTGAAAAACATTTTAAAGATGCTCCTGATCCTTAGCCATCAGGGAAATACAGTCAAAACTACTTTGATGCTTCGTCTCACTCTAGTTGGAGGTCCAAAATGCACATTCTGCTTTGACTCACTTTGAGTTTAATTGCTTTAACTTAAAATGGTATCATAGCCTCTTAGAAAATATGGCCTGGTTAAAAAGTAAACACCATCTACCTGGGCTCTGGTTGTTCTGGGAATGGTTCTTGCATTGGAGATGGGGGTGGAGAAAAATACAGTTTCCCTTGTAGCACATTTACTAAAATGGATGGCCCCGAGGAAATAACAGCTTTTATAATGACTGAATGCTCTCATCTGAACATGCAGAAAATAGTATCGGTTACTTTTATAATTAGTAATAGCTATGGCATTTCATGCTGATTTTTTTGGGGGGCTTACATTCACAACTCAATAAATATTAAAAACGTGCTTTAAAATTTACAATCAGGACTCTGAACCACTATGGATGGTGGCCACAGGGACAACTCTCTCACTGACTTCTTGCTTTCTGTTCTTTTAGTACTATTAGTCATTTCCTCCCCCTGTTCCCAGATATTTTTATTCATAAATAACAAAGTCATTTTGGAGTCTACGTGGGTTTGCCATTTTATCTCTGCAAATGCATAGCACACTGACCCATTCTTCATTGTTTTTCATGTACAGAGATGCATAACAAAAAAAAAAAAAAGAAAGAAAGAAATAACAGAAGAAACGACTATTTGTCAGAGATCCCATTAGTCAAATCCATCGACTCTGTCACATATGGCGGGTTAGACTTCAGATGTTTTTTGCAGATAAACGTGCTTGCCTTTTAGCAGGTCAGAAACAGATTAATAGGAAAACTGAGTGGTAATCTTTCTTTCAGCATGTGCACTTGTGTCCACAAGATAATTAGTGCTTGCAGTACAAGAAAGGAGCAGAGAAGTACAAAGTTATAATTTGTACTGGTACAAAGTTCCAGATTTGTACAAAGCACAAGATTCCTAGCGCATGCCAAAGCAAAGGACAGAAAATGTGTTTCTCCTGACTGAACTTATCCTTGTGTGCTATTAATATTGTTCAGTCTAGCAGAATTTATTGGGCAAGTGGCCATGACATTTGTACTGGCTATAACATAGAGACAAAGAAAGTTTTGTGGTAAGACAAATTCTACTACTGTTTTCTGCCTGCATCTGCTCAATGTGTTCATGAGTTTCTTGTTTCTATGTTTGACTTAAGACCCCTTTTCTCTCAGCATTGTACAATGTTTTTGTCCCAATGCTGTTTATGTTTTGGTCCTTACTTCTTGTCCTTACTTTAATTTAGGAATCTTTATTTTATACACACCATAGCCTTTGGAAATTCTTTCATCTCTCTCTGTTGGTAGAATATTTTATTCTCTTGACCTTGAGTAGTATAGGTAGGCCAATAGCATCAATAATTAACCCATGTTCTTAACATTCTGTTTCTGCCTTTTTCACTACCTTTGACGTTTTTGCTGGGTTCAGAAGAGTCAGTTTCTGGAAACAAGAATAAGTTTCTTGGTCTTTGGTTGTTATTCTTGCAGGACACCATCTCTGGGATACTTAGTCAACAGGACTCTTCCGTTTTATAGCCTGTAGCTATCTCAAGCATCATTACGCTGCACAGATGGTCAAGCCAGGATCACACCTCCAACCAGACACATCCAGGTGTGAAAGGGATTTTGTTCCTTTCTGTACATGTGTGAGAGCACTCACAAAGAGGAGGAAGGGACTATCTGAAATACAGGTATTGGATCCCACTATTAAAGCCAGCTAATTTAAGGACTTTCAAGATTTTTTAATGTCCCCTTTATCCTTCAACTTCTTTATTCAACACCGAGGGTTTATTCCCATGACTAGCATAGTCATGGGAAAGGCAGATCGCCTTTGGCCTACAATATTTGGTGTTTCCCATAGGTTTGAGAAAATGGAAAAAGGGTGCAACTTACTTTGAATTCTTCCCTACAGCGGGCTTTGTTGAGTGACTCAGTAATTGCTACCTATATAATATCTTTTGAAGCCTCTTTTTCCTCTGCCAATCTTTTAGCATATTTAAAATTGTAAATATTTGGAGTTTTTAATATGACTCCAAACCATAGCCCATTTGTTTGTTTTTCCATTGCTTCTTCTGTGTACATAAAGTGAATGGCAGTTAAATAATGTTCTCTCATTCTACAAACATCCTTTGAGGTTTTCCATACACTTTGCTTCTATTTCAACATGGTTTTCTAAGTAGTTATACATGGGGTTATTTTCAATATTATTTTACTACTTAAAATGAAATATATTTTAACTGCTTTTTTTTAGTGCTTACATATTTTTAGAAACAAGCAAGCAAACAAAAAACTAATGTCTCTATCTTCACAGCTAAATCCATGGCTAGCTTATTCTGAGATTTATAAGAAAAATGAATATATGACCTGAGATCTTCCTGTTTAGGGCAGTGGTCCTCAACCTTCCTAATGCTGTGACCCTTTAAGACAGTTCCTTAAGTTTTTATGACCCCAACTATGAAATTTTTTTGCTACTACATCACTGTAAAGTGCTCCTGTTATGAATCATAATGGAGCTTCTGTGCAGGATTTGCTGATGTCGAATTTGGGACATGTGGCTCCTGCCTAGATTTTAAAGGTGTGCAACAAAGCTGAGGCTTTTCACCCTAAGAAAGCAAGGAGTCTGAGGCCACCAAAGCCTTCCCCTCAAACCAATGTGAAGAAAGAAATAATTTCTCTGTGTACTATAGCACAGAGACAGGCAGGAAACACAGGAAGCAGGGTTTCCAGGGAAGGAGAACATGTCTTTAGAGATCTTATTAGGGGGAAATCCAAGCCGGCCATTTCTCTGCAGCTGTGTTCAGGATGACACATATATGATGGACCTAAAGTCTCGTTAGAAACAAAGAGGTCAGAGTTGTTTTTAATGACCATTCATGGGTAAGGAAAGCCTGCATGTCTCCTTGTACCAGTGCATCACACGTACCTTTAAAGGTGACATGACTGACGTCATTGATTCGTTTTTACATAATGCATTGTAAAAAGGTGGTCAATGATGAAGTTGTTTACAAGTAAAAGCAGATCTGAACATTAGTTTATAAGGACAGTGGATTAATTGACTATAGTAAAAAACAAAACAAAACAAAACAAAACAAAACAAAAAAACAATTGCATATCTTCAGGCCCAGAGCTTTTCTGTGTGTTAGAATTCCAAATAAGCTCTAATGTGTTTATTTTTCTGGCCAGGCTTCCTATGTGCTTCATATATGAATATTATTCTAGAGGGCAATACTGTGAAAATAAGATTTCTAAGAGCATTACTTACTTTTAAAAACTCAAAGTGAATTAAGTAGTTTTATTCAAAAGCTCATTTTAAATTTTATAAAGTGGGAACAATATTTCAGATCAAGCCCAAAATGTTCAAAACTTGCAGTTTCTGATACTTAGAAAGCATTTCCTGTTTTCACCTTAATCAGAGAACTACTGACTGACAATAGATAATGTTTACTTTAGGAAATGCTAATGTACACTGTTCAATTTGTGAGAGAGAAAAAACTGAGGTTATTATAGGTTATTATAGAAGGTTAGACATGTTAATAAACTAAAGTTCTGTTGCTACAAATACCTTTCAATTCTCAGTGAAAGTTTTGGCTCTTGCATTAGACACACACACACAAACACACACACACACACACACACACACACACACACACGCACGCACACACACACAGAAAGTACATTTATTTCTATTAAGTCTGTTGAGTATTCATAGCTATTAACTACCTTAGGTTGCTCCTGAGACTAATTCACAAGTCCTCTTACAAAGAAAAAGAAAGGGGGGGGGGACGGAGAAAATATATCATTTACACATTTTATCACCATATAAGTGTGTTAATAGTGCTGTGATAGTTATTTCATTTTGGCTGCTTTTCTAAGCAAGCCTGTCTGTTAAAAATTTATCACAGGAGGGAAAGAGAGAACATGTGTACTTGGCTATCTCAGTGTCAAAGTTGCCTTTCATCCTGAGTGTGGAGTAGGGGGCAGGGTGGCATTAGGAGAACAAAGTGTCTTTCATATAGATGGAGGTATTATTTTATGAATCCAATTTCATATCTATCTTGCCATCTGTCACTAGGCAGAAGAGATATAGGACAGTGGCGAACTCATGTTAAAAAGGCTGTCTTGGGAAACAAAGAGAAAAGTTAATGGACACGGATTTACAAATTATTAATGATTTTTCTTGTCATTTCTTGAAAAATGGAAGCTATGCACGCCGCCTCTCTCCCCAAACAGATTGCATTTTATTCCTCTGCAGTTTGTCCATCAGCCTTCACTCTGACAACATAATCCAGAGCTAATCCAGAGCTTCAGTTTGCCTTGTTGGCTCTCAGGCAGCCTGCTTAGACAAATCCTGCTACCTGTCAGCTCTCCTGTGGGTGCCAAGCTGGCTGCCAGGTTAACCTCTGGGGAAGCTGGAAGACCTGCGGATTTAACCCCTACTTCCCTCCCTGTAATCCACAGTAAATAGGGGGATGTGGGTAGGCTAACTGTTTTAATCAGGGCTGGATCCCCTGAAATCTGTTTCATACACAGCTTAAGAACTCGGGTTATGAACATCCTGATATGAAATCACATGGTACTTCCTCCCAAATATGGGCCCTAAAGAAGCGGATGGATCAGCAACACTGAGAGGTCTTAATCTGCCAAAGTCTTCTGTGAAAAAATATACACCCTTTCCCTGAGCCCCGAGGTCACCCACCAATGCTTCCTAATTGTCATGACGGGTCAAAAACAATGTAGAGAAGAGAAAGACAAAAGGAAAAGTCAGTTTGGTTGTTTTAAGGACTCACTTCTCGTTAATTCCTAATATTACTCTTCTAATTTACCTTTTCTTTCCCTCCTGCCTCCCCCAATACATGAATACGCACGCACACACACTAATTCTTGTGGCATGACAGTGAATTTGAATATTGTTTACAGTTAGGTCTCAAATGAGTCTGATAGGAACAAATAATTGGATGAAGTTTCCAAATGAATAAAATGTAAATTAATGTTGCCTGGCATTTAAACGACATCAAACTGAGCAAGAATTAAAATGGAGCAATTCAATTAAGAAGATAAAAAGTCCTTAAAAACACTCATCCTTTATTCAAAAAGAACAACCATGCTACCTTCCAAGCAGATCTGAGTCCACCTGCTTCTGCAGCATCCAGAATCCACAGCAGGAAAGATCTTGCGTGAAGACACAGTTCCCAGGCACAGTGACAGTTCCACTAAGTTTGGCCTCCTAAGAGGTGTGATGAAACTTCACTCAGCTCTTTGAGAGTGGAGAAGGTGAGCCATCCTGGTTTCTCTAGGAAGAGATGAGCTCAGATCAGTCTCTGGGTAAGGAGTCTGAACTCTTCCTCAAAGCCTGGTGGGAATCACTGTGACTGCTAATGAGCATTTTTGGTTTTCCCCCATTTAATCACAGGCTTTCCTCTAAGAACAAAAAGGACAAGGCTTACTCCTCCCCACCAACTCCCACCCACAGAGCAAAAGATGAAAGACAGGAATGCGCCTTGTGCAAAATAAACACCCAGATGTGGCTTCAATGAAGTAAGTGGACTAGCAGATATATAAACACACACACACACACAGACACACACACACACACACACACACACACACACACACACACACAGACACACACACACACACACACACACACACACACAGCACTTTATGGTTTCTTACCTAACAGGATTGAAGTTTTATTAAAATTTAATCATTTTGCTGATGGATTTATTTTTACATGTCTAATTGTAGCTTACAGTTTATGCAACATAGACGAGCATTTTGTTCCTTGAGTGACTAGTTTTAAAAATAAACATGTGGCTTGTTTCTTATTTAAAAGGTAAAAGTAATAATATACTTAAAAAGAGGATTGTTATCAAACATTTTAAAATTGCTTTTGCTGGCATTTCTTTCAACTCCTCCTTTTTCTTCTTCCATGGCCTACATCCTTTCTTTTATTCCTTTTTAATTCCTAGAGTACTTGCTTTACTGCTGTTGGAACTCACAACGTTGTGAGAAGGTAACCTAATCACTGCGGCTGACTTCCATGCTTCAGGCAACACCAGGGACAGATTGTCAACCCCACAGTGTCAGATAAGGCTTGTTTTAGAGCTGCCCAATTTGTGTGTGTTTGCTTTGATAACTAATGAAAATTAAAATCAGAGAGACAAGATGAAATTTCAAAATTCAGCCTCTGCAGTAAAAGTCTTCAATGAGTTTGTATCTAGCACTGCATAAAAGAATTGTTGTTGTTGTTGTTGAAATCTAGCTTTATTACCACGATGAATTTAAAGTCTATGTTAAGATGCTTCAGGGACTAATCTGAGGATGAGTTGTGGATATTAACAGTCTTTTCACTGGAGACAGGGTCCAGGATATAAGATAGATGTTTAAAAAATAGTTTTGCACCTTAAAGCAATCTCTGCATTATACTTATAACTTCTAAGAATATACTTTGCAAGAATTTTAACACATAGATTCGAAGTACAAGAAAATTGTGTTACTAGTTCTACAAAGTCACCGGTGTGAAGAGCATGAACTGGTGAGAGAGACAGTCTAGTTTCAAACTCAACCCTACTGTTCTCTGGCTGGAACTTTTTATCCTTTATACCCCTCCCCACAATAATGGGGAACATCTTTCCCCCAGTGGCATTGCATTTATTACTGGAGATACTATTGGTGTAAAGCTTAGGATAAAGCTGACACACAGAATAGGATCAGTGCAGTTCAGCAATTGCTCCTTCGTACAAATATACTTAAACCCAATTAAACTCTCAGTGTTGAACTTCATAATCATGAATCATGGAGGGACACATTTTTTAAAGGAATGTAGCCAATTGCTTAAGATTCACATAACAAAGAATATATGGTCTCCATATTAGAATTATGTCTAGAGCTTTAGTGTTTTTGTTTTAAAAAAGACCGAGTAGCAGGCAAGGTGACTCAGTAGGTAAAGGTACTGTCTCAAGCCTGATTCCCAGGAAACCACCCGGTAAAGAGGAGAGGACTGACACTTGCAAGTTGTCTTCTGATCTGCACACAGAATAGACACATTTTAAGGTGACTTTAATTCTTTGAGATACTGAGAGAATTAAGTTTAAAACACTCACACTGAGATATAATTGACTAACTTTTATTTGCATTTGACTTAGGGAGTAAAGAACATATTTTTAGAATGGTACTAAGGTAAGTGGCAAAATATATTATTGAAAATACTTATTAAGTTAAAATCACACACACACATACACACACACACACACACACACAGAGAGAGAGAGAGAGAGAGAGACAGAGACAGAGACAGAGACAGAGACAGAGACAGAGACAGATGCACACACAGACACATACACTTACTAAAATCCTCCAATGACTCTGGATTGCTGTTTGACAGTAATGCTGTAAGGAACTTTGGCTTGAACAGCCAAGCTGTTTAGAAGACACTGACTCTTCTTTCACCATTGATCAATAGCTATAAACAAACACTGAGAACATCAAGCCATTTTTGCTCATCTCCCCTTTTACAGCGCCAGCTGTAAGGCATTATCTGGCTATTGATCACATCTCTTATCAGCTCTGCACATTATGGTGTGTTTGTAGTTAGTTCAAAATCTAAACAGCACTGGCCTAATTCATGGACCTTTGAAGTCCTGGTCTAAACGGTGGTAAAACAAGAACGATCACATTTAGGTCTTCAACGAGTCTCAGTCTCTCAAAAATTTGAAATAATTAGAGGCTTGAAAATAAACTAGATAGGACATTTTGTCCAAAGAGCAAAGAATGTTCAAAGAAACCATACTTGTGGGTTAGAAGAAAGACGAGGAAACCAATTTCTTTCAGGATTTTGTCTCTTTCTGCCAATGAATAACGGGGCAACTTTAGAATACTGGAGACCGAATGTCAATGCTTTCACTGGAAATGAAATCCCTCCAGTGAACTTGTGTGCTTTGGGGCTTCCCACAAGCAGGTTTACCTAATATTTGGGTCATGCCCTATCCAGAAAATGAACAATATTTGTGTTTTAAAATATAAATGAAATTACAAGCAAAGAATAGGTAAAATGGTAATGTGCAATCATTTAAAAATAAATGTCTTAATACTTGGAATACATTGTGTGTTGCCTCTGGATTTACTGTAATACAGAGGATGAAGAAGCAAATATGACTTTCTTTTTTAAATTTTATTTTATTATAATTTATTCAGATTATATTCTGATTGTTATCCACTTGCTTGTATCCTCCCATTCTCACCCTCCCTTCCTTTTCTGCCCTATTCCCCTCCCCTACACCTCTGACAGAAGAGGATCTCATCGTCCCCCATCATATGACCATAGCCTATCAGGTCTTATCCGGATTTCTTAACAACTTAAAGATAACTTTACTAGTTGGAGAAATGAGGTTGATCTTGAACTCACTGAAAGAAATAAACCTACTTCTAAATACTACTTTACTTACCAAATAGAAAGAAATATGAACTGGAATTGCCATATCAACTGTATTAAAGAAAATTTGTAAAAAAAAAAACAAACCTAGTGTCAGTTTTAATAAATAATTGTAAAATTAACTAGAATTTAACTATGATATCAAAATATGCCCATATTTTAAAAAGCAGTTCAATAGAGTATAAATGCATTAATTTGAATATATCAGTAATGGCCTTGATAGCAGACCAGGAGGGATTTACATAGGCCAGCTGAGCTAAAGGAGCCAGTGGAGCCAAGCTATGAAGAGAGTCATTATTCAATAAGTGCTATTTATTAGATAGTCACTTTGGAATTGTACTAGGTGTTATTTGATAATTGTTAAATACCAATTTAACAGTTGTTAAGTTCCAATTGGCAGGTGGCTAAACATTTTGAAGCTCAAGTTTTAAAAATTACAAAGTCAATTATTTGTCAACTATATAAGCACCTAAAATCAATTGAATGGAATATTTAGTAGACTTCTTTTGGTTAGAAAAGAGCACCTGACTGGCAAATTCTAGAAACTGCTAAAATTACCACACAATTGAATGATTATATCAGATATAAATAAGATTTATTGTGAACAAATGGGAATAAATAAACAGATTATAATGCAAGAGGAATTTGAAGGAGAGAGTTAATTTTGTACTGCAGCAGTCAAGAAACATATATAAACTCTGAAGTTGGTCCTCAATGGAGAGAAAAGGTTTGTTTCCCGTGTGGCAAGGGACAAGAGTGTTGAGTATGTAGTGGCCCGGGACCCAGGGATATATCGGGAGGGCAAAGAGCAGAACTGCAGCTCAAGTTTGGAAGATTCCAACAGTGTCTGGAGTGCATGCACGTGGTTCACAGTTATGCATGTGGCTCAAAGTCAGTCATTCATGTAGCTCACAGTCAGTCATTCATGTAGCTCACAGTCATGCATGTGGATCAGTCATTCATGCATGTGGCTCAAAGTCAGTCATTCATGTGGCTCACAGTCATTCATGTGGCTCACAGTCAGTCATGCATGTGGCTCACAGTCATTCATGTGGCTCACAGTCATGCATGTGGCTCACAGTCAGTCATGCATGTGGCTCACAGTCAGTCATGCATGTGGCTCACAGTCAGTCATGCATGTGGTTCACAGTCATGAATATGGCTCAAAGTCAGTCACTCATGTGGCTCACAGTCAGTCATGCATGTGGCTCACAGTCATGCATGTGACTCACAGTCATGCATGTGGTTCACAGTCAATCATGCATGTGGCTCAGTCATACATTTGGCTCACGTCAGTCACGCATGTGGCTCACAGTCATGCAAATGGCTCACAGTCATGCACGTGGCTCACAGTCATGCACGTGGCTCACAGTCATGCACGTGGCTCATAGTCAGTCATGCATGTGGTTCAGTCATGCATGTGGTTCACAGTCATGCATTGGAAGAAACATGAAGAGGAGAACTTGGGCTTGTTTTGGTTTTCAGTCTATTCCCTTATTCAGTTTCATCCCAAAACTTTGTCTCTCTGAAGAAACATCCCATTGTCATCAGTAGCTCTATGGGAAAAGACAAAAGGGCATGTTACATCACCTCAGGAGACAAATGGCAGAGTAGAGCAAGCGTTTGCTGACTTGCACCATCCAGCAGCCTTCCTTCCTAACTTCATGCATTCCCACTAACAAGCCCAGCGTGTTACAGCTGTCTGGCCACATCCCTTCATGCGTACTGACCTAGAAGACAGCACTTATTAGCATCTGCCACTTTTGTAAATTATGATCTCCATCTTCACCCTTTTGTTCCTTCTAGATCAGGGCAGCTAGCTGGCACAAAGTAGCAAGGAATGCAAAAATCTGGAATGGATTTCTTTAAAGGATTTGGCAAGTTCTCGAAATGATGTATAAAGTGGCTAACCTATAGCTATGTGTGGAACTACAGTAAATCAATAACTTACAAGTACTTTGGCATTTAATTATTTGAGCAGCTCCCTTTGCATACAGGAAACTAAGGCTTATACAGGTGAGGTATCTTGCCTTGATCACAGCCCTGGAGTGTGGTAGAGCTAGAGTTTACATGCCGACATTTGCAACTTTAAACCCCAGGCTCTCATAGCACCCACCTTTTACCACTGAATCACCCTTGTTAGTTAGGTCTAACCTTGTCTCTGATGGCCCCTCCAGTGTGAGTATTTTTGTTTGTTTGTTTTTTTGTGGTTAGTACCTTTGACTTACAATTTTGTTGTAGACGTGCCATGATGCAGTTAATTCTGTCTTCTGTTTTCTATGGATTGCAAATGGTGTACTGCATTGGACTGATTATCTCAAGCTACAGGTACAATATTTTAAAATGTTTTCTTCGAAGACATCTGTGAGAAGTGTGCAATCTATAGGCACGTTCCTGCTTGCCTCAATGATATCCATTTAGTTAAGTCAGAGTTTACATTGCCTTCATGTGCTCCCAACAACCTTTGCTTCTGAGTTTTGTGTTGTGTGTTTAGTTTAATCTTTCCTGTTCTTCTCATTTTTCTTCTTTTCCCTCCCACATCTTTAGACTTTTAGAATAACAGATCTAGAAAGACGGGTCCTTTGTTGTTCCTTCTTCCTCCTCCTTCTCTTCTCCCATCTCCTTCTTTTAAATGTCATCGACACTTGTCGCAGTGCCTGTCATGAAGTTAACACATGATGAATGTTACTTTTACCATTTCCTAGGCTGGTATTCTTGATGCTTAAGATTATAGTATGTAAAGCACATAAAAACAGAAGTGTTCTATTTCAATATTTCTTAGAGAACTTGCACCAGGCATTGACCTGATGTGAGCTGTTTTAGAAGGGTTAAATGATGCTTGTAAGTTGTACCTTTTGAACTTTGCCTCCTCCTTTTTGTTTAAAACTATATAAATAAACGGCCCGCCTCATCAGAATTGTTTGAATTTGCTCAACCGTCTGATCGTAATCTTCTCCAAACAGCTACTTGAGAAGAAATCATCTTTCTCCAGCACTTCACCAGTCTAGATACAATTAGAACAGCTTTATTTTGCATCCGAGACATTACATTTTCCTACTCTGTATTGACATTGAAAAAAGTCTGCAGAAATGCCACTTTGTTATTGGTGAATTATAAATTAAGTGACATCTTTTACAGGATTATACAATAATTGCCCATTTTCTTCCTCGTTAGTGGCAAAACCATGGTTTTAAATTAGGACGGTATAGCTGTCACCCCCGTTTCTTTATTGCCATGTGAGGGGCAAAGCCAGAACAGGTGGGTCTCTGGTGTACTCTTCGGCTGTCACTCACTGTGTTTGTGTGCTGTGAGTGAATTAACTTACACTTTTGTTGTAGGTTAAATTTTGTCAGGTTAAATAAGTACTGAATTTTGAAAAACTGTACTAATTCTAGCATCAATATTTATAACATTCTAGGAACAATTGCCTGAACTAGATTTATGCCATAGATTATGTCCATGAGCACACTGTGCTGGAATAGATGACTACACCTGTTGAATATATATATATATATAACATGCCACTTCTAATCATTATTATTGATTCAAATTATTATCCAGCAATTGAGCAAAACAAATTTATAAAGGTTTGAGGGAGATAATATGCTAAAAACAGAAGAAATACAAATATTCTATACAAATATTCTAAGCACTACATTTAAATGTGAGACTAGGGTTTAGTTTCACATATAATCATAACATTTTTATTGCCCCATGCCATCCATTTGCAGTATCTGGGATGACCAGCTTCATTTACTGTGAGCATCCCCTGGCTACTGCTGCTAGGGAACACCTCTCTCCCTGTGGGATGCTGCCAATATTTTTAGCTCTAAAGAGGGAAAAATGTAAAGTCATAAGACCTATACCTTCACCAAACTTTTAACAGTGTGGGTTTAACTGAGGCCTATTTCAACTGCATTTATGGATTGAAATAAGTCTTAAACTTTCTTTAAATCTTGGGGCAAACCATTTAAAAACGTGAAATTAAAGCTGCATGGTGATTGTCATGCAGGGCTGGAAGCAAGAACCACTTCAGCCCTTGAAAGACACTGCGATTGGTGTTCATGTGGATTACATTTTAATATTATCTTGGAAGCTTAATTATAAAGGATTATTAGCAGATCATAAGAGGACTACAATGAAATAGGGTTGTGCAGAGTGGAATATTATTAGCTGCCTAAGCTTCAAGGCATATCTTCCTGTCAGGGTTACATCTTTCTCCTATGTGAACTGTGGACTTGGTTTATAAGGACTACACACTCTCCCCTCATGACACATTTGCCACAATGTCCATCTCTGCACTGTTACTTTCTTGAATTTCTTGTCCACCAGCGGTGTCCCTTCTGCTAGTCTATGCTTTGTAGAATCACAGCTTTCTTTCTCACAGTCCCTCAAAAACCACTTGCCTGCATTGGCTACGGAGTTCTGGTGACAAAGCATGAACAAGACATAGAATCAGGGGATCTCTATTTTCCTGACAAAGGGAACAAATGAGATAAATGAATGCATTAATGCACGTCCTTGTATTTGGACTCCACATTTTAAAATCACAATTAGCCAAAGAATTGGGGGTATCTGGTAAGCTTTCAACAGGTTCTAGGAGGAGCCTGGCTTCATCAGCTCTGTCTTTCATAATGTGGTACAGCATTGTCTTAAAATACCACATGTTGACTTTGCCGTGTTAACTGTGGGAATGTTGGAGGAAAGACATTTAGGCACTTGAAGACTATAAGTTAAAAGATAAGGCCAGCTGATAGCGTGAACAGTGTGCCTGAGAGGTAAATTGCACTGAGAAACTAAACATGACAGGCTTAGATAAAACACTTATTATGATTAATACCAGAAGTAGTAACAAACTCATTTCTTTCTGCGGCTCCAGGAAACTCACTGTTAGCTGATAATGTTTATGGCTCCAACTCCATGACCCAATGCCAGGCACTTCTTAATGGCAGGCCACTAATCTGTGAACCATCAGGGCTTTAGGGTGGCTGCGCCTCTGGTTTTCACCTTTCTTTGAAAGATTTACAAATGGTTACTGTCCAGGTTCCACACCAAGAGCTTAAATGGGCACAAACAGGAGACTCAGTATCCATGGATGCAAATGAGATTGGGCATCACTCCTTTTCCTAAATAGAGTTGAAGGTTGCCAAGGGCTAGTTCTTAAAGAACTCTGAGGAAGAGATCATTACTCATGGCTGATGGCAACAGATGACATGGATCCATGAAACTAGTGTCTGAGAACTTGCTTTCGGGCATGTCTGAAGTCACAAGAGATGCAAACTCAGAACGCTGTGAACGTACACAGAAGACAAAGTCTCCTGTTCTTGTCCATGTCATCCACAAAGAGATCTCCATCTTCAGAACCAGTGCTGAGACGTCAGAATTAAAGTCCGTGCACTCTAGCCCTGCTCTGCTGATCCAGTATCCTCACACTTGTACGCGGCTCATTGTTTCCTGGAAGCACTTTAGTTCTCTGAAGAGCTTCCTGTCTTGTTCAGTTCCACCCAGGATTGACCTGACACTGTTGTTTTCTGACCCTCCTTATTGTAGCTTGGCACCTCAGCATTGTACAGGAAAGGCAGGATTCTTCTTTGTTAAGGCGACTTCTCAAAATAATTGTTTTTCCAAGGTGTATGTGTTCTACTTACAGAAAATGTCCAGTTCCTTGGACTGTTGTTCAGGGAAAATAGTCTTTGGGTAGACACATTTTTTTTTAAGACTATGCAGCACCATGTTCATTTTCCACATCATAGGCAAGGTCCAGAGTGAGTATGCTACCTTGTGACCAATGTGGATGCCATTTATGACCCTTCTTTCCTTAGTGAGCTATCAATTGTACATTGTGTTTTGGGCATCCATTTCCTGATAGACTCAATTTCAGTGAAATGTACTCAACAGTACTGAAGTAAAAGAAGCCCTAAGGCTTTCCCTGAAAACATGTATCAGTATCTACTATTTTTGTTTGGGCTTCCCACTAAAGTTGATTTATTTTAAAAAGTCTAAATCTAAGTCCTTAAAGTCATCTCCTTTATGTGGTAGAAATGTTCCAGTAATTGGGACCTTGCTTAAAGTCTTTCCCTTTAAGTTCACATTAATGTGTAGGTTAATAGTCTTTGGTTTTAATTGTACATGTATATAATCTTATCAATTACATAACCTTTTGGGCACATGGCATTAGCAATCATTGCATGCAAGCTGCACAGGATGAAGGAACCTTTATTGATTACATTTGTTATTGTGTCATTAGGTCTTAGAAAATTAGCAATGCACTGCTTATAATGAACACTCAACATGCACTAGTTGAATAAGTGACTTAAGGAACAGATACAGGAAAATTGCCATGCCTGAATACTAAATGAAATGTATAAATAGTGAGGCAGGAGTTGGTAAGTCCTGGAAAGCAGATGTACTCATTTGTAGTTTCTCTCATTTCCCAGATGACAGGCCAGGGAGATGGTTTATATGAGAAAAGTAGTCAAGGAAGTGGTGTAGACCTTTGTTTCCATGTTTATTGTCCTCTCATCTGCCCATAGTATGTGAAGGGTCAGAATTCTACACTCTCCTAATAATTTCCCTTACCTCAGGAGTAGCAGGGCATTTCCTACAGGGACAGCTTTCAGGGAAAGTTGACAGGCATTGTGGTGTTCTGGGGACCAAGATGATGATACAGTTGGGAGCAAGACGTTCAGATGTATTTCCTAGGAAGACAAACATCGAAGAGGCTATGAATGCCAGCATGGATAGAAGGAGCATATTCCACCAGTTATCAGATCCCTCCTCTTGGTAACATTTTATCCCATGAAAGGGGCTTAACATGTAACCTCTTTGAAATTCATGAAAATGAGCCTTGCAGGTTTTGTACAGTTTACAGTAAAATTTTGTAATCTGGAAACCACTCAAAGTTGGAATTTGGGACACCAAGCATCCATGAGCACTGCAGTGAGTCATTACAGGTTAGGTAATAAGACTCGGGTTCAATACTGACAAAGTTTGATGGCTACAAAGAGGCTTTACCCTATGGTGCATTGCCTGCATCTCTGATACAGCATTGTGTTATCAGTGTTCTCTGTTTCATACAATAAAATAGATTCTAGAATGTTTAAAGAGAAAGGGATAGTTTAGAAGAATTACATATCACACGGAATTAGGGGAGGATGGTAAGACTGGAGGTTAAGCCTCCTACAGCTGTTACCACAATCATGGCCGTGGGCCCTGATGCCACCAAAAACTGAGTGCTATGACTGTACCTCAAGTTCAAAGACTAGGACCACCAGTGGCAAAGGACCCATCCTTTTGACCACACACTGTGGTACTTTCAGCACCCTCTGAGCCCCTAGATCCTACACCACCTCTGCTCACTGTGTGTGTGTGTGTGTGTGTGTGTGTGTGTGAGTGTGTGTGTGTGTGTGTTTTCTCTAAGTCATAGTGATTTACTGTACAGGTCTTGTCAAGCAGGCAGGAAAAGGCTCTGGGGTTGTTCTCTAACATTAAAAAAAAAAAAAAAGGCAATGAGCTAGGAGGATGGGAAAGAGTGTTGCTTTAAATGTATGTATAGAGTGATAGTATCTAAGTCCTTACTGTTGAAAACAATTTTTAATTTTTACACATGTACTTTCAGGCCCTTGTGTATTTGCCTAATTTTTAGTAAGGACTACTTTATGGAAATTCAGTTAATAGGAAAGATTTTTTTTAAAGCTTTTAAAAATAATACGGTATAGATCACCAACAAGAGATTAATGTATACCATGACTGATAGTAAACGAATATTTGTCCCAATGTTCTTGTTTGCACAAGAATATCTAATTTTAGTAAAAGTATTTTTCTTCAGAAAATATAGTATAGACTGAATAAAAGATATATAGAAGGCCCTTGCTTGTATGCTTGTTACATATTAGCTTTTTGATTAGCTGGTTAATTATTCTATCACAGAATTTATGGAAAGAGGATAAATTACCCATTTTTAAATGAGTTCTCTATTTTCTTTTCTTTTTTCCTTTTTTTCTGGACAGAGTTCTCTATTTTCTATATAACCTTGGCTTTCAAGAAAATTTGTCAAAATAAACAGACAGCTCCAGTGTGCTTGTCATAGTATCTGTTTGTAGCTTTTTGCTTTTAAGTTTTTAAGTGTAAAACCAAAGCATCCTTTTTATATCAGTCCAACTTCTACTAATTAGTGTTAAATAAAATGTTAATTAGAGAGGATTCCGAAGCCTTAAAGAGAACCGCACAATTTTGCAAAAAGTGATATATAGGCAAAAAGCCAAGAGAAGATTTCAATAGCACTAGACTGATGAGCTTTCCTTTATGTTCTGAAATTGTTTCACTCCTAAAAAGTATTAAAAGTATATACAACGAAAGCTTAGTTGTTAAACCCCCTTCCACTGCCGTTTTAAGTAGCACAAGTCTGTGTGTTGGCCCTTCACACACTCGTTCTTCCTCTGATGACCCCGAGGATAGCACAGTAGCTTCCCAGAAGTTTTTTTTTTTTTTTTTTTTTTTTTTTTTTTTTTTTTTTTCACTGAGTGCAGCTTCTTGGAATGTGTTTTTCCAGGCATGGGGACCAGCCCTGCTTGAAAAGCGGCTGAATCCTTTGCTTTTAGCTTCTTGTCTATTTTGAGTGTGATAGTCCTGGCATTATCAGCTCTGTCTTTTCCCCACCGTGATCACATCTGAAGCCAACAGCATTGTTCTAGTGCTCTCAAAGACTGGGCCTGGCCCCTCTTATGTGTCCTTTCTTCTCACTGAAGTGCACTACACAATGCCTAAATGATCAACCGTCCAAACAATAGAACCCTGACAAGCCCATGAACGTTCAACGACGCAATCGATGCTGTTGTTACTGTTGCTGTGGACATTGTTGTAATCTCAGCTCAGCTTGGCTTTCATCTTTTCTCTGATACTCCCAAGAAAGCTAGTCCCGAGTGCTTCCTCCTCTCTGTTCACGCTTTCTTTAGTTCATCTCACTGTAGATCAAGTTGCCTTTCATGTCCAGGGTTGTCATCTATAGACTCTCACCTGCCTTGATCACTTACTGTTTTGGGATTCCCACTTTGATCCACCTTTCACTAAACTGAAGAATGTTCTCTTTTAGTAACCAAGATAAACGTTCCTTTCTCTCCCCAGATAAGTTGTCAGATGGGAACCTGTCTGCTAGTGCTCTGCCAATTCTTTTCATTTTTCTATTTTATGCCATATTCGTTTCTTCACTTCTCAAAATGACTACTAGGAGACAGTTGCATGCAAGTTCTTTCTAAGAGATATCTTTATACAGAGTAAAATCTCGCTTGGATCCTATCCCACAGGTATATACTCTTGTATTTACATGTGTCATTACAGGGTAAACTGTAAGAAGATGTTAGTCTCAGCATCTTGGTATAGAAATTGCTATACAGAAAGAGACGCCTTCAATCCAAGCTGAAGATTGCATTTAAAGTGTTCTCTGAAGTGTTTCCACAGTGGAGGTTCTTACATTGCACCCAGCCAAAGCAACAGCACAGAAAAGTCACCAGAAAGTGGGCTTTAATGTTTAGCGAGAGATAGATTGCTCATTTGGGTTCTAGTGTAGATCAAATAAAAAGAAACACCAGGAAAACAGCTTGCAAAAATATGTTGGAGCAGGGGCTGGAGAGATAGGTCAGCAGTTAAGGTCACTTGCTTCATGATCCAGAAGACTGGCATTGAGGTCCCAGAATTCACTGACTAGCCAAGTATCCCACAAGTGCCTGTAACTCTGGCTATGAGGGAATTCAATACCCTGTACTCACACATATGTGCACATATATAACAACAGCAGCAGCAGCAGCAGCAACAACACAAAAATATATAAGGGAAAACTTACAAAACTTATAAACATGTTGACTTAATTGAAGACTATCTCTTAATACTTAGGCTAAGCTTGTTAGGTTTCATATTGAAGACATCAAAAAGATGCTGGAGATTTTGGTTTTATATCAAATCCAACTTCAATCTGGAGGAAGTGGCTAAATGGATCAAGAGTGGTGCAATGCAGACTGGAGGAGTCAGGCTGCCTTTTAGAGAGGTGAGAACCATGGGATATGTAGTTTAGGTTAGTTAATGAAGGGGTCCATGGGTTTCAAGAGACCAGTACAGGCATCTGAAGTAATAATCAGGGAGGGTTGGAAGACTTAACAGTTTATAGGTAATAAATATGCATTAAGGGGCGGGGACTTTACAGAGAGTTTGCAGTTTACACACTAGGTAAAGATGTTATACTGCTGTTCAACCACAAGGCTGCTGCTTGATGAATCAATCCCATTTGTCTTGAAACACTCTCTGATGTCCTCTGCTCAGTTTTCTGGGGACTCAGGCCATTTCTCTTTTCCATGTCCCACCCTTCCTCCATTCCAATGGCTAAAGGACTGACTGCTGGGCCACGGAAAGCCACAGAGACCTGACTGTGGGTACCCACTCACTACTGCTTATTAAATAGTTTGAACATCACCTTTGACTTGAATGGATTTAGTAAAATTAGGTTCAAAATACCATTTCTCCATTCTCGTCTCCTTAGCTTTCTGAGAAATGAAATTATCAGAAAGCCGAAGCAAGACAAGGCAGGGATTTATCAGACGTGCTGCTCTAAAGGATGAGAACTCCAAGTGGTCGCCAGAAGGCTAAGATTTTTCCATCATCAATATATCAGGCTTACATGTCAGCTTTGGAATTTAGATTAGGAAAATGCCAATTCTGCTTTCTGCCCAGCGAGCTGCGCCCATGGCTGTAGCAGGTCAGTTACCATAATATTAAAGCTGCTTTGCGTTCCCCTTTTAAGTCATTTTGTCTTTGGATTTGAACCTCTAGAACAACAAACGCCTGTCTGAATTGTTATAATAATTTCAGAGTTTGAATAGCATGGACTCACATTATTTGTTTCTTACTTAAAATGATCAGGAAGCACTTTAAGCCGGAGGGACAAACGCTAGGCACTGACACACTTTTCCCTCCTGCGTTGTGAGTTACTTTGAATAAGTTTCTGTTTCCTTGTGGCCTGTTTCCCTTGAAGTCTGAGGGTGATACTTGGAGGCGATGCCTTTGTGTTCTGAGACATGGCATCTTTTTTATTTGTTTGTTTGTTTTTGTCCTTTGAGGCAGGATTTCTCTGGGTCACCTTGTCTGTACTGGACTCCCTTTGTAAACTAGGCAGGCTGGCCTCGAACTCACAGAGAACTGCCTGCTTCTATGTTGGGATTATAGACGTTGTGTCACATCACTGCACCCAGCCGAGACACTAAATCTTTTTATTTCCTTTTTAAAAATTTATTATAGTTTATTCAGATTATACCAGATTGTTATCCCCTCCCTTGTATCTTCCTATTCCCTCTCTCTCCCATCCTATTTCCCCTCCCTAGGCCTCTGACAGAAGGAGACCTGCTCCTTCACCATATGACCACAGCCTATCAGGTCTCATCCTGACAGCCTGCTTTCCCTTCCTCTGTTGGCTGCCTGGTCTCCCCACCAAGGGGCAGAACCCCGGGTGGATCTGACCTCAAGTCACCTGGCCAATACTCAGAGACACTGCATCTTAAATGTAGCAGTCCACAAGCAAGTGGCAAAGCCCGGATGCTGTAACTCACACTTCCTCACAGCAACACATATGAAAGTACTAAACACAGCATAATTTTTGAGATGATTGGTACAGGAATGATGCTGAGCTTTAAAGGAATTTATCACCTATATTTTAATAAAGCTATAATCAAAGAGCTTTTGGTGTAATTTTACTTTAATGTAGTAAGAAAGTGATATGATTAATTACTGTTTTACAGAAATGAATGTGCAGATACACTATTAGGTATGTATTGTTTTGTTTTACATTCATACCACACTCAAAAAGCAGATCTGAGTATATCAGGGGATGATAAAGATAAGTAAAATAGGTGGGTGATAACACAGAAAAAAAAAACAACTTTGGAATTACATTTGAAAATATTGAGATAAGCACACACATACATGGTACAAGAATAAAAAATATATTTTATGTATTAGTTATACTTTGAAAACCAAAGCAGCAACAACAACAACAACAAAAAAAGAAAACCAAAGAAACATATTTGAGGTAATTATCTTTATAAAGAAAAATAAATTTAGCTCATTGGTTTAGAGATTCATAGTCCAAGATGGGGCTAGCCATATTGGGTTGGCCCTGGCAAGGGTCATGTGTGCTGACATCATAGCGGAGGTGTGTGTATAAGAACTTATCTTACTAAACGGGAAGCCTGGGAGACAGTGATACCCTAAAAACCTTCCAAGGGCTCACCTCAAATGCCCTAAGAACCTTTCCCAAGCCCCCTTTTTCAAAGTTTCCACGAGCAACTGTCTCCATCTGAGCCACCCTGGAGACCCAAACTCAGCACACAAATAAGCCAAAGCACGCTTGGTGGGGGAGAGGGTGATGCAAACAGCATCTAAGGTGTTGAGGCAAATGTACTGGTTTAAATACTTAGCTTTTTAAAAGGAATTGTCACATAATTGTGTATATGTATAGGGTACAGTGTGATGATTTCATCTCTATATACGTTACAGAAAGACTAAATCAAAGTAATTAACAAACCAATTTCTTCATTGGATTGTTTTATTTATTTTTATGTGTGTGTGCCTGTACCACTTGCGTGCAGTACCTGAAGAGCCATAAGAGGACATTGGACCCCTGCAACTGGAGTTAGAGGCACTTGTAAGCCACTTGATGTGGGTTCTGGTCCCAGTCCTCTGCGAGAACAATAAGTGATTTTTAACCCCCAACTATCAATTCAGCTCATCAGGAACTTATTATTATTACATTTTATTGTGGTTATTTTTGAGACAGTCCTTTCTCTAGCCCAAGCTGGTCTGTAACTCACTATGATGCTGAAGCTAACTTGGAACTCACAGCAATCATTTTTTACCATCACTCTGGCATCGACTTGTTTCTTGTGGTGAGAATGCTAAAAATCTATTCTTTGCAGTTATGAAATATGAAGTGCATTATGATTAGCTATGGTCACCATGCAATGTGGTAAATCAATAAACAGAATCCTTCAGTGTAATTGAGATTTTTGTACCATTTGATTAAGGCTTTTCTGTATTCATCTCTTTTCAGCTTTTGTTAGCTGATATTGTTAGTCTCTGTCCTATAAAATCCACTTTTTTAGGGACCTCATGTTTATGAGATCTTACATTATTTAAGTGCCCGACTTAGCCTGCTCACTATACTATCTCCTACCACAATCCAAGTTTTGTTGAAAGACATTGTGTTCATTTTAAGACATTCCACAAATGCCATCTTTTCCCTATTTATTGTCGATAGAAATGCAATCTTATGAGTTAGGATGGATGAACATGAAATATAGATACATAGGTTACATACTCATTGCGGTCCCAGTAGATACAATGACCAAAGTAGAATGGCTGCTCATTTTATTTTTAATCATTAATTCATCTCTCTGTCATTTCCTGGAATCTATACAATGGATGTTTCTATGTCCCTGTCAACACCCGCTCTCACTCATATTTGATGAGAGCTGTTCTGACTTGGAGGGAAGTGACATCTCACTGTGTTACATTTCTCTGATGACTGGAGATGCTGGGGATATTCAGATGATTATTCATGCAGTCTTTGGAGGACTGTCCCCAGGTCAATTGTGTCTTTTTAAGTGGTATTGTTGGTTGTCTTGCTAAGGAGTCATTTGAGTCCCTTACATATTTTACACATTGGCCTCTTTTGAGATGCACATTTTACAGATGCTGCTTCTCATCCTGCATTCCTGCCTTTATTCCGTCAACTTTCCTTTGCCGGGTAGAATGTTTTGTATGTTTGTTTGTTTGCTGAGATGTTTGATTTTCTGAATTTTTGTTTGTACACTTTTGAATCCTAGCCATGAAATCATTGTCCAGAGAAATACCTGGGATTATTTCTGTGACGGCTGCTTTGTGCTGTGTCCACAGAATCTCTGCAGCCCAGTATCAAACTTTAAAAAATTATAGTAATAGTAACATTGAAGTATATTTTGAAATAAGAAACTGTGATGCCTCCAGCTTTTTGGGTTTTGCTCAGGATTGCTTCGGCTTGTCTCCACTGCTCCCATGTTGTACCATTTACTTTTCATAACATGGTGTAGTAGAGTGACAGTCATATCACTACTTTATGGGCAAAAATGAAATAATTAGTGAAATTAACTTGCTCAAGGTCCAATGTGCAGTAATTATAGAACTTGGGTTTTCACCCAGACAATATTACAGCTAAGTTTGTATTGCTTACCATTTATACATTTTGAATAAGTCAGGGTTTGGGACTCCATATGTATAAGGGATTTTCAAGTACCAAGCCCCTTCAGTTATTAAAAAAAAATCATCTATTTCTCTAATTGTTCAGAGGTCAGTTTGGGAGATAAGTTCCTGACAGATCTAGAATAAGAATGACGTTTTTAAAGAGCTCCTTGTTGAGCTAAGTCTCCAGAGATAAGAAAGATTATTTTGACTCTTAAAGTTTTTCCACTGACAGAATTCTGCCTACAAGTGGGCAAGCTTGGAAGCTGTCAGAATCTATGGCCAAACTCTGTCAAGACAGGGTAAACAAGTCCTCAATAGTTCCTGTCTTGCAAATATGTTTGTCAGATATAATGGGTCAGAAGGCTGAAGAGAGTGCTCCAACGTTTGGAGCGTTTTGGGTGACTGCTCAGGTAGCGACTCTCTGTCATCTTCTCATTTGGGAAGCTGCTAACCTGAACTCCCTGTATACTCAGGTAATTAATTTTATTCCTTCTCAAGTCTCTGATGTGGTTGAAGAACAGATAGTTTTACAATTAAGCTTGGTTGTTTAGGGGTAAAGATGTTTTAAGTTGATAATGACAAGATATGGTAGATAATGATTTACATTAAGAATTTTAGACACACCAAGATAAAAAAGATGTTTCTTCAAGGCTGCCAAATACAAATAGCCCAAAACACTAAGAATGTAACATTTATATAATTCCTGATTGTTTTGTGGTCCTTCTTACTGTATGTAGTTTAGTGCATATATGAGTAATAATATAAATATATATGTAAAAGTAAAAAATATAATAAAAGAGAAAAAAGTTTTTCCTTGTGGTGAGGGATGAGGAATAGAGTGAAATTATGCTATGCATTTGTGAAGGCATGTTCGGTGAGAGCTGTGAGCAAATCTTGTGGGAAGCTGGAAATGTGACTGTCAGTCTTCTCTCATTACATTTACAACTATATATAGTTACACACACACACACACACACACACACACACACACACACACACACACA
>OU015753.1:80489724-80510870 GCA_907169655.1 Acomys percivali
ACACACACACACACACACACACACACACACACACACACACACACACACACCCCGTACTTATCTATTGTTAAGCCTTTGAAGTCTCTCTCCTACTTGGCTATTGTAAGTAATGCCATCATGAGTACCTGCACATCCACATTTGACTAGATGTTTTCAGTTCTTCTGGCCACACACCTAGTGAGTACAACTGAAGAGTCATAGTTTAGAAATAAGAAAGAAGAGACTCAGATAATTTTTTTTGAAGAATTGCCATTCTGTTTTCCACAGTTGCTCTGGATAGTATTTCAATAGTACAGGTTTAAAATCATTACACTGTAATCATTTCTGGCCTGATGTTATTTAGTGACTAAGAATGAAAAATTAAGCACCCCAGAGCCAATCTCAGCGGGCACTTCTATGGGCGGTGAGTATGCAATCAGGGGCTACAGGACTGGTGTGAGGTGAGACCCTGTAGGTAGGAGTGGGGTCTGAGGCTCACACTTAAGCTTCTCCAGCTGGGATTGGGGAAGGCTGAGACCGAGCTGTCTTTCTCAGGCCAGCTCTTATCTATATTACTAATGCAGCTGTTTCTATGCCGTTATACAACAACGATCAAAATGATATGGAGCTGTGAACTTGAGTGAAGCACGGAATGCATTATTTGCAAACATAATCTTCCTTGCCATCAGGCACTACATGGAATTAGGCACTACAGTCTCTCCTTTAAAAGGGAAGTAGAGGCCAGTGCAAGTGACTGGGCTTGCTGTGAGATGAGGTAAATGATCTTGAACGGGAACCTAGGTCTCTCCATTCTAACAATAATTTCTCTTGCCATTGCAGAAACAAATAACTTTGATGGTTTTATTAAATGTTTCCATCAATCACTTATGCCCCAACTTTGACCTTGGCTTAACTGAGCTTTGCTGTTGAACTCTAAGGGATAATAGCTAAGGGATTTTTGGAGTCCCTTCCAAAAGTCACCGATAGCATGCTGGGCAGGCTGCAGAGACTCTATGATTCTGTCTTTCTCCTGGGAGGCAGGTGCATGAGGATTCTGTTATTGCTTTTCATTTAACTCCATGCTTCTGTGAGGCCAGCTGTGGTCTTGCTGAATAAGCCCAGTGCAGGCTAATGATAGTCTCTTTTGCCTTTATAGCAAGCACCATGCAATAGCAGCCAAAATGATACGCATTGTGAACTTGAGTGAAGTACGCTGTGTGTTATTTGCAAACATAGTCTGTGTTCTGGCATCACCAGAGCCCCTTCCCCTTCATGGTTCATTTCTGCTTTCCTGACATTCGAGTCTAAAACTATATTTAGAAGCAAGCAGTAGTCAGTTGAGTGAAGAGGAAGTCCTCAGAGTGGGAGAGAATCTGTGCCAGGTATATATGACAAAAGATTAATATTCAGAATATACAAAGAACTAAAAATTCAAGGAATCAAGAAAACAAACGACCCAATTTAAAAAATGGGTTCTAGGTCTGAACAGAGAGTTCTCAAATAAGAAATAAAATGGCTCAGAAATATATTAAAATTAAAATCCTTAGCATTCAGGGGAATAGGAACACAAACGCTTTTGAGATTTCCTCTCACCTCTGTCAGAATAGCAAAGATGGAGAAAACAACTGACAACCAGCGCTGGTGAGGATTCTGGGAAAGGGGAACCCTCTTCACTGCAGGTGGGATTGCAAATTGGGTGGCGCGCTATAGAAATCAGTGTGGAGAGTTCCCAGAAGGCTAAAAGTAGATCTATGATCCAGATATACCACTTACCATATACCCAAAGGAATCAATATCTACTACAGAGATAATTGTTCAGCCTTGTTCACTGCCCCTCTACTCACAGTAGCTAGGAAAGGGAAACAAGCTAAATGTCCTTTAGCTGACTAATGGATTATGAAAGTGTGGTACATATACACACAGTAGAATTCTGTTCATCTGTAAAGAAAATAAGATAATCAAATTTGAAGGTAAGTGGATGGGACTAAAACGTATTATACTGAGTCAAGTACACAGACCCAGAAAGACAAATACGGCATATTCTCTCTTATTTGTGGCTGCTAGATTTTTGAATATGGATAGATTTTTTTCCAGAATTGTACAGAGATGACTAAGAGACTAGGAGCTAGACAGATAGCTTGGTAAGCAGATAGGTAAATAAGGAAAGGGGCCAAAACTAGGCAATAAATGTGTTAAATTTCCAAGATGACTGTCTTTTTCCTTACCTTTCTGACTTGAGACAAAAGCCTGGCAGCTTAAAGCAAAGATTGTATAGGCTTTTTTCCCTCCTGAACAAGTTCGAGCACTGATTAGGGCATGATACACAGCAGCTGTGGGCTAATTGGCCATCTTTCTTCAAAGGGACCAACACTAGAGTAGGGAAGGAAAAGTCTTTAGAGGCTTAAAACAAAATATAACACACAAGCAAACAAACCTCCAAAACAACACAACACAACACAAAACAAAACAAAACACAAAACAAACAAACAAACAAACAAAAAACCAAGAAGAGATTGGATTTTTTTTGGCATTCCTAGTTTTCCCTCTGCTTTTTCTCCTTTTTTCCATCCTCCCACCATACAGAAGATCTTTTTTTCTCTGAATATCTGCTGTGTGTATGTTTTCCAATCCCAACAAATGCCTTTCTTCCACTGTTGATTCTGCTTCTGTCCACGAGAGATTTCTCTCGTGCTACCTCTGGAGCTCAAGGTTTTCCCTGACTTTTAAATCTTTAGCTGGCAGGGTAAATGAACCTTATCAAGACCCCCAGACTGCATCACAACCAAATCTTTATAACTCTAAGAGAGAGACATGGACAGATGGTGCTTATCCCAGTCACCTCTCATCTGCCTCTCTGGCCTGTACTCCACCCCCTCCTCCCCCGCTGACCATGCTGTTAAGGCATGGATGACATCCACTGGTTTCCTTTTCTGTGCCAAACATATGTGAGACCCTGGGGCAGCACCAGGGTAACATACAGACAGAAGAAATAGAACTGAGAGAGAGATGGAGGGAGCGGGGAAGAAGAGAGGAAGAGAGAGAGAGAGAGAGAGAGAGAGGGAGAGGGGGAGGAAGAGGGAGAGAGAGAGAGAGAGAGGGAGGGAGAGGGAGTGGGAGAGGGAGAGAGAGAGACAGAGAGAGAGACAGAGAGAGAGACAGAGAGAGAGACAGAGAGAGAGAGAGAGAGAGAGAGAGAGAGAGAGAGAGAGAGAGAGAGAGAGAGAGAGAGAGAGAGAGAGTGTCTGGCTCCAGGCAAACAGCTATGCACTTTGGTTTGGAGAAAGTATATCAGCATTACAAGGCCCTATGGGGTACAGAGTTTCAGAGAAAATATAAAATGCATTTTCTGGATCCAGGTTGAGTATAAGAGGACTTAAATGTATTTGTAACAGAAAGGTTTTCAGTGTAGGACAATTCCAGAGCACTTGAAACAATCTCTGTGGAGCAGGCAGGAAAAGGAGCCCCTCTGTAGATCCTAAGATCCTAAGGGAGGAAAAGAGAGGACTAAGGAGCACAGATAATCAGTAGACATTACTTTACTGCATTTACCGGGAACTCCTTTGATTAAACAATGTGAAGCTCTGTTTTGTGTAGCAACCTTGGTTACATAAACATTTTCTTCAGCTACTGCAGTATCAGTGAGGTATCAATCATTTCAGCACAACTGCTGTTTTCAAATAGCACCGTGTGTGCTTCGTTTCTTGCCCCTCCCCCTTTCACTCCTGCAGGGCACAGAAGACAGACATGAGGGCATGGTGTCCAGTCACTAAGGGTCCTTCTTTCTTTTTGTTTTCCTGGATTGGGTTCCTCTGTTATAGCCTTAGCTGTCCTGGGACTCACTCTGTAGATCAGGCTGGTCTCAAATTCATAAAGATCTGCCTGCCTCTGCCTCCCAGTGCTAGGATCAAAGGCATGAGCTACCATCATCTGGCCTGCCTGGTATATAATTTATTTTTTCATTTTGCAATTTTCAAAATGACTCACCTCCTGGTTCTGCTCTGAAGATGAGCAGCACCCATTCCTGTCCTTTGTCTCCTGGGTTCTAAGATATGCCTTCAATAATTACTGAACCCTTCCTAATGCAGGGCCAGGTACGTCCGCTTCTTTTCCACCCTGGAGGTGGGATCAGCTATTTTCTCAAAGAGCCCAAGTTTCTTCTGGGAATCATCTGTGTTTAGAGAATATAATGAGACTGTTTGGAAGCCAAGCATTTTCTCTAGGACTGATCGCCATGGTCTATTTCAAAATTCTTAACAATATTGCTCTTATTACAGGCCTTAGCACCAACCTAGCATAATTTAGACTAGTGATTTTCAGCTTTTCTTTTCTTTATATATACTTATCAGTACAGTATACTCATGGCACTCGATTATTATAGATACGTTTGTTCATTAATGAACAATACACAAAGTATTATTACATTAATTCAAATTATTAAAAGGTTATCTCAAAATTGAAATGAGGCTTATATAATCTTTTTGTGTCCCACTTAACAGGTATTGTGGAATGTAAAGATTTGGTCTCCAGTCCAGGGAAGGCTGGTATAGACTATGAAGGTCAATGTCACAGACTATACTTTTTAGACTACAGTCATTCTTTCACTTGCTCATCTTTCTCACTTTATATACTGAATATGTAATGGTGATTCACTTTTTATTTGACAAAATTGTGCAGTGATGACTATTCTTAGTCAAAATGTTGTTTAGACCTGTACATCCATACTCCTGCGTGTGGCTGATGTAACTATTCTGCTTAAATGCAAACATGCAAATGATAACAAGTAAGAAGCCACTGTTAGTCTCTACGCAACAGCACTACAGACTATAAGAGACCTGTCAATCTTTCAAACATGCCTCTTACATTCAGCCAAGAGCTGAAGTTCATATAGTCCTGGGAATTTAACACATGGAACTTTTGTTTAAAATTAAACTTTGACTTCTTACCTGAAATAAACGGTTGATCATTCCTATATAATTTTTCTTCTCTTAAAGGGTTTCTCACTTTCTCCTTACAAGCATTGAGCAAATTAGGCTCAGGCACAGAAATCAATTGGAATAGTCAGTGGTGGTAGCTGTTGTTTTTAATCCATGTAGGAAATGGAATTATATAGAATGTTCTCCAAACTACATTAATGATGAACAATTTCATAACACTTTGACTTTTGATTACTTTAACAAATTTGTCTGTGTCTAAGGCTTGTGAGGCAAATATGGTTATTATACCGTTCTCAGTGGAAGAAATTCAGACAAATTTAAACAACCTCCAATAGGCTAAGAGTGTGAAATGACAACCTGAATAATTTCTCTTTGCGTTAGAAAACTTTCCATAGTGTGTGACCATTATAAAAGTCTAAACACACTCCAGTATATAAGCAGCATGCTTCATAACCTTAAAAAATCATCTGCCCCTTCACATGCTCGAGAAGAAATCCCAAACAGCATGGAGAATTTATTACACAAACATTAACTAGGTAACTTGAGTCATTTCTCTAGTGATTTTAAAGAACGGCTCCCCAGTCGTTCTTCTGATTCAGAAACCAGTTTCTGAATAATTACCAATACAAATCCAGGAAGCTAGCATTTTCTCAAAGAAACCCATTCTCTTGCTCCTTTTCCCCCAGTTTAGAAAATGGTTTTCTCTCTGTGGAAATATGGGCCAATATTTACGACTGTGAAGGAGACACGAAGAGGGGTTGAAATGGACAACACACGCACAGGTACACAGAGTCAAAACTACTTCTGGAAAAACATCTCTTTGGACGCTCCTACTATGAGAAGGGTATATACGTATGGGCAGAGAAAATCTGTCATTACTAAGATAATCTGAATTAAATGTATTTTTTTTCCAGAGGCAACACTTTCCATGTGAAGTGTAACCCCCATGGTTTCTTTCTTTCTTTCTTTCTTTCTTTCTTTCTTTCTTTCTTTCTTTTTTCTTTTTCTTTCTCTTTCTTTCTTTCTTTCTTTCTTTCTTTCTTTTCCTTTCTTTCTCTTTCTTTCTTTCTCTCTTTCTTTCTTTCATTTTATTATCCCAGAGATTGTCTATCCCAATTCATTACATTTTGCACTATTGCTTGGGTATATTCAATTCTAAACACTGGTCTCCATGGGCTCTCATTCTCTTGACTAGAGGCCTGACACAATATGCTCACATCTACTAAAATATAAATAATATAAATTGTCCTTGCAGGTTATGTCAGTGGCAGAGCACATGAAACCTTGGCATCAGGCTTTGGCTTCATAAATCATTAGTACCCAACCATTCCATCCTGTACTCTTAAGTACAAAATTCATTAGGACAAGTGGTTATGGTCAACCATTACAGCCTTATTTTATCTAAACAAACAAACAAATAAAGTAACTAACGTCTTTCATTGGCATGCTTTGCTTATATAAAGGGTATTTTACAAATCAAGTCACTAAATTTATAAAAGAATACTTTTTAAATTTTTTTCTTTTTTTCTTTTCTTTCTTTCTTTCTTTCTTTCTTTCTTTTTTTTTTTTTTGTCTTCTCATTTTACCAAACACAAGAAAATTCAAGCTTCACTTGGTAACCCTTGCTAAATTGCTTTTCTGTACTGTGGAAAGGGTGTGTCTGCCAGCCTGCCAGTCTATCTATCTAGATTTCTCTTCAAAAAAGAAAAAAAAAAAAAAAAAAAGGAAACAAGACCTTGGGAACATGTGGAAACACTAAGCCAATGCTATACATTAACAGCTTCCCAGGCTTCTAGGGGGAGGTGGGTTTAGAAAGCAGCTTAGCACTTGAAGTTGGAGGAGGCCGCTTAGGCAAATGCAGAGGGACCAGTGACTGCCTGCCTATTTCTCCACCTATTCTTCCCATTTCATTTCAAGCTATTGCAAGAAAATTTCTAATACTTTTAGACAATGGATTCATTGAAAGGTTATTTTCAAGACTACGTAAATCACAGAGATGGCTAAAACGTTTATTTCTGACATGTATTGTAGCTTGCATTAATTCACTTGAGAGAACTCAGTAATTAAGATTATTATCGTAACACTTTACGACTAAATCATGTGTTTAGTCATGTTAATTTACTACTCTCTTATATGCTAAAGGACTTGGTCCAGAATCAGGTGGATTAATTTAACTGTGTTGTGGTTTATCAAATCACGTGGAACATCTCTGCCAGTCCGCTGTTTTTCTGCACCCAATTATATATGGAGTCAATTCTTCTCACTGTACTTTATATTATTCTCCTTCGGCTTTTAGCTTGGGAGATATGATCATGAGAAACTTAAAGAAATGCATTTCATATTCACTTCTGGCTGTTAGCAGCAGTCCATAAAACATTCAGCAACCGCATGTCGGCAGGGGCGCTACAGTTCTTCAAACCATTTTTTCTTTCAGTCTTTAGGTTCCTGGGGAAACTGATGAAGGGACTTATTTGATTAATGTTACCCAAGCTTTCAGCAAAAGTCACGTGTGTCTGCTCACTAGAGACGGCACACAGACTTCAGGAAACCGATTAAGGGCGGGCACAGGACCATACTCTTCTTCCGTCTGTCGCTCAGCTCTGCTCCAGTGATGGAGCACTGAATGTTGCCTGCTTCCAACACTGCCTCTTTGCTCCAGCACTTGCTAACCCTGAAGGCCTTTGTGATTATGACTCTTTCCCAGACCAGTCAAAGAACTGAACAGCGAGCGTCTGTGACATCACAAGTCCGGGTTTAAAGACGGAGGAAGTGGTGAGACCCATTGTGACTGTCATTCTCAGACTGTCTTGTCCCAGACTTGAGCATTTGTTCAAAACCTAGCCCTGTCCTTGGTGAATCGGCAATGTGGCCCTGGTCTTAAGATGCTGGCTGGGCTGTCAGTGATGCATTAGGAGGGAAAGCCTGGGAAGCAAACCACAAAGGCTTTTGTCCTTTAAGCTCGGAGATTGGCTCTTAACACATAGTGTATCTTAATTTAAATCCAAATGGGATCAATTGCGGATCACATTTCTTTCCCTTCCCCATCCATCCTATAGAGCCCTTCTTTAAGGGAAAATGATTAGGTCTAGACCTGCACCCTGGCTGTGCTGGTGGTATTTGAAGCCGAAAAGTCACTCAGCGATTATGAATGGGAGGGCTTTGGCGGATTTACACAACTCAAGGATAAAAGGGGTTTATGGAAGTTCCGGTCATGTGCTCCTTCCTTCTCCACCTCAGCAAGCAATCACTCATTTTCATCTCTAATAGTGTATAATATCAGACATTTTAAACTTTTCCTCTCTGAGGCATTAGTGCAGTCCCAGTGGGGTACAGAAATTTGGGGTTTTAATAGTTAGCAGTCATATAATTTTTAAATTACTAGTCAAAAGTAGTAGGGACAATTTTTATTATTAAAAGTTCAAAAACAAGATGGTTAAGAATAATAGATAGTGATGTGTCTTCCTAGGCAGCTAGGATAACAACCTTGAGCATTTAGCTTATGTTGTTTAATTTCTCTAAGATTTATCTGTTAATTGAACAAAATAAATTTTGTTTTTCCCCAATGTTATTGGTTATTTATTGAGTTTAATAAAATATGGTCCTGGAAAGGCACAGGTGTGTAAAAACTATCCTCTCTCTTCGTGTCAAATCTTTGGGGATGGAGGCAAATACTAGATGTGACCAAGAAGCATTTGGTTTGAAGAAAGTTCATCAACAGATTAATGGCATGAATTTTATATTTTCCTGGAATTGCTTCTTTTGCCAATAACCATGTTATATTCCTACCATTATTCACAATGTGGGTTAAATTTCTTAGAATAAATGTGTCAAGATACTAGTCTTAGCAGTGCCAGATAATATTATTCTGTTGGCCCAGCAGCCAGACTCTCAGTCTCTCCAGGACAAGCTACTCACTCATAAAATGGAGATAATGCTGTGCTATTTCACAAAGTCATTGGAGAGGTGCGATGAGGTATTACACAAAACAACGCAATTGTTATGTCAAATTAAACAAAGAGTTAAAGGTGTGCATACCTTAGAATATCGAGAAATTGAATCTTAAAATATTTCCAATGCATCAGGCAATTCTGCATGTTCCGATTTTCCTTTATGAGGAAAATAAAGTGTTAATGAGCATGAATGTGAGGATGTCCAGTCTGTTATTTAAACACCTTTTGCTATGAATCTTTCAATATTGATTATACACAAGAGTTCTCAAATTTGCATTTTGATATACTGTCTGTTCTCCAGTTTATTATAGCAAATATTTAATGGTATAATAAACATAACCCTGAGCTGAGAATTAAAGTATTAAATTAGAAGTCCCAATCTATGGCTGTGTTATTGTTTGAGTTGTAGAGCATTCTTCTGGAAAGAAAACAAATAAGACTGATTATAATTTTATGTTTTTCACTAACTGGAAAGAATAACTGACCCCAGTCTAGGCACAACATATACACAAGGTGTTATATCTGGCACTCAGCAGTGTACACCAGGGACAGCAGTGAAGGAGTTAGAACTGCAGTAAATTCAACTTTCTGGAATGTGGAACTCCTTCAGATAATAGAAACTTTCCTGGCATTTCTTTCATGTGAGTTATTTATATAGGAATAATAGCCATGATTCTCTGCCTTCTCATGGGTCCTGGGAGGCGGGAGCCTTCTGAAGAGCATGTAGATGTGTCTGCATGTGGGCAGAGCTGCTGCCAAGAGTGACGGTGTTGAGCTAGATACTTGGCAAAGGTCCAGCTGCAGAAGATTCCACTTTTAAAGACTTAAAAAAAATGATCAGTCCCAGTGCAACATGATGAGCAGGGGTTGGTGAGTGGGAGGGGGTCCCCTTTTCTGAGGAATAGGGGAAGGTGGGCCTTGGAGGAGGGGAGGGGGCTATGACTTGGATGTAAATTGAACAAATAAATTAATAAAAGGTGAATTGAATATGAACATGGCATAAATACATGCTTTGGTCAGATCCAAGTGGCCATTTCCAAGGCTACAGGCATTATGTGGTCTAAATAATTCAGAATAGATTTGTGTAACAACATAAGGTCCTAGAACAAAAAGCAACAACCATTTCTAGCTAGAGCTATACTTCTTACAAAATGACTGCATAGGGAATATTTAGAAGCCTCAGCCATATTTTTATACTCTGAAAAACTGGTATGCATTATTTGTTATTTTGAGTCATGAGGTGTTATGATATCTTTAATGTCTTAGCAGAATTCAGTTATACATATTAGGCCTTCAAACAATGTATAAGATATATTCAGATGCTTATTAATTTAGTAAAATGCAATTAAAAAGTAGGTGGCTTGAGATGGAGCTATATTAGGTGGCCAACAGAGAGAATGTAGTGTATGAGTTAGCTGGGGGCTGTGCATAGCATATCCTGATTTTCTTGTCTCCTCTCATATTTCTCCAGCAGTCTAATTTCAATTTCACATGTTCCCACACTGTCATTTGGAACTTATCGAGCATGACAGACTTTGTTGAAGAGAATAATCCCAAAGGACACACAGGCATTTCTTTGGCTCCATCAACCTATCAACTTAAATCTAAATTATTTTTTTATAGGCATGTTATATAACAAACAGTCTAGCAGTCACATATTTTCTGTGATATATTTTTCATTTGGTAATCTAGGGTGGTTTAAGGGGTGTATAGAATTCTTTGTTTAGTTTTCGTACTTTATGAGCATTGTGCAACTATATAGAAGAATTGAAGACAGGATCAGCAATCTGAGATGCTAAGAGGAATCCCGATCAATGGTTCTCAACCTGTGGGTCATGACCCATTGGATGGGCTATCAAATGACCCTTTCACTGGGGTCTCATATCAAATATCCTGCATATCAAATATTTATGTTACAATTCATAACAGGAGCAAAGTTGCAGTTATGAAGTAGCAACAAAATAATTTTATGCTTCGGGGTTTACCACAACATGAGAAGCTGTATTAAAGGATCACAGCATTAGGAAGGTTGAGAACCACTGATATAGATGAAAAAAGTACATTTTCCTTCATAAGGCCTCCTAAAGGACAGGTGTGAAATACCAAGAAATTTAGCATATTAACATTAATGAGGCAAAGGGGCAGTTTTCTAGATGTGGTAGAAAAAATAGCACTGGAATGAAAAACTCTAGTGTTTAATCTAAATGTATGTACATACCTTTATAGGTGACAAAGGAAAAGCAAGCAAAAGGTGACAGCAATATTCTTTCAGTAATTTCAGACACAAAACACTTGTGTTTTAAATCTATGTGATTTTTAAACACAGCCAACATCCTGGCACTTGTAAGAGTTTCCTATGAGGAAAGAAAAGATGTGAAAGAAGTTTCTAAGTGAAAAGAACATGGTTAAACGCACACAAGGATTGCGGGTAGCTGGATTCAAGCCAGCATCTCCTAACTTTTCACAAGTCACTCAGCTGGCAAAGAAACAGCCGTCTTGCTTATTGGCACTTCTTTGCACATTGCATCATTTGCTTACCTTCTCTGAAATTTAAAAGGTAGTGGTAGGTTTTCCTGTTTTCTTTAAAGACGCTAGAATGTGAGATGGATGTGTGGTAAAAGAAGATACGTTGACTGATCTTTTTCTCAATAAAGTAGTTTGAAAACAGAATATACTATACTCCAACTGCGCATCAGGATTGTCATTTTTTTTTTCATCCAGAGACATTATACCTTTCTTTCATTCTTGTGACATGTGTGCTCCCTTCATACTATTTCTCACAGCTGTATTAAGCTAACTTTATGTGTGGTTTCTTTATCTTTTCATTTACTCTTTTCTCTTCCATCATCTTCAGCCTTTTGTATACAACTTTGTTTTCAGTGCTGCTGTGACAATGATGTATACAACTTGGAAAGATGTATCACCTCTCTGTTACAAACTCCCAGTACCTGTCCATCAGAGGTGGACGAGCCTGTCATTATTACTCTGACTTTGATGTTTGGGATTGGTTTAGGCTTCTTTAGTTGCTTATTATATAACAACTTGTGAGTCTGGTATTTGTGGTGTGTCTGGTCCTACATACAGCTATTAGATTAAAAGCCCTTAATTTTGTTCCTTAAACACACACTCGCTTCAAATAGCCTTTATTCTTCCAAGGAGAAATTAGAGGAAATCACTTTGAAAGTAAGGAAATTGTCAGTTTTACCCTGTTATGTTACCATGTTTCGCTCTAAAGGGTTTGAAGAAATATTTCATATAAATATTCATTCTTATGATTGTTATTACTTTTAGAGTATTACCTCTTATACAATTTCAATAGTGTCATGTTAGCTTTCTATTAATTTTTGTCTTTTATTCATCCAAATCAAACATTATTTTGGTCAATATTGGTCAATATTCATCATCATTTTCTGCTAACATTTGTGTTGTTGTGTTGCACACCTGCATTTGGTAATGTATTAATCTTGAAGGCAATCCAGCCTAAGAATCTACTTGAATAACCTTAATTAATTTTTTATACTTGCCCTTGCTAACAAATTTGATTATCATTCATTCACCTTTTTCTCTCCTGCCTAGATTTTTTTTGTTGAAAATTTTGCTGTTTATTTCTTCTCTGTATTGGTTTTGTATATTTCATGAACACAACTTTGAAATTAAACAGATTCTACTTTAGTCTTCTGTATATGAACTATGGACAGGAGCTAGTATGCCCCTGTGGTATTTATATATTCTTAAGTGAAAGGAGCCAGGGATGGTCAAAACTGTGGCAATAGAACTTTCTTCCCTAAGTTTATTTCCGTAATAACCTTAGAAATTTAACTGTCTCTTGACCACTTTTGTTTTCTTCTTGATGTACTATTTCTTTGCCTTAAGGGCAAATGTGAATTTTTTATTCTATTTTCTTTGTTTATGCTAGATAGCAGTTGTAGTCCAGAATATGTAGCTCGAATCTCCATTTCATCTCTGTGATACTGGTCAGATTTAAAAATTAAATTTGTTTTCACCTTTTCAAGGATGAGAGAATCTCTTTCTGGTTTCTTCATTTGTAGATAAACATCGGTTTCTACTTTTGTCTTTTAGCCTGAATATGTAACATCTGAAATGTTAGTGCATGTTCTGACCTGTTTATGGAAGCTCGATCTTTACTTAGTGTACCAGTTTACTGAATTGTATATTGGAATATTTATTATCTCTCTAAATATATCTACCTATCCGTCTTCTATCTTGATAATCATTTGTAATTAATTAATTTACATATAATGTTTTCCTCTTTCATTTCTTCTGTTAGTACAATTGTAAAATCTCCTTTTGTCTCAGTTGAAGACATTTTAATTTTCATTATTTATAATTAAACATTTTTTTATCATTTTTTCTTTACATATTCCCTCAAGGAATCATTTTTGTTTTAAAAATTCATTTAAAGTCTATGTGCCTATTTGCAGGAAATATAGGTGACTATTAATGCAACTGGTGTTTAGGATGATAGTAGGGATACATACATAGGCACAGAGAGACAGACACAGACACAATGACATGCAGATACACAGACACACAGAAACACACACAGACACAAACACAAATACACACATATTAGAGTAAAATGGATTTCTAACTAGTTTAAATAAAACGATCAGTTATTTTTTAAAAAGTATTAATTGTTAATTTATTGGTGTGTTGTGTGTCTGTGTCTGTGTGTCTATGCATGTGGCATACCCTCCTGTGGAGGTAAAAGGACAAATTTCAGGAGTCAGTTCTCTCCTTTCATGAAGTAGGTCCTGAGATTGAACTGAAGTCACACTGGACTGGGCAGCTAATGTCGTACCCACTGAGCCTTCCCAAGCTCAAGCTCTCATTCAGAAGTACTATGTCCACACAGGACATAGAAGAGTCCATGGTGCACATGTCAACTGCGCCTCTTTTGAGTAACAAAACAATGACAATCACTACCCAGCCTGAGAGATTCAGTTCTCACAGCCAACAGTTAGAGAACTGTGGAATAACCATCTATATGTCTTGATTTCTGGAGGAATTTCTATAAACACTGGATTTTCCTGGTCTATGTACCAGGCTCATTGTGAGTAAGATCGCATGTTTGCCCTAGGAGACATAAGAGTCTAGCTACAGGTATTGTGAATAATTTTCACCTGTCCGTTTCCTACTGTCCTTCAAAACGTGTTTTGTGCAGATTTCTCCCTAACTCTCTAGATGTTTGAATAATGTATTTGATCCAATTCTCCCACAGGAGAACTCACCAGCAAATATTTATTGAGTGCGGACTAGATCCTGTATAGAATATAGATGCCAAGGAAGGAGTTGAGCCAGACATCATTTATATTTTAGGCAGAGCTCCATATTATATAATATAAGGTCATATGATGACATAATTTCTCCTTAGATAATGAGGATAGTGATGATAATGACTGACAGTACTTAATAAATACCACGACACCTAATGCAGGTTACAAAGAAAAAAAGAAAAATACAGAAAAGGGTGTTAGACTCAGTAATCTGCAACAACCATTATGCTATGTATTTATTTACTTGTTTATTTGTTTATGTACTTATTGCTTATTCACTTGTCATGGGCTAGAACCATGTTGCCCAACTGTCTTAAACTCCTGGCTTCAAGTTGTCTTCCCACCTTTACCTCCTAGTTCACTGGGGTTACAGTTGTGCACCATGTGCCCACTCTGGAGCTTTTTGCTTTAGTGAGATCACACATTGCTATTTACTCTGAAATAACCAAGATGCTGGAGGGACTTTAAGCCACATTATGCGAACAATGGACAAAGGGATTGGAGAAACAGAGTTGCTCATGATAAAGGCCAGTAGACTTGCATTCATCAATCCCTACACACCTCTCTTCATGCAAGGTGATGATATTCAGGATGAAATGCCTGTAATTGTTCTCTTCTTTAAATGCAAAGGCAATATTCACTGTTTGCTAGATACATCTTGTGCATGATGAGATGGTCCCAGCCTAAGAATGGGGATCAAGACCTTTTCCTGTTTATTATTCACCAAATACCAATGCCAATGGTAGGCTCGTAGGCTCAAGTTCTGTTTACTTAAAAGGATCCCAAAGCTATCATCAAACCCCAGGGAAGGCCTTTCACATTTGTTTCTGGTCAAAGCCAAATGTGAATGGTCTTTAATTTATTTGTTTACCAAGGAATAAATTATAGCTTTTCACACTAAGAATAAACTCTTTCCATCTGTCTCTTTTCAAAATTGTGCTATGCCACGCATGGGGCCCTTCTGAGCCACAGATAGAGTCACATTTCTTTCTACTAACCAAGAAAAAAAAGTCAAAAGCTAGCCATCAGAAAGTTAAGTATTTGTTATGGGTTCTACAAATGGAAAATATGGACACGAAATCAGTTTTTCTTTTTCTTGAAAATATGATCTGTCTATAAAATAGTAAGATGGGAATATAAAAATGATTTCAGTGTATGATAAATTCATAGCGCTCTACATCAATTTGGGGGAAGAGGTAAAAAAAAAATTGGAATTTTGGCTTGTTATCAAATTTAAATCATTACCAGACAAGATCATGCTAAAGCTGAAATACTGTGGTTTGGAGCTAGCTCAATCTACTCCAAATTACCCAACATGAGGTGGATTTAAATTCATTGAGCTTATATAAAAATTTATTCTTTTTTGGATTATTCTGACTGTTCACAGTGACCACACTCCAGAAGTGCCTGCTGTCTAGAAAGGGTGTTTCCCAGGTGCACATGGGCCACTTGTTGGCAGTAGACTCACAGGGATTTCTCTCCAGCTCTGGTTTTAAGTTTGACTCTTTTCTTAGTGCACCAAAGAGAGAAGCAGAGATGAAAGGGAAGAATACTTGGCTTCTCAACATCAAAAATGTTATGTGTATTCTTTTCTCTCTTTATCCCCTGAAGTATTTGGACCTATGAACTAGTTTATACTCAATACTCTAGTCAAAGTATCTCTGTTCATTTGTTGCTTTAGGTCCTCTTGGATCTGCTGCCTCTGTACAGGGTTGTGCAGGTTAGTGATGAAGATGCAGAAAGCTGGGAAGATGGACAGTGTGAGACGCCGTGTCACTGCTCCAGGAAGAGAGCCATTTACAGACTCATCCTTGGACAGAGCACTTTGGTCACACTCCACAAGTGTTTTGTATATTGGAAACCTTTAAAAATGCGTTAGCACTCAGAATATCCATCATCCACATGCAAATCTTCCTATATTACAGAAAAAATATTGTCTTTCTCCCTATGAACTGTACATTCTTCTGTTTCATATAAATGTTTAATTTTCCATTAAACCTTTAGAAGAATGCACCATGTAAGCAAAACAAGATGAATGCTCCTCCCTGTCCTTAAAAGTCTCATTTTCTTTATCTCCCACTACTGTTTTTGTCACCTGGCATTGACACATGGCTTAGAGCAGTGGTTCTTAGCCTTCTTTGTGCTGTAACCTTTTAATATATCCCATGTTTTTGGTGACCCCAACCATAAAGTTATTTTCATTACTATTTCATAGTTGTAATTTTGCTGCTGTTATGAATTTTTATGTAAATATCTATGTTTTCTGATGGTTTTAGTGACCCCTTTGAAAAGGCCAATCCCAAATGGGTCTCAACCACAAGTTGAGAACCACTGGTTTAGAGGACCACAAAATGTAACATTTTTTCCTGGATGAATGTAAATACATAGATGCTCAGTGCACTAGCCAATGTGCTGTATGAATGTGATGGATGCTGTCTTTGTCCTTTTATTTTCATCTCTTTCATTTGTGTCTGTCTTTGACATAAATAGGAGAGCAACATAAAATGGGGAAGCCACAGCATCTGCATTGTTGCATAGGCCAGTGGACAACAGTTCATATAAGAGTTTCCCCTTGGAGTTGTTTGATGCAAGTGCTTTTAAAAACTAGTCTCAGAGGACTTTGTAGGGCATGACTACAATGTGGGTGACCTTTCCAGCTGAATTTGTGTATGTGAGAAGTAAGATCTGGGCAATATGAACAGCATTTTACTATAAACAATGCCTTACACATCCTATAGCTCAAAACGTTTTATGTCAAATTACAAATGAATATGAATATAAGGGATTACAGAAAGCAACTGCTAAGCTATGTATCAACAGGTATAATAGTAAATTAAATTATTATTATATTACTGTAATGTTTCAAATTTTTCCCTTCTTAGGAAATAGATATAAAGTGAAAATTCTATAACATGTCATAAAAGCAGAAACCAAAATACGTTGGTGATGGGAAGCAGATGAAGAAACTGGAATAAAGGGATAGAAGTGGACTATAATAAAATGCAGAATGGGTAAGGCCTGGGAAATGGCAATACAGATGTCAGAGGAGGCACTGGCTCTGTGTAATCAGAGTCTGTGGGGCGGGTAGTTTGTACTGTGAAATCACGACATGAGTTTTACTTATGTTTCACGAGTTACTCATGCCTTTTTTGCCGTGCAAGTGAAAATCCCTGGCACATGTATACATATAGTTATAACTTATCTTTCATTATTTTTAAAATTGTTTCAAATAGCCCTCTACTCTCTTTTTACAGGAAAAAGTAACTGAGTAACTTGAAATAAATATGATTTATTTAACAAAACTTCAGACTCATTTTGCATCAGGAAAGAATAATTTGCTCTGAGTTTTCTCAGAGCTAATTTGACATGATTATGTGATTGCCTGATGATTGCCTATAGTAATCCATAGCCATTTTTGACTTTTCTTTATACCATTGGGAGAGTCTCCTATATGTTTATATTAATTTGTGTGGATTGAGCCTATTATTTGATCATACTTTAATATAGATGTAGTTTTACTTCCTGTGCAGCCACTGTTTTTATTCTTAAAGGCAGTCGAATGTTAAGACAAGTAATATCCTTTAAATAGGGAGCTTTATACAGTGTGATGTGCTAAAGTATGTGTGCTTAATTTTCCCAAGAGTCTGTAATGGAGGTGGGCTCATTAAAACCTAACATCATCTCACTGGGGACTTGTTGAACAGATAATTGACCATAGCCTTTATTATTTCTAATTCTGAAGTGTGGTGTGAATGCAATTTTTTGGATGTGTGAAACCTAAATTATACAATGTTCTGGGTACTCCTCACAGAAGCAATCCAAAGTAACAACTTTAAAAGTTAGTTTTAGAAAGGAGCAATTACTAACCAAGGACAATACAAATAGTAAACATAGAACCCCTACTCTGATCCCAATGGACAGGACATTCTCCACAGTTATGAGGAGAGCAGGGACTGACTCTGACATGAACTCTGGTGCCCCATATTTGACCACCTCCCCTTGGTGGGGAGGCCTGGTGGCACTCAGAGAAAGGATAAGCAGGCCACCAGGATGAGACCTGATAGGCTGTGACCATAAAGTGGGGGAGGAGGTCTCCCTCAGTCATAGACTTAGGGGAGGGGAGTAGGGTGAAAGTGGGAGGGAGGGAGGAATGGGAGGACACAAGTGATGGGATAACAATTGAGTTGTAATCTGAAAAAATTAATTAAATATAAAATAAAATAAAAAACAGACAGAAAAAAAGAAGGGAGCAATTGTTCAAAGTAAGAAGGATTATCATGAACACAACACTTCTTAAAAGTCCATAATGCATATTTCCAAATTCATATCGGATTAGAAATTTCATTTAACTACATAGCTATTTTGACTTTTTTAATGCTAAACATCTGCACACTTTCATCTATCTCAGAATAGTTTGTGAAAAAAAAATGTTTTTAGGTATCTGAAAAGTTCAGCTTACCAATTTTGTGATGTCATGTAAATTTTAGGCCTACTGTCAAGTGTGTGTGAGAGAGATCAACTTTCTTCCATATTTGTGCTGTAAAATTTCATGTCCTCTCCAGGGCACAGATGAGTTGAAGAGACCTTGTTCCCTCCTGTACCACCTGGCTCTTCTCCCTGAGTCCACGCCGTAAAGCTCACTATCACTTTTGGAATTAGTTTGCTCATATCATTAGTTTTTATTAAATCGGCAAAGCATGTCTTACTCTGGAATTTGGCATGTAGTTAAGTGCTCCAGTGACTATTTATCATTTATAAAGCCTGCAGAGATTTATTTTTCACTTGCTGATTTCAAAATATTGAATCTATTCATAATTTATCAACATCCCTACCTTCCTCTTAATGGATCGTTCCTATTGGCATCATCTATTTTTTTCCACACAGGGTCTCTCTGTGTTGCCTTGCCTGTCCTGGACTCACTATGTAGACCAGGCTGTCCTCGAACTCACAGAGATCATCTTGCCTCTGCCTCTTCTGAGTACTGGATTACAAGTGTGCACTACCCCATTTGGCGGCAAGATCTATCTTGTTGTCCTGATTTACTTTTCAATAGCAGAAGACTGTTCTTCATTCATCTTACCATTGGCTTATATCCTAATAATATTTGGACATCACTTGGGTATTTATTTTCTTTAACTTCACTGAGCTGTTTCTTTGTGTCTTTTAAAAAAAAAAACTCTTGGAGCTCTTTGGTAGAGTTTATGATTGTTCTGTTAAATTCTGTGTCATGGGGGCCATCTAGGAAATTCTCGCTGGTGAACATTTAGTGGGCACCACATTTCCTTGCTCTTTTATTTTATTTTATTTTATTCTTTTTATTTAATTAATTTATTCTTGTTACATCTTAATGGTTATCCCATCTCTTATATTCTCCCATTCTTCCCTCCCTCCCATTTTCCCCTTATTCCCCTCCCCTATGACTGTTTCTGAGAGGGACTGCCTCCCCCTGTATATGCTTATAGGGTATCAAGTCTCTTCTCGGTGACCTGCTGTCCTTCCTCTAAGTGCCACCAGATCTCCCCCTCCAGGGGACATGGTCAAACGTGAGGCACCAGAGTACGTGAGAAAGTCATATCCCACTCTCCACTGAAGTGTGGAGACTGTTCTGACCATTGGCTAGATCTGGGTAGGGGTTTAAAGTTTACAGCCTGTATTGTCCTTGGCTGGTGCCTTAGTTTGAGCGGGACCCCTTGGCCCAAATCTGCCTATCGTAGGACACCCTATTGGGACTCTAGATGAGAGAACCATGGGAGAATAGCAAAGTAGAAGGATCCAGTGGGTCCTAGAAACCTACAAGCCTTGCTCTTTTATATTGTTTGTTTTTTTTTGGTGATGAGAGCTGGGCACTTTTCTTAGTTCTGTGTCTGGTATGTATTAGTAGGTTGGGGCAGACCACAGGCTATGTGGGCCTGGTTGGGCCTAAATAAAAGTTGTCTGTGTATTCGGTGGAATGAAGTCAGGTTAACATAGGGTGCTGAGCTGGCATGCAGGATCTCAGCCTGACATTTAGAGGACAGTTCTGGGGATTGTGGAGGATGTATGAAGAGGAAGATCAGTCGGACTCACTTGGCTAGGTGCTGGACTAAAAGTTTGGGTGTAGCGCAAGGAAAGTCTATAGATTGGGGAATGGTAGCATATGTACCGAGTGGCCACAGCCCGGGAAATGCAAACAAGGTGGCCAACCTAGGACAGGGCCCTAAATATGGAACCCTGACTAGATGTGTGTGCTTAAGGAAGGTGCATGGGAGGAGGGTCTGGATGACTCACTCTTCAGACACTGACACAGGATTACAGGGTCTAGCTAAGTAGGATAGAATCTGGCACAAAAGGCCTACCATACTAGTTTTTAATCAGACTTCTATGAATAAAGTCAAGTCAGAATAAATCATTTAAATTTTTAAAATTTAAAAAATATTACACACGAAGAAAAAAAAATAATGCTGCCATTCATTTGTTGCAAATCAGAAGCCTTGATTTATTTACTAGATGTGTAACCAAACCCTGGTGTTCCATGCATCGCCCAGTTGAAGGCCATATGAGGAATGTTGTTGGCCGATAGTTTCTGCACATTGGCTTGCAGAGTCCAGAGCAATTTCATATGCTTTTCCTTTAGGAACCCTGAGATTTCATCAGGCCACAATGATTCAGATACATTCAGACACGAGGCAGTATATTGGCACGCTGGACTTAGGTGATTTCACTCAGAAACTTGGCAACTGAAGCAGAGCATCTCAGTCAGTGTTCTACAAACAGGGCTCTTGGTAACATCTAACACCATTCTCAGACAGAAACTGCTTGAGGAGCTTAGAGGACATGAGCTGGAGTTCTGCATGTTCTCTTTTTCTGACTGAGAGAATGGAGGCTTTGATTGGCATTGGTGAGAGGCAAGTCTTCCACCTAGAACTCCATGTGGTGATTGGGAAATTATTAACATATAACTTCTTTCTTTCTTTCTTTCTTTCTTTCTTTCTTTCTTTCTTTCTTTC
>OU015753.1:80514701-80532742 GCA_907169655.1 Acomys percivali
GAGAGAGAGAGAGAGAGAGAGAGAGAGAGAGAGAGAGAGATTTTGGAGCAGATCCAGCCGCATATCTATTTACTTTATTATTTTATTTTTATTAAATTTGGTACTGTTCTGAGAAAAATGTATTAGTAGATGTGAGAAGCTGTTTTTTTTCTTAACTTTTTAATTAATTTCTGCTTGGCTTTCGTAGTGTGGAACTTTAACTCTGCATATACTCCATGTAGCATTTGTTGCTTTAAGACAGATTTTATATGCTCTCTGGAATTTGATGAAGATTTTATGCAAAATATATAAATTTAAGAAACATACATTAAAGTAAGAGAACCGAGCCAATGAGAAAACTGGCCATGTTTAAAAATAACACCAGTAACAAAATTAAAGACTCTTCTTGAGAAAATACATGCTCTCTGTATGCTCTAAGAACTTGCAAAGAATGTTATTAAAGGGAGCAGAGCTGAGAATAATGTACTCTTGGTGCTGTCTGTATTGTTAAAGTGAGTGTAGAGGTTTGTGGAGGAAACCCATCTTCACCTGTTTTATTGCTTCTGGAAACCCTGGCCCTATCCTGTGTCATATGTAAGCATCTCTAACAGTGTGAGCTGTTCTCTGTACTCTAAAGAGATTGTTGCTTTTCTTTTTGGTCCAGGAAACAAAATTATATTGCATCTATAACAATAAAGCTATCATTCCACAAAGTATTTATAATTGTCTTTTAAATCTCCTAGTTCTCTTAGGTTCTATTTCAACTGAACTTTATGCACGTTCAAGAACTATGTTTCTGCTTGTACAATGCACACTGCCATATCATCAATACCATGAGCCCACCAAATTGTTTTTTAAAAAGTAGAAACTTTTCCATCTGCATCAATTAGGTCTTTTGTTATAGTTTTGAGCTTGAGCAGAACAGTAGAATAGTATATTAGTGAAAATATCTGTAATCGAAAAGCCTGGGTTGGAGTCTGGCTTTATCACCACTTAGGTGACAGCTTTGGCTGTCTAACTTAGAAAGTATAAGTGCCATAGTATTTGATTTGCATGATGGTTGAGAGAAAGAAGTAACATTTATACCATCTTATGTATGCACCGTGATAGTTTGATTTGACAAGAGCTAGAATCATCCAGAATACAAGTCTCTGGACACACTGGTGAGAGACAGTCTATATTAGGTTTTTCATGGAGGGGAGGTAGGCACTGAATGTGGGCATCAGGATTTCTAGTTCCTGGACTGAATAAGAAGGAGAAAGCTGGATGAGCAAGCATGCATCTCTCTCAGCTTCTTGACTACAGACTCAATATAACTAACTGCCTCAAGCTCCCACCACTTTAAACTCCTGGCCATGATGGACTAGGCTCACCACCAACTGGGAGCCAAAATGATCTTCTCTTTCCATAACTTGCTTTTGTCAGGAATTTTCTTACAGCCACAGGCAAATGACCAATAAGTAAATTACAGGTATATTATGCATATGTGCATTACCTATAATTCTTTATAAAAAATAACATATTTAAGACATTTTGATTAGTATTGGCAATTATGTGGTAGTCCACACCTGGTTTCACTCTCATGTTTAAAAGGAATAGATCTATGTAATTATGTGCGAAGCCATCCAGCTCGATCCAGGAGGGGGATGGCTGAGAGCGCAGGGAGGAGATACGGTTACCCCAGTCAGGGGAGCACCTCTAGTCAACACTCACACAGGTGGGGAAGCAAAAGCTTGAGCTCAAGTTTAACCCTGGCTTTAAGACGGCATTCTTGATGGAGATAATAAAGAAAGGAAATCTGTTTCTATTTTGTCAGTTCATGTTAATAATTATTATTTGTACTAATAGGTCCGTAAAAATTGTTCAAAATGTCTTGAAGAGACCAAGTACAGCTGTTTGGCACACTCTCTGCATTGATAATAAATATGTTTGATAGCCATTGATAGAAAACAGCAGGCAGGAGCTGAGCTTAAGCAGCCCACCTTTGTATGCCAAGGCTGTAAATCTCCCTGGGGAATCCTGTTATGTAATGTCATAGGAAATCATCTGGGAACAACACTGAAAAGTACTAACCCAGCAGGGCAAGTAGCTTAATTTTTTATCAATGTCCTAATCTCAGCTTTGTGTTGCATTTATGTAAGCATTGAAAACAAAGAGAGCCAGTTTGGCAGTCTTTAAAATCAATTTGTAATTTCAGGACCAATACATAATCTGCAAAACAGTACAGCCTCTTGACTACCTTTGAAATATAAGCACTGATTGTGCTTATTTACATAATTATGCAGATGTTTATGAACTGTTTTTAACAAGTGGAACTGTTCAGCAGAAGGGAAATACATAGACTTACTACATGTAAATGTTACTAAGGTATAGTCTGGAAATGATGAAGTGGTGTGTGTGTATGTATGTGTGTGTATGTTGTTGTTGTTGTTTTGTTTGCATGCTCACATGCCATGTTATGTAGAAGTCTGGGAACAGCTCCAGGTGTTGGTAATGAGCATCCACCTTGTTTGATGCTGGCTTTCTTGTTCCCTGCTGCACATATTAGCTAGGCTGGCTTGTGTACTCCTTGTACTGCTCATGTTTCTACTTCCTGTCTTGCCACAGGAATGCTGGCATTATAGACCTGTGCTGCCACATCTAGCTTTATGTGGGCTCTGGGGTTCCTCTCCTGGTCCCTGTTCTTGTATGGCAATTGCTCAATGCACCCAGCCATTTCCTCAGCCCTCACCACATGGATTTAAAGTGTCCTGTTAATTTTGTGTCAGAGTGACTTAGACCACTGTGACGTTCATAGTTTCTTGAGCATTTGCCTCTGGTGTGGCTGCTCTTCCCAGAAGCTCACTAGGAGTACATCATCTCACAGAGAGGCTTCATGTTTTGCTCCTGTAGCAAGGATGTAGCTGTTTTCTTTCCAAAGTGCAGTGTACAATCTGTAGAACTTGACAGTCAATCATCTCTTTTCTAGTGACTATGACTAATGGTTGATTGTTATCCAGATATTAAGCACTCTATGAAAAGTAGGCAGAACTGTTATACCCAAAACAATTTTACAGTTATTCATTTGTACCTGTAATGGAATTATGAAATATTTCCACATAGATAAATTTTAGACATGCAATGAATATAACAAAAACTTATTATAGATGCATGTATTTAAGTTTCAGACCTAAAAACTTTATCTTGTGGAGTTTTAGTATTGCATCCTAGCTCAAGTAGAAGACCCTATGTGTTTTAATTACTTTTCCAAACCTTTCATGAATGTAATATGTAACAAAAGCATAGCACTTGTTAGCACTGAAGGAAAGTGAAGAACACACGGAACTTTCCAGGGGGAAGAAAGGTCAAGTGCTTCCTGTGTCTGACCCTGAGCTGCAGCCTTGTTTTACTTTCTCTGTGTCATCACCTGAGTGCTCATTAGAAATTCCTTCTACCTAAAATGGATGTCTTGGTTTTTTTTTTTTTTTTCAGTTTCCTCATCTTCATGAAGAGCACCAAACTTTTCCTGTTGTCCAAGTTCTAAATATAGGAGGCAGGCTCTATTTTCCCCCTTGTCCAATGCTCTAGTGTCACGCGAACCTGCCCTCATCTCTCTGTGTTAGCATCTCCCCATATCCAGCTACTCTCCCTACCTCCAGCCACTCTCCCTCTGTCAGACATTCTTCCCACATTCTTAGTGGCCTCATTTCTTCTTTTATGTGCCCTTTTCCTAAATTACCACTTCTCACCTTCAAAGACATCTAACCAAGTTGAACATGGTCAAATGAGACTTTAATCAAGGTACTCAGGAGGTAGAGGCAGCAGAGTTATATGAGTTTGAGGCTAGCCTGGTCTACATAATGACTGTCAGGCCAGCCAAATAAACTACAACCCAGAAGAGTTTCTTCTTCAGTCTGCCTCCTCCAATTTCTCTACTTCTTTTGGAACAAGGTATCATTATGTAGCCCAGGGTAACCTTAAACTCACAATCCATCTACCCCTAGTTCCACATGGCAGCTTACAGGGTGGTGTGAACACACTCTACTTCAGTTATTTTGCTGTTTCCTCCTTTTTTGAGTCAAATTTGAGTCTTAGTACAACAAATATCTGGGAGGAACCATTTAAAGAGCAAAGGTTTTATTTTTGGCTCATGGTTTCTGAGGTGTCAGTGTTCAGCCAGTTCCTTTCCTAGGGGGTGAGAAGAATGCACATCATAGTGGGGAGCATATGGTGGGGTGTATCAGCTTACCTCATGGCTGACAGTCAGCAGAGAAAGTGACTGAGGAGACAGTAGGGCAGGTGAAGTGATATCTCCTTCAAAAGCATGACAGTATCCTATTTCTCCCAACCACACCAAACTCTTAGCAAAGTATCCAGCAACAGTATGGGTGTGGGATTTCAGTGTGGAAGATGAACTAATCCAATTGCTTCTGTCTATAATGAAAGTTCACAAAGTACAGTAGAAAGATGCAGGACAGAAGGAGTACTTAAAGCAGCTTGTTGAGTTGCTACAACACAAAGTATCTCACACTTAACTTGAACGCCAGCAGAGGGATATTTAAATCTCTTCAGTTCATAAAATTTGGGAAAGGACTACAGCCTATGATGACAAAAGTCAAGATCCGAGAGGCCAGAAAGCCTGGGTTTATACCAGTGCTTCCTGGCTGTGTGGCCTTGAAGAAATTGCTTCACCTTTCTGTGCCTTATTCTCTTCATATATATAAAATGTGACCATGCTCTAATATCTCAAAGGGTTTTTTTTTTAAATAAACTTTTGATAATATACACAAAATGTATAAGTTATAACTCATTCGTATTAAATACATATGTTAAAATAGACTTATTTCACGTTTAGTGAAAGGCAGAATAGTTGTCCATTTTGTCTGTATTTCCAAAAAAAAAGTCCAAAGAAGATACAGATTGAAATAGTAGGGAAACAATTATCATGGCCAATCATAGTATCTTATGGTTGTAAGAGTTTCTTTAAGTTGAGAATAGTTTGTGGGAACTTGGTTCTTGTCCTTTTGTGAATTAGTAACTAGGTTTTCTTTTGTTGTTGTTTTGCTTTGTTTTGTTTATCTTTTATCCTCATCTTTTCCACTAACTGGCCAGAGTAGGACCATTGGTCTGATGCATGGAATGGGAGAGAACAAAGAGGTGATATTTGGGTGGAAACCATCTCAGACTGGCCACACCACCCAGGGATGCTGAGCCAAAGTTGACCATTAAAGAATCCAGGGTTTCTAGAGTACAGAGATGTGTTGATGCCCATGAGGAGCCTGAGGAAGTGTGTGCCCTGGGAAAATAGTGGTGGTTACACAGGTAGATGCGGCAGTGAAGGTTGCTCATCAGTTATGTCACACACCACAGGACATCTGAGTTGTACATTTTCAGTTGCCACACTTGCCTGAGTGAGCACACTGAGTTCCACATGGAAGTCAAAGGACACTGGAAAATGGCCCAGGTCTGTGGCATGTCTCAATGTTCTGTAACACATTGAAACTCATTCTTAATTTGCATGTATAGAAAGACATCATTTAGGAGAACACCCAAGCATTTAAAGGGAGAGATAACCAGTAGAGTCTCCTGAGGATAATTAGATCAACAACAGACACATACTGAGGGAAAGGATTCCTCCCGTCCCCGAATCTGTCCATAAAAGTTGGTTTAGCAAATGGGGTTTGTGACTCCTTCAGCCCCTCGTCCACCTATGCCTGGCTGCTGAGGGAGCCCTGTTTTGCAGACAGAGCTCAGCCATCAGTGGTTATTGAGAGTTGTGATTATAATGACTGTGTATTGACTAAGGGAATTCATTTTGTTTACCTTTTCTCTACCTTCTGGCTAGACCTTATACTTTTTCTACCTGCAACATTCCTTGGCCAGAGATTTATAGCTTCAAAAGGTCTTGAAACTATGTGAAGGTTGAGTGCTCAGTCTTAATGTGGAGTTTAGCATCTAAGCTTTGAGCTCTCATTTACCTTAAATCGTGTTCTTTCTATGTATTATATTATGTATGAAGAAAGTTGGAGGGGGCAATCCATCTATTTGTAGTTTTATATTTTCTTCTCTTTGAATGGTTTGGACTTTCCATTATGGTTGTGGGTATGAGTGATAAGATAGCAGACAGGGGAAGTGGACTGATTCCAGATGTCTCTTAAGCAAGACTCAGGAATTTGGCTCCAAGAAGGAAGGCAGAGACAGAACTGGGGGTACCCTCATCCTAGCTATTGATGGCAGCAACTCCCAAGAGAATGGAGATGGGCTGGGAGGAATGTCTGATGGACACATCAAAGACAAGCTAGGGAGAGCCTAGTCCTCACTAAGAATAGTGGCCTCATACAAGAGGACAAAGTGGGATGGGAGAAAGGGCTGAGGTGTGTAACATGACATATCCAAAAATACCTTAGAGACAGCAGAATGAGGAGGGGAAGGAGGGCACAGGTATCCTCCCTGGATCCCAGCCAGGTATGTTGGCTATGAGATTCTTGGTAGTGAGAGGTCCTGCAGCCAGCGAGGAGTCATAGAGGAATAGAAATGTTTGGGAGGAATGACCAAGGCAGGTGATATGGAAGAGCTAGAGCGACCCTGAGTCTGCACCTAGAATGTCAGCTGATTCCCAAGGGAATGAATAAAGTATGTCTCATGTGCCCCATAGCTCTTCTCTAGCTCTCTGTCAAAGATAGATTGTCCTGTTTGTTTTACTTGGTTATTCATCTAGTTTCGAAAAGGAAGGACAAGGTAGGCATTTCACACAGCTCCCAAGGATGTTCTTTTTTATTAAATTTTATTTTATTTTATTGTGCAGGAGATATATTTGAGGTAACATTTTCCACTGTTTGAAAGGTTTGATTCAACCTACAGACACGATTGATGGACTTCATATTGTCACGTAGGATGATGGTCAAAACAGACTGAGGGGCTCCTGAAAAACACAGACTAACTAAAGGTTGTCAGTTCCAACAATTGGGTCTCCCCAGGAAGAACATCCAGTTTTTGAATTAAAACATTTCTAGTTGTTGATGGTCACTAAAGCTACATAAGTAGGAATGGTCACAGAAAGCTGGCCAATACACGTGTTTCACTTACATAGCTTCATTAAAGCCCTATAACTCAGTGCCCAGTTATTATAAATGTTTTTCTTTCATTCCTTTCCCCCATTTTTTAACTGCTAAGATGGGATTTGGGGAGTCACTGATATATCTTGAAATAATAACTTCCTCTTAGATTGGCAGCTTCTCAGTTGAGTGTTTCAGATTGATGTCCTCTCTGGTTCCTACTATCCTTCAACATAATTACATTTGCTTTTATGTATTAGACCCATGCTAATATCTTAGCATATCTACAAACTATGAATATGATGTTTTGCTACTATTCAAAATGTTTAAACCTTTATATTACATGGGAAATGAGCCCCGGAACGGTTATTGGCATCAAACTGTGTCAATGAATAGTATGACATTTCTACGCTGTTCTGTAGTAATGTAAAAGCATCTTAGGAAGGGGCACAGTGTGATAATGGAGCCTTAGAACCAGGCTTCCGTTCCTCTTACTTCATGCTTTTCTCAAGCAAGCGAAGAAGCCATTGTGGAATGCTGTTCTGTAAGTATGAAATGACCATTGCTCCCTCGAACTCTCAGGAGCTGTGATTATTCACATTAGATGTGCCAGATTTGACCCATTAACACCCTTTCAGGGAGAGCCCCACCTTCACTCTCCAAGGATAATCAAGCAGTTAACAGTTGTTGGGATGCAGGGAGATGGCTTTTCTTCGGTGGTGTAATCGCCCACAAGTGGTCCACTCTCTTGTCATTTAATGTCAATTAAACACATTGGTTCAATAAGCTACATGTTGGCAGAATAATTTCTTTGATCTGTGGCTGGTACCTGATCTCAAATGACTAGGTAATTGCTTTTATCTCCCAAGGAAAATTTAACACAACACTTGGCACCCAACATATTCATGACAGAGCCAAAGGTGAGTTTAGGAGAGGCATTTACTTTGTCTTTGCTTGGCTCATGACATATGCAGCTGAAGCCAAGCTATCTGAGGACAGAAGATCCTTGAGGGCAATCCCAACATGGGCATCATTCCCCATGTAGAATGAACAGGCATGCCTTCTTTTATTTCCCTGTAATAGATGAGATGGCCTCAAACAAAACCTGAAATGTCTAAGAGTACAGTGTCCGTGAGCGAAAACCTCAGGTATGTCTTTTTTCTGTAATATGGATTGGCCTGTTTTACTGGTAAATAGGATCTGGCTCATAAGTATAGGGGTGCCCTCTAAATCGATGATGAACTATAAAATATATTATAATCCCTGAAAGTAGCACCTATGGGATAGTTTCACAAGCAGGCTCTGGAGTCACATGAATGGCTCTGAGAGAAAAGATGCTCAAGTGAGGCTGAGCTGTTAGTCCAAGGAGAACTTGCTCAGGTGAGGAGAGAAATGCAAAAAGAAAGGGACTTACAGATGCTGTCTCTACACTAGCCTCAGATCTGGCAGAAAAAGTGAAAATAAGGGACAATGAAGATGGAGGTGTTGACTTGTCATTCCTTCTGGCTGAGAGAAAAAGAATACAAATTCAATCTTCATTAAATAGCTTCTCCATGGATCTTAAAACATGGAGCCACTGGGAAAAATGAGAGACAAGGTATACAAGAAAGCATGCCTGTTCATACCACATGGGGAATTATGCCTATGTTGGCATGCCTGCAAGGACCTTCTATCTTCAGATAGCTTAGCTTCAGTTGCATATATCATGAGCCCAGCAAAGACCACATAAGTGCCTTTCCTAGACTCACCTTTGGCTCTGTCATGCATGTTTTGGGTGCCAAGTGTTGCATTAAAATTTCCTTGTGATATAGTGAGGCAGATGTGTTAGAGGATGCCTTTTAGGTATATTAATACAGAAGAAGGACAAATCCAAGACACAGCATGTAAATGGGGTTTTTAGTTATAGCCACGTATAACAAATTATGACAACCATGGATCTATCTTCCTTTTCAACACTTGAGTTGGGAGCTTTTCAAATAAGATGTATAAGAGATGCTCATAGCCTGTCTTACGAGGTATGGGAATAGATGTGATCAATTTGAACACCATGGAAGCAGAAACGCTAAATAATGAAACTATCAATTGCTCCTTGAAACAAAGATTGCATAATCTAAATCAGTAGTAGGAAAAGCTATCCTTGAAGGATTAGATCATATGAGCCATTGTGGGCATTTGGTCATCACCAGCTGAGCTTTAAACATCAGGGACTGGAGGAGCATAGACAAAGAGCTCTTTTCTTCAAGAGACGGTTTTCTTAGCTTGCCCTTTTTAAGGCAGAATTCTGTCTGTGGTAGAAATGAGAACATTTTTCCCAGTGGCTTGTTTGCAGAATTTGAAGCCATCTCCATGCTCCATGAGCATTCTTTGATGCTCATCATCTTCTTTGAGGTAGTCTGGGTGTTGCCAGGAGTTAACCTGTCTCATTGTCAATGAATCTTTAAAATAATAAAAACATTTTAACACCATATTCTGTATGTCTCTGAGGTTTTTGAAGACCTTATCTAATGATTTTACCTTATCTTTCTATAGAATCATATCTATCTGTTGCACCTAAGATGTATATTCTTGTGATAAACATAGACTAGTAATTGATATGACATCATTTGATCAACTAACAATTAACTTGTATAATTTATTTATCCTAAAAAGCCTGCAATAGTACTTTCAAAGTATTGGAAGTAAACCTTGTATTATAATTGAGTTATATGGTTATAATACCTCATATTAGAGTAGAAATATATATATTGTATGTAAAGAATAATCTTACATTTTAATACTATACCACGGTATCTAAAATTAAACTTATTTTGCATCTATATACAAAATTCTATACCAGTGAATTAAAAATAGCCCTGTGAGTGACAATTAAGGCATAAATTAAGGAGTAGATTCACTAATGTACTCTTTGTTATATCTTCCCTATACATTTCTATATTCCTCCTTCCTTCTTTTCAACCCTTTGTTAGGTTTGGAGATATACACCTAACAATTCCCAGTTATTCAGGACAGACAAAATTTTTCACAGGAGGGCTAAGGAAAAAAATTCATCAGGGATTTGGGAACTTAGATGGGACTTAAGTGGCTTTGCTGAACTTCATTGAAAGACATGATCTTTATGATTTAGGAAATGCTCTTCCAAATATTAGTATGATAGATTTGTATGCAAATTAGGCTCATTAAATGCTAAAGAAATCAAGAGGAGAAGAAAATCATTTACAAAAAAATCCTGCTCAGATAGAGACATGAATATTACACTATTAAAATGCCAAGGTATAGTAGTTGATTAACTGTTATGGATGAAATCAGTTGTTGATTTGAGGTGCACTCCACAAGAAGAAATTTATGTCTACTACTATAAACCCAGACAAAGTATGTGGAGACATAAGCCCTAGCAGGGAAGCTATTGCTGATACTTTGTTCAGTGGAAGTAATGTCACTGACAAACTACCATCTACATATTTGATTTGTAGCCATGAGTTTTTGCTGCTGTTAGCTTTAGTCAGGGAAGTTGCTTCATGCAATGGGCAGCACCTATTGCAGTCTTAACTCTGGTCAAAGTGCTGAAATTAGCGACTGTTTAATTTTGGAATTAAATGAAACATCTTTCTCACACTATATAAAACTCAGTGAACACTTCACAAAGAAGGGACAGAAAAAATGGAAGATCTTAAGGAAGCAATGAAGTGTTGTGGAATGTTGTTGTTTGGATATAAAATGGGTTTTAGGCTTGTGGGTTGGCTTATGCCTTTAATCCTAGCACTCAGAAGGCAGAGGCAAGCGGATTGATGTGAGTTCAAGGTTCAGCCTGGTCTACTAAAGTGAGTCCAGGACAGCCAAGGTTACACAGAGAAACTCTGTCTCAAACACACACACACACAAACAAACAAAACCCCCCAAAACAACAACAACAAAAAGATGGTTTTTTCCTTCTTAATCTGTTGGTGCTTGGTCAGGTGCTATGTATTCAAATGCTAAAAACCCAATATCTGGTTGCTATCCAGATGAGCACATTCTCACATCCACCAAGTGAGGTTGCATAAACCTTGCTTCCCAATTTAAAGCTGATTAGTTAATAAAAATAGCTAGATGCCTGTAACTGGGCAGAAGTGAAGTAAGCTGAGTTAGGTTCCCAGGCTTGGAGTGATATGGGAATCACAAGGTGGAAGAGAGAAGCAGGAGAGGAAGCCAGAGAGAAGGAAGTCGCCATGGGGCAGTATGGACCATGAGCACGTGGCCGTGAGGGCTGGCCTGATGGAACATAAGTAGCCCAGCCAGAAACACCTGTGACAAGTAACTTGGGGGTGTGTAGCTGAGATACAGCAAACTAGCTTCGAGGGTTGCCCAGTTGTGGTGCTTTAAAGCTTTTATATGTTTAAAAGGTCTCTGCCTCAATTCTTTGGGAACTAGCTGGGGCAGAGAAGCCGTCTGGAGGCTGCTATCCCTTCCACAATCTTAAGCTCTTAAAGTACCTGCCTAAGATTTGGTTCACTGCATTTTTCCATCGTCCATGGAGGAGACCATGAGGCTCCATCATGCCCTGAGAATAAATACGCAGCTAATAGTTTCTCAGTGGGCTTTTCTTCAGTGATATAGTTGTCCATGTGTCTGTAAGAAACTTTGAGTCTAATTTTCTGTTAACAACCCTAGCTAAATTAGTTTACCAAGACAGATTTGGGTAAAACAATATCTTTTGTCTGTCATGATGCTCCATCTGGAGTTAGTGATTAATCCTAATTTTTTTTTTTTTTTTTTTTTTTTTTTTTGGTTTTTCAAGACAGAATTTCTCTTTGTAGCCTTGGCTGTCCTGCACTCACTTTGTAGACCAGGTTGGCCTCAGACTCACAATGACCCACTTGCCTCTGCCTCCGGAGTGCTGGGATTAAGGGCATGCGCCACCACTGCCTGGCCTTTAATTCTAAATTCTTAGAGAGGCTAAACACATATTTAAACTTTTACTCTTTTGTCATCTTTTTTTTTTTTAAGATTTATTTATTTATTATTATGTATACAGTGCTCTGCTTGCATGTACACCTCCAGGACAGAAGAGGGCATCAGAGCTCATTATAGATGGCTTTGAGCCACCATGTGGTTGCTGGGAATTGAACTCAGGACCTCTGCCAGAGGAGTCAGTGCTCTTAACTGCTGAGCCATCTCTCCAGCCTTTTGTCATCTTTCATATGCACCAATAAACATTTTCTTAAAAAATAATTCACATGAAGAGAACAAATCTTAACATACACATTTAGTTGAGGTACAAACGAAAATAAAATAACATATTGTAATGTCTGTATTGTATTTTGTGAAAATAAAACCATGCTTTCATTGTCTTTTTGTCATTGTAACTGTGGCGGTTTAATAAGAATGGCTCCCATAGGAGCCATATATTTGAGTGCTTAACTCACCAGGGAAGGAACTCTTTTAAAGAGTTAGAAGGATTAAGAGGTGTGGCATTATTGGAGGAAGTGTGTCACTGGTGGTGGGTGGGCTTTGAGGTTTCAAAAGCCTATGCTAAGCACCGCTCCATGACCCTTGAGAACCCCCACCCTCCTGCCTGCTTCCTGTGAATCAGGATGCAGAACTCCAGCACCACGTCTGTGTGCATACTGCCATGTTTCCCACTATGATGATTATAGACTAACCACTGAAACTGTAAGTAAGCCCCCAATTAAATACTTTCCTTTATAAGAGTTGCCCTGGTCATGGTGTCTCTTCAGAGCAATAGAACAGGAGCTAATACAGAAGTATCAGGAACTGAGTTTGTGTAGATTTATAATGAAAAGGAGGAAGCTAGACAAAAGGAAATACAAAGTGTAGTTTAAGGAGAAAAGAATACTAGGAAACAAAATGTCAGAGCCAAGCCCTGTGCTCAAGGAGATGAAATGTTTAAAGAAAAACCTGATGCTGAATGGAATAAAGAAATGGTAACCTCAGGGCATGATCCCAGCCAGCTAAGCTTCCAAGTTGTGAAAAGGAATTAAAGAGAACCTTAAGCACTGACAGAAACCATCAACAACAGAAAGCTGATGTAAATGGAATTGAACTAAGGGGCCAAGTTCCAGCTCTATCCAGCAGGAGAACTTGGCGGTTTCAGCCATGTGCTTCTGGGTTTAGAGTCAGGAACACAAGGGAAGGATTGTGGAGTCTCTCTGTGTGGCTACAGAAAGCTCCTGGGGCCAGGCATGTGTCAGAGGTGACTATGCTTAGAGGTCCAGAGAGACCATTGCATGAATCTATGAAGGTGTCGTCTGGATTTTGTTGGAGATTCCAAGATGTTAGAGGTGCCAGAGATGTGAGATACCTGTCAAGAAGAGCTGCAGACCAGGCATGGAGAGAAAATTATGTTGATATCAACAAAGCTGAAAGGAGCCTGAAATCAGAAGAGTGCTTTGACATCAGACACAGAGAGGCAGTGCTTGGAATTTGCCTGGCTTGTTTTAGGTTTTGATTTGGCCCAGTGTTTTCTCACTAGGCTTCCTTTTATCCCTTTTGTTCCAGTAATGTATAGTCTTTGCCATTGTATGTTGGAAGTATGTGATCTGTGTTTTAATTTTGATTTTGGTGGGGTTGAGGAGTTACGGTTAAAAGATTGCCAGGAGTCTCAGAAGAGGCCTTTGAACTTTGAACTTTTAAACAGTGTTGAGACTACAGTAGACTACGGGGACTTTTGAAGTTGGATGGAATGTGTGTTTTGGGGTTATGACAACATGGATACAAGACTGTGGGGGCCAGGTATTGGAATGTGGTGGTTTAGGTAAAAACGACTCCCATCGACTCATGTATTTGAATGCTTAGTCACCAGAGAGTGGCACTATTTGAAAGGATTAGAAGGAATATGGGGTATGGCATTGTTAGAGGAAGGGTATAAATGGGGGTGGATTTTGAGGATTGAAAAACCCATCTCAGAACCAGACCCTGACTGCCTTCTGCAGACCTGTGAATCTGCTCTCAGCTACTGCTCCAGCTTCACATGCGCCATCGTGCTCTAGCCATGATGGTGATGGACAAAGCCTTTGAAATGTAAGCAGCTCCTAATTAAATGTCTTGTTTTTCTGAGGCGCCATGGTCCTGGTGTATCTTCACAGCAATCGAACAACGGTTAAGAGAATGCTATCTTTGATTGTGTATCATTGTTCTATATATGTCATCCCTTTAAAGAATTAGGAAGCTTAGGCACAAAGTTGATGAAGTTAGCACTAAAACACCATTTTTTTAAAGATATGTTGGTACTCTGTTGACTTATCCATGGAAGACCACACTGTGTTGCACTAACCACAGAACAGAAGAAACAGTAGTGACTCGTTTGAATTTTGAAAACATCTTCAATTGATGGTGAATTTTACTGCTTTGAGAATTACTGATGTGGCTGCAAAATCAGGGATTCGACTTTTTCCCAGAGGGCATTTAACTGCCTGTAGCTCTCACACTCATGGATTAGTCTTTTTTATACTGATTGTTTTCTTTAGTTTAGCAGGGTTTTCTGTTTATTCGTTTTTTGTTTTTTAAAATTCGGATCTCTCCATTTCAGAGTGGTTTTTTAATGAAGTAAAAGGCATGTTTTGATCTCAGTACTGTGGATAGTTGAGTTTCTGAGGAACATATTTTTGTTAACCTACAGCAAAATAAATAATAAACAAACAAACAAACAAATAAATAAATCCTGGAACTGATTAAGTTTCCACTCTGAAATTGTTATGCAAAATCTTAAGAACCAACTTTGTTAGCTATCTCCCAGTAGGCATTATTTACACTAAATCTTATTTTTGGCTTCTTTTTCATTATCTTTATTGTATTTTCCTTTTGTTCATATGTACACTTAAATATAAAATATCCAGATAGAATATCTATCAGTTTGAATCACAGAGAAGAACTATCTTCCTGTTAAGACTAGGAGGAAGGAGGGAAAGAGAGAGTCGATGAGGAAAGAAAGGGAGACTGAGCCAGTGGAAAAGGCTGCATTCCCCAAACAATTATCTTACCACGCATTCTGGTGAAGTCATCTTTGGTAGTTGTTTCCTCTTGCACAATAACAGGAGCCGAGCTCTACAGCCATGGTCTATGTGACATTTGACAGGGAAGGCTCGTGGGTGGGTATAAAGTGAAACAGAGGTGGAGCTCATGAAAAATATTTTATGGGGTGTGTGTGTGTGTGTGTGTGTGTGTGTGTGTGTGTTATTTCTATCTTAGACATTTTATTTTAAAATTTTTCTTTAAAAACTATACTTGTTGCTGCTGAGGAGATGACTCCTCTGTTAGAAAAAAAAAAAAAAAAAACGGAAAGAGGAAGTACAAAAACTTAAATACCAGTGGAGAAGAAAGCACAAAACTTCTGAGAAAACGTAGAGTCTGGGAAAAGGGAGCAATAGTGTTAGGATTCTTAGACACCTAAGTAGAATACAGATTAGAGCCAATACTGCACAGTGTGCTTGTGCATGCGGTTGTATATTGTGAAATTGCAGCAATCCAGAAAACCCGTCAAGATCTGTTTTCAGCTATCAAGATATTCATGTCTATTAAGACATCTCTAGCTAGTTGTTCTACCTTTGTTGCCTCCTGTTAACTCAAGAGCTGGCACCTGGATGTTTAATTGAATGGCTCAATTCATCTTTTATAGGGAGGGTGGACATAAGTAACCTTTCAAGGAGGGAGAACATGGATTGTAACAGGTATTTTTCCATACCCTGCCTCCTGTGAATTTTAGAAAGTCCATGCATCATATCCACATAGAAGAATTTGAAATTAGCAAAGAATCTCACCCAAATCCCCTACATGAAAAATCAAAGGTGACTAGCCTTTCCACTCTAAAAATAAACGTAGTAAATAGACTATTGCTGCAGCAGAGGGCTTGATAATAGAGGCGGGGGTGGGGGGGGGGTGTCAAAACAAGCCAGTTGCCTCTGGTGGCATGATTAGCACTGAGGGGCCTCTGACAAGCTGGCTAGTCAGACTCAGGGAGCAGGAAGATAAGGCTGAGTGCTAACAACTTAGCAACAGCGTGCCAGGCATTGTCAATAACTGCTGCAGCAGTGTGAGCTGGGGCCAAGCCATCGGATGTGATAATAGTGCTCAATTGAAGCCGCACTTCAGTATCTAATCTAGGGATTAGAGAAGATCTGGGGTTCACACCACTGAAACCATGTCAAGGTGGAATTTATAGCTCTTCTCCATTGATAGTAATAAAAGGCACAGATTATGGGAGGCAAGCGTGATATTGCAAATGGCATTATTTCTGTGATACAGCCTGGAAACTTACTCTCTCTTAACCGCGGGCAGACACAGGACCCACCTCCCAGATGTGCTACAGCAGAGAAGGAGGCATCTGGTTCTCACTAGCACCATGTTTTGTATAAATGTTTCCAAAGATCTAGCTCCTTGATAATGGCCTTTGGTAAATTCATTTAAGAAACACTTGGCCCTACACCCATGTTCACCCCCCCCCCCCCCCCACCAACAATGGCTTTACATATGTGAAAGCTGATTTCCAGCCTTCCAGAGTTAGCATAATGTTGAGACGATTTGCATTTAGTTAAGTAACAAGCAAACAGTAAGATCTTAGGGAAGTATGTTACCTACCACTCCAAGGACAGTTGGCCAAGAAGCCAGGCAGGAGGAGGAGAGGTGAGTGGAGAAGGGGAGCCAGGAGAGAATGGCTCGCAAGAGGGACTGCAAATGAGAAACAGAAGCTCAAAGGGGGAAAATGCGTTTTGAGAAAGTAATCTTTTAAATTCTGTTTTTAAAGTCATGCCGAGAAACTGTCCAAACTACAGCCAAATAATAAGATTATGTCTGATTCGTGATCCTGGCACTGTCAGGCTTGGTTAGTGAGATGCCCGTGATGCATTTGGTGTGACACTTTGTTTTGTGGCAGCAGCCTGAGTCCTCTGCTCTAGACATAAACTGTTTACAGGGTTTTCTTTTTCTTTTTCCTTTTGGTTGCCAAATTTGCATGAACATTTCAAAAGGAACATTTTTACTTCACACACATACACACACACACACACACACACACACACACAGTCCAACTCAGAGACACAATTACTTGAAAAGCTATAACAACCATTCCACAAGAAACTTCACGTTTTATACTGATCTTACATCAGCCAAAGTAAAAACTTGCTTACTTCTTAGAAGCACATCTCTGCCCCATTATTAAAAAATGCTAATAACAAATACTGGTATTAATAGCTCTAACAGCACAGGACAATGGAGTCATCTTGGGAAGACTGGTGTCTTCTAGCTTCTGCCATGCCTTCTGCTCATATCTTCATTTTATCTCAGGAAATGTTTAGTTTTGGGGTTAACAACAGAAATAGCTGTTAGAAGGAGATACTGGGCTAAGGCATGTGATACTGACTTGAATTTTTGAGATTAAGGTTTTGCTAATTCATTTCCACAGGGAAAATATTCCACTCTTCTGTTTTCTGAGCATGCTCACAGGACTAGTCTACAAATTCCCTGATGTCCAAGTTGTCATAGTGTGAAGTGTGTTGACTCCCCATACTTCAAATCATTACTAGGTAGCTAAGTCCATACAGGAGTGACTGGCACATTCTATATGCTTGCTGCTTGGGTGGACACAACTTGACAAAACAATGTCCATGTTTCTAAGTAGATAAAAATTTCATGATATTTCTTGTGATTTTTCTATTTTGGTCCTTTACTTTTTTTAAAAAATATAAATATTCTTTAAAAATTATACTGACAATGTCTGAGGAAATGGCTCAGTTGGTTGAGTGACTGCCCAGTAAACATGGAGACCTGAGTCTAGATTCACAGTGCACATGTAAAAGTGAGGTGCAGAAACAAACACTGTAACCTCAGTGCTGTGTGGGGGATAATGACAGGCAAATCCTAGCAGTTCACTGGCTAGCCAGTCTGCCTAAACCGCGTGAGTGGCACAGTTTAGTGAGAGGCCCTGTCCCAAAACACAAGGTAGAGTCTGACTAAAAGAGACACCGTACTAACCCCTGTCCTCTACAGGAACACACACACACACACACACACACACACACACACACACACACACACACA
>OU015753.1:80548707-80578336 GCA_907169655.1 Acomys percivali
ATATATATATATATATATATATATATATATATATATATATATATATACACACACCACTCCTTCTCCCCACTTCTCTGCCTGTCTCTTTGTCTCTGTCTATCTCTCACAAAAGACACACATATACAGACACACACACACACACACACACACACATGCACTCACACTCATGCCACACACACATGCCCATACCCACACAGAGTCTGTGTGGTGACAAACTCTAAAAATAATCTACTATTATCAGGAGCATACATGAATATTATTAATTTTCTCGAGTAGCCCATGACTTCTTGGCATTTCTATGCCAAAAGATATTGTGAAATATTATATTTTAATTGAAAAAAAAAAAGAAAGGCACATTTTTCCTCCTGAATATCTCATGGGGAAGTTTTGGCGGCTATCTGTTTTGTTTTTCCTAATCGCATTTCGGAGGACGAGAAGTGGAGTCCTGGTCTGCATGATTTGTTAACAGAGCCTGAGAGGACGATGTGGTATAATTCCCAGGATGAGTGCAGCACAGGTCACACCTGATGCCGCGAGATCTCAAGGCTTCTTCAGGTTTTTGTTCTGGGGATTTTAGAGAAGAGATGTCACTTAAACCCTTAAGTGCTTTCTGTCTGTTGGGAACGCCTGTCTGGAGGAATCTTCTGTCTCACATTCCTCTCGCTGCTGTCATCAGTTCCACAGCACCAGGTTCACCCCTAGAAATTTATGCTAGCCCAGAACACCAGCCTGAAGGAGAAAGACACCCATGTGCTAGAGACCATGTCTGTTGCAGAGACGTCTGGATCTGAAGACCTCCAACACCAAGACCATTCAAGTTCCCCACAGTTGCAAGTACATTTCCTGAAAAAACAAATGCTTTTAAAGAGACCAGAGAGTTTAGGGAGAAGAGGATAGAAATCTAAGCATTGACTTTGAGTCAGAGTTGCTCTGCAACTCTCAGAAGGTTAATTAACCTTTCTGTGCCCTGTCTTCTTTGGTTTTCTCCTGATTCAATGAAAATAAAAATCCCGTTAGTCGCAACATGATAAAATGCAGTGGAAATGCTACTTGCTATTAAAGGTCAAAGTGTTCCATAAACATCTGAATAGAATATCTCCCTGAAGAGGTTAGTTGTTGAAAATGAAAATATGAGGCTTCCATATATTTTCAATCAAAAAACAAATAAAAAAATTAAGCTGGCCAGGCAAAAAATAAAAATAGAACCCCCCCCCCATAAGCTCTATTGATAGAATTCGGGCTACAAAATAGTCACATAGTTGAAAAATGGAGGAGGAAAGTCTATTAGAGTGTGGGAGGAGGAACCATTACAAAATACGAACAGGTACAGTTAGAAATATTCTACACCCCTAAAGGGCTTATTTTAAGTTATTGTCAGTAGTAGTTCTAAGTAAAATTTCTCTGAGGGCCAGAGTGAAATATAAAAATTATAGAAGCAATATAATATATTTATAATGCTAACGTCAAACATGGAGACCAAATGTGCATTTTTGTGTTTGCAATAAAACAAGTATTAAATGAATTGGTCTGTGGGTGAGCAGGCAGGCGTTCACCCCTTGTCTATTTCTTCATGAGCATTCATAAACATTCACATTTCGTCACACTAGAGGGATGCTTTTCCACCTCCGATAACTTTATCAATGTGATTAGCTTTTTCCAGAACCTCAATTCTAAACGAGAATAAAGCTTCAGTAATGTCAAATCAAATGGCACTCAAGTGTAAATGGCCTTGTCCTAGGCCAGTACTGTCTCGTCATTACATTCAATGATAATCATGTTTGAGGGGACTCTGCTTCCTGTGGTTTCTATGCTGTCTGTGACTTAGCAGCAATGGCTTTCTTTTAGTGATTGCAGATTTAGAGGATTACCGAACCCTTCTGATTGGATTTTTCAAACAACAGAACAGCCACCAGAATTTTATTTCCAACTCCTGCTGAGTTTGTAAATCATAAAGGAAGAAGGTGAGCTGCATGTTCTAAGGGCTGAACCAGTGCCAGCCAGAACGTGAATTGTAAAAGTGGGAACAAATTGCCCCGTGCCCCGAAAAAGATGTGTTAAATGCAAACGTGTTTATAATGAAGAAAGTGCATTGAGAGGGGTGGGGGACAGTGTGATGTATGCAGTGAGTTAGGAGGTAGGTGGTGGCTCAGCCTTCCAAGGATCTAAAGCGTTAATGTGTATGCAGTTCCCTTTTGAGGATTCCTTGACTTGTGGAGTAAATGCAGATTCTTGGTTCAGCTATTCTAAGAACTGTGCTAACAGCATTCTGGGTTCTTTTGTCTGTTTGTTCTTTCATCTAAAACAATGCCAAGCTTTGAAGCCTGGCTTGCTCCAGAAGTTAATCTCTGATTTGGACGGCCTGCGTTTGAAACAGACCTTTAGGTTTGTTCACGTGGCGGGTTTATCTCTCTCTAGGCAACTGAGTTCTCTGTCTCCCAAGTGATAGCTCTTTATCAATTTTATTGCCCCTTTTAACCTAACTCATTTTCCTGCTTTTAATATGACCTTATCTCATTCTTTGCTATAAATTAAACTAACTTATTCAATCCACTTTTCTCCTAACCCTGTCCTAATACAATGAAAAGTCCCGTCAGCTGCCCATCTCTGGGTAGCGCACTCCTTTGCTGATATCAGCCTCTTAGGTTTCCCTCTCCTCTCTCCTGCCACGTGAGGGCCCATTTCGTGTCCTTCAGATCTTGCTCTGTGGTTTCATACTAGGACACGTTAAAAATATATCCATCTTCCTTTGTCTTTTTTCCTCCTACATACGTTATTTCCTCCTGCATGCACCACTTGCTATTGATCTTCAACCTCTGTTCTCTCAGATGCCTGCTCAGTGGCCTCTTCCTGGTCATCATCCTGATCAAATGTGCCTGCTCAGCTGGAGGCTGTGTGTGCATCCTTGCAGTTCTCTCTCCAGGAGTCTGAAAGATGCCTCTCTGCTAGGTCTTGTCTCTTGATTTCTCTGTCTAAAGATCCTAGTGTCCTCCAGTGGTGCCTGTCGTGTTATCTCTCCCCAATGAGAAGATGACTTTCCAAAGGTCTACCTTTTTATTGTTTCATCTTTTCTTCCCTTAAAAAAAAAAATCTTGTCCTTTAAAAACTTCATTTGGTGTGACCTTTCATGCAGGAGAAATGTATGCACTGTATTTTAATTTATAGAATATGTGTTCGTGTAAGATAAATTATGAATACACAATGAAGGTGCTACTTTGAATTCTGTTGATGACCTGTCAGCTGTTCATCACCTATCACTGACTCTGGTCCTTTCTCCTCTCTTTGGAGTGACAGCACACATTTCTAAAAATGGAAAGGCGGCGAGACTGGGTTATCTTGAAGGCCTGTCTCCTGGCCTACAATTACTACCCATTTGCCTCCCAACTTCGCCAAAAATGCTATACCAAGAGATTTTTACATCTTTGTGTGGTCTAGTTCCATTCATATTCCCATTTTTTTTTTACTGTTTCAGTTTCTTCTATTTCTTTTCTCCTTTCTTTTAAAAAATTATTTAAAATATAATACAAATTTTCCTGCTATTCCCAATCTCCCTGCCATATCCCTTCTCAGTTTTCCTTTGAAGTTCATGGTGTTTTATTATTTAATTTTTATTGTAACGTACCTATGCAAATAAATGTTTGACTGCAACCTGCCAAGTTCCTTTTGCATTGCTTGTATGTATGCATTTAGGCTTTGTTTTAGGGTTTGTATTTATGTTTTAGGGTTTGTATTTATGTCTTTAAGGCCGAGCACTTGAGATTGGATAACCATTTAAGTTGCTCATCCCCGGGGAAGACTAATTCTCCTTTTCTTGATAGCTGTCAATTGTCTATAGCTCATTGTTTATGGGTAGAACTGCATACAATTAATAGCCCCTGTCCACATTGGCATGTAAATTGGTGCTGTGCTTGTTTAATACTTCTTTAAAAACATCCATACTGCTGAGATTTTGCTTATTGTATTTAGATGACTCAATCTTGCATCAGACTTTCGGTTCTGTGGCTCTTACAGTCTTTCTGATCCCTATTCTGAGGTATTTCCTAAGCCGGAGGTGTGGAAATTAGTTGTAGACTTACCACTTGGAGATAGTTGGCGCCACGGTCAGTTAGTTGTTCTCTACATGTTGCCTAGTCGTAGATTTTTGTTATGGTCTTTATCTTCTGGGAAAAGAAGTTGATTTGATGAGGAGTGAGAGCTACACTTACATGGGTGTATAGTGATAAATAGTTAGAAAGCCCTTTTGGATTGTGCTCTTTTAGGGAAAAGCTTGTGGTAGGTCTTCATCTGAGATTCACGACCTCCCAAGACACTGGTTATTGTCTAGGTTTTCAGCACCAGGCTCGTCTCTCCTTCTGTTCAGCAGGACTTATGTCCCATTAGAGAGTGGTTGGTTACCACCAGGATGTGTCACTCTTGGGCCTTAAGCGATATCTTGCTGGACTTATGGCTGTTGTAGCTCTAAGTGTCACAACTGGATAAGGGCTGTTAAATGCTTTTTTTCCCTTGGCAGCTTGCGTAGCGCTGTGTGGTGTTTTGAAAGCTAGTCCTTAAGGAGGAGGCTTTTGAGTCACATCCAAATGAGTTCTGATGTACATGCTACCTTCAGCATAAGGGACTTACCTTCAGGTCCTGAGAGGCATCCAAGGGTAACAGCAGTAACTTATATTGCTTTTGAAGCCTCTTGAACTTGTCTGACAGAGACCAGTTCAATGAAGTTAACTGGGACTCTGTGCACAATAGTTAAGAAAGGAAAACCAGGGAAACTACAGGTGGGTCTGGGCCCTGGGGTCCTCCTCAAACTATGGCACCAGCCAAGGAAAATATAGGCAGTAAACTTTGAACCCCTACCCAGTCTAGTCAATGGACAGGACATTCTCCACCGTTAAGTGGAGAAGGAGATCTGACTTTCACACAAACTCTGGTGCCCCATATCGGACCATGTCCCTTGGATGGGGAGGCCTGGTGGCACTCAGAGGAAGGATAATAAGTCACCAAGAAGAGACTCGATACCCTAGGAGCATATATAGGGGGAGGAGGTCCCCCTCAGTCACAGACATAGGGGAAGGGAGTAGGTGGGGAAGCGGGAGGGAGGAAGGAATGGGAGGATACAAGGGATGGGCTAACAATTGAGATGTAATATGAATAAATTAATAAAAATTAAAATAAAAAAATTAGTAGAGAAGATTGTAATGGTTTTCTCAGCAATTAAAATAAAGTGCCCTTCCTAACAGAGCAGAAAATGTGGTGATTTTGTATACACGAATAAAATGAATTTTTGTTAGAGTGGCAAAAGTGTGGCATCTTTTAAAGCTTAAGGATTCTGAAATAAATAGAAAATATCAGAAAAAAAAAAAAAAAAGGAAAACCACCTAAATGCTCTCAAATGATGTAATGCACATAGACACAGTGAAGTATTATTCAGCTATGAAGAAAAATTGATCATGAAAATTGACAGAACTAGAAAATATTAAACTGAGTGAAGTATCCCAGACCCAGAAAGAAAACCAGTGCAATGTTCTTTCGCATCTGTGATTCCTTGCTCCAAACTCTTAGTTCTGAGTATAAGATCCAGAATAACTGTAGAGACCAGGGAAATAAAAATGTACCATGGGGAACGGAAAAGCAGTGCTAGTGAGGCGAATAGCAAGATAGAGATGATATGAAGGAGGAAATAGAAAAAAATTGGTGAGTAGATTGGGAAAAGGGGGGGCGATGTCAGTATAGAAAGAGAGAGGGAGGAGGGATTAAAAAAAGAACACCAAGGATGTTTGAGAAAACTATGTGGAATCATTTTTGTATTTACCTAAAATTATATACAGTAATATAAGAGTATATGTATACATTGTTTAAATTAAATTATGCTAAATAGGTGATAATGCCCTCCCCTTCCAAGAGCCGGGCACGAAACATCTTTTTGGGTTTCTTTTGTTTTAAAGTATTTGAGTAATTCATGCATTTTGAAACATATATATTTACTTAAGAAGCACTGATTTCAACCTGCCTTCATCATTATAGCAGTTTCTCTTCTCTATCTCCAGTCATATATAATAGTCTCTTTAGGGCCTCATGGCTCGGTTATCTTCCCAAAGAACATGAATTCAAATCAGAAGGACTCACATCCAAATCTTCTCAATGCCTTGGCTTTACAAGGTTTAAAACACTGACCATGATACCTTTGGAATATCTAGTAAATATTGTTCTTTTTTCCTTCTTTCTTTTTATTATTTATTTTTCTAGCATCTAACACCAAGTAAATAGTGAATTCTCAGCACTTTTGTGTTGTTGACTTGAAGAGGAACTTCTCAGGAAAGTTGACAGACTCTACTTAAGCAGAGCTTCTGGGTGTAAGGGGTTGCAACACTCCCCTGACAGTATTCACAGCGGTTGTAACTGGCTTCGTTCTTCACCACAACTTGGCACACTCTGCTATATTTAGAATATTCACTAAGCACTGCCAAGCATAGCACTGAGTACTCCATATAATTCCAGGAGCTTCATCTCCAAATTATCCCCATGAACAAGGGTTTGGTATCACATTCCAGGCCCTGCAAAACAAACTATGAATACAAAACCAGTCATATGACTTGGTTTAAGTCCTTAATCACTATTAATTACTTTATCTATTTACTATTCTGGATTCTGTTCACTTAATTTATGTATATTGACCAATTAATTGAAAAGAGGGCATTTAGGATCTCCTGTTTGTGTAATTGAGTAGCAGCAGACATATGGATCCGGAAAACAGAAATTCAAATATTGGAATATACGGCTGCTGGGAGCACTTGAAAGGGTAATGGGCAGATTACTATACTGATGAAAAAGTGAAATGGTGTGACAAGAAACAAAGACTGTTTCAATAGCACATACAAACTCAATCAATCCAATGGAAAGTTTTCTCATGCATCTTTTCAGAAAGTCAAAACTCATTGGTATGACACATCATTGTGGTCTATCCATGTGACTAGATTCTGGCTTGTTGCAGAGGCAGCCATACTTAAGGAGTCTAATTTACAAGCGTGTACTCCACATACTATGTACTAGAATTATTTCCCTTCCTTTCCTTACTTAAGGCATGATTAGGTGGTAGAATATTTTTCTTGCTGTCACAAAAAATACACATTTATAATTTCCCAAATATCCAAATTCATTACAAGAAGACGCTTGAACATAATACTGAGAAATACAAACTTTTTTTGCCAAGTTCTAAGAAAACAAGGTTTCAGAAATAAGCATTTTTCTTCATTCACAATGAAGATTTTATGTGCTCTTGCAAAGAACAGAGTGTGCACTGCAAACAGTTTGCACTCAGTTATTTCTTGATTGCTGTGTAACTTTCCCCTGAATGAAAAGTACAGCTTAGTCTGACGATAGAGTAGGTCATTCACGCTCAAAGCCCATCTCCAGATAGCAAAGAGGAATGCTTATTTAAGCACAAAAAGTGCACCTCATGGAGAACAGCAGGCCTTGGGAGAGATTAGGAAGGCTTTAACATGTTTGTAGGAAGAAAATAGAGGACAAAGCTCATCTTAAAATTTCAGAAAACCAACTAGGAAGATGCCACGACATTAAAAGCTTTTAAACACAAGGTATTTTCGTCTCTTGGATTAGATGTGAAAGTTGTATTTGGATTCAAGCGTTAGCAGAACCTCAGAATCTGTAGTGCACTTTTAAATAGCAGTTGCCAACTGCTCTGAGATGATGTGTGCAATTTCTCATCATAAGTCCATTTTTTTTCTCCCAAATAGATTTCTCTCTACTAATAAAGACTTTTGGCTAGTTGTTCCCTGTTTTTAAAGGCATACCAAACAGGCTTTCCTTTCAGGGTAAACTAGCATAGATGTGTTTTTTTGTTTAGCATTGCACCTACTATCCAAAATGGAGGAATGTAGTATTGTCTAATCATTTCAAAGAATTAAGTTGGTAATGATGAGATATGATAGATATTGATTTACATTTAGAATTTTAGACTCACTTAGATAGGAAAGATGTTCTCTGCAAAGTTGCCAATTACAAATAGCCAAAAACACTATGAACGTAACATATATAAAATTCCTGATTATTTCATTTGGCTCTTCTTGCTGTAGGTAGTTTATTGTATTTATATATAATAAAATAAATGCATATGTAAAAATATTTAATAAAAAATTATGAAACAGAAAAGAAAGAATGAGGATGGCTGTCAGATGATCACATGGGGTGGATTAAGGAGAAGAATGACCACTGTCCACTTACAGACAATGAAGTGGCACTTGGTACATACCATTTTCTCCATAATAAAACATGTATTTGTGTGATTATATATTTATTTGTTCACTTACTTTACATGCCAGCATAGCCCCCTCCATCCTCTCCTCCCACTCCTACTCTCCCTTCTTCTCCTTCCATTCTCCTTCCCCTATTCCTCAGAAAAGAGGAGTCCCCTTATCCTCACTCACCCCAGCTCATCAAGTCACATCAGGACTGAGCATCTCTGTCTCCAATTGCTCCAATTGCAAATGGTAAGGCAATCCCTCCAGGCAGAAGTGATTAAAAAAAAAAAAAAAGCAGGCAACAGAGTCCTTATCAAGACAGCCCTCACTCCCCTTACTAGGGGACTCACATGAAGCCTGAGCTACCCATTGGCTCCATCTGTGTAGGGGGCTTAGGTCCAAATTATGCATGGCCCTTGGTTGGTGCTTCAGTCTCCACAAGCCCCTCTGGGCCCTGGTTAGTTGGCTCTGTTGGTCTTCTTGTGGAGCTCCTGTCACTCCTGACTTTTTTTTCTTCCTTTGTAAGTGTGGATAGTGTTTCAATTAGTAAGCTGAGAGCCTGTGCCAAGAGGTAAGGACACCTGGAGACCTGTGCTTGTGTGCACCTTGCAGCTCTAACGCCTAGATTCCAAAACAGTGTGTGTTCTGACTGCAAGGAAAATGCAAATGTCTATGTGATTTAATGTCTCTGTTTTAAATGTTGTTTTGAATTAAAGGAAAAAAAAGCATGATTACAGGTTTTCTATGTGAATTATCCTCCCCATCTTTGTATGGAAGATAGAAGAAATCTTACACCAAGGACGGACCACTGGAGTTGAGACCCTCTCAGAAGGCAGCCAGGTGGTTTGCCCTGTGGTCACAGGTTCTGGACAAGGTCATCATTTTCCCTAATTAGAAAGCATGAGACAAACACTTAGAAATATGCCTTTATCATTTTTTTCTCTTTGGCAGGCAAAATTGATCAATCTTTGACAAGAGCTTTTTTGTGTGTTGTGAAAACTAAACAATTGAGACTATCTGACCATATGTTATACAGCTCACTTCATGTTTACAGAACTCTGTAATGTGCGCCACACACTGACAATTTCCAAATAACTCCAGCTCACCCTTTTGTGTGCCAAACCATTTCATGTAGTTAGTTTTATTATCCTGGATTAAACTTTCCTAAACTATATTATGCATGTCTGTGCCATCTACCATTCATTCTAGAGTTCTTTAGTTACTCTTTTCTTGAGGACTCACATTCTTTGTTTGGGATGAGGATTGTCACATACCTCAGTATGTGCCCTTAGGGGTGAGTTCTTACTGTCCTCATGAAGGAAGACCCAATTCCTAACATCCATTTCAGGTGGCTCACAACTGCCAGTCACTTCACCTGGAGGTGTCTAGTTCTCTGGCTTCAGGTACCTGCATCCTGTGATGCACATGCACTCATGAATGCGTGGACATGCACATAAGAAAGTTAGACTTAAATTGCACCCCTTTCATCAAGGAAGATGTTAGCCTGTCTGCGTCACCACATTACTGCTTGAGAAACTGGTTCTAAATGTCCATTTCTGCCCCCATATATGCAGTCTAGCTTATATTATCCTTTGAGTGGTCAGAAGCCCTTTCACAATGTTTTTTTTTTCAGTTATAGAATAACACATTTTTAAAATGCAGACGATCATGGTTGACATAGGCATAAAAAACATCAAAAGATTCTTCTTTCTATATGTGCAATGGGAATTGAAGTTAGGATCACACACATAATAGGCAAGCACTCTTCTACCAAGCTATGTCTCCAGCCTTTGATTTTGTTTGCTAGTTTGTTTGTTTCGTCAAACATATACAATATATTTTAAAAAGTAGCTCAATTATGCACGGGTGATAATATAAGCCTCTAACCTCCACACTATAGGGACAGAAGGATCCTAAGTTCTCGGGCTACAAAGTGAAATCCTATCTTAAATTTTTGACTGACTAACTAATTAACTAAATATCATGATTAAAAAATATTTGAATGAAAATAAAAAGAATTGGTTCTGGAAATCTGTAACTTTGTTGCTGGGGAGATCCCCAGAGGTTTGGAGGTATGTAGCCTGAGCAGGGACCATAATAGGGAAACCTTTCAGTCCCACTCAGAGGTGAGAATGTTTTTGAAAAGGAAGGGACACTGGGAACTAACTGGAGCAGGCAGAGAAAACAAACTGGATCCAAATGTGGGTCAAACGAGAGCCAGAACTAAGTGCGTGCTGAGTGCTATATAAAGTGACTGTCCCCGTAGTTGTAAGTAAATGTTAACATATAGTTCTAGACCTCTGTCAATTTCAAAATGGTAAAAAAAAAGTGAATAATTTCTGCACTGTGCAAAAATGTGCAAAAATCTTACATTTGTTAGAAATAAGCTACCAAAATTGCATGAGAGCACAGATATTTTAGGCACTATTATAACACGCCATTTTGACAGTGTATACTATCTGTTATAAATATGGCCCACTGTCTACTGGTACACACACATAGACACACATACACACATGTGTGTACATATACGTATACATATATGTACACACATACACACACACATAGACAAGCATACACAAAACATACACACAAACACACACACTATACATACTTATACATACTGATGTAAACACATACACGTTACACACATACACACACACAGATACACAAATGCATACATACACTCAGAGACACATACACAAATGCATATAAACACACAGAAACAGGAATGTATGCAAACATGCATACATAAATAGACACATACACACCTAAACACACTCCCACAGAGGCACAAATGCACAGTATTCCTTTGGCAAATAACTTAGGAAACATTGGGAGCCATTTTTTCCCTTCTTGGAGATTCATGATGCACAACACTGTTATAAAAATTGTAAGTTCTGAAATAAACGGAAATCTATTTAACTATGTCTAAGCAAACATTTTCTAAGTTTATTTGGAGACAAGGCATTTTGTTTGCATTGAGCACAATTTAAAGTCTTATATGGAACAACTTGTAGTATACGCAGATTTCATCCTAAAGACTCTTTAACATATGAAATATTGTATCCACAAAAGTTTATTACAATTAATAGATCAAGAATTCAGACTCTGTAACCATGGAGCTCTTTCTTTCTTTCCTTTTTATTTATTTATTTATTTTTTTACTGTTGTACATTTTAAAAATTTAATTAATTTATTGAGATTACATCTAAATTGTTATCCCATCCCTTGTATCATCCCATTCCTCCCTCCCTCCTGCTTTCACCCTATTCCCCTCTCCTATGTCTGTGACTGAGAGGGACCTCCTCCTCCATTATATGGTCACAGCCTATTAAGTTTCATCTTGGTAGCCTGCTTATCCTTTCTGAGTGCCACCAGGCCTCCCCACCAAGGGGAAGTGGAGAAAGGGGAACATTTCTTCATTGCTGGTAGGAATGCAAACTTGTACAATCACTTTGGAAATCTATCTGGCACTATCTCAGAAAACTTGGAATAGGGCTTCCTCAAGACCCAGCTATCCCACTCCTTGGAATACACCCAGAAGATGCTCCACCACACAACAAGGACATATGCTCAACTATGTTCATAGTGACCTTATTCATAATAGCCAGAACCTGGAAATAGCTTAAGTGTCCCTCAGTCAAAGAATGGATAAAGAAACTGTGGTACATTTACACTATGGAATACTATTCAGCTATTAAAAACAAGGAAATCCCAAATTTTCTGGACAAAACCATGGCACTCTTTCCATGCTACTTTTCATGCTACTTCTTCCTGTGGTTTCTGACTTAGCTAATTCTGCATTGTCACCTCCCACTGCATTCTAGATTCCTTCCTTTTCTTGTATCTCCATTTAAGAGTCCCTCAGCAATCACTCCTGGGACTGTTCACCAGCCCATAGCTTCATGAACCACCTTTGTGTGTTGCCTTCTTCATTTCCTGCTCTGGTCCTGACTTCTTAGCCATGTCACTCAGAACCACTGAGATCCTATTAAAGTTCTTTAATGTCTTGCCTTTTCCTAAAATGCAGTGTACCTACAATCAAATTCATGTTCCCAAAATTGATTTTCCTTTAAACTTCTTTATTTCTAGTAACAAAAATCTCTCTATCTTGGAGACTTGTTTCTTGATTCCAATTTTTCAGAATGGCTATGCCTTTCATTATTCACATCTAGTCAGTTTAATTTTTCACAGTATTTTTGCTCTTAAAGATGATACCAATTCACCCACCCTTTTCTGTCTTTTCATCTCCACTTTAGAACTTCATATATATATATATATATATATATATATATGTATATATGTATATAATAACAAAATTTGATGTTTCTGTCTCTGATAAAAGTCTGCATTTAAAAAATAATTTAAACCTGTTTCCTAATATATTTATCCAAAAGGAAATTACCTTGTTAATTTCTTATTTTAGAACCTTTCTGTGTTATGTTTTTTGAGTCTTTATATTCTGGCCACATGCCATGAAGACAGTAAGATTTCAGGGCCTGCACTACTGTGAGCAACTTTGCCCTTTTTGATGATGAGGCATGAAGTCTAGACAGGGAAGGTGTGGTGAAGGGCTAGTACCACAGTATCTGGACATTGAGACCTAGGGCAGAGGCACATAGGAGATGATATGGTAGGACTTCATTTCACAATACCACCACAGGCTCTGAGCTATGGAAAATGGAAATTCAGCAGACTAGTGGTTATTCTATTCCTCTCATAGCTAGCTCCCCAAATACATGAATCCCTGCAGTTACTTAATTCCTTACCACACAGTGAAGGTGAGTGAGATGGGATGAGGAAAAGAATGAGGCCTTATATGGTGCTTATTATTTATTATAAAAAAGGACAAGAGAAATATATTAAATAAAAGAGGCACCTAAGTCAGGATATGATCAGAATATCGAACATTCCTAGATCTTTCTGATGATCCAGCTTGATGAGATTACAACCATCTTGGTCATAGCTTCTATTTTGCCTGCCAGATGACACTAGTATTTGTCCCAAATCCTATAGAATAGTCAACAAATTAGCTAGAGTTCATGTTGCACAGGCCACTCCTTCCCAGACTATTTCTTGGGACTCTAGATGAGAAAACCATATGAGAATAGCAATGTAGAAGGATCCAGTGGGTCCTAGAAACCTACAAGTAGAACATTATGATAGGCAGATTTGGGCCCAGGCGTCCCGCTCAAACTAAGACACTAGCCAAGGACAATACAGGCGGTAAAATTTAAACCCCTACCCAGATCTCGCCAATGGACAGGACAGTCTCCACACTTGAGTGGAGAGTGGGATATGCCTTTCTCATGTACTCTGGTGCCTCAAATTTGACTATGTCCCCTGGAAGGGGAGACCTAGTGGCACTCAGAGGAAGGACAGCAGGTCACCTAGAAGAGGCTTGATACCCTATGAGAGTATACAGGGGGAGGTAATCCCTCTCAGGGACAGTCATAGGGAAGGGGAATAAGGGGAAAATGGGAGGGAGGGGAGAATGGGAGGATACAAGGGATGGGATAACCATAGAGATGTAACAAGAATAAATTAATAAAAAAATAAATTTAAAATAAAATAAAATAAAATATTCAAAAAAAAGACCTTATCATTTATTTGATACTCTTAAGGACACTTTTGACTGGACTTGGATTAAGAAATAGAAGCTCTCACCAAGGACAGCCTATGTCGGTTGACAATCTGTTTTTGGCCTATTTCACTGGCTTCCTTTATTTTCTTGGCCAAAAGTTTAGCATATTCTGCAGCATTCTCTTTATTTTTTATAGTGCATTGTTTCTTCAGAACAATACGTTGGTGTTTATGTTGCAGGACATGTGGGGTGACAAGATGCTGGCTCTTAGGAGATCTGGTCCTGGGCTTCTTACCTTCTTTGTTTAAGGGCTTCCTAACAGCATTTTGGTGGACAACATCCTTCTTAGAGAGATTGAAAATAATTCAGATCCTGCTAGTTTTTTTTGGGGGGGGGGCGGGACACCATCTCAGGCACAGTGGTGTCTGTCAGTCCATGAATATCCTTCTCTTCATTTTTACAATAGTAAGTTGAGAACACTCAATTTGGCATCCATGATGCATCCCTGAGAAATGTGCACTCCCTTTCTCTAATTCTCTGTGGTCTATAACAAAGTTCCCCTCACTCAACAGGAGGAGCACTCTCCCAGGGGTCAATATACGTTGCTTCCTGGGAAAACCTAGTGTTTTGCTCCCAACAATGATGTTGACCACATAACCCATTCACTCTTTACCTAGCGCACCAGCAGCTTTTTCTGTGGCCCTAAGATCTCATGTAAAGTACAAGCTTACATTCATCTGTTACTTCAATGAGCCTCTGGCATTCAGTGCCTGGGAAGGAGATAGTGAGCTTCATCTTTACACAGAGAATCACCTAAGAGGTACCTCTAAAAGAGAACCCACACTATTTCTTTTACTGATGTTGGACTAAGAGTTTCAGGGGAAGCCCAAGTACACTAGGATTGTCCACCATCTTCTTTTGTCTAGGTCAGCATATAAGCTCTGCCTCCTGCTTTGGAACAGGCCCATATGCCTATCTTATTGCCACCCAAGGTACACTTTTGTTCCTCAGTCTCCAATAAACAGCCCTTTGTACACCCCTGGATCTGGTTGCATCTTTTTTCAGTCTTACAACATCATATGCCATTGCTCTCATACATCTGGATCAGGTTTTTCTAAGTCTTTGTTGGGTGTAGTCTGTGCGTGTCTGTCAAAGGCCACTCTTGGCTCCAAGGCGTGTCTTTTCATTATCAATGGCTGAGAGGACTTTGTGTATTTAAGACATCTGTTGCTCCTGCCAGTGTCTCGGAGCACTAATTTAGATCTCTTTCATTGGAATGGCATCCTCCCTATGTTTCTTAGAAAACCAGACTCATTTCAGAACAACTTCTCGTTTGGTTGATTGAAGCTTTACTGTATTACTTAGATGTACAGAACTAATTGAGCTCAGAGGTAAGGGCAGGAGAATGCTCTAGAACACCGTGTGCTATGCCATGTTATGATCACATGGAAAGAGACCTTTTGGAAGATGTATATAGTACTATATTAGCTTCCTGTCACTGAGAAAATACCTGAGCAAAATCAATGCAAGTAAGAAAGGATTGAGCTGATCTTTTGGTTTCAGAGGCTTTAAGTCATTGCTCCTTTGTTCTCATTATATTGGGTCTGTTGTGAGGTTAAATATCCTGGTAGAAACCACATCATATGGTAAGCCCACATATATAGTAGCAACAAGTCAAAAAAAATGGAAGGACAATAGATAGAGATAGGGATAGATAATAGGTAGATAGATAGATAGATAGATAGATAGATAGATAGATAGATAGATGATAGATGGATAGATTGATAGATAATAGATAGATGACTGATAGATGATAGATGGATAGATAGATAATAGATAGTAGATAGATAGATAGATAGATAGATAGATAGATAGTTAGATAGAACATTCCAAAGGTACAACCACAGTAGCTAATGTCTTTCAGCTACTCAAGACATAGTCATAGCCCATTGAGTTACAATACCATCAAAAGAATAAGAAGAATCCTTTGACAATGTGAGCAACCTCAGGTATGAGCCTTTCATCTCTCTATAGAGCCATCAACTGGAGAGCAAGCCTTTATCAGATAGAACCTTTGGGAGATGACATGTCACATTGGAACCATAGCAAGAGCCCTCATGAGCTCTTTCTTTTGGATCAGAGGCCGGTACCAAGTAAATCGGGAGACACAGAGTTGGTTCTGAAATACAGCAGTTGGTATGCACACTCTTTCAGAGGCTCTAGAATGGATGATTGTGTACTTTGAATGCCTTAGACTTGGGGGTTTTTTTCATTCTGTCAAGATAATTAGTTATCATACAGAGACATGGTGTTATTTAAGTAAGTTGCCTCCGTTTATTTAGATATTTTTCTTATTGTATTTTTCAAAACAGTCATTGAAGGCTTGATAAAAACCAGATTTCTTCCTTACAAAGCACAGACAGAAGGGGAGCAGCATAAATATCACCCACTTCCTGATACAGATAACAAGAATGGATGGTGGGAGGGAAGAGAGGACCACTTGTCTCCATTTTGTAGATTTTCTGGAAAGAAGCACTTTTAAGTAAATCACTTTGTTTAGGTTTAAGCAAAATTGTCAGTCTCTAAGCCTCATATGTATAAAGAAGCACTTATGAAGTAAAAAGGGAGCACTTATAACGTTATTTACTAACAGCATTCCAGGTAAAGGCAGCTGACCTTTCTCTATAATGCTTTCTCCTCCTTTTCTGTGCTCCTCCCCACTTTGCCCATTTTTCTCAGTTCTTCCACTGAGCATTCAGGAGAGATTAGCTTTTCTTTATAGCTTATGTGTTTTATGTATGAAAGACTCACTAAGAAAGCATTATCTATCATGTATGTAAGTATGTATGTATGTATGTATGTCTGTATGTGTGTATGTATGCATCTGTCTACTGTCTATGATCTATCTATCTATCTATCTATCTATCTATCTATCTATCTATCTATCATCTATTTATCATCTGTTTATCATCTGTCTATCTATCATCTATCATTCATCTATCTGTCTGTCTGTCTTTCTAGCCTATCCTCTATCTAATATCTGCATACTTATCTAATTTCCAATCAGAATGGAAACAAATTGTCTATACAAGAGAGTACATGCTATGAGAGCTGGCAGGACTGCTTGCTCTACGTGCTACAGAATGAAATAGACTGTGTGATAATTGCTGTTTCTGGCCTTTGATGTATCCAGGAGAGAAGCAGCTTTTACTGGCCTCTATGCATTTAGATGGTTGGTGACATCAAATCCAATTATCCTCAGCTGCATGACCACTGAAGGTGCTCTCATCTGTGAGTGATTCCTGACAGGAAGAAGAGGGAGGCAGTACTCATAATTCTCGCTGTAAGGCAAGCGTGCACGTGGGGCGGAGCAGAAACCCAATGAAAGCACGTTACAGGAGGCCTAACATATTAAAGTAAAGCAGAACAGATTAGGAGGAAAGGAAGCGAGGCTGATGGTGAGCTAGCATTGAATGAATGGATTTTGAGGCTGCCATCAATTACGAACACCTTTTACAAAAGGCCAAACCATAGCCTGCGGTACTGACAGTCATTGCCACAGAATGTATTCCCACAAACATTTTCACTTTTGTGACTCTCAATTTGACAGTGCTGGAGTCCTGTAAATGTCAATGCTTAGTTCCAAGCCCCAATCAATTAACTGGGGAATCTTTTGATGCTAGGATGCTTATGTGCAGCAACAATGGAGGACCACTTACTGTGGAAACATGGACAGTGACCCTCCCCCCCCCAATCTTTAGTATGCAGAATTTCCCACTGGCAGAATTGGCTGCCAAGTTCCTCTACTAAGGGGATTTCTTGACATAAATGCTCATTTTCATACACATTTATGCATATGCACATGCCCATGCATTGCCCGAGTGCAAGCACATGTGTGTGTGTGTGTGTGTGTGTGTATGTGTGTGCATGCATGTGTGTACATATCTTTGTTTGGGTCCCACAGATTGACTGCGTGTCTTAGTAGCAATGTTTCCATAATGCTAATATAACTAGTGGTCAGGTATGGTTGGGAAACGTGTTTATGGGGAAATTTCCCTCCCCCCCTTGTTTTTACAGCATTTGTGTCTGTGTTCTTTTTATATACTAATAAGTAATTTTCATTCCCACTGTTTCCTACTCTTGCTTGACTAAATAAATATTCTGCATGGATAGAAAGTATCTACTTAGTAGTATGTCCTACAAAATACATTTTGTATGTTAGAGTGAGCCTCTGCATTCTCCATTTTCTATGTCCCCACTCACTCTGCTCATTCATGTCCTCTGGCTTCTGACATCGACTGACGAGAGTTATAATATTCTCATTATAACTCTGCATATGAACAAAGTATTGCCATCATAGTGACTTATGTGAATATGTATTTTTCATAATACCTAAATGAATATGATGTTTACCCAGTGGGCTATTGTTAAACCTTTAAAGCCATAAATAACTAATTTATTTAATGTTAACTTCCCCAAAGTCACACTATTGCATTATGGCTAACACATGGGTGAGCTAGTATTCATATCTTAGCTAAAATGTTGTTAGTGCCAAAAGACTTCTCATTGGAATACCATTATATTCTAGTTTCCATTCAGTCTGCAATATACCCACACAATCGATGTCAACCTTGAAATAAGCAGAGGGCTGTCAGGGCCATCAAACTACTTCCCTTGCATGCTTCTCATGTAAGCCAAACAGAGTATTTAAACAAGCATGGCAAGAACAAATTTGTTTTCCGTGTAGTATAACTTGAATTTTATGATAATAGAGATGGATTTTTTTCTTTCAATATTTGTCAAGTTTTCACTCATAGTATTTTTCAACACCTATATTTTACTCTTCTTGTTTTCTTCTTTTCTTCATAATGACTGGCATGTGTGTAATTCTCTTGAGCATTTAAATGCTATGAATTAGTTCTATCTCATGATGTAACATTGCATGATGTAATTAGCAGAACTTTTACTACTTAACAGCATTGTTCACAGTGGGAGAAGCTTCCAGAAGCAAAAGTGTAGTGACTAAGCTGACCAGAGATGCTCATTGTCTTGGACATCAGTGTCATCTTATTTAAATATATAAGTATTTTATAGTTACATGGTAATCAGTTTTAAAGATAAATTATAAGATTATAGCAAAAAGAACAGTCTATAAAATATATATGTATTTTAAACTTCGAATGGATTTCTCTTAAGTAAAATGGTGTGGATGTGTGCCTTTTCTAAACATAAAAAATAGTAATAATAAAATCCAGTGTCATTCTAAGATATATTTAAACATTTTCCTTGGAAAATACTTAGAATTTTCTTTGAGATTGTAGGTACTTTTCTAACTACAGGGCCTGAGAATTCAGCTTCTTGAGCTCCCTGTGCATGGATGTTTTATTACCCATTAGGGCCTTTCTACCTTTTCATCTTTACAAAGTGAATAAATGGTTTTCTCTGAAATATTCAGTCTGTAGATCTTTCTCTTGAGACACAAATATTTTTGTAGACATATTTCTCAGAGTCCTATGATATTTTCCAGAAGTACTGGGTTTTAACTGTAGCCTTACTAGACTCACATGTTAAGAATCTAAACGAAAATTAGGAAGTGAAGATCTTTCCAAATCCAATTGGTGCATTGCTTGGGGAGATATTTTCTTAACATGCTGTCTTGAGTGTACAAAGTTGTTCAAAATTCTAGAGGGAGTTTGAGGTGGATCATCTCATGAGAATCCATCCTTGTGAAAAGACAACATCATTTCTATTAAACATTAGTTCCAAAGAGAAAAATACAGTTTGTGAGTATGGGACAGCAACTCGTCCCCCAATTTCCATGAAGGACTATGGAGAATCTCTGCCTGGATCTATTTCCTGAATGCTGGTTTCTGTTCTCAGACATCTCCTCATATGATCAGCCAAAGAAGCAGTAGCATAAAAAACAAACAAACAAACAAACAAAATAAAAACAATAGAAGTAAATCATGAAGGCAGGAGAGTGGTAGCCTTATACTTGAGTCTTGGTATGAATTAGGTTTCAAAATTTGAAAATGTAAATACAAAGACTGTAAAGAAATATTTCAAGCCCAGGAAACTTGAAACGATGCAGCGAAGTTCATGAACTCTTTTTTTTTTTTTTTTACTTTTTAAAATATATTTTATTAATTTATTCATATTACATCTCAATTGTTATCCCATCCCTTGTATCCTCCCATTCCTCCCTCCCTCCCATTTTATCCTTACTCTCCCTCCCATGAGTGTGACTGAGGGGGACCTCTTCCCCCTGTATATGCTCATAGGGTATCAAGTCTCTTCTTGGTAGCCTGCTATTCTTCCTCTGAGTGCCACCTTGCTCAGCAGTGGGGATTCTCTTTTTTGGCACCTCTTTCTTTCCTGTCCCTTCCTTCTTTTCCTTTCTACTTTTCCCATCATATTTATGTCAATCATGAAGATGCGAAGTTTAAAATTGATACAATGGAGAATTAATACTATTTAAAACTGAACTGAGGAGTAGTGGGTAGGTAATTACTGTAATGTTAATCCTATCCTTAAGGAAGGCTCCCTTCCCTCTCCCATGTGACATTCCATAATAAAAACAATTGATGATCAAGCATTAGAGATTATCCGAAAACAATCCTATAAGAAATTGACCTCTAATGCTTAACTGTTCTCTTGAATAGCAAATGCTTTTTTTCCTCATTTTTTTCTTTGAATTTAAATAAAAAAATTACGTTCTAGAGAAAACAAGTAGACAGAAATGTCTAGATTTTGCTTTGTCAGACCTGCATATTCTGTGTCCCAGCATGTGATTGCACTGAACAGATATATTTGAGTCTATTGGCTATTATGTGTTTTTAAAGTAACAAGGACCCTGGGGGGCTCTGCTCAAACTACTATACCAACCAAGGACAATACATGCAGTAAATCTAGACACCTTATTCAGATCCAGCCAATGGACAGCACATTCGCCACAGTTGTGTAGAGTGGGGACTGACTCGGACATGAATTCTGGTGCCCCCTATTTGACCATGTCCCCTTGGTGGGGAGGCCTGGTGGCACTCAGAGGAAAGGTAAGCAGGCTATCTGGACAAGATTTGATAGGCTGTGATCATATGGTGGGGGAGGAGGTCCCATTCTGTCACAGGCCTAGGGGAGGGGAATAGAGTGAAAGAAGGAGGGAGGGGGAATGGGAAGATACAAGTGAGGGGGATAACAATTGAGGTGTCATCTTAATAAATTATTTAAATAAAAAAATAAAAAAAAGAAGACTCCCAGGGGACACATTCAATTCTTAAGTGTTCCTTTCATCATCCCATTGTGTGTGGCCCACCACATTTATTAATCAGAAAGAGTGTGCCAAACCATTATTGACAATTTTCATATCATCAAAGGTGCTTTGGCAAATTCAATTATGTCAAAAGTTGTGATTTTAGCATGAAAAGATACTTGTTGCTTTTTGTCTGTCTCTCAGGATTCAGTTCAGTGATGAAACAGGTATGAATGATCAGTTTACAGTAAGATAGCAGCAGAGACATACTTAAAGACACACTCTCTGGGATAACTCTGTCAGCTTCCCCAGCAGGAAGTACTAAGTTAGTTCTTATGATTGATTGACCACAGCTGGGTCCTTTATACACAGGGCAGAGAACATGGATTCCACAGACTAGGGATACAATGTGAATGGAAAGAAAAATGTCTGTGTCTGAGTTCAACGATTTTAGTGTCAGAGAATCTGGATTAGGATCTTTACAACACTTTTACCTCAGCCTGCCCCTGAATGCTTAAACCAACTTCAATTCCAACAGCTACTACCCGATGGCTGTATGTGAAGTGTCTTAGATCCTTGTTCAGATTTAATCTCCATATGAGGTACAGACTGTTAACAAGCAACTTGTAGTTCGAGGAAGTTAAGCAATTTCCCCAAAGACAGATGACTAGCCAGGAGCTGGAAGACTCAAGGTTTGTATTCCAACTCAAATGGCTTTAAAGCTAAAGCTCTTTACAGTGTCACAGGGCTATCCCAGACCGCTATAGAACTTATAGAAGAATCTGAGAGGAAAATAACTATGTTCTATTATCAGAAAAATTCAAATAATAGCACATTGTTACATCCCATGACTCTAGCAGTTTATAGACTCTAGCAGTTAAGGGGAGTTGCACCTTAAATTGCCAAGGTCAAGACTGTGTGAACTTTCTCTTCTACAGACAGATGGTTCTCATAAAGTTAGGATTTACATGTCACAGTCCAAATTTACTTTTCTTCTCTGAAGATGGGGAACAATGCCTATAAAACAATGATGGACACCGACATCTCCAAAATATAGACAACCCAAGATATGACATTTATTTCCCATTAGCACATATTGGTTGGCAGCGGTATGTAGAAATTGGTATGGTGCAGATTTCATAGAGACCAAAGCGATGTACCCTGCAATGTTAATTATTTTTTTGACAAAATAACTGACAAAAGCCAAATATAGGAGGGAGCATTTATTTTGGCTCATGGAATCCAAAGCTCTCAGTCCATTGTAGTGGGGGAGTGCGCAGCAATCTACATGGATGCAGGAGCGTGGAGGAGGAAGTGACTCATACTACATTGGACTAAAAAGAAAGATGTGTTTAAAAAGGGGCTCAGGATGGAGCCTTTAAATTCCTGTCCCAGCCATACCCCCACTTTCTAAACCTCTCCTGCCCTCTAAAACATCATTACACTATGGCCATGTTAAAAAAAAAAAATTGTCCCAGGGCTGGAGAGATAGCTCAGAGGCTGTTGCTCTTCCAAAAAAAGGTCAAGGTTTGACTCCTAGCACCCACATGAAGGCTCACAACCAGCTGTAATTCCAGTTCCAAGAGATCCAACACCTTCTTCTGACATCAGACTTGCAAACATACCTACTTGTAAGCAAAATGCTCATGTACATAAATAAATACATAAACAAATAGATAAATAAATACATCTTTAAAAAAGGAATAAAAAAATCACGAGCACATTGGTGACATTTCAAATACAAGCCACATTTTACTCTCAGGTGGTTATTTTAAATCTCAGTATCTTCAACAGAGTAATGGGAAGAAAAGATGTTTGCACCTCTGACATAGTTCCAAGAGTGGTTAGTTTTCATTTACAGCGCAATTTTTAGACTTCTAGTCTCGATTTTTCCAATTTAAATACATATATTTAATGGTGATTGAGGGATCACTTGGTAAATGCTACATCTACCCTGAGAATCTGGTATGCCTACCATGGTCATTATGATAACCTTGTAAGATACCTTAGTTGTTGTGAGGAGAAATTAAATCCATTCTTTTTTTTTTTTTTAGTTTTTTAAAATATATTTTATTAATTTATTCATATTACATCTAAATTGTTATCCCATCCCTTGTATCCTCCCATTCCTCCCTCCCTCCCATTTTCCCCTTACTCCCCTCCCCTATGACTGTGATAGACGGGGACCTCCTCCCCCTGTATATGCTCATAGGGTATCAACAGACTTCTGTTACAAGCAGAGGAATCTCAGGCTACCTGTGCTTGTTACAGGTGTCCGAGGCCACACTAGGCCTCCTCTGTGTATCAGGGATAATCTGGGCTCGTCACAATGTCCTCAAGGTAATTACGACTGCACAGTCCCTTATGCCGTGTAACCTAGCCTGTCCATGGCTTCTGAGAAGTAGGGTTTAAATCCATTCTTAAGGCTCAGAGAGCTAGGTAAGGGTGGAGGTGGGCAGGAAGCTAAATGTGGCCACCATAGAAGAAAACATCTGCATAGGTACTAGACAGAAATACTCTCCCTTGCAACAGCATAAAGAAAGATCCCAAAGCAAAAAGAAAATACACCAAAGAAAACAGAAGGTTTGGGAGATGTTGGCATCAATGCAGACATCTACGTTTTTCACTTAATGAAATGACATCTTCCTACTAACCCGTAGAATTTTCCACATTGTCCTGAGGGCTAAGCTGCAATAAAGAAAAGAAAAAAGAAAGCTCTCTATGACAAATGATGACAGTGCAAGAGGGAAATGCGGCCCCGTGTTCAGATTCCAGATGGAGTCTGTGATGTTGTCAGGTAGAAAATTGTTTGACTTACAGCCTCAGTCATCTCAGAAGAGATGCCTTTTGGATACCTGTAATATATGCAGAACATTGGAGCATAGCTTAGGCTTTTCCTAAATCTTCTTTACCGTGGTTTAAAGCTCAAAAGAACTTTTGAGATGAAAACTTAATGACAGTTTTTTTTTTCCTTAACAGTAAGTGTGATGGTGAATCCATATGCATGGTTCAGTGGCTCTGGAGTCTGACTCGGGGGTTCGGCTACACTTGGGAAAAGTTTTTAAAAAGCTGTCATTTGGTTTCTTTGTCTGGAAAGTACAGGCTGATAACCTTTAGGAGTTTGAAAGAAGGATGAATGAATTAATACAAATGAAATATGTGACACTGCTTAGTTCTACGGGAAGTAGTTAGTGATCATGTTAGGTCTTAAATTGAACTTTTAATGAAAATTAGTCTTTGGCTTTCTATTTACTCTTCAGAAGTTATGAAAATGAAGTTGTTGGTTTTCTCTTTTTACACTGTCTTCTAATATCTGCCATGCATAATTATTGGGGCATGTCCTTTACTCTAAATATCAGTTTCACTTGTCAGTGATATTCAGTGAGTAGAACTTTTTTTAAAAAAGCAATGTATTAATTTCTTCTGCAAAATGTATGACAGAAAAAAAATGAAAGTAAAAAGGAGTTTGTTCTGGCTCATTGCTTTAAGGGGATTTCAATTTACCATGATGGAGAAGGCTTAGTGCTAGGACCGACTGCCTCAGGGCTGTCTGTAGTGTCCTATGGCAGTGGTGCATGTGTCCAGATCAGGAAGCAGAAAGTGCTGGTGAGGACCAGGGCCTGGGATAGCCTTCAATGACTATAGGGTAGCGATCTGCTTCTGCCAATGGGGGGTCATCTCCTTATGGCTCCACAACTTTAAACAATCCTGCTTACTGGGGATGCAGTATTCAAAGCAGGAATGTAAGAGACATTTCACATTTGAAGCATGGAAATGCCTATGAAATAAAATGTAGTATTTCTTAACAGCTATCTTTAATGGCTTTCTCTAACAATCTTCACTCCACTCAACAACAATGTTCCATGAAGACTGAGAAAAAAAATCCTTGTGTCATAATAACCCAGCATTATTCTTGCACACTCAAAATTATTTTTCCTTAGCTGAACTACTGAGCTGCAATTACCCAATTTTAACTATTCATATATACAATATTTACTTACTTTCTAGTTGTTGTTACTAATATATTCTTTAATGAAGTACCTAATATATTAGGTACTTCAACTGTTAGGCAGAGGTGAGGAGAGTAAGAACTGTGAAGTAGTTAAATTTCTGTCCTGTAGTTTTTACCATAGTAATAATCCTGTAAATGGAAACTATAGAATACATAGACATTTAGGTAAAAACAATCACATGACTCAGACAGATATTTACCAAGCTTTCTGAGTTTTTTCTGTCCCTGAAGAAGATATCTGTTAAGTAGTTCCCATTAAAAGGGATGGATGGAATGGACCACACCCATGACCTCATGCCTTACTTTCTCAAGACAGCACACAGACAAATGCTCAGGGCTTACCACAAAGGTGACATAGAGGGAAAACAAGTATTTTTCCAGGATGTGCTCATTTCCCCTCTATTCTAAGATCTTAATACTTCTTTTGACAGAATGCTATGGTTTTAAAGAACAGGCAACATAGCAAAACTAAGGCTAACCAGAAGCAAATGCCATAGCTCTTCACACTAGCCCCGTTACTTGGCCAGGTTTTGCTTCTGTAAATCTAAATTTTTTTCAGCTGTAAGACAATAATAAAGTAGCATCCATCTCACTGACTTGTGGTGAGAATTACATTGCGTTACATTACATAACCCATAGCTAACATTTACCAAGCTCACATTTTTTCAATCTTTAAATTCTTTGTGCCTTTTCGCATTAAATATTCATTTCATAAAAAGCATCAAATGAAATATGGGACATAATGTGTTTCTCAATCGTTTGGATCACCAGGCTGGTGTTTGGAAGGCATTTAAACAACCTTGAAACCTCAGGGCCATGTACAGCCAGAGGTGTTGATTACATTGTTCTCTTGGTATTGCAGGTCAAACAAGGAAGAGATAAGCAAGTTTGTGCAATTCTTCCAGCCCAGAATTTGACACCTGTTCGTGGTAGTAGGCCAATATGAGTAGGAGAAAACATTTCTTATTCTCTCTAGGTTGAGGATGTTTCTCTTTCTTGAGGTTTACATTTTCTTCAAGAATATATATATACATACACACATCTCCAAGCATGGTGGCTTATACCTGTAAATACAGCTGAGGTAGAAAGTTAATGAGTTCAAGGTCAGCCTAGACTACATTGTCAATAGCCTTGTTTGAAAACAAAACAACAAAATGATTTTTTTTGTAAATCAATGCTATATGTGCACAGTCAACATATATACAAATCTACCATTTTAGTATTAAAGGTATATATTTGAAAACAGTGTCATAAAAGTACAAATAAAAAAAACACTGAAATGAAAATTTCATTTAGTAAAAAATTTAAATAAAACATCAAATACATTCTTTGTCACAACACAGTCACATGTTTCTTATATATTTATCTTTCCAGTGCTGGGAAAGCCATAATAAAATATTAGGGAAGCAAATATTTTTCTATTCTGTAAGAGCTACAATTCAATGTAGTATAATATTTTTAAAAATGTTATTTAAATCTAAGGTTAGGATTTACTGAAAAATGGTAGGCACGAGTGAACTCATTTTTAAAATGTTTATACTTTGTCCACTAAGCTATATATAGTGGCTATAGATTTGCTGGCTTATGGTGAAGTGTAATTACAAGTTACTCATAATTAGTATTTGCAAATTTAAAATTAATAGCATCACCGAACACTTGGACACAAAAGGTCTTCTCCTATACATGAGCCTTCCAAGGAACTGAGAAGCTAGCAGAAGTTGAAATGGAATTGAGTGAACTGGCTTTAACATCGGACCATTGCAGAAAAAAAATATACATTAAATTTGCTATTCAGTGAATGTAAGTCCTGACCTAAACCTTTTAAAGTGGATTTTGTTCACATACTGCAAGACAAAGACTGTTTTACATGGAAGTGATGTACATATGTCATCAAAATATTAAGATTGTGCATTATGTATTGCATGTTGGGATTTCATAATAAGGTATTTATATAGTGACAGAAAAACACTAATAAAACAAGAGCTTTTAAAAAATGAGTGAGATTTTCATAAAAATTTGTTTGACTTATTAACTATAAAATTTATGTTAAGAAGTAAACTAGGTGTTTACTTTCAACTGAACGTAAGATTAATCTTATTTTGGAAGGACAGCTACTCCTGCCATAACTGTTACAGTAATCCAAGCTGATGAGAACAAGTTTGGGATTCAGTGCTTACACGTTCTTGTTGAAATCTAAGTGTACCAGCATCTCCAGTAGAGGGCACTGTGCACGGGTCTGTACTCTGAAGAGTCTTTGTTCTGCCCGCGTTTAACTCGTGCAGGGGCTCCCTCTGCTGTCCTTTTAGACCTCAAGACAAATATGTCGGCAAGTGCACCCCAAATCTCAAAACTGCACTTATAGTCTCAAGACTATAGTGTAAAACACTTCCAGGAGAACCGGACTTCAGCACCCAAGCCTGAAAAGTTAGCATGCAAATGAGTGAAGCTTTGTAAATGCTTCTGTAAATACATCCTGACAGATGGAATTCCTTCGAAGAAACGCGGGTAGGCCAAGAAGGGAAAGTGAAATGCCACTTTCATATAACACAACAAGAGACTACAATGACATAGAAATGGAAACTGCAAACAACTGTGGTCAATTAAAATATTAATGTGTGTGCGTGTGTGTGTGTGTGTGTGTGTGTGTGTGTGTGTGTGTGTGTGTGCTCAAGGAGAAAGGGAGTGTGTGGGAATGGGGAGGCAGTCCCTGTTTGGCATCTTGTCATTTTGATCTACATTATTTTTGTTATAGTTTTTATTTGTATTTATTTGTATGTTAAATGAATCCAGAGAATAGTATTTGGTAAGCTTTTAGGGCTTTTGCAGGATAAAGGAAAATTATTCATATCTGGACACATATAAAGAAGATATATTATTTTAAAAAAGAAGCTATATGTTGAGGTAATTATGTTCATAACTTTTTCTAAAGTCATTTCCATTTCAAACAGGGCTGTATGCCATAATATCATACTTTCATGTGCTATGTATCTTATTACAAACTGGATAATGTCCAATTTCTGTAGCAAAGCAGTGAGAAAATTCATGAATTAGCCTTTCTTTTTTAATTTCAAATCAGTGTTATAATTCATTCTTACCTGGATTTATCTTAAAGCCACATGATAGTAAATGAAATTGTTTTGGCTTTTGTACCTTCAAGCTAATGACAGGTCACAGTATCAAACAAAAATTGTGGAAGTTTTAAGAATGGTAAAACCTACTGGTCTTTTAGAGTTAATATTGATTAGTGAAATCTTCAAGCGTTACAACAAAACAATAGTAAAGTTGGTTCTAATAATTTGTGAAGTGAGTTTTATGATTGTTTGTACCTGAGCAGTGGTAATGTTATGTGTTGGCCACATAGTAATGACGAGATAGAATCAAGCAGGAGCTTTGCAGTATAAGAAAGAGATTTTTTCAGATCTGTTGTTCAACTTCAAACTCATCAGTCATGTGTTCTTAAGGGAGAAATCTGACTTTCTTCTTCTTTTTTAAAATCACATTTAACTTATAGAGTTTGAATTAATAGAGTTAGAGGCTAGATGTGTTTGGTAGCCTGGATATGTAACTCAATGTGAAGGACACACCAGCAATCACAAGGTCTTAGTTTCACTCCTCACAAAACAACACACACAACTTCAGATATGTGTGTGCACCAACACCAATCAATTTCTCTGGTGGCTTGAAGTTTTCATATTAAATGTATGTATTCTTTGTGCCACCAACTCTGATATAGTTGTAAAATGGTTCTGGGACCCACATTTGGCGAAGAGTAGAAAACTGTTAAGATGATATTCTTTTCATTAAAATGTTTGTTCCCTTTCTATAATCTATACACTATTATAGCCTATTACTTTATAAAGAACACGTCCATACTCTGAAAAGAAATGGGAAAATTCTTTCAGAAGTTTACATTTTAGGTGAAGGGATCTGTTTGCTTCCTGTTTGTTCTCATTTTGAGGGCTGGTAGAAATGCAGAAGAAAATAGGCTAACTTTTATTTAGTATTTTGTTGGGGGGAGTCAACGAAGAAATAAATCCTAACTGGTGGTTTAGTGTGGATCTTTACATTTGCACATGACACAGGATGTACTTTTTCCTTCCAGCCTGGGATACATTTCAGCTGTAGCTTACATTTCTTTCAAATGAGCACACAAAATCATGGGCTTTCTTATGACAGTTTCATGTGATCAGTCATTGTGGAAAACTTAGGTTACAACCTAAGTTTAATATCTGGACCGTAGTTAAAAATTGATGGTAAGGCTGAATTTCAACCTTCTAGCTTCATGAAGTTTTTCTTTCAAAGCAAAAAGAGGCCATACAGAGGAAGCATGTTTAAACCAAATGAGACAGTTTATTTAATATTACACTACAAATCACAGTGAGTTTGTGTGTATATCTGTGTGAAGTGTACTCTCTGTACTACACATGGAGGCCAGAGATTAGGTATCTTGCTGTAGGGTTTTCCTCTACCTTATATTCAGAGACAGAGTCTCTCTCTCTCTCTCTCTCTCTCTCTCTCTCTCTCTCTCTCTCTCT
>OU015753.1:80581603-80597571 GCA_907169655.1 Acomys percivali
CACACACACACACACACACCTCTTTTCACTTCCAGGTTGGCCAAATGCATTTCTGCCTGTGCGTGCATGAACTCACAGGCATGGGCTTTCACAGACACACCCACACGCTTCTCCAATTGTCGTCCTCGGCCTTGCACATTATTCTTTCCCAATTCATGGCCTCAAGCATAAACATACCTTTCCTCCCCTGTTTACTGATTCACTCCTCACCTGATAAACATTATCCTGTGGCCATGACCTGCCCTCTCATCCTGCCTGCATTTGCCAACCCAAGAACCAGTAACTGCTTGAAATCCCTAACTGGGTGGGGGATTGGGGTGTATGGTTTATCAGTGGCAGAGTCTAGAAATTGCAGAAGGGAAGCTGACACTTGTGAGCCGTCCAGTTCTGGAGCCAGCAGATGTTGCCGCTTGCCGTTTAAGCTTAATGATGCCTCCCACCGTGCAAAGATGATAATGTTTCATGTTCTGTGATCTTACTTGAAAAGCCATTATTTCAGAAAGAATATGGCTCGTCCAGGAAAAACAAATCAACACCCGTTCTCTAGTTTCAATCCTCACAGAAAGGCATGCCTCTCATGCTTTAACAAATAAATTTCAATGCTCACTAAAATTTAGTCTGGGGTAGCCTGACTCTCTAAGAGCACTGTGAAGGCAAGGCTTTCACACAGAGATCGTGTACACATTTTGCTCACATGGGATGAAACTAATAATCAAGAGATCTGGCTGAAAATATGTTTAGCATGGATGACCACAGAAGTTTGCCTTACAGCGTATGTGGTTGGGCTGACAGCTCTTGCATACAAGAATGTTTAGCTTCAACTAGTCTTCCCAACACCCCAACAGTGAATTACCACACATCTGCAGCAAAAAAATAAAATTGTTCAGTCTGAAGGAGTAAGCTTAACCCTTGCTGTCTAAGCTAAGTCTGATTCATAGCTCTCTCACTATTGACTGCGGAAAACCCCTTCCCGACTGGCCCTAAGTATTTTAAATCTCATTTCACTACTAGCATTTGTGTGTATGTGTGTGTGTGTGTATGTGTGTGTGTCTGTGTGTACGCGCGCGCGTATTGACTTCAATTTAATTGTTCAGGATATAGATTTGCACTCCATTCTTTAAGACACTTCATTCTTAGAATGAATTTCTGGTGTGTAAACAAAATAAAACAAAACAAACCGAACAAACAAAAAGCTTGCTTGGTGCGGTGGCATACTCCTGTAATCCCAGCACTCAGGAAGCAGAAGCAGAGACAGGTGAGTCTGTGTAGGCCAGCCTGGTCTACAAAGTGAGTCCAGGACAGCCAAGGCTACACAGAGAAGCCCTGTCTCCAAAAACAAAACAAACACGAAAGAAAGAAATCTCAGCAGCAGTTCGTTTGATACTAGGTTTCCCAAGCGAGTGAGATGCTTCACTTATGTCTGTAGTCCCATAGGATGGTACATGGAGAGAAAGCCACGGGTACTCCTCTTGGGGAATAGTCCATACTTGCCCACACTGTTGTTTTCCAGTATGCATAGTGAGATGGGCCATGTGCTTCCCTAACGTGCGGCTGATATGTACACACTTACCATATTCTCTTTCAGGCTGTGCTCTCCGCTTCTTCCCTTCCTGCCTGACAATATGCCACCATGCTATAAAAGCCCCGATGCCCATTTTCAACGATTAGCTGTACATCAGCATTACTACCCCAAATCCACAAGTTTCACATCAAGCATTAAATGGGATGAATATTGATCTGCTAAAGAGGATTTATTTATTTCTAGCTCTATCCAAAGATCAACTGCTAGCAGCTTTTGGGGGATCTGTGAAGCTCTCACAGCACAAAGCTACTGCATACATGACACTGGACTTGACATTTCAGTTCTGGAAGAAAACCAAACAGTAAATTCAGTGCAATAATCCTAGATAAATGAGATGATCACTGGAAAAGCTGAGATAGTTAAGTGGTCTATCAGACAAGTCCAACGGATGCTATTGAACAGTTGCTACCTAGAAGCCTCACTCATGTCAATATGGTCCAAAGCACCATCATATCAGATGCCAATATAATCACATTAAAACTGTCTCTACCTCCTGCCTGGCTTTGATTTCTCTCTTTCTCTCTCTCTGTTTTTGGGGATTTAAAGTGACTGTAAATAATACAAAAAATGAGACAAAGCTTTAGCGCAGCAATTGTTTTGGATATGAATAAGCAGCATTGTAATGTAGCGTAACATGTATGAGATGCATTAAATTGAGTTATACTCTAGAGCAGGGCTGGGTGACTCCCTATTCCTCCCACCGAAGCACAGCTTGAGAGAGCACATCTGTGTAAGCTAAAGCTGATCGTTTTTATAAAGCAAGAAAGGTCAAACAGGGCCATAAAAATTTAAAGACTTGCTGAGTTACCTCTTCCCACAATGATTTAAAAATACCTACTCTTCTCTGTACCGTTCAAGTCCTGTATTCAGTTAAAACTGATGACTGGATGTGGGCTCAACCAGATAAATGCGCAGCTGAGCGAACTGTGCTTGAACTATTTAATACAAACCCTAATTTACTTTTACCCATATAGGCATTTAAACATGGTTTTCTACAAGTTTTGTTATCAGAAAGTAGGCAACTTCACATTCATTCAGATTGTTTAAAAGTATTGGGCTAAATACTAGTAAATATATACTAATATTCAAATGTAAAAACAAAGTGAATTAGAGCATATTTCTTTATTGTGTTTATAAATATAAAATGTTAGTTATTTATAGTAGGACAATTAGTCCAGTAATTTCATTTGAAATTCTAGCAATCTCAGTGGAAAACACATGCATATAATTTCTGTTGATGATGTAGTCACTCTGGTCATGTATGGTTTGTTTTTATCTTTACTCGCTCGGAACACATGCATAAGCTTCATCATGTCAGAGGAAGAGGGCTGTGCAAGCCCTTGAGCCTTATGTCAGTTTGCAGATGAGCTTTCTGAAGATTAGAGGGCAGGCCACTTGTCAACAATGGAAAAGGTTCCTTCCTCCAACCCCCATATCTGCACTCATAAAACTTACACCCACTTGAATTGTGCACACCAGACAAATTGGCTGGAAAATGGTTCACTTCCATTTTGCTTATGGAGACGCCATCCTAGAGGCACATTGAAAGAGAATGGATGGAACTTCAAGCCACGTCCTCACCAAAGAGGAAACAACTCTTAGATTTCTTTCGTGCCAAGCTTGATCCTAAAATAATGTTTTTCTCCCTGACTGTCTAAGGGGAATTTTAATTATTAAGCTGGAGAGTTAAAACATTTAAAGAACAGAAGAAATGAAATGAATACAGTGGGAGTTGGACTGGAAGTTTTGTTATTTGAAAGTTCTAAAAACAATATCTCAATTTGTAATTACACCTTTGGAAAAAGCCCTCTATATTAATTATGTTTCTGGAAACTGAAATATTATACTTTGTTGTGGGTACTTGAGACTTTTGGTAGCAGATGTCCACAGGAGAGGTTCCACTTACCTTAATTAGAGTTTGTTCCAGACCTGAGGGTCTAGATTGCCAAGGCTCAGTGATGTTTATCAGTCTAAACAGGGTCACTGGAAGAAAGAAAACTGGGATTAAGCATTGTGTATATACTTCACTTCTGATGGCACAGTTTATCTTAAAACATCTTCATCACCTTGATAACAGGGACCACATACTGACTCTTAAAGAAGGATTTTAAGATGTACTTGAACCACATGGGAGCAATTGCTTAGGTTGATCCCTGATATCTTTCAGTTAGTAAGCTTGAAGACCTTTTAGGAAAAGGCAATACATTTCTTTTTTTTTCCTTTCTTTTGATTTTTATAAACTAAGGTGAAACATGATGATAACAGTCCAGTGGTCCCATGGGTGATGAGTACTTTCTTTCCCAGAGATGAATTTTCTACATTTCAAAATGATATTCTTTGGGGAAATGCAAAAACAAAACAAAACAAAACAAAACTTCCTTTTAGTTGAAGACCCACGGTAGACTGTGATGCAAGATTGCACATCTGTATTTATGCCTTTCTCAAGCCACTGTCTTGGGAACTGGAAAAGCCATGTGCTCTTCAGTGCATTGATGCCATCATAGAATACAGATGCCTTAGTTAGCATGACCCATCATCAATCACTTCAAAGTTACTATGCATGAAGACAGCTTACTCTCCCAGATCTTTGTTACTGCCATCTTCAAAGTTCAAGGTGTGTTGGGGCCAGAACTCATTATATATTGAACACTTTTATAGAAACCAGAATCTTAGAGATTGCCTCTGTTTCCACATAACAACCACTCCATCTCTGCCATGCTTAGAAGTTATGGGTAGTATGTAATGGGTGTCCAGTAAATGGTCTTAATACCAAATTCAAATGAAAGCTTACTAAAGCAACTGAATATGATCATGATCACTGCTACTCCATTTGTTAACAGAAAATCCAACCACTCAAATATTTAGGAAATTCATTCATGGATGATTCAAACGCAAAAGTTTCAGTAAAGATATATATGTACTTATATATAGGTCCGCAATCCATATGTTGACTCTAAAATCGTTTTACAAAAGTCCTGGTAGATGTGGTTTTAGTAATCCTGGGGCAGTCTTATTAAAACCAAGAAGACACAATATTTGATGCACTTTCCATGCACACAATGGTGTTAACTCACAGTAATCTGCCGCACGGACACTGACTGCGATGCATGACATAAGACTGCATCTCAAAAGGAGTGAAGTATAGCCTTCCCCGCTTTAAAAAGATAATGTGATCAGACACGAGTGTTTTCCTTTCTGTGGGACATGGAAGTCAATACCAACCCTCAGTTGGTCGCAGGTAAATAAGGCCATTTGGGTTCTGTGTTGCTTTTGTTTTCTTTCGTTCTTTCTTTCTTCCTTCCTTCCTTCTTTCCTTTCTTCCAATGCAAGCTTGGGACAGCGGTTCCCAACCTGTGGGTCATTACCCCTTTTGGCAATCCTCTATTTCAGAAAATATTTACATTATGATTCATTAACAGTAGCAAAATTGTAGTTGTGTTGCAGCAGTGAAAATCATGCTATCGTTGGGGGTCAGCAGAACTGTACTAAAGGGTCACCTTAGGAAGGCTGAGAAGCCACTGGGTAAGGGCAAATGTGCCTGAAAGGTATTAACAGGAAGTCTCGGGGTCATCGCACTGAGAGCTGGGCGAGAGATTAGAGTTGGATTGCTTAGTTAATCAAATGTTTCAGCGCAAAAATAGCAGAGGCCAGAACACGAACACTGTTTTGTTGTTTCAGAGACAGATCTGCTCAGATCCCTAAGCTACCAGGTTGTCAGCATTTTCCTACCAGGAGTAAGTGGGCTTCTTCTCATCAGTGCTCTTTCTCACGTTTCACTTGGTCTCACCAGAGAAAAAGGCTCAATGTTGTAGCTACAGTTTGGAGAATACCAATGGCTTGATTGAGACAACAGGTTTTGATTTCTCCGCACTATTGTTCTGGGTACTTTTTTTTTTTCTTCTTTTAAGAACTAGAACAAAGGACCATTGTTCTTAGTCTGCACTGTGTGTGCTAGTAACATTTATGGGAAAATATAACAGGAAGAGCTTTCTTTTCCAGTTACACATTATACCACCACTCACAGAAGTGCCAGCAGCATAAAACGTCTCTAACAGTAGCTGATTTGTATGCAACAATGACCATAAGGGTAACTCTCCAGCAAACCCGAATCTCATATATAATGCATAGCAGTTAATAAATCATAGTAAAATCAGATGGCTTAGAGCCAACAATACCTAACTAGTAATGGAAAGGGGTGGAAAGATTTATGGAGAGGCAGATTCTGTCTGGATTTTGCTTTAAAGATGCTTGCCAAGTTCAGTGCAGAATCTCAGTTTCTAACTCTCTGCCTGGAGTGCTCTGTTGATTCACTCCACCTTTTCCTCCTGAGTGTCCTTTTCAGAAAGACATTACCCCTTTTCTTTCTACCACCAGGTGGAGTGTTCTCTGCTTAGCATTTAAGATTTTATATTTCATAGCAAGGAATCATATGGGGAGAAAATGTTCTATTGCAGTCTCTGGTTGTTTAAATCATCAGTTTTTTTAGAACGCTGCCTTCCTCAATCAAAAACATACAGATAATTCTTCCTTGAAACTTCTGGTCAAAAGCGAATTTATGCTTCAAATGGCATCTCACACATCTTGACAGAGAAATAGAATAATGTTTTTGCTTTATAGATCAGAGAAAACTGTTCCTACATGTGTTTATTGTATACCGTCACCATTGTTTCACTTGCTGCGCCAGCCATCTGAATCGTAAAAATGCAGAATTTGCAAATTTGTCACATGTCAAGGGAAAGAGTATTGAAGACAACATGTGCCGCCCAGATCTTAGAGAAGTGTTCACTCTGAATCTGTTTCTGGTTATTAGTGGGTCTTGGCCAATTTCCGGTGCTGACACGGACTGTTGAGATGAGTGGCAAACATGTCACCTCAGAGTTAGAACTATCTGAAGCTAACGAATTAATGATCCTATGGAAAAAAAATTTAACATTAAAGTTGAGGAAAATATGTTGAGGTGGGAAATGGACCATTGAAATTTTGTTAGTGCCTCCACTAATTTGTTTGCCTATCTTTTGTAGAATCCAAGTTCTATTTTAGACTAATACTATATTTATGTTCACATTTTATGTTAACAACTTCATTTTACTGAAGCATAGAACAGAGTTTATCTTCTTGAATGTTACGGTGACAACACAATGCTAACACTAAAATAATGTGGATTATGGTGCTTCTTAATGCCATGGGCTAAAGACTGAAAGATGAAACCTAAAGCAAACCAGTTGTTTATTTATTTATTTTTCTTTCTTTTCTTCCATGGTGCTTTGGGGATAGATGCCTTCCATTTCGACGGCCACTAGATGGCAGTAATTCCTCATTAAATGGAGAGAGTCACCTCTAACCTGGATAGCCGAGTGATGACTGACTCCTGGTCAGAGAGATAGAGGAAAATAAAGGGAATCTTCTTGGGTAAAAGGTGAGAACAGAGCACTTTGTGATTAGAAATAATAGAAGTGGCCCAAACTAGAGGGTAATCAGTTTTATTTTAGTGTCTTCAGGGTTTTTGGATGGCAGAAATGTCCCTGGAAATGCTGTCATTAGTCAGAAAAGTCCTCTCGAAGCAATATTGTAAAAGGACTCCTCTGGAATGATTCGGGAATGTGACTCTCTGTCTCATCTCTGTGTGGAGTAATTAACTTCCTGACAACTGTGAAGACTTAGGCTTGTTTTGGCAGATTCCATCTCTGGCTTTCTGCGATGTGCTTCATTAATGATAGTCATGGTGATGGCTGGCAATAGAAATAAATGGCACACAGTAATAGGATTTCATGTCCCTGAAAGAAGATATTAATTTAGAACAAAATAACTGAAGACAAAACTACATAATGCAGTGGGCAAGCAGGCTTGTCCTAGAACACCCTGTGCAAGAAAACAGAACAAACAGCCCATCTTCCAAGGTAGTCATGACATGTACAACACGATTCTGAAAGCAGTACATCTTTTTCCTTGTTTAGTGTCTGTAAATGGTACTTATCAGTAAAGTGATCTTCATTTCTGTAAATGTTACCTGATACAAATAATAATTTTAAAAATCAGAGAATTAGAGATAAACTCTTTAAGAATTTAGAGATTCATCATTGCTACGTATGTTTTTAATGCTCCTGTGACTCAGCTAGATTACATTTGCCTTGAGGAAATGATGCCAGAAGAAGCAGGGCAGGGAGCCTATTTGCCACAGAGATTTGACAGATTAAATGTGGGAAAGGTCTGCACAGTTCCACAAAAGCTAATGACGCTACAACCAACAAGTTGTATTATGTTTTAATGTAAGATTTATAACATTTCGTGGAAAGGACTTGGGCATATTTTTGTTTGTAGTAATAAAGTCTCCTTAGAGTCCATTTGGTCTTAATAATCTTTTACTTCCTACTGGATTTTGTAATTCTGATCCTAGAAATTCATGGTCATGACAGATTTTCTTCATGTGTGCTCATGAAATGCAAAAGGCCAAGAGATTTATACTGACATATCAGACTTAAAATGTTATTACTGGGGCAGGAGATGCCTCAGTGACAAAGATCACATACTGCTGGACATGAGTCTTGTTTTCAGCACTCATTATCAGCTCACAACCATATGTAACTACAGCTACAGGAACATTTGCACGTCTGGCTGCTATGAACATCAACCCCTTATGTTCACATGTACCTGCTCACAGACACACATGTGCACATAAGTAAAATATTACTTTCAAATGCAACGTACTAGATATTGTAATTTGTATTTGAAAGTTCATAAGGAGTATATCTTAAGTGTTCTTACCACCAAACTACACACACACACACACACTTAACTATAGTAAGTTTGAGAGTTCACAAATATATTAATCACTTGATTGTGCCTATCAATTCATAATGAAGATATCTATCAAAACATGTTGTGCTTTATTAACATAATTAACAAAATTAACATATTAACAAAATTAACATAATTTTAAATATATAGCTAAATATAGTTAATTTACCTTCAAGAGTCGAGAAAGATGTTATTACTAAGAATATGTGATTAACTAGAGAACTAACAGGTGTTGCAAAACTATTTCTTAGGATTTTGACTCATTTTGCTTGTATTGTACCTTTTTCTGACATAAATCCAGTGACTGAAAAACCATACATTATTTCCACTCTCTCAATCTGTGAATTACACAAGATGCCCATTTGTGAAAGAAATATGATGACTTTAATTGAAATTTTCATTTTTAAATATGTAGGAGCTAAATGTAACTCCTAAAATTCATGATACTTTCTGTGTGCTGTGATTTTTCACTTTCATTTTTTATTTTTCTTCCCATTTTTTGAGACACAGTTTCTCTGTGTAACAACCCTGGCTGTCTCTCTGTAGACCAGGCTGGCCTCAAATTCACAGAGATCCTCCTGCCTTTGCCTCCCAAGTGCTGGGATTAAAGGCGTGCGCTACCACCGCCTGCCTGATTTTCTCTTTTATTAAAGTTATTGGAGCATAGCTGCTTTTATTTTGAGCCAGGGAAAGTGTGAATATATCTAATCTAGTATAAGGACTAGAGAACTTGATAATATGATTTTCATGCAAACCAAATTTAAACCATGTTTGAAGAGAGAGTTCTGCTATTGACAAGGGAAGAGAAGAGGAAGTGACTAAGTGAACCTATGATTCCTTTATGGCCAACTTACAATTGTTGGCTTATTCATGATGTGCTATTTTAGAAGATTACTTTGAAAAATCTAGAAAGAGTAGAAGGTTGTAAGCCCCTGAGAAGTGCACCTAAGGAACCTTCAAGGAGAGAAAGAGGTTTTATGACTGGATTTCATTCTTAAAATATCTTTTCTAATTATAGTCATCAAAGCCTTTTAAAATGTAGCTAAATTTTGATATGGAACACTTCTGGAACTTCCTAATAAACTCAGAAGTTATTAAAAATTAAAGTATTATTTACCACAGCAAAAGATCACAAATCACAGAGCCCTGAACAGCCAGCCCAAGCATTGAAGAATAGCAGCAGGATGCAACCCATTATTCAACCATTTGAGCAACCATATTCTGATAAAGAAGGTAGCACTAAATAGAATGTATTCCACAGAAACACAATGGGAGAGTATTTTTCCTTTTCTTTTCTTTCTTCCTTTCTTTCTTATTTTTTTTCAAATTTAGTTTACATCCTGGTCATAGCCACTTCCCTCCTCTCCTTTCAGTCCCACCCTCCCTTCCTCTCTCTCTTCCCCTATTCATCAGAAAATGGGAGACCTCCTTCTCATCCATCCCAGCTCATCAAGTCACATCAAGACTGAACAGGTCTTCTTCCCCTGTGGCTTGGCTAGGCAGTCCTCCCAGGGGGAAGTGATCAAAAAGCTGGTATCAGAGTCCATATCAGAGACAGCCACCACTCTCTTTACTAGAGTACTCACATGAAGCCTGAGTTGACTATTGGCTGCATTTGTGTAGGTCCAGTCCATGAATGGTGCTTGGTTGGTGCTTCAACAAGCCCCTCTGGGCCCTGATTAGTCAGTTCTGTTGGTCTTCTTGTGAAACTCTTGTAACATCCAGGTCCTTTTCTCCTTCCCCCTACTTTTCCACAAGACTCCCTACACCCCAATGTTTGACTGTGAGTCTCAGCGTCTGTTTTGAAGCAAAGCTCGGTAAAGCCTATCAGAGGACAACCCTGCTAGGTTGCTGTCTGCAAGTATAGCAGAGTATAGTTAATAATGTCAGGGACTGGCTCACTCCCATGGGATGACTTTTGGGTTGGACCAGTCATTGGTTGGACATTCTCTCAATCTCTGCTCTATCTTTATCCCTGCACATCTTGTAGGCAGGGTGAATTTTGGGTTGAAGTTTTTGTGGGTGGGTTGGTGTTCTCCTTCTATTAGGAGTCTTGTCTAGTTAGATGGTGTCCTCTTCAGGCACTATGGCCCCTGATACTAGGAATCTCTGCCAGAGTCCTCTCATATCCTCCCAGGAGCCTACCCTGACTTAGGTCTCCAGCTTGTCACAGAGATTCCTCTGCCCACAGTTTCTCTTTTTTCTGCAGGCCTTCTGTCCTCCCCCTCCACTCCCCAGGCTAGATCTCCACCCTCCTATCTTCTGCACTTCCTCTTGTACCTTGTTCCCTCTCTTCAACCTCTACTTCTGTCTTTTCCTTTTTCCCTTCTGAGTGACATTTGAGCATCATTCCTTGGATCTTCTGTGTTACTTATCTTTTTTGTGTCTGTGCAATGTAGTATGTTTATCCTGTACTATATGGCTAAAACCCACTTATAAGTGAATACAAACCAAATGCATCTTTCTGGGTTTGGGTTACCTTACTTATGACGATCATTTCTAGTTCCATCCATTTGCCTGCAAATTTCATGGTTTCTTTGTTTTTAATAGCTCAGTAGTATTCCATTGCATACATGTACCACAGATTCTTTATTCATTCTTCAGTAGAATTTTTAATTCAACCATTAGTTGCAAAGATGAAAGTTCTTCTTATATCATGTGTATATTGTACTTAGCCTTTTTAAGTGAATGAGCAAAATAAAATCTCTTATTTTAGTGATGCAACTTTGGGCAAAATACAAGGACAATTATGATATAGTCATTATGATGTCTAAACTACTATGACATGCACAGCTACAAGTAATCTAACATGACTAATAAAACCATGACCCCCATTCTGATTTCAAATATTATAGTAAGAAGAGGTTATTTTTGCAACACATTGTTAGCTTAACAAATATCTCATGCACTGCCATTTTGAATCTGTTGTCACTTGGTATCCTGTGCATTGGGCAGTGTATTTGAGACATCCCAAATTATTACAGAGATTCACTTGGTATCTACATTGGTACCTTGGAATCAGTAAACAAAATAAAAATGCTTTCTGGAATAGTCATTAGATTGGCCATCCTAATTGAGGGAAAAGATGATTGATAAGTGATTTTGGATGATATCAGGTGTCATGTATAATCTTTCACGTTGGAATCCATTTTCAAGACTGTAACTATTCCATGGACCACCATCTTGAATTCATTGCCACTTGATGACAAAGGCAGCGAACAGATTCTAAAATTAATTCTTTTCAAGGTAGTTTTTGTAATGAATGGTTTTCAAGATAAAAGTAAACCTCTTAGGCTATGAAGTACAGCAAAACCAAAACAACAAGGCGGTCACTGAAAGTGAATATTTCATATTAGGTAAGCTCTTCTAAAATTGTATGGCAGAAAACATATTTTGGGAGTTACTGTATGAAAAATATTTTATAGCCTGTGAAAAACTCTCAATTTATCTCATACCTTAATAGTGAAATCATTTAATCTTCTTGTATGGAATGAAGTGTCTATGAAAACACATGCAGACACCAAAATTGGATGAAACTTTCTGTTCTGGTTCTGCACAACAAAGCATACTTTGATATGAATGAGTTCAAGTCCTTCTTTAGATGACCTATATTCTGGGAAGTTCTCATCCAAAAGATGAGATGAAAGAAAGGAACTTATTAAGTCATTCAAGATTATTATACTATGACTCATTTGCATTTCACTTTCTGTGGTGGTACAGGAAATCATATCCACTTGGACTCTTCTCTCTTTCTTACTCTGCCATTCTTTTGCTCTCTTTCTCTCTCTTTTGGCCTTTTGGACACCTACATAAATAAATATTCCAGGTTCCATCATCTTGAATTCATTGCCACTTGATGGCATATACAGTGAGCAAAGAGAAACCAAACAGAGCAGAATAAAGCGCAGCGAGTATATGGTAATGAGATCATAGACTGAAGTATTAAAGAGGATGCCAGGCTAGACATTATCAAGTTTAGTAACTGTGTGAAAGAATTAACACAGTTTTTGAAATAACAATTCAAACTTAATAACTACGATGGAAGGTCTAAGGAATTTTTGGAGACCTGGTACCTTCAAAGGTCAAGGACAGTTTCTCTAAGTAACTGACATTTAATTTGAAGCTTGAAGGGTGCAACCTGAAATGACCTCAACTTTTATTGTTTAGCACTGTGGTCCCCCAAACCTAGTATGAGGTGTTGTAGAGTCTTAAGTAATGGCTGCTGACAGTGTCACTTGACTGCTTGCTGCCTTGAAGAAGTCAGCATTACAGTTTAGTTCTATGACACAAAAGGGAAAACAAATGAAATCCCAAAGCTTTCAATGCAGTTCCCCAAAGGCCATTTAATATAGTCTGGACAACTTGGGGGCTTGGATTTGTGTTGGATTATTGCCAGGCAGATGTGGGAGAAGTTCTTTGCTTGCCAGATAAAGGCTGTTTTATCCTTGTTCTCACTGAGCTGACATCAGGGAAGGGAGGATTTGTCAGCATTATAGAGGGTTCCAAGTATAAGGTCAAGACAAAAAGAAGCTGGAGAACGAACAGAATCATTCTTGCAAACCCTAGTAGAATCTAAGGAGGGGGAAGATCATCATCTGATCCCAGTGGTAGCTCAGCATCTTTCTGAAATGGCCTCTCCTTAGCTCAAGGTGCTAGAGAATAGAAATTGAAAGCAATTCTGAACCAGGATGCAGTGTCTCTGGAGATGATGGGCAGGATGAGGAGGTAGGAATAATGCATTTACATTTATTTATGCTAAATAAAGCTTTTGGAATAGAGCCGATATATTAGTGAAGGAGACATGGGCCTTTCTACATACATGAGGGGACTATGCAGAGAACAGACCCAGGAATCACTTTGAGCTTTTCAGGGACCCATGCAGAATCTTGTTCTCATGATCTTCAAAGGAAACACAAATGTAAGGGAGGAAGAACACAACTAGGGTCTCTATAAATAAAGAAGTTTCTAATTTTAAAATTAATTTATTTTGTATGTGTTCAGTATACACATGTTTACACGTTCCACTATGTACATGTTGTTGTGCATGTCTGCGTGTAAATGTACATGTACATATGCCTAGATGCATACATGTGGGGACCAGAGGTCAATGTTTTATCACTTCCCACCTTGTATTATGAAAGAAAGTTTGCTAGTGAACCCAGCGTCCACAGGTTCAATGCTCTGGCCAACAAGCTCCAGGGATTCTTCAGTCTTTCCTCTCAGTACTAAGATTATAGGCATGTACCTCCATGCTTCACTGTTCATGTGGGTTCTGGATATTCAAACAAGGCATCACACGATTTTACTTGTGAGGAACAGAGTTTGTCAGCCAAACAGTCTTCCTACCCCAACTAGAGTCTTTAACCCTCCTTCTCTAGTAACTTGTCAAACGGCTCTTTATTATTTTTCATTTCTGTTATTCTTCCATCTTCTTTCCACATTCTCTTTATTTTTCCTGCTTCTGGAAAGATAGTTAACCAATAACTATGAATACATCCCATGAGTAGAGTGAGTTAAATGGGAGAGACAGCAGGTTGCTGTGGCAGTGGCAGTTAACATTTCTGTCACTAGAAAGACAATAGGAACGGCAGGGCTGATAGCAGGCTCCGGAATCTCATTAGTCTTGAATAACTATTTTTCCAAGTCCTTCTATACCTCCCTTCTATGCCCCCTCCTCTTGACTTTTGAAGCATTCACTGTGCCTTCTGGTTTGACTGATGGGTCCACCATTCAAAAGCACCTCAATTTTGGATTTGTTACTCTGCTTCTCTCTATTTCTATTTTCTCATGGGAAAAAAATGTGAATAATGAGAATATCTAAATAATAGGGTTGTGTCATTAAGAAAAATAATAGCTTTATGGCTCCTAAATCTTTAAAAATATTAATGTCTGCTGTTGCTACTGTCATTAGTTTTTATTATATATGTATATTAATTCCAAAGCATTCATTTTGGTGGATATTAAGCACCTGGTAGAGTATAATCATATTGAGAATACAGAAGTACATCCCTAACCTCAAAACCCACTAATAGAATGGGTGGTGGTGTTCACAGATACTTATCACAAAACAGCTGTTGTCATCTCAAAGAATAGAGCCGTTGGAGTGATGACCCGGACTCACAAGAGAGGTCAGGGCAGAGTTACAGTGTAAGTTTGGGTGCTCTGTGTCTCTTCTCTGCTTCAATTTTTCTGCGTTTCTTATTCAGAAAATACTTATGTCAGTATCTTCAAGGTTAAGAAAGGGTCTCAATGAAACACCAACCAAGGGCCATATGTAGCCTGGACCTAGGCCCTACACATGTGTGCCAGATGGACAGATTGGTCTTCATGTAGGATCCCCTACTAAGGAGAGTGGGGGCTGTCCCTGACAGGCACTTTCTTTTTTTTTATTTGAATTTAAGTAATTTATTCAAATTACATTTCAATTGCTATCTCCTCACTTGTATCTTCCTGTTCCTCCTCCCCCACCTCTTTCATCCTATTCCTCTCCCCTAGGTCTGTGACAGAAGGGAATGTTGTCCCCCATTATAAGATTACAGCTTATCAGGTCTCCTCCTGGTAGCCTGCTTACTCTTCCTCCAAGTGTCACCAGATCTCCCCACCAAGGAGAAGTGGTCAAATCGGGGGCACCATAATTCATGTCCAAGTCAGTCCCTGCTCTCCACACAATTGTGGTGAATGTGGTATCCATTGGCTAGATCTGGATAGGGGTTCTAGGTTTACTGCCTGCACTGACCTTTGTTGATACAGTAGTTTAAGCGGACCTGCCTGGGTCCAGATCCACCAGGCACCTTCTTGCATGCTTATTGATCACTTCCTTCTGGCAGGCCACTGTGGTAGAGAATGTGCAAAGTCCAGATGTGACTCGAGGTGCTGGGATGGGTACTTGGGGGGCTCCCCTTTTTTGAGGGGCAGGGGAGATGGGGCACAGGGAAGAGAGAGGAAGGGTGGGACTGAGAGTGAGGTGGATGCAATTGGAATGTGAAGTTAATTAATTAATTAATCCATAGAAAGAATTCCAATAAAGGAAATTTCAGAAAAAAAAAAAAAAAAAGGTCGGGTCTCATGCAGTGTAATGCTTCTTAGATAGAATGCATTCAGTGAAAGCATATCAAGTAAATTCAGTGATATAATCACTAAAGATATATACTACTGATATATATATAGATATCTATATATATCAGTAGTGTATATATATTTTTTGTTGAGTTCATAATAATTTGGATAAGTAATTTCACAAATACACAGGAGGTAAATGGAATTTTCTCTAAATATTAATTATTTTCATAATCTTTTTAAAAAAGATTTATTTATTTATTTATCATGTATACAGTGCTCTGCCTGTAAATACATCTGCAGGCCAGAGGAGGACATCAGATCACATTATAGATGGTTGTGAGCTACCATGTGGTTGGTGGGAATTGAACTCATGGCCTCTGGAAGAGCAGTCAATGCTCTTAACTGCTGAGCCATCTCTCCAGTGCCCTCATAATCTTTCTTTATCTTTTCTTTCTTCCTCTTCTTTCTTTCTTTCTTTCTTCCTCTTCTTTCTTTCTTTCTTTCTTTCTTTCTTTCTTTCTTTCTTTCTTTC
>OU015753.1:80610522-80653061 GCA_907169655.1 Acomys percivali
TTCTTCTTCTTCTTCTTCTTCTTCTTCTTCTTCTTCTTCTTCTTCTTCTTCTTCTTCTTCTTCTTCTTCTTCTTCTATTCTTCCTCCTCCTCCTTTTCCTCCATGTACTACATAGACACTTCTCTGATAAAGGATGAAAGATGCACTGATGTGTGGTTAGCACAATAAGTGATTATGGGCTATTAAAATGTAATGCCTATTTAGCAGAAAAATAGTATTGTATTTCTCAACCAGAGTCTATGATCTACCTAGCCATAGGTTCACGCAGGGTATAAGTATTTGGTTATGGTGGGTTTATATCCAAGGCACCAAAAACAACATTTAAAATAGGATTTCAGTGTTCAGTTTCCTCATCTGGAACATAATGCGATATATGTAAAATGTGGTCAGTGAACTACTCTTCCTCATGAACTTATGAAAAATGGAAAACTTCAAGGCCAGCCTCTGATTCCTTCTATCAAATGCATAGGGTTGAAGTATTCTGTGTAATTAATGCACCTACTAAATTTTGAGAATTGTTATTTTAGATGATCTTCCCTCTAAATTCTGTACTTATTATTATTATTTTTTTTTTAGCTAAGCCTCTGTACTAGGATTTATGTGAATGTATTCTGATCCAGCACATCAATGTGCCTTATCAGGAGAGGCCAGAACACTGTTGATATGCTCAAGCCAGCTCTGGAGACAAGGTAGAGTTTATGTATGAGAGCCAACATTATTCAGGAAGAAAAAGGAGATACTGTATTTTAACTCATGTTTGATTAACTGTGTTAACAACAAGAAATACCTAAGTTAGAGTAATGGGCCACAATTAGGCTTCATATTTCCACTTATCCTTTTTGATCGGAAACAGTTAATCAGTGGTAAATTGGAAATTCTTCCTGTTTTCTGATCAGTAGTCTGGTAAAGACAAGAACAGTTACTGATACTATTGCATATAATTAGCAATTCTCAATCGATAATAGATAGATGACCTCCTAAAGTGTACTAGTATTCATTTGAATGTAATGATAACAATTATATTTTCAAATAAAATTTGGCATGTATATTTTGGACTGAAGCTACAGATTCTTGTTAAATACACTGAATCCATGTGCCAAAATCATATAATTAAGAGAAAAAAAATCTCAGTGCCAACTTATTTTGTTATGTATTTTGAATAGAGCAAATGGATGATTAAAATAGAAAATTATGGTAAATTGTTTAATTTTATTTTATGTTCAAGATATTTTATTATTTATGATTGTATACATATAATGGATTTTGATAAAATCTACTTGTTCTGCGCTCTCAAGTCCTTCCCTGTATTTCTACTATTTTCCCCTTCAAAACTAGATGTTTCTTGTGCCTCTACATATATAACATATAAAATACTAACCAAATATTTTTATGTATGCATATTTTTTTACAAACTCTTAAAATTCAAATTTAAGAATTGTTGTAATTCATTGGTTCTAACTAGAAAGTAATGCTCACATTCCCGAAAGAATGAGTTGGGGATTTTAGACCCTGGTGTCATCTTTTACTTAAAAATTACTTAAATTGCCAATACGCCTTTAATCTCAGCACTTGGGAGGCAGAGGCAGGCGGATTGATGTGAGTCAGAGGCCAGCCTGGTCTACAGAGTGAGTTCCAGGACAGCTAGAGGTGTTACACAGAGAAACCCTGCCTCAAAAAAATTGTTTAAATTTTCATCAGAATATGAACAGCTATTTCAGTGTTAAAAGTATATCTTATAGTTTCTATTTCACAAGTATTTTTTATGATTCTTAGTATGATTTTTAGGTCATTCACACATTGTTTTTTTATCTGAGGAAGAAATGAAGACACTTTTACAACTTTCTAATTTTTACTAAATTCCTTTATGAGCATTTGACTTGCTTGCATAAATTATTAGGTCCTAACGCACTGAACACTTTTAAAAATAGAATAAGCAACAATTAATGAGATTATTCTGGTATCCTGTAAACAAGCAGTTTTCCATAGATTTGTTCTAGTTTTTGTGTTGAATATTTCTCTAATCTGTAGTTAAAAATCATTTGAGCATTTTTTTTAACTTCAAACATCTCCAAAGCTGATTTCTATACTGGCATATTTTAGGTATATTTTACTGAAGAAAAATTACAGAGGTAGTCTTATATATGGCTCAATTCATTAAAGCAGACACAAATCCAGGTATTTATAATTCAATGCTGTGTCTAAGGGTTCACAGCACCGTCTTTGTAAAGTTATTTCTTTTTAAATTTTTTGGTTTGATGAAATGATTGGAGACACTTTAATCAATTTGATGTGTTCATACATGCCTAATACGTCTCTCCTTTATTAATGTACTAATAAGTCCTATAATCCTTGGAATGGATTGCAGGCTCAGGCTGTCTTTGTTTACACCTGGGTACGCCTTGGCAACCACAGACACAAATGAGTAAGACTCCATATGAGTTGGGATTCCGGATAGCACAGTTAATAACGGCTTGTTATCATGTCAGTGTGTCCTTCTCTTCCTTTGTCTCTCTGAACATCACAATTCCAGGCTGAATCCAATTCTATCAATACAGGAACGGTGTGTGTCTATAATGCCACTTTCTAGGACAATCATTTGAAATATATGCACACTATTCTACGTTGTTTTGATGCCTACCATAGGACAGTAACTGTAAATTTATATATACTAAAAAAAAAAAAAGGACAGATGTTAAGAATAGTGCAGTAGAGTTTTGGTTTTTAACTAGTATGAATACTTGAAGGACTGGTAGAGACACTGTAGCTCAGCCCCCAGCTGAGCAGAAGTGTTGGCAGTGAGCTCTTTAGACATGTAACTATCACATAATTTTAGAATGTGCTTATAAACACTAGATATTACTTCCCAAAGATGTCTAGCTTACTTATTTGTTCAAATAGAACTGGTATTAAAATTTATGGTCTTATATACTTCATATAGTGGTCTCAATCAGTATTGAGAATATTGTAAACATTTAACTGTAAGAAAAAAGGCAGAGAAATATTCTTGTTCATATTTTACTTGCTCATAACAATTTATGTTTTAATTTTAAAATTAGATACACAGACTTTTATTAGGGAGATTATAAAAAACAAAGAACTTTGCAATTTGATAAAGAACTGAAAATTTAAAGTTTGTTTTTACTTAAATAAATATATATCAAAATTAACATTAATTAATATTATCTATTCCATTTTATGAGTACTGAATTTATAATATTATGTGATGATTATATCTGGTATATACATATTTTATGGATATTTAGGAATAAAATATGCTTGCTTGAAAAAATTAGTTATAATATTTATAAATGAATTTGATTACACAATTGAAGCATACCAAAAGGTATTGTGATGTGTAAAGAAACATTTGAAGAGCTTATACAGAATTGAATGAGATATTATTAGAAAGCCTCAAATGCATCTTAAAGATACATTAACTTGAAACTTGCATTTTAATGACTTGTGCATTATATCGCTCTGAGGTTTTAAGTTATATATTTGTTTGGATGCCTTTGGATATTTTATCTTAAAATGAACAAACTCAAAAAAAAGTTTAAAAGTAACAAGACTAGAAATTTAATACTTGCAGGGGGATCTTCTGGAATGTTACTCCCTTTTTTTGTCACTTGAGGGTTTTCTGCACAAAAATTTGTTATTCTCAGACACACTTCATTTAGTTGGTTGTAATCAGTCTAAATACTTCAGGCAGTCAAGATGTATTTGGTGTAGGAAATACAGCAGAGTTTGAATCTTGAAAGAAAATATATAACGTATATATTATTTTCATATTTTTAGCTTTAATATTTTGTGAGAAATAGTTACAGAATATCTGGGAAGTGACATTTTTGTTTTATTTCATCTTTATCATTTTATTTGGAAGTTCTTTAAAATGAATGAATGTTATGTTTCAGTAAGTTATGAAACTAAATGGACAGGATCTTAGAAGTTTACTATCATATTATCATTTGCAATTCTAAATTTGAAGAAGTAAAAATTTGAAATAAAGATGTAATAATCTAGGACCTCCATAGTTTTCCATCTCATCAATATCTCAAAATAAGATATATTACATGTTTTAACATTTTTAATTTGTATTAAATGTTTACACCAGTCTGAATGTTGACTAAGACCACTGTACAAAACGTACAAGCTGTACGCACATGCGCTCGCATGCACACATGAACACACACATACATTTACATGCACACATACTATGACATGAGTAGAGGTCAGAGGACAACATGACAGCTGGTTATCTACTTCCATATGCAGGTCCCCAGGCTCTATGTCAAGAGCCATTCCTACCTGAGCCATCAAGTGGGCCCAGGACATTTTTTTTTTCATAGAATGTGACTGCAATATTAACATGAAACATCCTACTGGCCTTGGTCATTTGAACTTGGCTATGAAATGATTATCATGCTATAAAACCATAATATTGAACAGCTGTTGAATAACATGTATTGTGATTTCCATCTCCTGGTGTCTGCCGATGAAAACCTAAAGCAACAACCACCGTTTCCAGAGTAGAAGCAGATGGGAAAGCATCAGGTAAACTCACTTCATCTTAAAATTGTTTTGATGAGCAATTTATTTATATCACCGAACGATGTCATTATCATAAAGATCAGAAGAATTAGGGAAATATTATGTTCAAGATGCTGCATGACCCAGTTTTTAAGGATTCAATATACGCCCTGGCTGGTTTTCAGTGGTTTTCAAAAACTTGATCCATAGTTGTCAACGTCCCGTGGGTGGAAATGTTTTGGCATGCGGTATATGGCGTATCTAGATTTTTCAACATATCAAGACAGGTTTTCAACATCAGTCCACATTCTTGTATCAAGGCACTTTCACAGGCCATTTTTTAGTAAAAATAATTCTATTAACACCCCACCACAAATCCTAAGAAATTTACTAAGTGGTATGACATATTTTGTTTTTACTTTTCCAGAATTAAAAAAAAATGTATAAATGATATGTTCTTGGATTAATAAGAAAATCAAGTTACTGTGATAAATGGATTTTTAAAATTCTAGATAGGATACCCAAGTGATACAACACAATCAAGCCAATACAGAAAACTGATATAAAAATAAATTATTGTAATAAATAAGTTCATTTTATTTTTGCAATTATTAAAGAAACATTTATTATTTTCATCTATTTGATTAAAATCTCTGTATGCATATCTTGAATTGTTTGATACAGGAGTAGTTAATAGAGAAAGTGAACACCAACATTAGTCCCTGAAGTCTGCAAAGTGAAATTTGTTTTAACCTGGTGACCTAAACAGCTTCATACCATGACTTGAGTGACAGGAATATTGGCTTCAACACTCCTAACTATAGGTTAGGAAAATGATCTGTAATTAAAGGGTAGGAGAATCATTCATAAAAGTAAACATCTCTCATTATCCAGAACTCCTTAGTATGGAAACCATTCATAAAATAATCACTAACTGCCCTTAATTGATGAGCAAGTGTATAATTTATACTATTTTCTTCTATACCTGCTCAACCAAGCATTTATTTTCTTTCTACTAGTGGCATTTGATACAAGATTTGGGACATTTGGAAAATATATTGAATGTAGTGGTTGGCATTTCAAATTGGATTTGATGCCTTGATGAGATGAAATAAAATAAGAGAAAAGCTCTGTGCTTCAAGGTTTCTCACAACCAGTTCAAAGTATATCCAACCTATGTGGGTTTTTGAAAAAAAAAAAAAAAAAAAAGAGAATCAATACATGTTTTCAACTTACCTATTAGTAGTGTCTATCTTGTTCTTTATTTTTCTAGCAGAAAAGATTTATGACATTTAGATTTCTGTGTTCCCAGTTTTCGTCGGTTTTTAATATAAAAATCTACACACATGTAGATATTCATTCCATGTATATATAGGTTTAATCTTTTTCATGTTTTTATTCATAAAATTATCCTCCCTTTGTATTTATCCATATTTTTTTGCTATCATTAAAAAAACTTTAACACTAAGTTCAGCAATATTTTTTTGGTGGGAAATGAATAAATTAAAGCTCCCTGCACCACTGTGGCTGTTTTTGCAGATGGGCGGCACTTGTAATAAAACTTTACTCTCTAATTCTCTACTACACTGATGGGAAGATGCAGTGTGCCAATTTCTTTATAAGACTGGAAGTTTAGAAAAAAAAATGTGTGGCGAGGTGTAAGGCTTGTGTTGTTTGCTATGAATATGTTGATAGTTTTTTAAGCAATTAAAAGATGCCTAGGTTTAAGAGATGTTTCTATTTTTAAGCAGCCTGACTGGGAGCATTTACCACACCCAGAAAAGAGAATTATCATTCTTGTTTTCTCTTGAGCCTGAGAGAATCTGGAAGAAACATCACCTGCCAGTTTAAACACACATTTTGGGGAACCTCTCCCATGTGTGGATTTAGCTAGTTCAATTAGCAAATGAAGTTACTTAGTTTGCTTTAGTCCTTTGGTCTCTTGTTATTTCACCACTAAGTCCAAGGTCTTGAGAGTTAAGTGTCTCCATCTTACTTGAGTTTTCCAAGGGAGACAGCACTGAGCATAGCTGTAGCTGTCTTCCTTCCTTCCTTCCTCTTTCCTTCCTTCCTTCCTTCCTTCCTTCCTTCCTTCCTTCCTTCCTTCCTTCCTCTTGATATTTAAAATGTTATTTATTCACTTTTATAATTTATTCGAATTACATCCCAATTGTTACCCACTTGCTTGTATCCTCCCGTTCCCACCCTCCCTCCCTCTTCAACCCTTTTCCCTTCCCTTAGTCTTCTGACTGGGGCAGGCCAGGGGCCTCCTCCCCAACTGTCTGTCCACAGCCTTTCAGGTCTCATCAGGATACCCTGGATCTCTTTCCTCTGTGGACCCACAAGGCAACTCTGCCAAGGGGCAGTGATCAAATCACAAGCACTAGAGCTCATGTCAGAAGGAGTCCATCAGTCTGTGCACTCCCCCCACCCTGTCCAGATTCACAGGCCTTGATGTTCACCTTGTGGACCCCTCTGGGTCCTTCCATCCTCCCACATCTCCATATGACTCTCAATGCTCTGCTCAGAGGCCAGCATCTGTCCCACCTCCTCACTGGGTGGAGTCTCTCAGGGGACTTCTATGTTGGGCTAGTATCCACTTATACATGCGTATATACCATTTGTGTTTTGTGAGCCTGGGTAAGCTCACTCAGGAGATCTTTTCTAGTTCTATCCATTTGACTGCAAATTTCAGGATTTCCTTATTTTCAATAGCTGTGTATTATTTTCAGTATATGAGTAAAAAAATGGAATAAATAAAAACGTGAAGACAAAAGCCAAAGACAAATTCAGGCTAAATAATTATGTAAAATAGATATTTAAAATGCTGTGTCTCTCACTGATTTTAAGAGGCTGAATATATGTTTTCCATTTTTGAGAATATTATATATCTGTTCCTTAATGGAACACACATTCATACTATGAAAATAAAATACATTTATCCATAAAATTTACTTATGTACTCCCATAAAAGGTGTGTTTAAGGATAACTGGCGTGCATTCTTTCTACTAGATACAACAAAAACAGTATCCTCTTTTGTCCTTACTGAATGAAACAAATAGGTTTTTCCCCCTAAGTATAGGCTTACAAGCCATCTCTACTATCTTCACTGGAAATAGTGCCACGTCAGTAGTTTGCAGTGCTCTTGGGAGTCAAATCCAGATGCCACTCTCACCTCTAACTGTGATGTACATTTAAACAGGTGCCTAAATAGGGTGGAAACCATGACTATTATCGTCTGGGAACCTAACGTAGAAGCAAGGCAAATCTCTAACCTTCAGCCACCTGAACACCTGCACCTGACCTTAAACATGAGCTTTAAGTGAAAGATGAGACACTTCAGTGTCTCAGTTTCAGAACAATTGATATTGACTCAAACCTGTGAAAACTAGCAATTGGATGCCACACAGTGATGTGGGCCTCAGGAAAGGAAGAGGGTGTAGCCAATCACAGATGAGGAGGATGTTCCAGGAAGAGAGATGAGGAGATAAGTAGAAGGAGTTAATGTCCTGGAATGACTTTGATGTGGATGAGGACATCCAGTGTCCATCAGTTACTGTAGGCAATCAGGACTTCTGACTCTGTATGGTGCGACTGTTAACCCTGTCTGACTTCTTGCTTTTTTCCAAACTCACATGCAAACCTGACTACCGCTGTTGGTTTCACAAGTTGGTTTTGAGGATGGAACCACTACAAATGGGATTAATGGCACAGGAAGGACATCTAGAGTGCCCCTCACTATTCCTAGTACATGAAGATAAAGAGAAGAGGGGTGTGGGATGGGATAATAGCCTTTTAATAGACGCCTATCTGCTGGTCTCTTTATCTGGACCTTCCTGTCTTCAGAGCAGTCAGGTATACAATTCCGTGACTTACAAGCAACCTGAATAGGCTAAGACCCTCTCTTTCTTGCATTTAGGTTTTAGAAATGCTTCTTCTGGCTGTATTCATGATAAAGCAAACACTGAATATTTTTTTTTGACTCACATGGAAGTGTATTTCTTAACCCTCTCAAAGGAGCTTCTTTTGGCAGAATACTTAGACAATTACAGAAAGCCACAAGTGGTCAAAAGGTAGAGAGCAACTGACTATCTTGTGCCCAACTCTGTGCTCTCATCTGCAGCACAATCCCTAGATGTAAGGCACAGGGAACATTAAAGGAGAGGGGGTGAAAAGATTGTAAGAATCAGTCTTCTTCAGGGACAAATTCCCTGGCAGGTTGTCCAGCCCTAAGTAAATTTGAGAGGGAATGCAGGGCCAAGGGAAGAGAAAAAGTGGAAATAATGTAAATGCAGCACCCATCTATAAAGTTCTTAAATTTTAAAAATAAGAAATCCACTTCTTTTGGAGGAGGTAGACACAAAATCGCTGCTTTAGTCCTTTCAGAAATTAAGCATATATGGCTGTGAATTATCTCTTCTCTAAAATAGACATAATAAGCCACTTCAATAGAAAAAAATATACAACATAGTTCAGGTGACCATGAGAGACTTATTCTGCTTGATATTCATGATTCATGTTACATGATACCTATGATTCATCCTGCATGATAAGTATGATTCAGAGTCAAGTTAGTGTATTTGTATTTTTTTTTATTACTGAAACAAAATAGATGAAGATGGAGAGTAATTGTTCAGTGTTCTGGAAAACCAAAGCTCACGGACCATATGTATTAATTGGCTTCTTTTTGGAGATAGCATGAAATTATTTATTTCTAATTGCCTCACATAAAACCCACATCAAATATCAAAGTTGTATTGAGTTTACAGTCTCTTAATATTTCCCAATGGGAAATCTCAACATAAGAGGGGCATCTTCAACTCATATGCAAGTCATAGAGGTTAGTGTTCAACATGAGTGGAATATGTGATTTCTTTTAGATGCAATAAATCATATGAAAAGTAACTTTCATTGATTCTAAACATTCTAACTTATAAGTCTTAAAATGTATAACTATTCATTTAGATTTTAAAATTTGTCCAGTATTGTATCAAATAAAAATATTTTATATGCAGTGTATATTACATATTTTTATAATTTGAGGAAATTAAAGCATAAGAATAATAGTGAACTGTAGATTAATTTCTGAATCAGTAGTAAAATATATCTTAATTCAGTCTTATTTGTTTCTTGAGTGAACTGTACTTCAAAAATCCTCCTGTTTCCTTAGGCCAGGCTCAGGGCAGTTAATTCCGAACCACAGTTGGTGTTGGGAAGAAGGAAGGATGGATCAGGAGCCTGCATATAATGTATCAATGTGGTTGTAATGGCTCCTGGTCCTATGTCTTCTTGGATCTAGAAACAGAAAGAATGCTTCCTCTTAAATAGAAGGATCCAGAGGATCCTGGAAACCTATAAGAGGAACTTTATGACCAGTGGATCTGGGTCCTGGGGTCCTCCTCAAACTATGGCACCAGCCAAGGAAAATATAGGCAGTAAACTTTGAACCCCTACCCAGACTAGCTGATGGACAGGACATTCTCCACCATTGAGTGGAGAAGGAGATCTGACTTTCACACAAACTCTGGTGCCCCATCTCTGACCAGGTCCCCAGGATGGAGAGGCCTGGTGGCACTCAGAGGAAGCATAGCAAGTTACCAAGAAGAGACTCGATACCCTAACAGCATATATGAGGGGGAGGTCCCCCTCAGTCACAGACATAGGGGAGGGGAGTAGGGGGGAAGTGGGAGGGAGGGAGGAAAGGGAGGATACAAGGGATGGGCTAACAACTGAGATGTAATATAAATAAATTAATAAAAAATAACTATTAAAAACAAACAAACAAACAAAAAAACCCAAAGACCTGGTGGCACACTTTCACACAAACTCTGGTGCCCCATCTCTGACCACGTCCCCAGGATGGAGAGGCCTGGTGGCACTCAGAGGAAGGATAGCAGATTACCAAGAAGAGACTTGATACCCTATGAGAATATACAGGGGGAGGAAATCCCCCTCAGGAACAGTCATAGGGGAGGGGAATAAGGGGAAAATGGGAGAGAGGGAAGATTGGGAGGCTACAAGGAATGGGATAACCATTGAGATGTAACAAGAATAAATTAATTAAAAACAAAACAAAACAAAATAAATTTAAAGTCACATGAATTAGACCCAAAGTAGTCTAAAGTTTATCCTTTGTAAATATATTAAAAATACATCTTTTAAAACTAAGGTGAATGCTATGCCTTTGAGAAATACTACCTTTTTTGTGGGAATGTGAATGTATTCTGTATCTTCTCTTTTAGGTACATGGTAAATCCCATAAAGTCAGAAATCAGTGTTAAAAAAATAAAAGAATGCTTCCTCTTTTACTTCTGGCTGTTGGGTTGTGTTTCTTTATTCTTCACCTCTAAAATATGTTGAAAGGTATTTCTTCATAATCACATAATATTAAACATATTTACTTACCATCCCCATCTTCTAATATACCACCAAAACATATCAAATGAGAAAAAAGTATTAGCCATTTATTGCCACAAACTTGGTGATCATAACTGTATGTATTTTACACATAATTTAAGAAAGGTTAGAGAAAAAGAGGGGCAATACAGAATTGCAATTGACTTATGTGCACAGAAGTCAAGATCTAAATGACTACAGAGGGTTGGCATCTCCCAGACAGGGCTAAGTGGCCTGGGATAACCTCTGAGAGGCAGCCCCTAGAAGGAAGACAGAGCCTAGTTAGACCTTGTAGGAGCTGCCCTTCAGAGGTTATTCCAGATCACACCAGTTCCCATCTCCACCCCTTGCAGACAGGCAATTACCCACCTACCTACGCTAATCCCACCCACACAAGATGGCAGAGGCTTGTTTTCTGGAGATATAGGTCACAGGGGTAGCTGAGGGCAGGGGTGGGGCAAAGATCTGACACCAGGAGGATTAGGTGGAAGTCTGAGCTCTGACTAGTGAGTCCTCTTTCACTCTTACAGGCATCGGCTAGGAATGAAGCCCAAAGGAGAGGAGATAACCACAGAGTAATCCAGGCCAGTGAAATACCTTATTTATAAGTCTGGGCAAATGGGTTCAAGAAGTCCAGTGCAGGGGTCATTAGCAAGCAATAGTACCTTCCACTCTGTCTACACAGAATTTTTAAAACTATACTTATTTTACTTACTAAGTTTTAAATGAGTGTTAGTGACAATAGTGGCACCCTGTCATTTTCACACATACACTTTGCTTACTCCTAATTATAAACAGAGTTGAAGCCTCCAGGTACTTAATGAAAGCATTCAAATTAAGAACCAAAAATTTAGCTTAAGAATAAAAGTAAGAAAGAGAGAGGGGTATGTGTGTTGTGAACAGAAACATTTGAAAAAAACATATAAAAACTAAGTAAATAAAAATGAAGCCACTGAAAAACAGATAAAGCTCTACTGAAACAAATCAGAGAAATAGAAATTTAAAGGTAAAGCTCTTCCCTCTAAGTCTTAGAAACCAAAACCTTAGAACAAAAATTAAGAAATAAATAAAAAGTCTTCATGATAAGATCAATCAATGGTATAAAGGATGTGACCTGAGAAGCACAACAAAGCAATCCAAGCATAGTTAGAAAAGAAGCCATGTGAAAGTCAGATCCCACTCTCCACTCAACTGTGGAGAATGTCCTATCCATTGGCTAGATCTGGGTAGGGGTTCAAAGTTTACTGCATGTATTGTCCTTGGCTGGTGCTATAGTTTGAGGAGGACTCCTGGGCCCAGATCTGCCCATCATTATGTTCTTCTTGTAGCTTTCTAGGACCCTCTGGATCCTTCTATTTCCCCATTCTCCCATGCTTCTCTCACACGAACTCTGGTGCCCCATATTTGACCATGTCCCCTGGATGGGGAGGCCTGGTGGCACTCAGAGGAAGGATAGCAGGCTACCAAGAAGATACTTGATACCCTATGAGCATATACAGGGTCACCCTCATTCACAGTCATAGGGGAGGGGAGTAAGGGGAAAATGGGAGGGAGGGAGGAATGGGAGGATACAAGGGATGGGATAACCATTGAGATGTAATATGAATAAATTAATAAAAAAGAGAAAAAAAAAGAAAAGAAAAGAAGCCATGAAAAGAATGCACAAGACTCTGCAGCACAAAGTGGTAAGAGCATCTATTACCTGACACCAGTGAGCAATGGTGAAATCCCCACAAGGGGTGTGATGTATGTGAGAATATGGATAAGCAAGTATTCACACCAGAGACTCATGAAAATGATCCATGCAAATGGGCAAAGAAAAATTATCACAGGAGTAACATAGTACAGAATAGTAATCTTCCCCTCCCCCTCCCCCCCCCCCCTCTCTCTCTCTCTCTCTCTCTCTCTCTGTGTGTGTGTGTGTGTGTGTGTGTGTGTGTGTGTAAGTGCTGAAGATTCAGCCTGAACCTTCCCACATGCTGTGCATTCTTGAGCTGTGTCCCAGACTAAATCACCTTTTGAAGTGGAACAAAGTTTATTTCCCAGCATATGACAACATAGAGGGAAAGTAGCATAAGAAGGTGCTAAATGGTGAAAACTACTACATTCTGAGCTATGTAAACCAATACATTAAGTATAAATTAGTGAACACGCACACACACACACACACACACACAAAAACACACACACATACACACAATGCCCTTTTATATATCTCCTATCTGCCTGTGTATGTTGGATATACAACTGGAGCTCGAGACATAAATTAAGTTAGTATCTTTAAATGTAGTTTGTAAATTACTGAAGAGCATAAACAAATGAAGGTGGGTGTGGCTTCTGCAGGTTCACCAAACAGGAGGAAGCCTTGTGTAGTGATCAACGGAGGGGGGGCGGGCGAGGGTGCTATGAAGTCTCCAGGGGTGGTTTCTCACAGCTCTCCTGTCCTGTAATCCTGAATGCAAAGCTCACACTACACAGAGGACAATGTTAGCCTTTCTTTCCCCTGCTTGAAGCTCACTTGTTCTGGAGATTAACTTAAAGTCCGGACAATGTTGATCTGGGACCTTGGGCCCACACTTTGAATGATGGGAAGCCTTCACTTCTTTCTTGTGGAAAGGTTCTTTTAGGGGTCCAGTTAGTATGGTGTAGGAGAACCCGCATCCGTGACAGGAGAATGAAATCCAGAACAGGGACACCTTTAGTTAACACTTCAGCTGATCTTACCAGGAGGCCACTGCTGGGATTCTTTTGGAATTTCCATCTGTTCAGAGCTCCAGTAGACACTGTGGAAAGTGAAAGAAGTATACAGTCAGAACATATTTCGAAATAAGTGGTTATGTGGCAACAGGCAATCAGAGCAGGGATCTAAAAGCCTAAATAAGTGTGCTTGATGACACTATTCCTCTTGAATTTATAATCATTTCAATAAAATAAGCATTTAAAATCAATAAATATATGATAAAGAAACAATATAATATTTGAAAACATCTAGGTAAATATACAATATATATAGGAAGCAACAGATACTTTAGACACTTATAATATAGTCTCAAAATACTTACGTGAACAACTTGTAAAACTATAAGGAGAAACAGCCTGTTCCTTATGCAGATCTAGCAGTTAAAAATATTTTAGAATTGTTAACATCATACAAAATGACTAATTTTATCTTGGAGCTTACACACACACACACACACACACACACACACACACACACACACACACATACACACACACACGTTTTTATGTCTAGAGTCTGAATGTGACAAAAAATGTGCTACTTGCCTTTCTGAGTCTGACTTATTTTGGAGAACATAATTGTCTCCATTTGAATGCATTTTCATGAAAACATAATGATTTTCCTTTGCAGATAAAAGAATCCACGGCATGTATGTGCCACACTTACTTTATTCATTTTTTTTTAATTGATGGACGTCAAGATCAGTTTCATTTCTTACCTATTTTGGATAGTACAGTAATAAATAAGAATATATAAGTATCTCCCTGGTTTGTTGAGTTGTATCTTTAGGACATGCTCATGGGTGGTTTTTACTGGGTCGGATGGTAGTTTTGTTTTCAGTACTTTTGCATTTTGAACCCTCACACTAACTTCCATATTGGCCACACCAGTTTACATTCTTGACAGTGTTGTCTATGGGTCCCTCTTTCAAAACATGCTCATCAGCATTCATTTTCTTGAAGATAGCCACTCAAGTTAAGGTGAGATGAAATTTCAGGGTGGTGCGCACATGCATTTCTGTGACATGCATGGGTGCTAAACACCATTTCAAACATTTATTGGCCATTTGTATTTTTCTCTTTGAAAGTTCTCCACTTAGTGCATTGGTCCATGTTTTATTTGAATGATTTAGTTTGTGTTTTATTTTTACTTCTCTCTTTATTCTAGATAGTAATCTCTGTTTGATGTAGGGTTGGCAGAATTGTTCCTCTTCTGTAGGCTCTCTTCGCTATGTCTATTATTTTCTTTACTGTGATTTCTGTCCTTAAGTCTATTGCATATGTTATATTTATTGATTTACATATATTTATTATATGCCAAAACTTTTGTTGGCATGATGCAACATACATGTCTCCGCACCCCAGATAAGGAACTCACAACAGACTAAAGTATGGATGCCACCCAAATCCAACTTGGTGAAACAATAAGTTTTATTGGGGTTGCATACAGTAATGCAGGTTAGGGGTTACTTACAGGGTCAGATGATTTAAAGGATGCTACATTACTAAGGTCCACCACATCATGGGGAACAGCTCATAATTCTGGAAACTGGAGCACACTGCACAGCCTACATGTAGTTCAACATGTTGGAGAGTGTCCGTTCTAGGTGTCTCAGTTGGTTAAACCTCTTCCAGGCAACTTGTCTGGTTTCTCCTTCTTTTCAGCAGCTGGTCTTATCTACACCTTCTTTGTAGCTCAGCTCAGCTTATCTGAAAGTGACTCTTTCATTGCTTATTTTAGCAGGGAGTGGAGTTAGTAAATCTGGTCAGTTTCAGGGACTTCCTGAAGCTATTTTAAGTTGTTTATTTTCATGATCAAGGAGTTCCCTAAAGAATGGAATATTCTATCTTGGAAACTGTTACAGAACAATTTATTGTTTTGATTTGGTTTCAGAAAACACTGGCATCGTAGAGTCAATTTGGTAGTTTTCCTTCCCTTTCTGGCTTACAGAAGAGTTAAAAGAGTGTGATTTTAGCTCTTAAAAGCTTGGTAAACAGTCCATGAGACTTACAGAGTCTAGACTCTCTTTTGGAGCGGGGAGGGATAAGAGCTTCTATCTTCTTTGTTGTACATTTGTTTAAGTTGTTTATATATTATATTTAATTTTGGTAAATTTTATGTTTCTAAGAATTTATTCCTCAGAATGGCCTTTAGAAATATCTATGGGGCATTTTCTTGATTAATGATTGATGAGCAAGGGCCAAACTTATGATGAAGGGGGCAGGGTAGTATGTCGCCTTTGGGTTGTTGGTTCTGGGGTGTATAAGGAAGCAGGCTGAGCAAGCCATGCAGAACAAGCCAGTAAGCTTTTGTTTCAGTTCCTGCCTTCATGTTCCTTCCTTACTTTCCTGACTTCTAGGTTTTCTAGTATGTTTTCATTTTTGTTTAAATGTTTGTTTTTGCATACCAAATTTCAAAGTATTTAACAATCTTGTAGATTTCACCACAATCTGTTTTTGTCATCTACCATTTCATGTCTAATTTATCTTAACTTGAACCTTTTCTTTCTTTTGGTGAGTATGCCAGTGAACCAAGTTTTTTTCTGTAGTTTTTTAGTTCCTATTTAATTAGTCCCCCCAATACTGCTTTTGGGTTTGGCTTATTCATATTTCTTTAAGATTTTGAATTGTCTTATAAGGTGTTCATTTATTATAGCTCTTATTTTTTAATGTAATAACTCATAGCTATAACCTTCCTTCTTAAAACTGTCTTTCTCCCACATGTCCTAGTGCACAATGCCTCCCTTTCCATTTCATTCTAGGATGTTTCTAATGTCCTCTCTGACTTGTTTGATGACTCCTTTTTCATTCAAGAGTGTATTGTTTATTCTCTGGGTACCTGTGCACATTTTCTTTATATTAATTGATATGTTTACTCCACAAGTAGTTGTTTTTATTATTTTGTGTTTGTTAATAGTAGCACCACAGTATCTTAGAGATTCCATAGGCTACTGAGAAGATATGTATTTTTAATCTGTTGGATAGAACATTTAGTAGACATTTGTTAGGTCACCTGGTTTATGATACAGTTTAACTCTAAAGCATCTTGATGTTTGGTTGGATGACTTATGTCCTGGTTAGTGTTTTGTCAGTTTTACTTAAGCTAGAGTTATCTGGGAAGAGAAATCTCAATTGACAAAATGGCTCTATCATACTGGCCTGTAGGTAAGTTTGTGGGGGCATTTTCTTGATTAATGATTGATATAGAAAGGCTCAGACCAGGGGGAAAGTGGATATATGTGTCATCCATGGGTAGCTGGTCCTGGGTTGTATAAGAAAGAAGGGTGCACAAGCCACACGGAACAGACAAGTAAGCAGTGTTCCTCTATAGCCTTTGCTTCAGTTCCTGACTTAATGATCCTACTTTAAACTCTCGCCTTGGCTTCCTTGAACGGCTTGTCATCAGAATATGAAAGCCAAATAAGCCTTTTCCTCCATAAGTTGCTTTTGCTTATAGTTTTATCATAGAAATAAAAAAGCAAACTAAGGCAGCCTATCAAAAATAAAATAAAGAGTAGAATATTGAAGCCACATACCTTTGTTCATTGTATCAGTACTTGTGAAAAATTTGAATCTCTCCTTTAACAGTTAAGAGTGTAAGGGTAAAAGAAATCAACAAAGTCATTGGAGATCAGAAAAACCTTATCAATAGTCAAGATCCCTTTTATGGGTAAAGATCATTTTATTTAGATCATATATCTTTTTAATCTATGTGATATATGCTGTCATGTTGACCATAGACCCAATATTGGACATACTTACAAAATCATGTGCAGTATAGTATCTGAACACCAATATATTTTAATTGGAAATAAATATTACTAAAATGTTTTGAAAGCCTTAAATGTGTATTGATTAATCCTCTACTTATGAAGTCATTCAACCCCCTCCCCCAAAGAAACCAATGTAAATGGAATGATATAATCAAATCAAAATATATTTTGAGGATGGAGAGATGGTTCCACAGTTGTGTGAACATGAGGACTAGAAATCAGATATCTCCATCTATGTAAAATCCAGGCAGGATATGCATATATATGTTTGAGACAGGGTTTCTCTGTGTAACCTTGGTTGTGACCTCGAACTCACAGAGATCCACTTGCCTCTGACTCCTAGAGTGCTGGGTTTATAGGCATGAGCCATCATTCTTTGGCTCCAGGCATGATCTTTTTAAAAAAATTTTATTTAAGTAATTTACTCAGATTAAATCTTACTTATTATCACCTCACTTGCATCTTCCTGTTTCCCCTCCTTTCCTCTTTCATCCTATTTCCCTACCCTAGATCTGTGACAGAAGGGGATCTTGTACCCACTATAAGATCACAGCTTATCAGGTCTCTTCTTGGTAGCCTGCTTACTCTTCCTCTGAGTGTCACCAGGTCTCCCCACCAGGAGGAAGTGGTCAAATAGGGGGCACCAGAGTTCATGTCTGAAACCAGTCCATTGTATACATAGAATTGTGGAGAATGTGGTGTCCATTGGCTAGATCTGGATAGGGGTTCTAGGTTTACTGCATGAATTGACCTTGGATGGTGCAATAGTTTGAGTTGACCTGCCTAGGTCCAGATCATCCAGCCTTAATGATCTTCTGGTAGGTTTCTAGGACCCTCTGGATCCTTCTATTTCATCATTATTCCTTACTTCTCTTACCTAGATACAGACATGATCTTATGCACACCTTTAATCACAGCTTTGAGTAGAGTAGAAACAAGTGGATGTCCCAGACTTACTTAAAAATATGTGCTCCTGGTTCAGTGAGACACTGTCTCAAAGCATCAAGTTTTAGTATGATATAGAAAAACACTGGGACCACTGGATGTCCTCTATTGTTCCCTAGGTATATGCAGGTATGCATCCCACCTCACACATATGACTAGAAATGATACACATATATTCCTCTCACAATTACACATAATTAAAAATCATTTCAGCATATCAAAATCTGTGAGCTAGTTCTGCATATGTACTGTCTTGATTCTTATATTACCAGAGAAAAAATCTATGTGGCCAAAGTTTCGTCTTAAGATGGAGAATAAGAGCTGAAGGGACAGCTTAGAATAAGGGCATTTACTGCTGGTCCAAAGGACTGAGGTTTGATTCCTAGCATGCATGTCAGGTGACTCACAACTTCTATAAGTCCAACTCTAGGGGACTCATGTCCTCTAGCCTCCATGGGCACCCTCATTCGTGTGCACATTTTTGCAATACACATCATTAAAAGTGATAAAATTAATTCCTCCACTAGGGGGAAGTGATCAAGGAGTGGGCACCAGAGTCCATGGCAGAGGTAGCCCCTAACCCTATATTATGGGACCCACAAGGAAACTGTGCTACCTGTCTATTACATCTGATCAGAGGGTCTACGTCCTCACCACGCATGGTTCTTGGTTGGTACATCAGTCTCTGCAGCCTTCCCCCACACCCATCACTTAATTGTTCTCCTTGTGGAGCTCCTGTTCTCTCCGGTTCCTTCTATCCCTAAGATCATTCATAAGACCACTTGAGCTCTACCCTAAAGTTTGGCTGTGCATCTCAGAATCTGCTTCAATCTCCCATTGGGTGTAGTCTTTCAGAGGACCTCTATAGTAGGTTCCCATACTATTTCTTCTCTTAATCCTCTCCTGGTGTCTATTCTATTTGCCCTTCTGAATCAGAATTAAACATCCTCCTTCTTGTTATTTAGCTTTTTTAGGTTTCTGTACTGCAGGGTGGTTAACCTGTATTATGCTGCTAATATCCACTTTTAAGTGAGTATAGACCATGCATGTCTTTCTGAGTCTGGGTTGCCTCACTCAGTATGATCATTTCTACTTCTATCCATTTGTCTGCAAATTTCCTTGTTAATAGCTGAGTAGTATTCCATTGTGTAAATAAAATATGACACAGTTTATTTATCCATTCTTCAATTGAGGGACATCTAGGTTGTTTCCAGATTCTGGCTATTATGAATAAGGCTACTGTGAACATAGTTGAGCAAATGTCCTTGTTGTATGGTAGAGCATCTTTTAAGTATATGCCCAGGATTGGTATAGCTGGGTCTTCTGCTAGCACTATTCCCAATTTTCTGAGAAAGAGCCGGATTGAGTTCCAAAGTAGTCATACAAGTTTGTACTCCCACCAAAAATGGAGGAGTGTTCCCCTTTCTCCACATCCTCTCCAGAATGTGCTGTCACTTGAGTTTTTATCTTAACCCTTCTGATAGTGTAAGATGGAATCTCAGAGTCCTTTTGATTTGCATTTGCCTGATGATTAAGACACTGAGCATTTCTTTAAGTGTTTCCCAGCTATTCCATATTTCTCTGTTGAGAATTCTGTTTAGCTATGTACCCATTTTTAAAATTGGATTATTTAGTTTGTTGGTGTTTAGTTTTTTGAGTTCTTTATCTATTTTGGATATTAGCCCTTTTTCAGATGTAGGGTTGGTGAAGATCTTCTCTCATTCCGTAGGATGTCATTTTATTCTGTTGACAATGTCCTTTGCCTTACAGAAGCTTTTTAGTTTCATAAGTTCCCATTTTATTAATTGTTGATCTTATTGCCTTAGGTGTTGGAGTTCTATTCAGGGAATTGTCTCCTGTGCCAATGAGTTCTAGGCTCTTTCTCACTTTTCTTGTAACAGATTTAGTGCATCTGGTTTTATACTGAGTTTGATGTTGGGTATAGGCTTGCTATTTATTGCCTTTACTGTGTTTAGGTATGTGTTTGTATCCTCAATTTCTCCAAGACTTTGAAAACTAATTCTTTAAAGAAGTAGAAATAGCAAAGAAAGAAACAAAGAAAAAGTATTCAGTCATGACTTTATATTCATGCAAACCTAATTTCTACAAGTAGACATATACCACAATCTCTTTGCTTCCCATGAGTAGGCAATGCTTTGTTATATCACAGTAATATCTAAGTGTGTACATCAGATACCATCATGAAATGAACAATTGTATGTGGAGGGAATATTCTTTTTTTTTTCATTTTTTTAATTAATTTATTCTTGTTACATCTCTATGGTTATCCCATCCCTTGTATCCTCCCATTCTCCCCTCCCTCCCAGTTTCCCCTTATTCCCCTCCCCTATGACTGTTCCTCAGAGGGATTACCTCCCTCTGTATATGCTCATAGGGTATCAAGTCTCTTCTCAGTGACCTGCTGTCCTTCCTCTGAGTGCCACTAGGTCTCCCCCGCCAGGGAACATAGTCAAGTGTGAGGCACCAGAGTACATGAGAAAGTCAAATCCCTCTCTCCACTCAAGTGTGGAGGAGGGAATATTCTTAGGCAATATATCAGACAAAGAATTCAAAGACATAATGAGCTCCCAGTATTCAAAAGCAGAATTGCCAAATAATCCAATTAACCATGGATAAAAGTTTATATAGATATTCACAATATAATGGTCAGGAAGGATATGGGAATATAATCAACACAATTAGCAGTCAGGAAAACCTAAATTAGCTCCACTGTGGACCTTCCCTCCATGTTCACAAGAATCTTCAAAGCTTAAACTGTGATGATGATATTCATGAGACTATGGGGTCAGTAGAGCTATTACACTCTCTTGGTGTGATTGCAAACTGATACTGCTATACTGGACAAAACTCTAGCTGTCAGTTATAAAATTAAACACATGCCTATTTTTAAACCTGAAATTCTACTCTAGAGAAGATATTTTAAATGAAACTATAGCTATTTTTTATTTTAAAGATGTTAATATTAGTCCCAAAGAGAATGGATGAAACACTGTGGTATGACCGGGCAATGAATATTATTGATCAATAAAAGTTCAACTTCCTGATAACACATAAGAAAATAGATAAAACTCCCAAATAGTATCCAAAGGTAATAAGTATGGCATAAATATTCAAGATACAGAAAAAAAACTGAAGAAAGTGGTGTTTGGAAAATCACAATAGTAGTCACCTCAGAGACTGGTGAAATAGCGACGAGGCAATTTGGGAAGGCGAGCAAGGGATATTCTTGGATAATAAAACCACTCTATGCCTGAGAGGTATTTTCATGACCCATGTGTGTACTTTTACCAAGTATAATTAATTATAATTTTTGAATTTAATTTTAATATAAATATTTTATAGATAATAAAGTCTGTCTAGATGTGGTGAAGAATGTATCGGAAACTCTAAGACTCTGGAGCTTAATTGAAATGCATAGAGATATTATGAGGTATTAGTAGGGGGCTAGGTGGACAGAGTATATGAGGTCAACATGAAAGGCTAGTTGATGGATTACACAATATAATATTATTTCAATTTAGTTATATATTTGATGAACATTTTCTTTTTAAGCAATTTTATTACATATTTACATATATATTTATATTATTACACATAAATAAAACAAACTATATACAGCAAGAAGAACTATGAAAAAATCAAGAATTATGTAAATATTAATTCATAATATTTTTGTCTATTAGTATTTGGCAACCTTGAAGAAAACATCTTTCCTATTTTAGTGAGTCTGAAATTCTGAATGAAAAATTAATATCTATCATATCTTATCTCTATCAACTTAAAACATCTATCTAGACCTAAAAACATCCTACCCCCTAAACAACTATGCTTACTTATAAGACTAAACTATCTGGTCTTCAACTCAATCAAAGACTTGAGAAGGAATAAAATTTAATTACCTGAGTAAAGAGGAAGTGCAGGTTAGCAGCTTCCAAAATGAAAAAATGACAGAGACAGTTTACTGTCTGAATAATAACCCAAAGCTCTCTATAACAGTAGAGCATAATCTTCAGCCTTTGGGCCCAATATATCTGACAGACATATTTGCGAGACAAGAACTATTGAGGACTTGCTTACCCGGTCTTGGCAGAGTTTGGCCATCCACTTTGCCTGCATTGAAGCTTTCCCTTTTCTGGCAGAATTCTGTCTGTGGCAGAAATGAGAACATTTTGCCCAGTGGCTTGTTTGCCGAGTTTGAAGACATCTTCAAAAGGAGGTTCTCTGATGCTTATCATCTTCTTTGAAGTAGGCTGGTTGTTGCCAGGAGTCAACTTGTGTTGTTATCAAAGAATCTTTAAACTAAAAAAAATAATAATAATTCATTGATACAGAATTTTGTATATTGATGAAAACAGTTTGCATCAAAATAATTTTGATACATTGGTATAGAATTCAAATGTAAGATTATTCTTCATGCACATTATATATATTTCTACTCTAATATGAGGTATTGTACCCATACAACTCAAGTAGAACACAAGGTTTACTTCCAATACCTTGAAAGTGGTATTGCAGGTGGTTTAGGGTAGTTAAGTAATAGAAGCTAATTGTTAATTGATTAAATCATGGGCATGTCAATTACTAGTCTATTTTTATCACAATAATATACATCCTTGGTTTAACAGATAGATATAATTCTATAGATACATAATGCAAAATAGTTAGATAAGGTCTTCAAAAGTCTCAGAGACCTAGTGAATATGGCATTTAAAGATGAACATTTTCTTAGCAAACTGGGGAAATTAGTTTAATGGCACGTCTTGTACATAGATGCATAAAAGGCAGGTTCACAGCTTTAAATAATCTCTTAAATATTCATGTTTTGGCATCATTATACATGCTAAGAAGTTCTCCCGTAGTGAGTAATCAAAAGCCATGAATAAAGTTTAGTGTCGAGGAGGTGGTGCTTTAGGAAAAATTAAACATATGGTGTTAAGAATGGTTCTGTCAATTAATAAATGGGACCTCATGAGGCTGAGAAGCTGAAGACACTGTCAAGAGAACAAAGCGACAGCCTACAGACTGGGAAAAGATCTTCACCAACCCTACATCTGACAAAGGGCTAATATCCAAAATATATAAAGAACTAAAGAAATTAAACACCACCAAACCAAATAACCCAATTGAGAAATGGGGCTTGGAACTAAACAGAGAATTCTCAACAGAGGAATACCAAATGGCTGAGAAACACTTAAAGAAATGCTCAACCTCCCTAGTCATCAGTGAAATGCAAATCAAAACAACTCTGAGATTCCATCTTACATCCATCAGAATGGCTAAGATCAAAAACTCAAGTGACACCACATGCTGGCGAGGATGTGGGGAGAGAGGAACACTCCTTCATTGCTGGTGGGAATGCAAACTAGTACAGCCACTTTGGAAATCTATCTGGTGCTATCTCAGAAAACTGGGAATAGGGCTTCCTCAAGACCCAGCTATTCCACTTCTTGGAATATACCCAGAAGATGCACCAGCACACAGCAAGAAAATTTGCTCAACCATGTTCATAGCAGCCTTATTCATAATAGCCAGAACATGGAAACAGCCTAAGTGTTCCTCAGTAGAAGAATGGATAAAGAAACTGTGGTATATATACACTATGGAATACTACTCAGCTATGAAAACCAAGGAAATCCCGAAACCAAGGATTGAGCTAGAAATGATCATAATGAGTGAGTTAACCCAGAAGCAGAAAGACTCAAATGGTATATACTCACTTATATCTGCATACTAGCCCAAGGGGCATGTCCCACAAAAGCCTTCACTTACCAGGAAACTGGCACAGAGGGGAGGACATCCTATTGGGACTCTAGATGAGAGAAGCATGGGAGAATAGCAAAGTAGAAGGATCCAGAGGGTTCTAGAAACCTACAAGTAGAACATTATGATAGGCAGATTTGGGCCAAGGAGTCCCGCTCAAACTAAGGCACCAGCCAAGGACAATACAGGCGGTAAACTTTAAACCCCTACCCAGATCTAGCCAATGGACAGAACATTTTCCACACTTGAGTAGAGAGTGGGATATGACTTTCTCACATACTCTGGTGCCTCACTTTTGACCATGTCCCCTGGAGGGGGAGACCTGATGGCACTCAGAGGAAGGACAGCAGGTTACCAAGAAGAGACTTGACACCCTATGAGCATATACAGGGGGAGGTAATCCCCCTCAGGAACAGTCATAGAGGAGGGGAATAAGGGGAAACTGGGAGGGAGGGAAGAATGGGAGGATACAAGGGATGGGATAACCATTGAGATGTAACAAGAATTAATTAATTAAAAAAAAAAAAGAATGGTTCTGTAATATTAGGGTAAACTGTTAATGTTAGAGTTGCTTTTGATCTACATAAAGATGTGAAATTATAGAAAAATAATCCAACATGTTTACCATACAGTTCCTCATTCCATTACCCATGTAATTTTGTTACAATTAACAACCAATATGCTAAAATTTATGCTTTAGTTATATTTCTTTAGTTGTATATAATTTTTGGAATAAACTACAATTAAGTCTTGTTAAAATGCTTGTGGTAAAACATAAAAGAAAAGACTCGATTCTTCTTTGTTGTACTTAAATAGTTTAGACAGATACCCACATTCATAGTTAAAATGAGATAAAAAGATAAATTTTTGTTTAAATTTTCTAGTTGCAATGACTTTATAGTTAAAATTGATATTTATTGTCCCCTGGATGAGGAGGCCTGGTGGCACTCAGAAGAAGGACAGCAGGCTACCAAGAAGAGAGTTGGTACCCTATGAGCATATACAGGGGGAGGAGGTCCCCTCAGTCAACAGTCATAGGGGAGGAGAGTAAGGGGAAAATGGGAGGGAGGGAGGAATGGGCGGATACAAGGGACGGGATAACAATTGAGATGTAATATGAATAAGTTAATAAAATATATTTTAAAATGATAATTAAAGTTTGATGTAAATATCCCAATAATTATCAGCAACTTGTTTCCAAGGAAAATGAGTATGTAAAATAATGTTTTTCCTAACATAGCATTATTTAAGGAAATATAGCTAATGAAAGTCACCTGGAGGAAGGTGTTTACAGTATGTCTCAACGTTAGAAAACAGGACGCAGGCCGACACTTAACGACACCCATCAAAATGTAAGGGGAAACTGGAAACAGATACTGTGCTGTGGAGGACGGACTGTGCTCCTGTTATGTGGTGTGATTTGAAGACTGTACCTAAAATGGGATGCGTAGGTCCTCTGCCCTAGGATCACGACTGCTGTGCTTGTGATTTATATCAACTCAAAGCATTCTATAATGTTTTCCCTCCATAAAAATCATCCTTAGCCAGCTGGGTGATGTTAGCAAGGAATTAATCATAAACATCTGTTTGGTTTACACATATGCTGCCTTTCCCTCCAGATACTTTTTTTTTTCTTTTTTGGAGAGGAGGGTTTGAGGAAAGTATCTAGTCACCTTTAACACATTATTTTAGTTTTCTTTATCTTCTAATAAGGTAAAGAAAAAGTAAAGGTAAAAATGTCTCTTTCAACTTGGATTGCTATTACAAGGCTTGTTTCTCTTTGAAATACAGACTCTTCTTAATATTGAAAAGAATCCCTAATACTTTCTAACTAACTTAGTGGTCTTTTTTTTTTTTAATCTTAAAAAATAATGATCCAGGATAGTATTTTACTAGAGGAAAATTGTTGGTTTTTCAAATTTTCCTCTGGGAGTTGGCTTGAAATCATACTCAGTTTGTGAACAGTGGCCAACAGCCTCACCTACTCATCTCTGAGCTCTGGTCGGCCACACTTCTGTGCTTGCCTTCATCCTTTTTTTCCCTTTCTGTCCCCTACTCCTTTGAATGCATCTACTTATATTATAAAGTTGTCGTTGTTTTTCTTACATTTATTTACTCTCCTCGTGTACATGCATGCACATATCTCCTTCTAGGGCAGTGGGACAGTGATTCTCAACCTTCCTAATGCTGTGACCCTTTAATATAATATAGTTCTTCATGTTGTGGTGACCCCCCCTCCGTCATAAAATAATTTCTCTACTTACTTCATAACTGTAGTTTTTCTTCTGTCGTGAACCTTAATATAAATAGCTCATATGCAGGATATCTGGTATGCAACTCCTGTGAATAAGTCATTCAAGCCTCCAAAGGGATCATGACCCACAGGTTGAAAGCATTGTTCTACTGTGTTCTAGAGCTAGGGCACAGATATGTAGTCTCGTGGCAAGCTATCTCATAGGCTTTCTTCTTTCTTCCTACCCACCATCCTGTCACAGTCTTTACTCAGCATCCCAATTTACCATTTAATCTTCCACATATAAGAACATGTGGTTCTTGTCTTTCTTTGTCTGACTTATTTATTTAACATTGTGTCTTCCAGTTCTACGTATTTGGCTACAAGTTGCAGACTATTGGACACTGTTCTGTTGTACATTTATATATACACCCAGTCATCTTTTGAATTGGCATCTAATTGAATCCATCTTTCACTACTGTTAATAAAAAATACAACAGTAGTTATGGATGCTCATATCTCTGTTTTGACATGTTGGCTTCATGTCCATTGGAAAGATACCTAAGAGCAGCATAGCTGTGCTAAATAGTCATTTCAGTCCTAGTTTTGTTTGTTTGTTTGATTTTTGTTTTGTTTTGTTGAGAAATCTCTTCATAGTTTTCTATGATTACGACTCCTGTGTATATTTCCATAACCATGTATAAGAACCCTGCCTCTCCTTATTTTAGCGAGCATTGTTACTCTTTTGACTGCTTGATAATAGCCATCATTGGGAGATGGAATCTCAATGCGATTTTGATTTGCATTTTCTTCCTGACAGCTAGAGATGTTTAGGAATTTACTTTAAAAATTCTAAAACCATTTCTTATCTTTAGGTCAGTTCCATTGTGTCCTTTGCAGAAAGTCCTGCAGAATCTTATTTCCATTAGAAAATTCCCCTTAGTTTGTCTTTCACAAATATGAAAGTACCCTTCACCTGTAAAGAATTCTGTGGCCGTTTTGCTTTTTTTGTGTATTGTTTTAACTGGGTGGCTATATTTTCAGTGAATTGGGGAAATTATTTTTTTGAAAGTAGAATGCTCTTCAGGGAACATGCACATTGTTAACACTAGGTCCAGCATTGCAATGAGCTCTGTGCATCAATTAGATCTTGTTTTTCTATTAGGTTACTCTATTTAAACTAATATCTTCATTTTACTTGGTTTGTGATAAAAAATATCTTGGAACGGGAAATATGAGCATTAAAAGTCAAACCAAACACAATGTAGTAGGCAAAGAGAAAAAAATAGATTTTATAAAATGATGCCAATGGAGAAACAGAATGCTGGAATTTGTTTAATAAAAAACTGATTTCTTTGGGTCTACCACTTGCTACAGATTCTAGAGAAATAAACTTTTCCCAGGATAGTTTTACATTTTTCTGACTGCAAATTATTTTAAAAAGGAAAAAGACCAGGATCTATATTTGATAAGGGGAAAGAGATATGTAACTCTCGTGACTGGTATCTTTTCCAGAGTTAGGCAAGGAGAATAGTCTAGCAGTACAAAACCACACGGATAGGCCATGTGCTTCTAAAAACAGGCTGTTGATGTTATTATGATCATTATTCCAGCACTGAAAATGAAACCCAAGGCCGCTCATATGCTAAGCCAGTCTCTATCTCAAAAATCATATCCCATAGCCTTGGAGATATTTAAATGATTTATATATTTGAGTGAAAAATTTAACTTTCTTTAGTGTTGAGGATTTTATAGTTGTATACAGTGTAATATCCACCCTTAGTTTTCCTCTCAACTCTCTCCATATATTTCCAATCGTCCCTCACTCACCTTCATCCATCTTGATAACCTACTAAGTCCTGTGAGTGCTGTCCATGATCTCATGGCTGTGGACTATCCATTGGAGCATGAGAAGCCTACCAATGGTTATGCTTTCAACAAAGAGTGAGTGATCCTCCCTCTTGCTGTCAACTGCCAGTGGATCCTCAAATAGGGGTAGAGCCTGAAGAACGCCTCCATCTATGGTGGCGTTTTAACTGGCTCCATATTGTGTAGCTTTTGTACGGGAACCGACAGCTGCTGTAAGTTCATGAGCTCACTCACCATGTCCTCTCCAGAAGAAGGCATTTCACCACATTCCTCCCCATTCTCTAACTGCTTTTGTTTTCCACAATGTTCTGTGAACTCTAGTGGAGGTCTGAGCAGTGTAGGGAGATACAGTGTTAATAAAGATATCCTTTTGCAAGCTGCTATTACCAGTTTAGGATGATTAGGAAATGCATATTTGCAGTCAGACAACCAAACCATGGTCATATTGGATACTAGTTTAGTTAATTACAAAATATGTTTTCAGCCAGGTGTGGTGGTACACGCTATTAATCACAGAACCCAGGGAGGCAGAGGTAGGCGTATCTCTGTGAGTTCGAGGTCAGCCTGGTTTGCAAAGCGAGCCCACGACAGACAAGGCTACACAAAGAAATCCTGTCTCAAAAAAAAAAAAAAAAAGTCAGGTTCTTCACATAAGAAAATGAGACTCTACAGAGAAATAATTAAAAACCAAACCAAAACAAGAACAACAAAACCCACATGACGAGGAAGTCATGTGACAGTAGGACCTGTCACTTCCATCACAGTGTTAATCTGGATCCTTAAGTTGAGAATGGGGCTATGAAAGCCTGAAAAGTTTATGGATTTAGCATTTTAATCCACACAACAATATCTGGGAGAGTTAAAGTAAAGTGATGAGTCTACATCTTCTGTGCAACCATGAGCCTTCAATATTTCTATATCTGTTTCCTAGCTCTTGGTTAGTAAGACAAAGACCTATGTGAAATTGTGTCGTTTCCCCCTTGGAAAGTTCAAGCATTTGTCAAGAAAGCATTATAAAATAGCTCAAGTCTTCTAGGCAAACAGACAGATCTCCTATATAAACACAAGTTAAGGAATGAGTACACGGTTGAGATGCCGGTAAAACATCAAAGTCCATCCAGAGAGAGCAATGGAGGGAAAAGAACATGTATTATAGTACTACTTGATTTCAATCTAAACTCTGCTTGAAGAGTTTCAATTTAGATAAAAATTCACCAGATTGAAAATTTGATTCCAATGCAGAACAAGATAAATGTGTACTATTGACCTCATGGCTCAAAACAACAACTCTTAGTGAGTTCAGAGTAGCTTGGAAGTTGTTACATGGGGTGGAAATTTGACAAGCATCCATGGCTCGAAGTCAAGGGTTCATAATGACTGTCTTTCAGAAACATGACTTTTTTTTTTTCAGAGAAAATAGAGTGCTGAGGCCAGCACTGTTCCCTGTTAGTCAGATACCTTCATAACTTCCTGCATTTTCTAACGTTTGATTACTTTTTCTGTCATTTGGCGACTAGAAGGAATTTCTGCTAATGGGAGATTGTTATTGCTTTCAATAATTATAAGTCAAAGCTCTATTCTATTCTTGTCGTGAGCAGAAATGATCATAGACATGACATATGATTTTTAATATTAAGTAGTACTGAGTTTTAATGAGGTTGTGTTGACAGTTTTCAATGGCTAGATGTTAAATTTGCCATTTTTACTTCCTACAGTTGGGTTTGTCTTGTAGCACACCTTCTCCTATGTGATTTTCCGCTTCAGCATCTCCTCCAACTGCTGATATTAATGAAAGGTACAAGCACATAGGGATTCCATCATCCCATCAAAGCAGAGAGCAAAGAGATAGATAGCCGCAAATCCTAAAGGGAAAAACAGTTCATTGCACAAATTGAGTTTATGTACTGCAGAAAGACTCCACTAACCACAAGGGGGTTCAAGCCAAATGTCCAAAGGAGTCTCAAAATGTCGAACCTGGTACTTCAGCCATGAACCGTTCTATTTTGTGTTTGTCCAGTGTGATTCTTACACTGACCCCTGGATATTAGAAAGACCCCATGCCCTTGTGAAAACCTTTCCACACACTTCCATTATAAAATGAGTTTGTTTAGCTCTGACTTCAATTGTGATAGTAAATAGTATATCCTACGTTGAAAAGTGAGTACAAACTCAGGGCGGGAGTAGGAAACGCCTCCAGCGACTTTCTAGTCTGAGAAAGGAGTGTGAATGTCGCAACTCACTGCCCTGTGGAACACAACGTTTGAAAACTCCCTTACGCATAACTTAGGAGCACGTTTCGTTTTACTGGTGCCCTTTGGTTTTTTAACAAATTCTCTGGAGTCTATTTCGTAGGATTTTTCATTTGTTTTCTCTTTAAAAGTCATTTCTTCCAGGAGAAATCCTCAAATGCGTGAAAAATTTGTATTCTATTCGCCCTCCCAGCTTCGTGAGGAACAACACTTCAGAGACCACTCTGAAGCTTCAGGCCCTGGAAATGGTGTGGTCCGCTTGCTTAACTAGATTGGCTGCAGGGAGCAGGTTCCACCTGTGCTCTGCCGTCGGCGCTGATTGCCTTTCAGCTTCTGAGTGCAATTCAAGGTGATCATTTTAATCTCTCAGGCCCTGTATGGCTTGGGACCCAGTTATCTGATAAATTGCCTCTTTCCCTGGGCATGACAATTAATATCAGCCCGAGTGCTGCTACAAGCAGTTCCTGTTCTTAAGCTGAGCGACTGAAGGTAGGAGAAAGAGTGTATATACAGAACCGGGGGGAGCCTGTGAGAGCCACATCATCAGCTGTTGGCACTTCCTACCCCTTTGCCAGCGAACACGTATGCACACAGAATATATGTGTGTGCATGTATGTGTATACACATAATGGATTTTCCCCTAGCTTGTCCGATTAGCACTCACATTTTCCAATGATCGATTTTTACATTATTTCACACTGTTTTAGCCCTTCTTTTCTGATTTTCCTCTTTAAAGTAATGAACATATTGCTTTGAGAATATGGACTTAAATTTTTGGTGTGTGAGTGACTTTTTTTTTAAGCTGAAAGCCCCTTCAGTACTTACTTTCTCAGAAACATAAATCATAGTTAAAATAAATGAAAAGGTAAAGCATTCCTTTAATGTTAAGTATGATGACACATACAAATTAAAAAAGAGTTGTCAGCCTCAGTAGCTCTTGAGTGCTATTTTAAGACTAGGAGGTGGCCTTTAAAATACACCTACATGATGAAAAAGAATTGTGTCCGAGGATAACTGCATATAAGTTTATGCAGTTATACATTTGATGGCATTTGATGATATTAGCATTACTTTCTAGTCTCGATGTGTTAGCCCATATTTTCTCAAATACGACATTGATGGCCATTACTTGACTCCGTGTGTTATGAATATTCAGAAATTAATGATCTTGATTTCAATTTAATTTCTTTAGCAGAGTAAAATGGTATTTGTTGTTTAAAAATGAGTAGCTTATACAATTAGACTAAAATAAGGTTATTTTGTCTCAGAAGACTAGGAATATGAAAAATTCAAGAGCTAAGGGCTGGTTATGAGAAAGACTTCTCAAAGTTTCTTCTTTTAAGGGGAACCATGTTAACAGTTCTGAGGCACCATGCCATTCTATTTGAAGTTCAGATATTTGACAGCAAGGCAAAAGAAACACCACAGCACTGACAGAACCATGCAGAAAGAAGATGCCATGATCCATCCATTTGAAACTGGCAGATGGAAGCTTCCTCCACTGGTTGCCTATATATCCACTCCTGTCACGGTGATTGACTTTACTGTTCCTCAGCTTCTGCATGGCTTCTAGCCGAACCTACAGGATGACTGTTGTTTCCAGTTGGGAAGAACATGAATTGCTTTTCTATTGCAGTGATAAGACACCATGACCAAGGCAACTCATGCAAGAATGAATTTACTTGGGTTTATGGTTCCAGAGATTTAGTGTCCTTGATGGTGGAATTGAAGTGACAGGTGGCAGGAAAAGGATGCTGAGAGAAGCTGAGGACTCACATCTTGAACCACAAGTACAAAGCAGAGGGAATTAAATAGAAATGACACCAGTGTTTGAAACCCCAAATGCCACTTCCAGTGACCAAATTCTTCAATCAAGGCCACTCTTCCTAAACTTACCCTCTTCCTAAACTTACCCAGATGGCACCACCAACTGAGGATCAAGTATTTCAATATTATTTGGACTTATTGGAGGGCATTCTCAATCACCACAGAGAGGATACTGACTTTTTCACTCAACATTCTGATCTTCCTTTTTTTTGGATTCATAATTGACTTTCCATTGCATATATAAAATCATAGTGACAAAAGCTACCACGTTATCATCCGTTCTTTCAGCAAGTAGTGGTCTGTGGTCATCGAAGTCCCCTTGCCTTATAGACTCTCGGAGCATTGCTCTTGCATTATCTGACAAAGCTACTGAAGGAAGGAAGAGCCTGGTTCACATTCATCGTGGTGGGGAAGATGTGGCAACAGGAACTGCATGAGTGGTGGCAACAAGTGGGTGGAGCAGCTGGTCGCATTGTGGCTGCAGTCAAGAACAGAAAGAGTTAAATGCTGATACACTCAGCTCACTTTCTCTTTTCTTAGTCCTGGGGCTTCATCCCATGGGACAGTGCACACTCAGGGTGTCTCTTTCTTTCCCAGTCAAACCCTTATGAGAACTTCCTTACAGACACACTAATGTTTATTTTTCGGTGATTCTAAGTCATCAAAGTGACAATGAAGGTGAGCCCTCACACCCATTAATATCTCTGTGTTTCTAGTCCCTTCTGCTCGGAAGGACAGCAAGTAGTTGGGCTCTGCTATGCTTTGACTTTGGTTGGTGGATAGGACTTACCCTGTATCCCCTGCGCACTCTGTTTATGAATTAATTTCTACTTAAAAGTTCAGTTCTTGGCTTATCATTTATAGTTAACTACATCTTTCAAATTTAGCTTTCACTTGAGTGTATTTGCTTCTATAAAACCAGCCATCTAGTCACTCCAGATTTGCTAGTCCCTTGAAGTTTAGAACTAATGTTTACCTTTCTGGTGCTTCCAGGGAAATAAGAAGTGAGTTCCAAAGGGGACCATGGGGAGGGTTCATCTTTATTGGCCTCCTTATGATATTAATGCCATTTAGTGGATGTGATGCCAAACAATACATTATGCTACTCAGTGGGATTCCTACTAGGAGGTGGGTTTCTATGACTATACTACTGATTTCTGGTTCTGTGGGATCTAGATCACATCCTTTAGCCCTTCCCCTTCTTCTTTTTCCTCTGATTCTCCCTTTCTTCCCTCTGCCTTGGCACATTAGTACTGAGTTAGAAATAAAATAGTATAATATTAGCAACTGCTTAGACCATAACCCTTTAATAAATCTCATAAACAATATTAAGATCCCCATAGGATAGCCACTAAAATACACAAAACAATTAATTATTTCCTTTCCAAAAGATGTTATTCATCATCAGTGACACTTAGTACTGAAGACAGGGACTAACTTAATTTTAAAAATTGATATATGGTATCTAAATGTTATATGTTTATACTCCGAATCAGATAAATTGAAGATGTGTTTGAAACATTAACAGAGAAGTACATATTTTATATTAATTTAGCATTGCAGTATAATTGAGTCCCTAGGAATTGAAAAGGAGAGGTGACGTTCATCATAGAAGGGTCTAGGTGGGGATAGATCAGAGAAATAGATCTGACTTGGGATAAGTAGACCCAAGGGTAAAGGATATTCTATAAGCAGGAAGCATGCCCAAATTCATGGCCATTAAGGAGTCCAGATTGAAAAAATAACAGAAAGGACTTTTTTATATGACCACAGTACATGGGTTAAGAGAAATAAAAGATTTCAAGGTCTAAGCAATCTTTGAATATCAATAATTTGAATATTATAAGTATAAATTAGTTTATTTTGAGTTTTGAAAACTATTTTGATAGGCTGGAGATATGGGCTCAGTGGTTAAGAGCACTTAGTGCTCTTCCAGAGTGTCATGCTTAAGGGACCAACATGACTAGGGCAACAACAGAATAAAGGGACAGGCCCACAGCCATTTGGATAGAAAAGCTGGATTATGTGGCATATGTTCTCTCTGATGGAGTCCCAATTTCAACCTGGAACCTCAGCATATTTATTTTTTACATCTGATTTGAGGAGACAGGCTTATTGTACATAATTGAATAGGGAGATGGATTTATGGTAGTCGGCTGATTGAAGAATAAAGTTTAACTAATCTACGAAGAAGGTCTCCATAGGACTACAGTCATCATGGAGGAGGAAGCTGTGGCTGGTAGTTTTCATAAACACTGGCTCTGGAACTAGAGGAAGGCTTTGCCATCCCTTTCAGTCTCATTCAGGGAAGGCTTGGCTACTCCCAAGTGTGTGAGGCATTGGAGTCCTTGACATGTCTGTGATTAAGTAAGTGACACTTGTTCTTTAAAGAACTCATCAACTTCTTATACACATTCATTGAGGGATCCCTCCATCCCCATCCAGAAGACCTGGGTTGGATTCCCAGCATTGCCACTGTAGCACACAGGAACCCTTAACCTCATTTCCAGGGCAACTGATGCTGCCTTCTGGTCTCCATGAATACCCTGTATGGAGCAGTTAGACACAGATGCTAACAAAACATCTATACACAGGAACAGTCATAGGGGAGGGGAATAAGGGGAAAATGGGAGGAAGGGGAGAATGGGAGGATACAAGGGACGGGATAACCATAGAGATGTAACAAGAATAAATTATTAAAAAAAAGAATGTCAAACTTTATTCTCTATTTTAATAAACCTAATATACACAATTAAAGTAATGAAAATCATGGGAGAAATTTTCTCACATTTTGTAGAAATGGATGAACATGGAATACTTTTCTATGCTACATTACTTTTCTTTGTTAACTTTCTCTTTGACAATATTTTGAACTCCCCTTGACTTCAGAATAACCGCAAATAATAGACAAATTTAGTGCTTAATTTATTCTATTTTCACTAGTGTGGACTATAACAATAAGGGGGAAGCAAGGGTTTTTACTGTTGTTGAGAATATGTTGAAAACTAATGCATAACCACTGTGTAGTGAAATGGGGTTCACTAGAGGAACAGAACAAATAGAATATATATATTACAAAGCAAATTCACCCTACTGGCTTACATAACACAGTCTGGGTAGTCCAAGTGTGGCTATCTGAACACTACAGAGGTTGAGAACCATGTGGCCAGTTGTGTCAACAATCTCAATCTGGTGCAGAAGTGCTAGAAACTTCTTGCAGAGTTGCTGCTTTTCTGTCCTCATTGAAAATCCCAGGAAACTGGATCCTGAAACATGGCAGCAACACTGGTGGCAGCAGAGCTTGCACTTACAAGCAAGAAGGGAAGGAGAGTTGGCCAAAGAAACTCTGCTTGTCTCTCAAGGCACTTTATATTACAGTCAACACCTGAAATGCTTCTCCACTCTTGGAGAGCATCTCCTTCTTCCAGAAAATATATTCATAGACCCATCTAAAACCACATTTTTTAGATGCTTCTGGATTCTATCAAGTACAGCCAGTTTTAACCATCACACACAGGCTGATGGTGATTCAGAAAATAAAGTACAATATATAAACAAACAAAAACAAAAAACAGGTTTGACTATGTGATAGGAATTTGTTAAGACCAAGTGAAAGGACTAAGAGAGGTCTGTTTGTATAATTGGTTCACAATTATGAAAATTAAAAGCTAGGATTTTAGTTGTTTCTACAATGTGTATAGTTTTAGGGACTAATCAACCAATCCTACAGGAAATATTCTGGTGTGTGCCCGGTATATCCAGGGATGGATTGGCTAGCACATGACTTGTTTCAAGTATCCAGAAGCTTATGTGCTCTAGTTCTGCAATTTCAATAGTGTTTCTAAGACAAAGCGTTCTGTGAATTCCTTAGTAATTATATTGAGGGTTATAGTAATGTATTAATTCCTAGGTAGGAGAATTTAATGTTGTGAGATAGCCAACTGCAAATTATGGAGAGAATAGGACTTGACACCTGTCTTAGTTACTGCTCTATCGCTGTAAGGAGACACCATGACTAAGGGAACAGTTTAAGAGAAAGCGTTTAGCAAGCCTTATTGACAGTCTTAGAGGGCTAGTCCATGATCGTCATGGTAGAAAGCAGGCAGCATGGCTCTGGAGAAGTAGTTTAAAGCTTTTGAGAGCAGCAAAGAAAGACTGGGTTTGGCATAGGCTTTTGAAATCTCAAAGGCCCCCCCTCCCTGTACCCCTCCTCCGCTCAGTAATGCACCTCCTGTAATATGCCACACTCCTAATTCATCCTAAACATTTCCACCTATGGAGGATCAAACAATCAAATGTGTGAGCTTATTGGGGCCCTTCTCATCAAAACCCCCACTTTCCATTCCCTGGCCCCATAGCTTTTAGCCATATCATAGTGCAAAATGCATTTAGTCCAACTTCAAAAGTCCCCATAGTCTGTCACCATTTTAAAAGTCCAAGGTTTCTTTTGATACTCAAGGCATTCTCTTAATTGTAACCTCTTGTAATAAAAAAGCGGATCTTATACTTCCAACAGATATGGCACAGAATATATATTTCTATTCCAAAAGGAAGGAAAGAGGTACAGTGGGAAAATACTGGACTAACAAAGAGTGTATCTCAGTGTCATACTCCAAATTCTACATCTCATCATCTGATGTCAAAGCACTTTTCAGACTTCCCACTCCTTCAAGTTTTGACTATAACATTCTTCCCTCTCTTGGGCTGGTCCAATGCCTGGTGTAAAAGGTCCTTGGCAGGTATCCCATGGCTCTGGCCGACGTCTTGAGGTTTTCAGTGCAATCCAGGCTTCATCTTCATATCATCACAAGAAAGTCTCTCTGAGTCTCTCTGAGACTCTATGTAGGGACTTCCGTGCCACACACACAGGTTTAGCTTCAGTGGCTTTAATAGCAAGGAGGAAGATTCCACAACTCCTTTCCTGTATCCTTCTTGATTCTAAATCCAAAACAATGTTGCTGAAGCTGCCACGTTCTTCTGCTTGCTGGGGCTGGAAACTGGCTCCTTTCTTGAATTACATTTACAAAGGATTCCCATTGTTGCTTAGGCATAGGAAATCCCTCCAGACTTTTCCTTTCATAGGGTGCAGGATTAGCTGTGTGGGGCCTTGCACTGAGGTTACCACATTCTTTATTTCATTTAGCATCAGGTTTTTCTTTAAACTTCTTGAAGCACAAGACATGACTCCAACATTACATTTCTTGGTGCTGCTGATTCCTCCTCAATCTGTACATTTTGCATTTCTTTTGCCCTGATTGCTCTTTTTTTTTTTCTTGTAAATCTGCAAAAGGGTGATCACAGTTAATACCAGGCTATCTTGAAATCCCTTCTGCCAAGGACATCAGTCTCAAACATTTTACTTTATCCTCCAGCAGGTTTCTAGGACAAAGGAGGTCAGAAAGCAGCCACATTCTTTACCAAAATATCACAAGAATGGTCTGTAGGCCACTTACTAATATTTTTACCCCCTGAAACCTCTTGAGCTAGACCAGTATGAGTCACCCTCGTCATAACTATCTCCCACGCTCTTACATAGATAGCCCATTAAGCCATGTTTAAAGCTTCCAACTGTTCTTCTAATCTAAAATCCCCCAAATCTTCTGTATTTCTACAACAAACAGTACAGTCAGGTTTATTCCAGTAATACCCCACTCTTGGTACCATATTCTATCTTAGTTACAGTTCTAGTGTTATAAAGAGACACTATGACCAATACAACTCTTACGAAATAAAGCATTTATTTGCAGGATTTGCTTACAGTTTCAGAGGGAAGCAGATAGACATGGAACTAGAACAGTGCATTCTAGTCTCCATGCAGCTGGGACGTGCGCGCGCGCGCACACACACACACGAGAGAGAGAGAGAGAGAGAGAGAGAGAGAGACAGAGACAGAGACAGAGACAGAGACAGAGACAGAGAGACAGAGAGAGACAGAGAGAGACAGAGAGACAAAGACAGAGACAGACTGGGCCTGGTAGCATGGGCTTTTGAAATCTCAAAATCTACCTCCAGTGACACACAGCTTCCAACAAGACCACACCTCCTGATCCTTCTTAAAGAGTTCCACCAGCTGAGTAACTCACACTTAAACGTATGAGCCTATGGCTGTCATTCTCACCTAAACCTCTACAGTATTTATCGTGGGAATATGACGAAAGAAGGATTCCTCCTAGAGGAGAAATATGAAACAAGATTAAAAACTTCAGAGTGATCAGGATGTATTCCACCCTCATCACACCTATCCCTGTGGGAAGGCCAAAGACATACTGGATGAGTTTATAGAAAGAAGAAAATGGAAATGAGAACAAGACAAACAACTTTGGAAGTAATTCTAGGAGCAACTGAGGACAGTGTCCGAAGCAGAGGGCTCTCATAGTGAAGGGCAGAAAGATGTGACAGAGATATTTGGATGGTAGAAGGAAGATGAGAAAAATGTTTAGATGATCCAGGTGATAAATGAGATAAAGCAAAAGTCTAGAACATAAAGGACAAAGTGACCTAGAAACACCAGAATTTAGGCTGAAAACCAGTACCATAAATCTATCTTGTTTTTTTTACCTGGTTATTGTAGTATTTTGGTTTTTTATCATAAAATTTGAATTATCAAGACACATCAAGGAAACAATGCTTTTTTCTGAGTTGAAAGAAGGCTTTTCATATTTCCATGTGCTTGGAGATGGATTGGTTTCTTTTCCACTGCTGTGATAAAGCACCAGGCCAAGGCTACATATGAAATGGTGAGTTTATTTTGACATGGGTTCCAGAGCAATGAGTCACTTCACTGCAGAAACATGGAGTCAGGACCAGGATGATGAGAACTCATACTTTGAACCTCAAGCGTGAAGCAAAGAGAACAACTAGAAATGGTGTGAGTGTTTAAACATGTAAGTCCACCGCCAGTGGCATACTTCCTCCAAAAAGGCGCCACACCTTCTAAACTTCACCGAACAACATGGCCACCTGGGTACTCTGTGTTTGAATGCATAAAGCCCATGGAGGGCACTGTCCTTTAAATCATCATAGAGAATGATTACACAAGGAGAAAACAGGGAAAGAGAACAATTGTCAAATTTCAAAACAAGTAAAATTGACATTTTTTTATTAAATATTATGAAGTGATACATACAGACACACACATGGTGTCCTAAATATTACATATGTATACATATACATATTTGAGTGTCAACAATCATATATGACATTTTTTTAAACATTATGATCTTATACATACACATTGACACATGCACATATATGTGGTGATTTAAGTATATATTTGTATTTTATACATATGTGTGTGAACAAATATGATACTTTTATTAAATATTATGAACTGATAAGTACACACATATGATTACTTAATATTACATATATTTATATAATTCTATATATATGTATATGTGTATGTATGTATATATGTAAACTATATTCATTTATTTCCAGTTAACAGTCCTGAGATATAAATACCATCTTTATCTCCATACATTTGGAATCAGAGACATAGTTGCCCCAATTGAGTTGCTAAAATAGAGTTCAAACTGTTTCTGTTCTCTTAATGTTTCTATTATATTTTTCTGGAATACCTCTTAACTATGGAATATGATATAATTATGCTAACAATACCTCGTGTGCAAGATAAAACCCAAATCATAAATATTTCATTTAGAAAAGGTTTAGAATGAAGTAAAAGCTTCAGATGCTATTTTCAATTTTAGTTTTCTTACTCCACATTTGTTCTATTAAGCAACCATTAAAATGAAAGATTTTCTATGGTTTCAACACTCTACAATGTGGATCACCTAGATTACAATCAAGTTAATTTCCAACCAAATGTTCTACATTTTCTTTCAATGACACTGAAATTTATGCTTTCCGATTCATGGTATAGATAAGATTAACATAGGTGACAACATCAATTCTAATTTGAGGAGAACAAAATAAGACCCTATTAAAGACATAATAAAAATATTGACTGATATTCATTTTTTATTAATTTATTCATATTACATCTCAATGGTTATCCCCTCCCTTGTATCCTCCCATTCCTCCCTCTCTCCCATTTTCCCCTTACTCCCCTCCCTTATGACTGTGACTGAGGGTGATTACCTCCCCCTGTATATGCTCAGAGGGTATCAAGTCTCTTCTTGGTAGCCTGCTATCTTTCCTCTGAGTGCCACCAGGTCTCCCCATTCAGGGGACGTGGTCACATATGAGGCACCAGAGTATGTGTGAAAGTCAGGGTCTGACTTTCACATGTACTATGATATTCATTTTTTATTCTTGAGAGAGAACGATTTAGCTCCACCTGCCATTCCTTATGCAAATTAACAGGAAGACTGCATTCTATCCCCTGTATTTCTGAAGTTAGCTTATTTACTGAAAAGAGAAGTCTGCGCTTCTTATTGCAAATCATTTTTCTGTCAGTCCCTTAACCAAGAAAGGCACTGTCTGCAATAGTGCTGGTCTCTCAATGGACTTGGAAGTGCTGAGTGCATGAGTTCCTCCCAGGTCTGCCTATGACTGAGAAAACCAGACTGCTTCTGTAAGACTCCATTCTCAACTCATTATTCTCATTTTCTTTGGGATGATTAGAAAATTTCTCTCTGAGGGACATGTCCTATGCTTAGAAAACAGAGATTCTTTCCCAAGATGATATTCTGTGACTCTTGATTGCATTTGCTGGGAGAGAACTATTAGGTGCTCACTCTCCTAGGATTGTTTAAAAACCCGAGTCTGATGTCCAGAGATCTGGGGTGAATATGGGGTGGATCTGAGAGCAGCCTTTTGTTGGCTTTGGAGGAGTCCACCTATTCTGCTTTCATGGATGGAGGGGTCACATGGAACAATGCTTGTGCCTTTGAAGCACTGGGGAACACTGTGACTAGACCTTTGTGGCCCTGCTGAGAGGACTATCCTTAGATCAGGGTTATACTAAGCATAGTATGAATAACATAAACGAATGAAGGTGGCTAAAAAACAAACAAACAAACAAACAAACAAAAAAACCCAAACTCTATCATCTCTAGTGCTCGAAAGTGATTTCTCAGCTCTTAGTGAAAACTTTAAGGCAGAGGCTGACTTGCTTAACTTTGAAATGACAGCCTCTCTTTTTTAAAAAATATATTTTATTAATTTATTCATATTACATCTCAATTGTTATCCTATCCCTTGTATCCTGCCATTCCTCCCTCCCTCCCATTTTCCCTTACTCCCCTCCTCTATGACTGTGACTAAGGAGGACCTCCTCCTCCTGTATATGCTCATTGGTATCAAGTCGCTTCTTGATAGCCTGCTCATTCTCTTTTTTAAAAGCATAGATTTCAACATTTTTTACAATGGCGGTTTCTCAACATAGAGTAGTTTTTTGAAATGTTGTTTGATAAGTTAAGTGTAAATGAATCAGACCCCATAATTGAACCAGGATTTAAACATCTCTCTCTCTCTCTCTCTCTCTCTCTCTCTCTCTGTATGTGTATGTGTGATTGGCTCTAAATCATTTGGGATTTTATTGACTATGAAGCATTGGAAAGTCAAATTGGACTTTGCAGGCCACTGGAATGCAGCTATTGTTCCAGCGAGGGCAACTGATCCTCCAAGAATATAATTCTCATCCTTTTTAATCTTAAAAACCATTTTTCAGTCAGTTAATAATAGGTTATTATATAAGATGAAAAGCAAGCATTTTTCCTTGAATTTTTTAAAAAACAAAATCCTGTGCTAACTTTATCTGGCAATCAACATAACTGGCTTCTCTTTTCATTTTTTTGCTAAATTCTGCTTCTCAATTAAACTTGCCTTCCCAGAATTGTTGAGAGTCCAGGGTGATGAGGTCCACAGGGACGTGTGCAGGTGTAGAACCAGCAGTGTATACCCTTGAGAAGTCCTGCAGTTTTAATCATGGGGATCTGACCCATAATGACTGATAAAAACACCTGGCCTTTTGCTGGTGACTGGCAGATGGTGGGGCTGTTAAACTCATTGGGACATCTTTCTCCTTTATGTTTTCAAACATGGCGCTTGTATGGATGTAGGTATATGATCACAATATTAGATGGTTAATAAAAAAAAAAACAATTCCAACTGATGTATAAGGTATAATTTTTCCATCCTACAAATATCTTTCACCATGCTTGTAACATCTTAAGCTCCCTTTTTCACACACACACACACACACACACACACACACACACACACACACACAC
>OU015753.1:80653071-80665125 GCA_907169655.1 Acomys percivali
ACACACACACACACACACACACACACACACACACACACACACACACAAAACACACACACCATACATGTGCACATACATCACATTGACATACAGACATACATTATTTTCTTTAAAACCTTTGTCAATTGTCCATTAGTCTTAGATGGGTGATAAAATAGTAAATTTTTTCACAACTCACATGTCTACATGTATACAGAAAGATTACCGTATGAATACTTATATACACCTGAGAACATATGGGATCAGACTAAAGTAAAGACACATAATTTTAAATTCTAACTGGCATTTAGTCTATTATTCTAATATGATTTGTAAGGTGTTTGTGTGTACAGGTGATGATAGAAGAGACACAGACATGGCAAGCTGAGAGTGTTCAGAATGATTCTTTCTATATTCCCCCACACTATGTAATTTGTGTTTATATTACTCACTTTTGGGTTGAGAAGGCAGTAATTCCCATCTTATTTCCTCTTTTAAAGTATTCTAGGTCTTTGTAATTAATGAAAAAATTTATCTCAACTCAAATAAAACTATACTTTATCACCTGAGACATCACTGAAATGTTTTAATACAGACCATATTAATATACTTTTAATTTTTATCATCATAAAATAATAAGCTCTGCATTGGGTAACTTATTATTGTAACTAGTCTCTGAACGTAGCTTTTAAATCATGTCACTATTTTTGGCCATTTGTGAAGAAAACTAAATGACTTATCCTAGAGCCAAATAAGTAAAAAGTTGTTTTTGAACCAAATTATCATGATTACTATGAAAGTTAATACTGTTTTGTCTTTATGTATTTCTGGATATACAAATTTATATTATACAGACACACACACAGACATAAACACAGACATACACACAAATACACAGACACACATGTCTGTGTGTATGTGTTGGGGGATGGTCTGGTGTATTTTGATGCTAATTACTGCTTGCTGTGTATGACTGACCTTTTGCTTAATAAAAAGCCATCCCACCTGGGCAGGGCAAAGGAGAAAGGTGGGGCTAAGAGAGAGGAATTCTGGGAAAAAGAAAGACTGCTACCAGGAGAAGAAGAGATACCTGAAGTGAGGAGAGGAAGGCCACCATGGGTTAGCTGGAAGAGAAGCACATGGTCGGCGACATGGATGGAGAATCTGGCCCAGATGAAGAACATGAACAAGTATTTGGGATTATGGATGGGAGGTAGCTTGGTAAAAGTTATTAGAAGTAGATGGCGTGGGATTGAGACAGGGGTCCCATGCCTGCCCTACTATGGGAGTTGAATTAGATGGCGTGGGATTGAGACAGGGGTCCCATGCCTGCCCTACTATGGGAGTTGAATTAGAGGATTGATATCTGCCCTGCCCCAGGTTAACTAAGGCTATCTTAAAATATAACAAGTGTCTGTGTGTTGATAGATTGCTAACTGGGCCTACAGACAATACTTGTAATTTTAAAAACAATAAGCAGTGCCCAACGTGGTGTATGTATTTGAAATATCTAATTTTGTTTTCTTGCTTTATATACCAGCAACGCATAGTCTATCCATAGATTTACTGTAGCAGGCTGCTGCAAGGCACACATGATCATAAGGGCATGTTCTGGGTCTGCTAATGACTAGAATCACCTCACAGTAATATGCTCCCATTTTCCATTCCTACCCATAGTCCATTCTATCTATTATGTACATAGCCTATTGGTTGACCAAATAAACAGGTATTAATGCTTCACAATGTGAACACAGTTTGAGTGGTGTTACCACCTAGAAAAACATTACGTATTACAGACTCTACCACATGTCATGAGAAGCACAACCCCTCTTCAATTCAATATGTAAGATATTACTCATAATAGCTTCGCTGTATCTTTGACTTCACACATTTTTTCCAGTGCAACTCATAATCTATAACCGCACTGCTTAACTTCATATGGTTTTGCCATTTAACTATATGGAACGTCTTTGTAATTGTGTATAAAGTTCTCAGAATCAGCTATTTGGTAGAAAGGTAAATATCTGGTGCTGCTTCTTGTATTATCAGTGAAGAGCAGTTTGGTCACGTCTGAGCTGAGCAGTAACTTAATCAAGTTCTCCTGAACTCCTGCCGATTTCTGAGTGGAACTGAAAGCCAAAGGGAAAATGAAACTAAGGGACCTTATAATCAGAAGTGTATTTTTAATATATTTTTCATTGAAATAGATTACATCACATCCACTTTCCTCCCTTCAGTACCCTGCAAGTACCCTCAACCAACCTGCCCATGCCCAGACACAGGTGTCTTGAAGTTGGAATGCACTTTGAAATTACTGATAATGTAATCACAGTGAGCTCAGGGATCTGAGCAGGAGAGGAATTTCAGTTACACCTGGTCCCTCTGATGTGGGAGGAAAAGATGCATGGTCCCCAAGCAGGTGAGCTTGCTTGGAGCTGCAGTAATACCAATTCGTTCTCTCTTCTCAAGCAATCTGGATTGTTTTAACTTCTTGTACCAGGTCTTACCACGTCACAGTGGATCACTGGCAAGGCCAATAATCCAATAGCATTGGCCAATATCTATGTTAAGAGCCCCAGCTGGTTGTAAAAGTGTTTTTATTCCTTGGAGATAGACCAGAACCAGAGGCCCAATTGATTGGGCTATGTGGTCCAAACTCCTCTTCAGCTGCGTGGTCTCGATGAGATGCAGCCGATTAATTTTGTGGTTTATTTATTTTGTAAGGACATCATAACAGCAACATGTACCCTCTTGGCCCACACAGTTTAATTACTGTCAGGACCTCCTCCCAGGGCTCAGAGCAGAGCTTCTTCTTAGCTCACAGCTTGAGTGGAATGCAGAGGCTGGGGCACAGCCTGTCTGTGGTGTGAGTCACCAGGATCAGATGTTGTGTCCCTACTGCCTGGTTTGGTTTGAGCTGCCTGTGGGGTGGACTGGCTCTCAGTTGGCTTCATAGTTTTAATGAGGAGCAAACATTGTTTTGGAGTGCCGCAGATGAGGAGCAGGGCACTGGTGGAGGATGTTGGTTTTGGCAGGAGTGGTATGATCAGGCATAACAGCTGGTAAGAGAGCACACTGTAAAAAAAAAAAAAAAAGCATTTACTAACTAGAGCCCTCCCACCCCCCTGCCTGCTGAAATTTCAGGAAAACACTGTGACTATTTCTGAATCCAGAATGGTTACCTTTTAGAATCCTGCAAGTGAGGGAAAACAGCTGTAACCATGCAAATTAAATGTGTGTGCACAGAACATATTAGAGGAACTCAGAGGGATTTTTGTTGTTTTTCCCATCTAAGAAGATTAAGATTGAGATAGTATTTAAAATTATATTTGAATGATGAGTCAAACTTGGAATCTTAGACATAGGTTGGATCATGTCACTTGGAATGCCTAGCCTGGGCCAAGTCAGGGACAGCACAGATGGGTCTAGTCCTGAACATTTACTGGAGTTCAAAGAGGAACAGTAGGAGGTTAAGAAGCTGGTGCCATAGGCATCTTGAGGGCCCACAAAGCTCCTTGAGAAATAGGTTATTCTTTAAAGAAAAGAAGCTTAATTTTTCTGAAACAGAACAAAACAGATTTTGTAAGCCCAATCCTGTGCAAAAATACAGACCTTGTTAATTATTCATTAGCCCTGCTGTATATTCAGTTTACTATTAAATGTCTCCACCCTCTGCACATGCACATAAAGTGATAAACATTATTTCAAATCAATGACAAAAATGGAGTTAAGATTATATAGGAAATGTTAGGTAAATTTTAGTCCCTCTTGTATTTGATATAGTGAGGCAGACATTTGATGAGAAATACAAAAAGATGCTTTTGTATGCTTTCAGCTGTTCAATGTAGAACTTTACTTTCCCTGTTTAAATACATTTATATGTGGTCAAATTTGCATGTGTATACATATATATCTAGAGGGAATATATAAATGTGGAAGGAGAGATCATATATAATGTTGTTAGGACAATAAATTATTTCAGGTTTGAGATTCAGCTTTCAGAGAAATGGTTAAACGTCTAAAAAATATTTTAAATATTTGACAAAAATGTTTTCAAGAACTTCCAAAGCATCCAGTTATTCAAATACTGGAGTTACATTATTGAAAAACCACTTATCTCTTCATCGGTCAAAGGTTGAGCTACCTTTGGCATTCATCTCTGCATCTGCTTAAAGAATTTCAATAATTCTCAATTGCTCTGTGCTGGCTAGCATCTCCTCATCAGTTCAGGAGAGGGGGGAGAGGGGGACTTCACATCCTCTCCTTAGACTAAAAATCTATGTATATGATATATAGTGATATATATATATATATATATATATATATATATATATATATATATATGACTGAGATTGTTTAATCAGTGTAACAAAATCACTCAGTGATCTTTAGCAAACAGAACTTAGTAATTTATTTGTAAGTCTTGCATTGATTTAAACAAGAAGCAGGCTGTGTAACACTATAGTTCCCACCAGAGCATGGTATTATTTGGGAACTCATGGATTTCACTGTAGTTCAGACAGAACCCATTCCGTTTAATTGCATTTTTCCTAGCTGCTCACTTGGCTAAAGTGCATTTGACTCCTCCTTGTACAGTGTGCACATTTAGTAAACTATCTTTTAGAAAAAGGTTACTGAACATCATTTAACTTTCTTTCTCCATGTCATGGATATAAACCTCATGTGAATTCTTAAAAGCATCTTTCATTTTAGTGTTAGAATACTATGATTTATGAAAAGGTACTGTAAATTATTTGTGGGGAAAAGAGCCTATAGGTACTATAGTTGTGGCTGAATGCACAGAGAAAACCCCAAAGATATACAGCATACAGCATGTATGCATTTGTCATGTTTGCTGTTTCTAGGTCAGTCTTAATTGGTAGTTGAGTGGATGCAATTAATATTCAGTGACAACAATACCAGCATATTATTTTTTAGAATTTAAAATCATATTTAAACTATCTTTTGGCATTTTCACTTAGAACTTCTTTAGGTTTTCTACAAATATTGTTTTTCTAAAATATCCATAAAAATACTGAAAAAATACAAAAATGTAAGAGCAGAAAAGACCTTACTACGAACATGCAAGGATCATTTCTAACTGTAAGTTTCTTTGGATTAGAGCTTTCTTTGTGCTTACCAAGCAGGTGACTGCAGGAAGTCATCTAGGAACACTGTACTTCATGATGTGAGACACGGGAGAAATGGGAGGCTGGCATCCTGTGAGGGGACATCAGAGATGTTGATAAACACAGCAAAATGCACAGAACATGTCCATCAATATTTTATTTAGGCTCTCCATGTTGCTGCAGATTAGAAACCATATACAGTAAAAGCAGACATAACCGTCTCTACTATGGGTGGTCCTTGGGTTCTTACTCTGTTACTGTGGTTAAATACTCTGATGAAAGCAGTTTACGAGAGAAGGGTTTATTTCAGTTCACGGCTCAAGGGTGCAGGGCATCATGGAGGGAAGCCAAGGTAGTGACTAGTCACATGGCATCACAATCAGGATTCAGGGAGCACTGGATGCCGGTCCATGCTTAGCTCACGTTCCTCGTTCCTCATTGTATACAGTCCAGGACCCCACCCGGGGCATGGCCCTGCCCACAGCTCTGCTTGTTCTTCTCATGTTAATTAACCTAATCAAGATAATTATTCACAGACATTCTCAAAGGCTCACTTTAATCTAGATAATCTCTTACAGATGTGCCCAGAGGCTTAGCTTGTAGATGATTCTAGCTTCTGGTACATTGGCAATTAACACTAATATCACAGTGGGAAGACACTTATGTGCTCTCCTATCCTGGCCCAGGTAACCAAGAGTACAGAACTCTCTCAACAAGGTGCAAGAAGTCCACTGAAGTCCACTCTTTGGCTACCTAGAAGCCAAAGAGGCACTCCCCTGCTTCTGGTACAGTGAGAGAAGGAACTGTAGATGGAGTCAATCACACAGCAAATGTCTTTGTACAGGACAAGGGGAAAGTGAAAGTTCCACATATACCTAACATTATGGTCCCAAATGATAATCCGAGGCAAAGAGAAATAAAGAGGGGAAAAAAAACGTGGTAAGTTTCAGCTAACACAGACAAGCTTAATGGATCAAACTAATAATAATGTTACTGTAAGTCAAAATGAATACGCAAAAGGAAAGTGCGTAGACGTAATGAGGAGAGGTGTGACTGTTCATAAGAAGGATAAAAATCACTGGTTAGTTTCATGACCTGATGGGTTAAATCAGAATGCTCATTTTTCATAAAACTACGGAGGTGAAAGATCGGAGGAAATGTTTCCCAGGAAATAGATGTAGCCATACTAATGAGAATACAAACAATACTTTTACATTGAGTGAACCCTATCTATGGATAAGTCAGTTTACCAGGGAAATAGAATGGTTTTAGTTTCCTTTGTAGTGAATAACACAGTCTTCAAACATGAAACACCAATAAACGCCCTTCCAAGAGATACATAAAAGCAGCGTATGTGGTGGAGGATTGCAAAATGAAGCAGAAACCAGAGAGATAAAAAAGGATGAAATCCTCATGAAAATATAGATGCCTTTGTAACAAAACAGGTTGTTTCTGAGCAGGTGATGAAAAATTCAATTACTGCAAAGTGCAGGTTATTTCCAAGCAGATGCGGTGCTGAATTTTCAGCACATAATAGCCTGGCAAGCAAAACACCACTATCATGTTCTCTAACTAAAGAGCAGTCAGCCTGAGAAACAGACCTAAACAAACCCACCATCAGACCCAGAAACCAATCATATTTAGAAACTTAGAAACATACATTTATTTAATTATAGTTCTGATGAGGTTTCATTGTTTGTTTTGAGAAAGGGCTTTGCTGTGTAGCACTTGTACCCAGACCAGGGAAAATGAAACTAGAAATTTAAAAAGAGAAAGATTTGGATTAAAAAAAATGAAAGTAGGTTTGAATGATCTTTGAACGTAGCGTAAGGGGAGTTCAAAACATGATTTTGGAACATAGAAGGAAAACTGAGAGCTCTGCTCACCAGAGAAAGAAAACTAACTGAGATTCAAACAAATAAGAAAACAAACACCAGAATCTCAGCCAAGACTCTAACATCACATTTTAATAAAAACTAGAAGAAACTGTCACTAAGGAGTGCTACTCTGACTCTTTTTAAGAAACTTCCAAAGTCCCCTTAAAATTATACATTGTAGTGTTAAATCAGAGAAAGCTCCATTTCCTCAATTATTTAACACAAACCACTTCAGATTAATAGAGATACTGGACAAAAATTCACACAAGACATAACTTTATAAATACTTCTGCAAAAGAAAATACCTAATGAGCAGAAAGATTAACTATAAAGATTGAATTTATTCCTGTGCCCTTTCCTGCCTCTCTACCTCATTTCTCTGGTACAGTGCTGTGTGATATAGCCCAGGAATTTTTCAAGTTCTCAGTTCTCCTGCCTTGGCCTTGAGAGTGGTGGGATTCTAGGAGTGTGCCGCCTACCCTTGCTGAATCTGTTCCTTTGAAGAGGGTTGCAAGATAAATATGAATTTTGTCCCTTTTTGTCACTCATCCTAGGGACATAAAACAACGGTCCATTCACCCAACAAAGGCACCGATGATAGACCAAAGGTACAATTTCATCTATGTCTAGTCTAGTCATTGAATGAGTTTATTTCTGTTATTTATAGGCTCAAAGGCTCAAAGTCAGTGTTTCAGCCATAAAGCCAGCACGGGACATGATGTATACAAGCTGCTTCCTGGGCTCTCAAGATAGGGCAATTGCTGCCCATCCTGATAACCTGAGTTCAATTCCTGGACCAAATATGATGAGGAAGGGAATTAACTCCCCAAAGCTGCCTTCTGACTGTCATACATGTGCTGAACCATGCACATGCACACATACATGTAATAAATATAAGCGCTTAAAAATACGCATTTCTCTGCCTGCCCAGTTTGCAGGCAGCAGTTGTGTATTGCTTTTATAAGCTTGGAAAAGGACCATGTGAGTGTTGTAACTGAGTTTTCTGATCCTTGTACATTTCATATGAGTCCAGAGTCTTACAAGCTTAGCCTCTTGAGTCATATGTGCCTCCCTCCAATAGAGAATGTTTCAAGTTGTATGAACTAGCTATAGGACAGTCCTATTTTAGTGCTTACTTAAGATATCCTGATAAACTTAAGAAGGCATAAGAAAATCTAAAAATTCAAAAACAAAACAAAACAAAACAAAAACAAAAATACACCAAAACACCAAAGACTATTAAAAAAACCAAGCTACTTACATACAAAAACTATTTTAGTACATAATTACAAAAGTTAGAAAAGTATAAAATATTGTACTTTGCAAAGGCAAGAAGCCATAATAACACCTTGGAAGACATTTGAAGGAAATCACAAAAAATTATCAGTAATTAAATGATATATCTAAACAAATAAGGAGAGACCCCCCCCCATGTTTCTGAAATGCAGTTGTCAATTGCCAGTGTTGTTCTTTGTTGTTATTCAGCCTCTTTACAATTATAACTTGGACTTTGAAAATGACTCAACTACACTTTTTTAAAAAAAACTAATGATTCCTTATGGTTCCTGTGTTTAAAAACTATAATACACACACACACACACACACACACACACACACACACACACACACACACAAATCTTTGACCTCTTCTGGCTAGTTACTTTGGGTTACTTATAGGCTCTTGGAAAAGGCTCCTGACAGTGAGCATTCCACCTTTGTGGATCTCTGTCAGTTGGCTCACTTGTACACCATCTACTTCCTAAAGGCTCACTATGATTTCACATGCTTGCTTAGGCCATATATTGAAATTGCTCAAACAACTCCTATGAAGTTTGGGTCACTTGTTCATTAATCTATTTTTTGATATTTGTGTTAGTTATGTTTGCTGGTTATTAATGTGTTTTCTGGGTTAAAAGAAACATAAAAGGGGATCTACAACTCCCACGCTGCTCCTTTTGCTTACCCTACAGCTGTGAAGATGGAGAATTAAGTCAACCATGATGGCAGAATGATGTCTGAAAGGGCACTGCTGCCTGGACCTAGGCCAAAGACAAAGAAGAATGACTGATTTGATACAGCCTGTGCTTTAAACAGGTTGTGAAGTTTGAGCAGACAAAAGAACTGGTCATACATGCCAGAAAATCAAGACAAGTCCTTGTAAAATGAGGACTATACCCAATTGCACATCAGGAGTGTCTGTTCAGCTATACTTTTACATCCTGTTCCTTAACTTTCCCTTTTTCAGCTTCTGGCTGTCAGGCAAGCAAAGTTGTGGGGTGGATGGAACTCAGCAGCCCTAGGCTTCCATTTTAGCTACTCATCAAGCCCAGAGATGTGACTGACTGAGTTTTCTTCCAAACCATCTAACAGATGCTCACAGCTGCAATTAAAGAAGGTCTAGTTCTTGCCCAGATGTTACTGTGGAGGGCATGCTCAAACTTAGCATACGGTTCAGCCGAGTCACCTGGATGCAAAGAGAGGAGGCAGTATTTCCCATAGCAAGACTATTTATATGGAGTGCTCGGAAAAGGAAATCAAGTATGGCTGATATATAATGGAGAGAGACTGGATAGATTTCCAGGGAAAGAAATCAGCACATGTAAGTCATAAAAACATGACACTGTGTAAGTTTGGGTAGAAATAAGAATTTGAAGTATTTAGCAAAGACTACAATGTGGCAAGAGATGCTTGGAGGGTCTGAGGGAGAAGTTGCTGGAGAGCTTGTCTATCTGGAACATTCCTTCCATTCTCTGGATAAGGCAGATTCTCTGCCTGAGAAATGCCTAGTCTTGTGGCATGTCTGATGGCCTAATTTAGGATGTGTCTTATATTCTGTGACTCCTCATGGGTGCCCTGATAGTAATTTCTTCTTCTCAACAATTAAATTTGTAATTTAAATTGTGAGAATAGGTTTCATCCCTTACCTTGTAGCTTGATACAGAAAAGATAATGCAGAAAACAGTTTACTACTTCAAACATGGTCTATAAATACATTATTTTTTTCCTCTATAGCACTTTTGGAAAAATCGTGTTGCTGCCCTAATCTGCATTAATCCCTTCATTATCTTCCAGATCCTTCAGCATCTTTATGTTGAGTCTGTGCTTTCTGATGCACTCCTATCTCTGTATTTCTGTCTGGGATCTTGAGCTATAGGAAGACACAGAGAAATGTTCTTTCTAATTTTTTGTGTGTACTCTTACGTAAGAGCTATCTTCTTGGCCATCATCATTTCACAATAAGTTTTACTTTGAGTGAATTTTATCCCTCAAAAGTTGTATGAAATTATTGTCAGTTTTCACATTATGATTCCTACACTAAATTGATAATTTATACCCATCTTTCTCCTTTTACTTTACATAGATCACTACTCATTTACCACATAGTAGAAGAAGCTTAATATCCCAATATGGGACTGAAGAAAAAGATGACTGTCAAAAATGTCAGTAAGTTACAAAAAGAAAAAAATAAAAGCAAGAATAGACCTCATCTATAAATGTCCAGCCACAGATAGTAGAAGGCAAAATGACGGAAAGTGCCACAAACGGAGGGAACCCAATGCTCTGCATCACTATACACTTGACAACTGGTATTTTGAAAGATAGGAAAACTTAAATTTTTATCATAGTGGCGAACAAATATGTAGCTAAAGTGCAAGTTATCAGTGATTTTAGAATTATATCACATTTGGAATAATTATCCTTATCAAAATTATCCTTAAAAATCCAAGCACCCAGAGTTCAACAAATAATCCTCCCTCTGCTCCCCAGAATAAGGAAACGTCTTTAGTGATTCTGATCCATTCACTTTGAAGGTGCTTCTGGTAATTTGGTTTATATTTAAGGTTTGTGCTATATTTTAAAAAATCAGAAATATCAAACCTCATCATACTGGAAATGTTATTTTCACCCCCTCTTGATCATTATACACCAGAAATGAAATACTACTAGTACACTGTACCCCACCCTCAAATAAATGAAGAATGGAATAGTCATTCCCACCGGGTGGCTGAGAAGGGTGGCGTGAAGAGGGACAGGAGCTGGCTAGTCAATGGCTACAAAGATATACCCAGATAGAGTAAGTGTTTGCTTTCACAATTGTGGCCTATAATTACCAATAATGTATTGTATGTTTTAATTTTTGTAAAAGAAAGGTATTTTGAATGTTCTTACAAGTGGGAGTCATTGAAGATGGGCTGTGAGGGTTCAAAAGACTAATTTAATTTTGAGTTAGCCCTCTTTATTTCCTGACTGTGCTTTCAAACGTGAGCTCTCGGTTGTTGCTTTAGGCCCCTGCTGTTTGCTGCCTCTGTTCCACCATCACGGACTCCCTCCTAGAAACATAAGCCCACTAACACTCTTTATTCTGTAAGGTGCCTGGGTCATGATGCTTTGTCACACCAATAGAAATGTAGCTAATATACATTGGAAGATAACACCGTAAAAGACACAGAGAAAACATATGACTGAAAAAGAGCAAACTCGTATCTTTAATTTAAACTTCACTCCTGTATGTAGGAGCTAATTTAAATGCAGGTTACATTAGATACCATGTATCTACAACACGGTAATTTCAAATAAGTGTATAAAAATGACAAGCCACAATGTAGCCATATTATTTAGAATCTGCTTAAGAAAAATCAGCAAAATCATGGTTAGAAAGACTCGTGTAACTCAGAGCTTTAGTCTTTGACCTTCTTGCCCAGTTCTTTCGACATTGTCCTTCACTATGTTTTGTATTTTAATCCTGTCCTTCCATATTTGATAAAAATAGATACATGGATATCATTTCTGTTCTTCTTGACGCCAACATTACAGATTCAGTTTGTCAAGAAATCCTCATAGCCCAATATCGTGGTTTGAATGAGAATGGTCCCCATAGGTTCACGTATTTTGAAGGTTTGGTTCCCAGTTGGTGAACTGTTTAGGAAGAGTTAGGAGGTGTGGTCTTGTTGAAGGCAGTGTGTCTCTTGGGTTAGGCTTTGAAGTTTCAAAAGCCCATAACATTCCCAGTTAGTGCTCTCTTCTCTCTCTCTCTCTCTCTCTCTCTCTCTCTCTCTCTCTCTCTCTCT
>OU015753.1:80672884-80690825 GCA_907169655.1 Acomys percivali
TGTGTGTGTGTGTGTGTGTGTGTGTGTGTGTGTGTGTGTGTGTGTGTTTATGCATGGGCTCAGAACTTGATATACTATTTTATTTCTATAGATGACAAAGCACATTGCAAAGAAAGAAAAATAAAACACATAAGGCAACAGGGTCTTGTAAATTAAATGATCTTTTGATAGACTTTAACAGCATGGTTAGAAAAAAAACAGCATGGTAAAAACACATTTTGCAATCAGATTGTGTTTTTAGCTAGGTCTTGAGATATGAAGCTGAATATCTTTCTAATAAGATGTCACTTTTACTTTTATAGTGGGACTTGACTCTTCTCTTTGGAGTATGGAACAATCCCAAGAATTTGGTGACCATTTCATTGAAATGACAATATACTTTCCTTTGTTTTTATTTACTCACTTTACATCCTGGTCCCTGCCCCCTCTCTCTTCTTCTTCCAGTCTCACCTTTACTCAACTCTCCCCTACCCCCCACTCCTTCTTCTTAGAGAAGAGAAGCCCTGAAGAGGAAACAATCTGCCCTGGCACCTCAAGTCTTAGTAGAGCTAAGTGCATTGTTTCCCATTGATGCTGGATAAGACAGCCCAGCTAGGGGAAAGGGATCCAGAGGCAACAGAGTCAGAGACAGGTCCTACTCCCATTGTGAAGAGCCCTATATAATGACCAAGCAGCACATCTGCTACATATGTGTAGGGAGTCTAAGTCAAGGCCATGCTTGTTCTTTGATTGGTGATTCAGTCTCTGAGATCCCCAGGCGCCAGGCTAGTTGACTCTGTAGGACTTCTTGTGGTGTCTTTAACCCCTCTGGCTCCCTCTACACTTCCTTTCACTCTTCCACAAAGTACCCTAGCTTGTTCTGCATCTGTTTCCTTTAGCTGCTGGATGAAGCCTCTTAGAAGAGATTATGCTAGGCTCCTGTCTGCAAGCATAGCAGAGTGTCATTAATAGTTACAGGAGCTGGCTCTCTCCCATGGAGTTGGTCTCAAGTTGGGCCAGTCATTGATTAGCCACTCCCTAAGTCTCTACTCCATCTTTATCCGTACACTTCTTGTAGACAAGAAAATATCTTTTCTTTTTTTATATATATTTTTCTTAATATCAGCAAAATATTAAAAAATTTTTAAATATTACCCATAATTTTGCTAATGTAATTTGTATACTTAATCTTTTATGGTACTCAGGCACAAATTATTTTTAATAAATATACTGCTACTCATTGTCAATCTGTGTTGAATAACAAAATAATAAATTTTTTAAGGAGAATTATTAAGCCATAGAGACCTAAAAGTATCTGCTGAATAAATTGGAGTCTTGCCATTTTTTTTCTTATTAGGGTGCTTCATAATTTTGAGCTTTCTACTTCAAATGTAATAGTTGAGTTTTGATAAACTCATTTAGATCAATATTTATAAGCAGGAGTGTAGGCAATCAGCTCCTTTGTAAACATCGAGCGAAAATGATGTCATTGGTGACTTAATGGCAATTCAAGACATATTCAATTTTTTGATGAGTTTCTTTGAATAACTATGTAGTAATTATCCTCAAGTTTGTAAAGAGAAAGTAAGAGGAAGAGGAAGAGGAGACCCCATAAATTCATGACTTTTTCCAGTCCACACTTATTTGATTGTTAAGATTTCATCTTCTCAGCGTTTCTAAGTTCTTGTCAGGATTCCAGAACCCTGTGTAAATCATCTGTTTCTGAGCCTCTTCTACCTCACCTATACACCTGCACTCTCTCTCTAAAATGTGTGTTTAATCAAGTAAATGTTGACCTCAAATCTATTTGGCATTCTATCATTTTCTTCAAAAGAAAGAATAAATCTTAGATTAAAAAAATAGATGTATGCAAGTGTAATCCATTTTATGTAAATTTAAACAGGAATTTATTTCTCACAGTTCTGGAGTGCAGAGCCTAAGATCAGGATGAGATAGGGCCCCTTTGTGTCCTTGAGTAGTGTCTTTGTGGGAGGAATGGCATGTTGTGCTCCCAATGGCAGGAGATCAAAGATTGGCAAGAAAAATAAAAGGAAGCTTCTTTTTTTCTTTTTCTTTTGGAAAGAGTTTAAATTATCTATCCATTTAACAAAACATCAGCAATCAATTCTCAGAGCCATGTTAAAGGTGAATCCATCACAGTTCGTTTTGGGGCATAAGCATTTATATTATTACACAAATAAAATAAACTACATACAGCAAGAAGAACCATGAAACAATCAGGAATTATATAAATGTTACATTCATGGTGTTTTGGATAATTGTAATTGTCAACCTTGCCAAAAACATCTTTCTTATCTTGGTGAGTCTAAAATTCTGAAAGTAAATCAATGTCTATCATATCTCATCTCTATCAACTTAAAACATCTATTTAGACCTACAAATGTCTCATGTCCTAAACAGCTAAGCTTAATTAAAAAGACTAAACTATATGGTCTTCAGCCTCATCAGAGACTTAAGAAGGAATAAAACTCAATTACCTGAGTAAACTGGAAGTGCAGGTTAGCACGTTTCTAATTTTAGGACTGTATAATGCTTGTGAGAATTTATGTTTTCAGAACAAAAGAACTGGACACTGGAGCTAGATCAGACCTGACAGCAGACATTCCTGCCAGCATGCTGGATGCTAACATCCTGCATCCTTCATGTTACAGCCCCAAGTGCTTCCGTTGCTGTAACTCATCAGAACAGGACAGCTTCGAAGAAAGCTTCAGATCCCAATTGGTCCAGCATTCCAGACTGTTTCACATAGGACTCCTACTAAGTCTGGAATTTCTTAACACTTAAAAACTGGACCACAAATGCTGTTCCTGGCTTATTTAACCGTTTTCCCCAATTTTATTTGGGCCTCTACAAAGGTACTATTTGTCCCAAATCAGCCAGAAGAAACCTTAAGAAAACAATGATGCCTCATTTCCTCTAAGGGGGGGAGGGGGTTGGTTAAGGTTTTGTTTGCTCTCTTGGGCTACAGATACTTCTTTTCATTTATGTTACTATTGGTCTTATTCAGAAGGAAAATGAGTTTTGACTCAGGAATGTCTCTCTTTTCCTTTGTAGGTATGGAGATAGTGGTTGAAAAGAAAGAAGAGGAAATATAGAAATATACAGAGACTATAAGACAAAAAGTAGATTATTGAACCTGCTCTTCAACTTAAGGCCTTAATTATTACTCACAAATAAGGTTATTTTTATTTCATTGGTAAAGATTTTTGTTTATCAATGTACAATAATTTTAATTTTCATAGTTTGGTAAAGAATTCAAATTTAAGATTAGTCTTCACACACATTATAGATATTTCTACTCTAATATAAGGTATTGTACCCATACAACTCACACATACAAAGTTTACTTCTAATACTTTGAAAGCACTATTGCAGGAAGTTTAGGATAGTTAAGTAATACAAGCTAATTGTTAGTTGACCAAATCATTGTCATGGCAATTACTAGTCTATTTTTATTACAAGATTATACATTTTAGGTTTAACAGATAGACATGATCCTATAGCTAAATAAGGTAAAATAGTTAGATAAGGTCTTCAAAAGCTCCCAAGACCTACAGAATATGTCATTTAAAGAAACTTTTGGGGTCCCGCTCAAACTAAGGCCCTAGCCAAGGACAATACAGGCGGTAAAATTTAAACCCCTACCCTGATCTAGCCCATGGACAAGACAGTCTCCACACTTGAGTGGAGAGAGGGATTTGACTTTCTCAAGTACTCTGGTGCCTCACATTTGACTATGTCCCCTGGCGGGGGAGACCTAGTGGTATTTTAAACACTCTTTGACTACAAGACAGGTTAACTCCTGGCAACACCCAGCCTACCTCAAAGATTATGAGCATGAAAGAATTTCCTTGTGGAGATGGCTCAAATTGGGCAAACAAGCCACTGGGCAAACAAGCCACTGGGCAAAATGTTCTTGTTTCTGCCACAGACAGAATTCTGCCTAAACATGGGCAAGCTTGGATGCTGGTAGAGTCAAGAGCCAGACTCTGCCAAGACAGGATAAGCAAGTCCTTAATAGTGTCTGCTTGTGTGTTTTGTTTTCAGTTTTTGATGTAATTTCATTACTGTCATCTTCATCAGATTAAAATATAGCTTTCATTTTCAAATCCTATAAATTTTACTCTATCGGTCTCTGTACCTAATATAAAGTCTTGAAAATTTCTTTTTCACAAGTAAGAACATCTTAAATGGACTCTGGAATTCTTTTTAAAATAACTTAATAGATTTTAACATCTGTCTTGCTATCTTATATACTAAGATGTTTACCTTTCATCTTGTATATATAGTTCATCTTTTGAGATGTTATTATTAGCCATTAATCCAATAAGGCCAGGTCTATATAAGCCTTAGAGAAAATGTGGATACTGGAAATGTTCATTAGTTCTGGAGTTTACAGTTTTTCTATTTATTTTTTTGTCAAAAGAAGAAAATATATTGACTTTTAGTACTATTATAATATATACTTAGTACATACTGATATTCCAACCAATTTCAGAACCATAGACATTTTATAATCAAGGGAGTTTGGTCACTATCATTATCTCTCTGAAGATCCCAGTCTGTAAGAGTCATGATTCACCATGCAAAAAATCAAGTTGCTTTAAGGTCATCACACCACAAACAGTTCTGGAGAGGACCCAGAATATGTTAGAACATTGATCTCTCTCTCTCTCTCTCTCTCTCTCTCTCTCTCTCTCTCTCTCTCTGTGTGTGTGTGAATGTGTGTGTGTGAGTGTGTCCTCAAGGTCAGAATTCTTTAGACTCATTTTCTCTGCTTCATGCACACAGATTGTAGACAAATTGTCCAGAAAGAATTTCTTTCTCATATCTTAAAACTACACTGTTTTGAACAAAATCAATGATAGTTTTGAACTGGTGGTACATTTTAGATAGTTCTTTATGTAACATAAGGTAACCAAGGGATGCTTTGGGTTTTTTTTGTTGTTGTTTGTTTGTTTTTATTTTTTGAAGGCAGGTTATAGTCTTATGTTTTTTGATATTTCTTTATCTTAAGTTCTTGGAAAATCTCATACCCATAGATAATGAAATATGGCTACTCTATTTCCCACACTTATCATCCCCTTGATCATCTCTACCCATTCTTTTTTTCAGATTCATTGCATTTGGTTTGGTTTTGTAACTCATTTATTTTAACAAGTGCCATATGTATGACCATTAAATTGATACTGTCCATTAGATACTGGTTGGACCACCACTAGGAACAAAAGTGAAGACATTATCTCCCCCTTTCGCTCAATCTATGCGTTGGAAATACTTCAAAAGTGAAAGGTAGGGCCCTCAGAGTCATTTCTTCATTCATAGTGGACTGTTGTGAGCCCATTGTTGTGCCAACTCTGGGCAGTTAACCATAGATCCTGAAAATCTGTTACTAGAGTCTGTTACTGTATATCGCTCAGTGGTTGACATTCTTTATCTCTTCTTCCTATATTCAGGGTCTAACATTATTCCTACTCCACCTCCCACAATTCCCTGAAATGTAGAGGAGATAGTGTAAGTGTCCTTTTTTTATGTCACTTATTCTCAGCACCTGGTGCAGCTACTATCCTGTGTACTTACAGTTCACTACAAAGAGAGATTTTTCCAAGTATAAGGCAGTTGGATACTGTTTATGTCAATTTAGCAAAACAGCAGAATTAAATTGATTCCTAAAACCTATGACCTACCCTATCATGGGCTTTTCTGTGTGCTAAAGTACCAACTATAGATTCCTTTCTATGGCATAGGTTTCAAATTCAAGTTGAGAGTGTTGGTTACCCCCTAACAGCTGTGTTACTATTGTGCAAATGGCCATATCTTGCCTGCCAGTTTGATATTACAGTTTACAGGATTGAAAGTTGAGTAAGATATATTTATGAGGCAGGAACTGTTGATGCTACAATGTTATAGAGAGTTTTGGGTGACTGTTCAGGCAGCAAACTATCTCTGTCATGTTCTCATTTTGGAAGCTGCTAACCTGTACTTCCTGCATACTCAGGTAATTAATTTAATTCTTCTCAACTCTCTGATGGGGTTGAAGAGCAGATAGTTTAGTTTTATAATTAACCTTAGTTGTGTAGGAGGTAAGATGTTTTTAGGTCTACAGAGATGTTTTAAGTTGATAAAGATGAGATATGATAGATAATGATTTACATTCAGAATTTTAGATACACCAAGATATGAAAGATCTTTTCTTCAAGGTTGCCAAATACAAATAACCAAAACACCATGAATGTAACACTTATATAATTCTTGATTGTTTTGTGGTTCTTCTTGATATATGGAATTTATTGTATTTATGGGTAATAATATAAATGTATATGTAAAAAAGAAAAATAATTTTAAAAAAGAGAAAAAAGAGCAGAAAAAAGTTGAGTAACACAATTGATGCATTTTCTTCCCTAGAAGGCTCATAGTAACTTCAGTCACTAAGGAATCTGGTTGTCAGGACTGGGGATGGGATAGGTGGATCGTGGGTAGGGATGGGTGAGTGATGGTGGCGTAGGCTTCCAGCTCCATTCAGTCTCAATTTATTTATATAATGCAGCCAAAATATGTGATATCTTTATATTCTTTCTACATATATCTGGCAAATAGTCTTGGATTATAAGAATAATTTTCATTATTCACCTTTTATGCAATATCTTCTTAGAAAATTTGACTGCGATACCCTTCGATTTATCCTTGTTGTCACTCCTTTTTCTTCCTCTTCAATTTGCAAGGACTTTTGAGCTCCCCAGAGATTCACCGCATTGGCCACTTACTCTCAGACATTCCCTACATCTGTCTCTACGCTTTGCTCTAGACTTTCTATACTCTTAAAACTGACCATGATACCTTCTTGTAGGAGAAGTCCTTGACATTTAAGATAGTGTGCCAGAGTGGAATAAAAACCGAACAGAGGATTGTTGGTTTTACTATCTAGTAGGTGGGAGTGTTTTCACATCATAGTTCAGGAAGTTTAAAAACTCTATTACTGCCCCCTTTTTGCTCTTAGCAACTTTGTAATGCACTCTATTATAACACTATAAGATCATTTAAGAAAAGGTATGTGCAATTCAGCATGTATAGTTTGTATAAGAGATCACATGGCTCTGAAAATTTACTCTCCATGTATAAATACATAGTTCTCTTTCATTTATCCTGAACCCAGAAGAAATGTACAAGTAAAGCAGGCAGAACTTGAGCACTTTATTAATTATAATTTTGTTTGTCTTAACATTTGGAAGAATCTTGAAATTAAAAAATCAGAATATCAGGATAAATTCTTATGATATAAGTAATTGTGTTCAATTTCTGCCTTTTTTTAAACCTTGGTGTCATTATTGTACTGGGGGCATCTAACCCCAGCAGCGGTCCCCATATTTTTGTTTGTTTTTCAACTTTACACAAGCCACAGTTACCTGGGAAATAGACCCTCAGTTGAAGTGTGTTGTCAGAAGGGGAAGCATGGTAGTGATTCTTGGAGTAATCCATTCACTCTCACTCTAACTATCCTGAGCAGTCTACACATTAAGGTCCACCTACCTTGAGTTGGACCCTTTCCTGTAGCCTCCACTCTTGATTACTCTCTCCTCTGAAAAATCATTCAAATGTACCCAAGCTTCTTTTTATTGGGTTTATCAAGCTCTGTGATATAGACACCTCTTTTACTCTCCTCCCAGACACACAAGCAATGGCACAAAAGATATTTGTCTGATTAATTTTACCTGTCAACTCATAGTAGTAATGAATGCCATCCGTGTATTATATGCTAATATTTTAATAAGTAATAGATCTCTAAATTGAAAAGCATTTTCAACGGCACTCATTCCCTTCTGTTTCCTTCATACCTTATTGGAATTGTTTTAATCATTCAGTGTTGAGTTTTCCTTGAATTTTAGGAGTAATGTCAGAAATTAGGCAGTCTACTCCAAACCCCTTTGCCAGGTGAGAACTTGGAGTAGATCCATCCCACACCCTGGTCAATGCAGTTTTGTATTCCATGGGTACTGGCAACAGATTAGCTTGATCTCTATCTAGTTTCTATGTTTCAGTGAAGCCATATGTACCCTTTGAAGGATTTCAGAGTTTTTCTCCTCCTTTTCAGATCTAGGGTACTTGGTAATGGAAGAGCTTCCTTATAATCCTAAATGCACATTTATAAAGACTTGGGATATGGAGGGAGATGGGCATCCTCTATCCAGAGCAAGCATTTTGGCCTTTGCTTAAGTTATTTGGAACAGTTTGAGAAAATAATTGTTCTTTAAATATTTCATATTACCTAGTGATGCCCTGAGGAATTCCTTGGTAAGAGACTTAATTGTCAAATCAATCCTTTTTTAAAATCTACTTGCTAAATGTATACTTCTTCATACATCGATCTTGCCAAGTTATATATGTCCAGGTACCAATTTAGCTTTTTTTTCCATGTTGACTAATTTGCTGGACATAAATATTCAGAATTATAAGTAAAATAATCCTTGCTGTTCCTGTTGTAACAGCTGCACCATATCCTTATTCACTCTGGTTTGGAGCTCTTTCTCCATTGCACTATAATTTAAAAGGCACTGGTTCTGTTTGCATTTTCAAAAGCTGCACTCCTTCTCCATTTTATTTATGTTTTACTTTCCAGTCCCTGTTCTTAATTTCATGTGTGTGCTCAATTTCATGTGTGTTCTACTGTTTTTGAGTTTAGTTATTACTTGTCTCTTCACTTCCTTGAGGCTCAATGCTAATATTTTGGATCTCGTGTGTATGTTTGTGTTTTGCCTGTACACAGGGCTGTGACTCACTTGTGTGCCTGGTTTCCATGGAGATCAAAAGAGAGGAATGGAGTTAGCATAAGGTTATAAGCCACCGTGTGGGTTCTGGGAACTAAAGCTGGGTCTTCTGAAAGAGTAGCCTGTGCTCTTAACCACTGAGCCATTTCTCTAGGCCTGGATAGCTGTTTTTTTTTTTTTTTCTTCTTCTTCTTCTTCATCTCATTGTTTTAGTGGGTTGTATGTTGGTTTCTCCCAAGAGGCTTTGTAATTATTCTTTTAACATTTTCATTGGCTGGTATTTGTGGCTTTGTACCTGCAATGCTTCTGAGTTTCCTCCTTTTGCTAATTTCTAGTTTCATCCCACTGTAGCTGAAGACATGCTGGATATGATTTCCATTGTCTTCACTGAGTTGGGACTTGCATCTCGGCCTAACATATGATCTGTCCTGGAGAATTCCATGTGTGCTTTAAAAGAACACATATTTTGCAGCTGTTGCTAGGAATGTCTGTAAATATCTGTTGGATCCATTTGGCCTAGAGCTTAAATATGATGACTCTTTGTAGTCTTTGAGTGATCTGATCATTGTTGAAAATGGGATGTTGCAGTCCTCTCATATTATATTACAGTCCATCTCTTCTTTCAGACCTATTAACATTTGCATTATGCATTTAGGTACTGCAGTGTTGAGTGCATATGGATTTATGAGTGTTCTATTCTCTTCTTGAATTTACCATTATGTCATTATATGATGACTTTATTTGTGTTCCCTTATTGTTTCAAACTAAAAGTTCATTTTATCAGATGTAAGGATAGTTTCTTCAATGTCCATTTTTCTGGTATACCATTTCCATATTTTTAATTTTCAATTTATGTGTGCTTCAATGTGAAGTCTTGTGCAGCTTTTCCCTTATCACTTAACCAATTTCTCCCTAAGTAGACTGATCCATCTCTCTCACAAGGGGTTGTGAATGGAATGGCTTCAAATTAGTATGCATATTTAATCCTCACAAGGTACTCAACTGAACCTATAGGATTTATGCTTATTCAGTGAACATTTTGGGGACAAAATATGCAGTGTGTTAGATGTTGAAATAATGAAAATGGCAAATTAAGCAAAGCAAAACACAATTCTTTTGTAATGTTAAAATGTGAGTTTATTTTTGTAGGTATTGACAGTTTTCTTCCCACTTGTCCATTGATCACTTGTTTTACAATCAAAGAAGAGAGCATTTTTGTTCTGTCTGAATTACTTCTTGTAAAACCTGCTCAATTTTCTTACCAAAACCTGCTCTACACAAGCTGAAGTATCCTGGAGAGAAGTGTGTTAGCACTTTGAAATGACCCCAATTAATAAACTTGACAATTGCTTCAACAGATGCAGTCAAAAGTGGAAAAGGTCCACTTCTAAGTGGCACTTGTGAGAAGTGGGAATGCATAATGGAAAACAATCACACAAATCACTTATGAAAAAAAATCATCTTGAAAACTGGCCCTACACAAACAAGTTAGATGTAAAATTCTGTGGTTTTTATAATGTCCACAGGAGTAAACTCCTGAGTGTAATATGATTCTTCCCTGTGTTGGCAGCCAGAGTTGATGAGCAGGTGCTGTGAATGAAGCCCAACGAATAGGAAATCCAAGTCAAGTTCAGATGTAATGAGTCTTACACGATTTAGAGCAAAAAGAGTAAGCTGTAAGACATGTCTTGTTCTAACTTCAAAGGGATTACTGGTTAGAGGACACAATGGAAAGCAAGACTCAGATTCAGTACTTCGGTACTTAGCTTAGTGATCTCTTCATAGGTCTGAATGAGTTTCAAAGTAGGCAATTGAGTATTGTTGACACATTAATTTATGTACCCCAATGAGTGACGTTGCTCTTCCTATCACCGTACTAACAAAATCAAAGACATAAAAGATAAGCGGGTCTTTTTTTTTGTTTTTGTTTTATTATTAATTTATTCTTGTTACATCTCAATGGTTATCCCATCCCTTGTATGCTCCCATTCTTCCCTCCCTCCCATTTTCCCCTTATTCCCCTCCCATATGACTGTTCCTGAGGGGGATTACCTCCCGATAAGGGGGTCTTTTCTACTAACAGACTTATCATGGCTACAGGCCTCGATTAACCATACATCAGGATCCCTGCTCTTTTAAAAGTCAGATTGTAGAACCAGGCCCTATAAGCAATGAAAGTGTTAACTCGATTTGTTAATGCAGAGAACACTCAGGGATTTCCACCTTGGAAGAGCAGACTCTGTTGTCCCTTTAATAGAACCCTGCTGGAAATCAAAGACAATTTTTATTCTGGAGAATGATCACTGTGTCTTGTTTAATTCTCCCCTAACAAAGGTCAGTACTAATGCATTACAGATTATTCACTCAATTTGATGGTTCCAGGTGAAGGAAAGGAACACAAATCTCTTCTTTTAGTGTAAAAAGGGTCAGCAGATGACTTCCCCTGCAGGAGCTGAGCTGAGGCTTGACATGAATCAATCAAGAAGGCTCAATTTTACAGTTATAGCGCCTAATGCCTAAACATGAGCGCACGGGTGGAAATTAGCACCCGATTATGAGCATACATGATCTTCCCCTGGAAGACAATAATATTGGCATTAAGCTTCTCAAGAGGGAAGATGCTGCTGGTTTTTAATATGTCTTAAATTATGTCAGGAAAAACACTGGAACATCACACAAAAGCCACAGTCAGTGTCTATTGCTATCTCATAAAGCTGGAGATCTTTACAACAATATTGACACAGGAGCAGGCAAGCAAATGTCAGCCAATATAACATATGAAATACTTAACGTAACCAATTTTCACCTGTCAATCAGCAGGGAATAATGACTGATGCAAGGAATCAATACGCCACAATTGAATTCCAGCTCACAAACTTGTTTCGTTCTGTGCCATAAAAGACTGTCAAATGTCACACCCCAAGAGATGCAACAGGATTCCACAGATTTATTTATTTCAAGCTCTGAAGTCTATTAGCAACAGTGCCCCTTTGCTATTGGAAATGGAGCTTCAATGTCATTAATTTCAGAGATGACAACTTGCTTTTCTGACAAATTAATGATATGTCTTCCTTAGTCCCTTATTTATTTATTTGGTGAACATGAAGTACAACCACACTCAAGCAATTCTTTGGATTTCTGAAAACAAATATTTGACATAATTTGTCATATAAACTGCTCACTCAACCAACTATTGTGTTAACCTAGTTGTCCCATCCATGTGAATAAATGGAAATGTTATGACAAATCTTGAACTTCTACTAACTCTGAACCTTAGCATCATACAGATGTCTGGCAGCAAATTAAATCTACAAGTTTTTCTTCAGATAACAATGGGAAACTTCTCTCTATAAGATGGTAAACTTTCAGGGGAAATGAATTGTATGAAAATGGCCTTGCTACTCAGAACATAAGGGACTGATTTTAACTTTGTGCATGACAGTGTTTTGAGGTGATGGACTGGAAATGTTTTATAAAATATCCTGTGGTATTGATCAATTTTTGAAATTTTAACTTTTGTATATTATATTAATTGGAGATATACTTTGCATAACTTGAGAAAATATGAAACAGAATCACTGTCTAATTACTCTTGAGAGAAACATTTCATCTTATCAACCCTATTATTTTATGTATTGATATTTTCCCTAACTAAAGAAAAGAATCATTGAAAATTAATCTGTGTGTATTTGTGTGTGTGTGTGTGTGTGTGTGTGTGTGTGTGTGTGTGTGAAATGCACATTAGTGACCTCTTGCCACAGTCTTTCTCTCTTTCAAGTGGAGAAAAGTGCAAGTTATAGTATACCTTCTCTAAACAAAAGGAAACAAGCCTGTTAAGCACAGAGATTCAAATGCATATGGCAGAAATGTATACGCTTTGATTCACAGTTGATGGCTGTGAGGTTGGAGGAAAGTCAAAACTTGCTGCCCTGTGGTAGGACCTCACAGAGGTCCTGCTCATTGAGGTCAACAGCACTGGACCCTTGTCTGGTCAAAACTTTGCCTGTGTCTCCTTACTAGCTATACACGATTTATAGACAACTGTCACTATACAGATGATCTGGCCGAGGGCTGAATGTTTGAAGGGAAACTATTCATTTAAATGCACTTGCTATAAAGAGTAGCTGATATTCAAATAAAGCCCATTGGGAGTCTGATGTTTGTTTGCCAACAGATCGGCAAAACAACATGTGCATTGCTTGTTAATGGGACTAGAAAGCCTGCTGGTGCAGAGTTACTCATGTGGTTGAGTGGGCTGATTAAACTCAGAGAGAACAGCCTGGCAGGCACTGTACCCTTCATTTGTTCTTCACTGAAGATGATAACATCAAACTGTAAATCTGAGATTGGAAAGCCACCAGCGTGCTGTCTAATTCCAGCTGCTGGAGCCAGCAGTGCTCACAGGTGACTTTAGAAGGGGATAAGATTATAGGTCACAAGAGCTTCTTTATTTCCCACCTGTAGCTTCTAACAACATTTTATTAAGGATTTTCCCATCTTCTCTCTCTGACCTATTGGGGTTGAAATCCTAACAGCCGTTACAAGACCCTGACCAAAATGGCATTAACTTAGATTAGTGATTCTAAAGTGACCTCCCTTTCATTAGAACACCATTATGGATGGTTACTGATATTTTTTACAGTGCTCCAAAGATAAACATTATATATTATTATGTAAATAGAAAGGGAGCCCTTAATACAGTTAAATATTTAGAGCTTGGTGTTTGCCTCAGAGGAAATCCACACCAAGCTATTGTTATTTGAGGGTTTAATGTTAATTTGTAAAACAAACATGTTGGAGAGTGGCCCACAAACGACTTCTTGACATATGCTTTTTTCCCATCCTTTTGAGATGGTTTCTTAATCACTAACTCGCTCACCTGTGGCCAACATGAAAACCAAGGGGAGGATTTTAAAGCACACATATAGTATACACACTTACTGGAGGATATAAATTCGCACTCGCTGTCAAGGATCATTTTTGAGATGAGTTGTATGATTTCTTGTCTGGATAGTTTTGAAGAGTAATGGGATGATATTGGTGAGGCACTTAAAAAATAAAGGAAGGAGCTAAGTACCTGGGCCATCGTGGGTCTTCTCTCTGAGACATCCTTTAACTGAATGTAGGTAAACAGAGGAGTACAAGGACTCCATGTCCATTACACTGCTTGAGTGAAAATTAGAGAGCTCACAAGGCTCATTGGAATGTGTGGGGTTAAGTTTCATATTTTCTCAATGTTTTTTTTTTTTTTCCCAGCCAATACTGCTCTTTTTTTTTTTTTTTTTCATTTTAAGAGTCTAAATGGGTTTTGCAGACACTGTGTCATCAATCCTAAGTCAGTTTGGCTCCAGATAGTCAAATCTGAATATCTCAAGAATTGTGTGTCTTTTAGGTTTCATCCCCAAACCTATTGGTTCAACCGACTAGTTCTATTTGGCAAATTGATTATGGAGTCTGCTTTATTGTTTGTCCTTTTAGTCAAATCTGAAAGAAGGTATCAGGATTTATTCTTCCCGTAGTCAGATGGAGGACTGGAGAACACTTTAACAATAATTGTGTTTATATGACACAGATCAGAAAAGAGTCAATCTGGTGTTTTCGGTTGTCTTAATGACAAATTGAATTGCCTGCAGAGCTGATTTCGTCGATAGTGGAGGAATGAGTAGACGTGACTGTCAGAGTGGCTGCAAAGAGGACCTGTTATTCCAGTAGCTATGACCTGTTTACTTATCAGCAAAATAGCTAATGTGATGTTTATATCAAGGATATTTCTCTCATCTTCAGGTCTTTTTTTGAACACAAATTCTTTAAGGATAATAGAGAAACAAGTATTCCTCATAGTCTGTAATTATTAAAGTGGGTCAGTTTGACAAATCTTCAAAATTGTCTCAGACTGTTCCTCTCTTCAAAATACCCTATGAGCATATACAGGGGGAGGTAATCCCCCTCAGGAACAGTCATAGGGGAGGGGAATAAGGGGAAAATGGGAGGGAGGGAAGAATGGGAGGATACAAGGGATGGGATAACCACTGAGATGTAACAAGAATAAATTAATAATAATAAAAAAATTTGGATTCCATGGGTCAATTAATTAAAAGTTTAATACGTGTTTACAGTGAGATAAATAACAGTGGTAATGAAATATATGGATCTCGGTCTGTACCCTACTCTGAATGAGGCAGCACTCGGCGCCATTTCCTGTGGATCCTCTAAGGCTAAATGACTCTGCACTTTGTGTGCATAATCAGGAGCCTCCTGACCAGCATGACCTGTGAGGCATGGACTGATACAAAGCTGATTTACACAAATCAAATACTACCATCTATCAATTTGTCAAGATAAACCAGCAACACATGGACACACAGATGCATCTAAACTATATTTTGGAACTCAAGGCTATGAGTTCATAAAAAAATACCAGGCTAAATAATGGAACAGTGTGGGTATGCCTGGATCATATAACGTGAAGATAGCCAGCTTTGGAGAACTACTCGCCCATGCTCAGACCAGCTGCGTCTTTATCATTGGATGCACAAACGATGTTCTCTGACTACTACAGGTCTACAGCTCATCATGACATCTCTGCTTCACTCACATTCAAATCTCCATTCTTTTAGATCCTCTGTGCTTAGAGCCAATTTTGTGGCCAGAAGCAGTCCTGAGCCCAGGCAGCAGGCAGCTTTGTTAATATTTACCCACCTGTAGTACTGGCTTTATCTTTGAGATAGCATTTTTTTTTTTTAGTCCTCTGTTGTCACACACACACACACACACACACACACACACATACACAACGCATTTAGTGAAGTATAATTTGTTGAAGAGTTAATATTACTAACTTTGAAATAAATGAAATGAAATAATCTGTGTTTGTGAATGGCCATCGGTGCCATATAAAGTCAGGATTATTACTCCATGACATAAAAGCAACAAAAAGTGGGTACCACACATGTATTATTATGCTGTGAATATAGTGCTATTTGGAGATGGATTTTGCATATGATCAGATACAGTCAAGGGGATAATGACTAAACTGATACAACTGCATCTTTAAGGAAAAGAGAAAATTAGGTCACAGGTAGAAAAGATATCAGATGATGCACTGCCCTTATAGGGAAACAACACTGAACACATCTCATCTCAGACTTCTAGCCAAAGAGCTGGCAGAGAATGCATTTCTGTTTTGAGTTACCAACTCTGTCCTCTGCTACAGCAGTCTAAATCAGTTTTGTGTATAGCCAACTTGTTTTCCCAATAATTATAGGCCAATATATATCATCTGTTTTTTGTTTTTCTTTCTCTCTCTCTCTCTCTCTCTCTCTCTCTCTCTCTCTCTCTCTCTCTCTCTCTCTCTCTCTCTTTTCCTTTTCCTTAAGATATAAGGGCAAAAGATGAAATAACAGAAGTGCCTCTGAACATCTAGAAAGTTGTCTTTTCTGGTGTTCAGATGTAAAATGGCCTTAGTTCTGTTGATCTTATTGGGCAGTGTCTATAATATTCTCAGTGTTATGCTGAGTGCAGCATTACATTTGACATCAACATGGAAACATTTTGTTCTTATCTGTTCATCAATAAGACAAAGGGAATTATTCCCACAAAAGTCCAGTGACAAATCTGAGTGAGTGAGCTCAACAGCCTTTGATGTATGTAACAACTGAGTCAAAGAAGCCATGCCACTGGAGCCAGTCACTGAAACCAAGACAGAGCAAACCCTTTCCATTTGTGTTCAGTGTTCAGACTAAGTGTCCAAATCAGTGTCTTTGTGATAAATCTGTTCTTCCCCAAACACTTTTCTTTTCTATGCTAAATATGCAAATTAAAGTGAATCTGAGCCGAGCCCCTGAAATGTACAGTGAATTCCATGGATGAAAGGAATGTTTTTGGTTAGTAGTTCTCAATTTTATAGGGAAATTGCATAAGCATAGTATTACTTAATATACTCATTTCTGTCATATTGGATTATTGTATTGAGATCATTACTAAAACAGACAGACTTCCCAACTCATGTATACATAATTAAACGTTAGAGAAAGTATGGCATTTACTTTTGCTGACATGTGTTTTTCAATTTCGCTCCATTTATTCTCTCTCAGCTCTTCCCTCTCTCATTCATGCTGTCTGTGTATCTCTCATTTCTAGGGAGTTCTCTTGAATAAAATAATGTAGATAAGCCCTCTGATTGGTGGCTTGATGTAAGTATTTTCTAAATAAAACTTCCTGTCCTGTACATAGCATGTGATATATATTGGATTGAAAAATGATATTTTCAACCCTCCTTACAATGCCAAAAGTAACCTACTCACTTTATTAAAAGATAATATTAAAAGGTTATATAAAGACAAAAGATTAAATCATTTAAAATAAAAATAAGGGCTCTTTGCAATTGAATTCTTGCCTGCATCTTATAAAACTCAAATGAGTTTATTTTGCTAAGTCAAGCAGCAAAAAGGAGGAAATGGTTCTCTTTTACAGTCACGTGCCTCTAAAATCACTGTCCAGGAATTTTCCAGCACAAGCATTTTTATTCTACTGAGACCAAAAATATGCAGATAAAATCAAGATAATGTAGCAAGGATTCCACAAATGTAACTAAGTTTTACATACAGAAGAAGAAAACAAACTCATGGATTTAGTACAAAGTTTGAAAAATATAACCTCATAAAACTGTCATTCAGAAGCCAGAAATGACTCCACTTACCTACATGTTCTGTGATGGTGAAGTCGGGTTGTGCTACATTTTTTGTTAATGGGCTAGCAGGCTTGAGGGACACGAAGAAATTCTCTCTCTCTCTCTTTTTTTTTTTAAACAAATGCTCATTGTTTGACATAATGTTCCAGGAAAGCTACTTACTCACTCACTCTAAGACTTCTGAAAAGTTTGAACTGGGAATGTGACTGAACTAGAAAATTGATCCAGCAGTCATTGATTGGGGACCAAGTTCTAGAGGGGACCCAGAACATTTTGCCAGCCACATGTTTTCCCATTGTACTAAAACCAGGATTGTCACAAAAATCAGTGTGCCTCATTTCAAAATGTTCCATTTTACCAAGAACAGTAGTCATTTGGCAAATACCTCAGTCAGTCTCAATTCAGGCAACTCTACCAACAGCAGTGGCAAGACATCATTGATCGTGTGTGTGTGTGTGTGTGTGTGTGTGTGTGTGTGTGTGTGTGTGTG
>OU015753.1:80690835-80702791 GCA_907169655.1 Acomys percivali
TGTGTGTGTGTGTGTGTGTGTGTGTGTGTGTGTGTGTGTGTGTGTGTTCTAGAAAGTATATGCCAATTAATTTACAACATAATTTGTATTGTCCTCGGTACTTTATTAATCATTTATATTTTTAAATAAAATCTGTTGTATGAATTTCAGATAATGTATCATTAAAGTTATTTAAAATTCACTTGCTAATAAGCACCAGACTGGATTTAACTCTAAATTTTATTCATTTCAAATACTTTTTTTAGAAATACTATAGTAAAAAATAGGATTTATCTTCTTTGTTATTTTTCTTATTAAGGTGTAATACATCCTAATTGCTAAAGAAGCATTTTAGATTGTACATAGAATGTACATTACTTTTGGTTTCTTTTGGCAGAAATGATTATAATAGCATTTAAAACTAAAGGCCTTTAGATTTTAGATTTATGGAGTGAGGTCATTTTGTTTTAAAAAACATAGAGGTGTGTTATATAGCCAGACACTACCTCAAGATTTTAAAAATATGTAGAGAGTTGGGATATCCATGAGTAACACAGGTTTGATTATATTTTCCTTTGACAAGTAGGGTGTATTCCAAAAATACAAAGAAAGTGCTGACAAGATGGTTGAGTGGTTATGTTCTGTGGCTGTCGTGTGGCTGGCAAGGTGTTCTAGGTTCCCTCTAGAATTAGATACTCAAAAACCACTGTTCTGTCATAAGACAGGAAAGCTCACAACCCAGTTCAAGGGGGTTCTGACACCCTCGTGGACCCATGTGGCCACTGAACACAAGTGGTACACTGACATACATGCAGTCAAAATACCATGCATGCAAATGAAAAATAAGCAAGTAAATAAGAAAGCCTGAGTGAATTCTTGACTACTTGTCTACTTCTGGGGCTCAGAAGAGATTTCAGAGACACCCTTTCCACACTGTCCTTTATACGGCGAGCATTCGCAAGACTGCTGGAGTTAAGCTCCTCCTTGGATGGCTGTTAGACAGGCTGCAGAAGAACAAATAAGGCTGTGAGGGCTGGACTAGAGATAATCTTGGGAAACTAATTGTATTACCTTTATCTGAGGCTTATATTTAGGAAACCAAAAAGTATATTTTCCATCAGGAACAAAATGTGGATAGGCAGTACTGCAAATTTCTCAGAATTATTCTGTATTAAAAAAACACTTTCAGGTGCTATTGACTTCTTGTCTATTTATTACAGATTAGAAATATAACATGATATCTCTGATTTCAATCATCAGGAGAAAAAAAGAGATCACTTTTTGAATAGTTTCTTCTGTACAAAGAGAAGTCCAAAAAGCAAGATACATGTACTTTTAATTTTTCTTGCTTTGCCTTTATTATGTGTCAGAAATAAAATAACAGATATGAAAATCATGTTTTTACACATACATATTACTATAACATAGTACTAGATATTTAATACTAAGATGAGGCAATGAATTAATATTTCAGATGAAATGACTTAACAAGTACACAGATTGGCAACATCTAAAGTTCTAATCTAGACCCTTAATACAAGAATATTATGTCATTTTTTTCCTCAGTCAGATTTAAAATAATATATAAGGCATAAAATTAATTAAAGCAGTAAAATAGAGGATTTTAGGATTATATCTAAATTCCAGAACCCTGACAAAACCATGCTGTTAAAGTTTCCTTTTTTAGCTTGATCCGAGCTCTGACACCACTGTTGCAGCTCAGACAGAGGGGCAGGGCAGTTTTCCCGCTTGTCCCAAATCTTACCTCTGTGGGTTTCACTCCAGGCCTTAACTTTATTTTTTAAACAGCCCAATGTGGTATTAAGTAACAGACAACTTAATTCCTGTGGGAAGACGTTTTTATTTTCAAGTTAATAGTCAGGTCATAAAACCGTGTGAAGATACTGCCTCGATGAGCCCATTAGAGTGAAAGCACTTGGAGCTGGCTTCGGGAGAACGGTCTATCACGCAAGAGCTACAGGTATGCATGCTCCAGCTCGAGGGTGAGTGATGTGTGCCCAGGCTAGAGCTGTGGCTCAGAAACTCTCCACATTCCTCTGATAGCATGACAAACAAGGAAGAAGCGAATGGGAGTATTTTATCATGTATTTTGTAGTGTCTTCTTTTTTTTAAAGAATATTTTATTGGAACTGTAAAAAAGAAAATCATAGGTGCCTGGCACTAAGTAGTCTTCCAGGGTCCTTCCCATGCCGGTGGGGGAAAAAAAACCACACACACAGTTTATGAACTCTGAAGCTCATTAACCTCCACAGAGGACTGGAGAGCTTGGTGGCAAATGTTACTCTCCTCAGTTCACAGACGGATGAATTGAAGCACCGGGAGGTTAACTGATTTTTCCAATTCGCAAAGCAAGTCACGGCATGAAGGGAGGTCACACAGATTTCTTGACGCTGCTTCACTCGGGGCTCTACTCTCTGGACCAAATGATTTATTAAATAAACTCCTATTGATTATAATTTGCTGGATCATGTCACTCAGAATTTGTCCAAATGACTTGCTCTGGACATTGTTATAGTATCAAATCTAAAAAAAAAAAAGAAAAGAAAGAAAAGAAAAGAAAAGAAAAGAAAAGAAAGGAAAAAAGAAAAGAAAAAAAAGAAAAGAAAGAAGACACATAACTGATTATTTTATTCAGACATACTGATAATTTGGATAAATGTGATTGAATTAATGGAAAATCTGATTTTTTCAGTGAAAAGGGCACAAAAATGTGAATATTTGGATATCACTCATGGTTTGTGTTCAGCAATAAGTAAGATGAATACTACAACTTGAAGGTACTGCCTTGATGGAATTTTCAAGAAATCTGAGAGTGGAAAAATTGCATGCTTTTTTTCAGGACTCTAATACAAAATCAGAAGTGTATCTAATTTTTATTTAAACAAAAGCTATAAAGGTAGTAGTTATTTAGAAATATTTGCTACATTCTTGTTATTATGTTATAGGTATATAGTTTCCATTCAATAATTTTAGCTCTTTTTGTAATTTTAAGTTCCATTTATGTATTAAAATAAATAATTAGTGGTGCCTCATGTAAAATGTTATTATTTCAAATAAAATGAAACACTAAAATATAGATATTTTAAAATGTGCATAAATTTGACATAATGTACTCAATGGTATAAAAGTAACTTTTATTTACCAGATGAAATTGCCATCCGGGAGGCTCACTGCCTCTGTCTGCTAACCTAGGCCTAGTACTGGAAGCTTCTAGCATCTGTACAATATAATCTAGGCCTAGAATGTTTTCTGACTCTAAGACTTACTACTGAATAAGCTCATTCTTTCTAGCTCTTTCTGAACTTTGGATAGCTGATTCAATTCACCTGTTGTGGTTCAAACTACTCTCCAAGCTGACTGATTCAAACTGGCTTCTCTCAGCCTCTGATTGAATTGTTCTTATTGGACTCATACTCACTTTGACAATCTGTTCTCATCTTCTGGCTCCTTATCATTCTCTGGCTCATTCTGTCTTCACCTGTGTCTGGCTTGTTCTCTCTTCAACCAGTCTCTGTTAAACTCTCCCAGTAACACTGCCCCCCCCCACACCAGTCCTGATCTCTTTCTTTGCTCTCTATTCTTACCAGAGTTGGGCATATCCTATTCTGTCAAATCTTTCTCTTCTTTGTCACTTTGTCTTCCTTTCAATTAGACATCACTTTCAAACATGTCTGCTTCCTTCTACAAACTAACTTTACCACCACTGTTCAGATTAAATATGTGGACTATGAGTACACCTTCATTCCATCTGGATCACACAGACTTAGAAGGTCTTTGGATGTGATCAGAGCAGCCATTTTGCTGAATTAAAATTCCCCTACACAATGGTCCACTGGTATGATATACTAAAAACTATTAAGATGAAGAGAGTATTCTCAAACTAAGAATTTTAAGAATGCTCCAGTGTGTCAGCTTGATTGCTGTGACAAAGTAAAATAAGTGGAACCATGTGGAGCGCCACAGATAGCAGCGCCCCCTGCTGCTTCCCCAGAGCAATGCGCATGCGCAATGCGCTCTTGAGTGAGCCCCTTATGTGCATGTGCAATGGTATGACCCTTGGTGGCACGATCCTTCTGCACCAATTGTGAGTGACAACGTGGCAGGCTCTGATTGGAGCAGTTGCACTATAAAGGCTTTCTGGGTGCAGTCCTCGGGGGTCAACCGTTATTCAAGAATCCTGAGTAAACTGCCACAAGAAGAGTTCCCGGTGTTGGTGTCTTTCCTGCTGGTTGGGGGCGGCACCGACAGAACCATTTGTTTAATATGAAAAAATACGGCTCCAGACAAGCCTAGAATAATGCTTCTGTAGAGTTTTGGATCTTGTTCATGTGGTTTCTGACAGACAGTGTCCATCTGTGAATAATATCCAACAACCTCACTGTCCTTGATTAATGTGAGATTCTTGGCAGCTTAATTGTAGCCAGAAACACTAGAATGAATACGGGGAAAGGGAAGAAGAATGGGTGTAGGGAGGAAGTATGGGTGAGAAAGAAGAAAGAACCAATAGTTCCTGCTAGACAGAAGAGAACTTGCCAAAGCAATTACCATCACCTTTCTGTTCTTGATGTCCTCACTTTAAACACTGCTATTATGATGTATCCCTCACAGTTTTTAAGTATTGCATCATTTTGTTAGTGTGTGTGTGTGTACATGCACTGGAGCCATAACAACCATTAGAAGTCACAAGAGATTGAACCTGAAGAAACTTAAGGAGACCGATGCCCCATTCTCTCAAAGCGGGGGGTGAGTTGAATAGGTTCCTGTTTGCTCACTTGATCTACAAATGCTTATTCTCATCGGGAGGTGGTCTTAAGTCATTATTGGTCTTATATAGAGAATAAATTAGGGGAAACGCAGGAATGTCTCTCTTTGCCTTTATTTTCCATACATAGGCAAGGAGATGGGAGCTGAAAGGAAAGAAAGAGAGATTTAGGATCATAGAGGGAGGATAGAACAAAAGCTGGATGATTGAACCTTCTCCTTAACTCAAGGCCTTAATTGTTACTTATAATGAAGGTTATGTCTAAGTCATTGTCATAGAATTTAGTCTACTGATACAGCACATGGGCATGTCAAATACTCGGCAGATTTTAACACAAGAATATATATCCTAAGTCTAACAAATAGATATGACTCTATTGATATATGTGGTAAATTAGCTGAATAAGGTCTTCAAAAGCCTCAGAGACACACAGAATATGGCATTTAAAGTTGTTCTTACAATCCCAAATGTCTTCGACAACTAGACACGTTGACTCCTGACAACACCCAGCCAACCTCAAAGAAGATGATGAGCATCAAAGAACCTCCTTATGGAGAAGGCTTCAAAGGTGGCAAACCAACCATGGGGCAAAATGTCCTCGTTCCTGCAACAAACAGAAGCTGCCTATGAATGGGCAACTTAAATACAGGCAGAGTCGATGGCTGCACTCTGCCAAGTCAGGTAAGCAAGTCCTCAATAGTTCTGGCCCTGCAAACAAGCCTGGCAGAGATATTAGGCCAGAAAGCTGAAGATGAGGCTCCAACGTTATAAAGTGTATTGGGTGGCTGATCAGGCAGTAAACAGTCTTAAGTCAATTTGTACATTTTGGAAGCTGCTAACCCACACTGCTGGTTCACTCAGGAATTTAAGTTTTATTCCTTCTCAAGTCTCTGAGGGGCATTGAAGACAAGATAGTATAGTTTTACAACCAAGCTTAGTTGATAGGGGGACAAGATGGTCTTAGATTAAGTTAAAGAAGTTAAGCTATTAGAGTTGAAATAGGATAGATATTGAATTTTATTTGGAAATTTAAACCCAGCAAGACAGGAAAGACACTTACTTCAAATGGGATGAATGCAGATGGCCAATTCACTATGAATGTAACATGTATAGAACTCATTATTCTCATGATTGTCACATGGTTCTCCCTGCTGTATGTAGTTTGTTTTATACATGTATAATAAAATAAAAGTATTAAAAAATAAAATAAAATAATAAAAAATAATAAAATAAACAGTAAAAAGCAGATGGTTAAAAGCACAGAAGCAATGCAGAACAAAAATTTGCAACAGACTTATGTTATACGACAAAAGTAATTATCAGACTAGACACAATTCATAGACTTAGCTAAACCATAGAATAAGTGACAAAAGCAGTTATATTTGGTAGCAAAATTATTGTTCTTCTTTGTAATAATCTTTGTTTTAAAAATTACTTTATGCCAGGTGTGGTGGTATATGCCTATAATCCGAGCACTCAGGGAGACAGAGGCAGATCACAGTGAGTTCAAGGCCAGCCTGGTCTATAAAGTGAGTCTAGATAGCCAAGGCTACCCAGAGAAACCCTGTCTGAAAAAAAAAAAACTTTTACAATCAGATTATTTTTGTAATCAGAAAATTTTTCTTCAAAAATGAGATGAGGTAAACGAGACTAATTTAGATTATAGGGAAGAGAAACTAAAAGCATAGGAAAGTTGAGATAAACTTAAACATTTAAAGCAAGATCTTAAAGATGTATGAAGAGACACATTTTTCTTAGCATGAGATATAGAAGGTTGTCTTTAGTCCCAATTTAAGGACTGATTCCCTTAGAGCAGAATTTAGGTGGAGAGCAAACAGGTGGCTATAATAAGGTTACTAATAATTTTGGGCATGTATTTCTTTTCCTTTCTATGCAATGTTATAGTACTAAACACTGGCATTCAATGGACAAGCAGCCATATGGAAACCAATACAACAAAGAAAACTACGCAGACTTGACGGCAGTATAATTTAGCATATTGAAATATTGAATATATGGTATGAGCTATTTCAGTGAGCTATTTTATGTGTTTTGTTTTTTGGTGGGAAGAGTAGAAATTTTATGCTGAATTATTGCAGAAAAATGCTACCTGCCTTCTCTTTGCTAGTATTTGTACAAGTATTTAGTGATCAGAACTATAACTAAAGCCTCCCTTACTCGAATCATTTATTGCCATTGCGATTTAAGCAATCTATCAAATGTTTGAGCCATATTTTAACCAGGAATAATGTCAGTTAGCACTATTCTTTGTGTGTGTGTGTGTGTGTGTGTGTGTGTGTGTGTGTGTGTATCATCATAGGAAGAGAGAAATCGTAGAGAAGTTCAAGATTTCTCATGAAGACTACCTTCTGGCCTAATCTTGTCAGTCACACAGGATGTAAGGATACTTTGTTTCTTTGTTTAGTTTTTCTTTTCTTTTCTTTTCTCTTTCTTTCTTTCTTTCTTTCTTCCTTTTTTTTTTTTTTTCCCCAACTTGAAACAAACCTAGGCCTATCAGGATAGAGAGAGTCACAGTTAAGGAGACTGTGCTCTGACCATCTCTGTGGGATGTCTTCTTGATTGATGATCGATGTGGGGGGGAGCCCTCCCCAATATAGATAGCACCATCCTGGGTAAGATGTCCTGGGCTGTATAAGAAAAAGCAGGTTGAGCAAGCCAGGGAGAAGAGCAGTTCAGGAAGCAGTGTTCTGCCACAACCTCTCCTTTTGTTCCTGCCTCAGGTTCCTGCCTTAAGCTTCAAGCCTGGCTAGTCTCCATGGTGAGCCTGTAAGCCAAGTAAACTCTTTTCTCCCAAAACTTTGATTGTTGTTCATGGTTTTCATCTCAGGCACAGAAAATAACTAAGATACAGAGCAAGTAGCCCCTCCCATCCTCTTCCCCATCTTTGTTATATGAAGTCAATGATGTTTATAGAGTATTTATGTACAATAACATAATTCACCCAAAGATGATGATACAGTGATGAAGGATGGGGTAACTGAGACTTGTCACACAGTGTTCTTTTGATGGAACGTCAGTCAATTTTCTTGTCTTCTGCTAATTTGGGGACTTCATAGAGTTTGTTTAAACTTTGTAAAATAAAACAATTAAACATCGTTAATTAATTTTTTCTTCTAATATTTCCATATACTTTTCCTTAATGTTGAGTAACAGCCAGTTTTGCTTCAAGATGAGGCAATAATGGCAAAAACAAAACAAAACAAAAAAATCTCAGCCCTCACTGTGGTGCTCAGTTTCACACCAATATGTGTTCCATCATTTGTGACCTTGGTACGTCTTCTACAAGTGTTTGAGAAAATGTGGAAGAAAGGGTAGGGTGGCAGAATGTGTCTGCAATGAATGGGATTTGCCACAGATCTCATTCCTTCTTTTTGTCAGTCCATTAGTTAGTGTCTCTGAAATTACAAGGTTTTTCCAAAAGGCAGACCTCTCTGCCTCCAGGGGTCAGCGTCTCCTTGAGAATCTTTCCTCAACTTGCCTAGAGCTGCATGGGAGGATTTCACACATACTCAGGTGAGAAGTAGGCTTCAGGAATTTTATTCACCAGTGGAACCACTTCTAAGTTCACTTTCAGACGTGAACTGAATGTCAAGCAAGTTTCTTCCTTTGATTGAGGTGGAGAGCTTGGGAGGGTGCATGCCATTTCCACATTTCCACGTACTTTTATATGTCTTTGAAACCTAGACAAAGATTTTTGCCTTAGGCCACTAAGGGAGTGAATATCACAAAAGGGATTAACATGCTGTGCTTGGTAACATCAGATCTTGTATTCCGGTATTAGGTCATACTTCTAATTCAAGTAACTTCACATATGTTCAGTTCAGTCAGAATCATGAAGGCATATAACTTAGAGGAGAAAAAAAGATAGGTTTTAATTTACAGTGACTGTATCACTGCAGTTTATTTGTAAGACACTTTCCAAGATGCATATTGTCCATAGTAGTGTCCAGACTCTTTGATGAGGCTGTCCCTAATGTAGTTGTACAATAAAGAAAATGTGTCCTCTGCTTAGGAACCCCTCCTGTCTTCCATAGGGTCCTGCAAACAGCAATTAATAAAATGAATGTTTTCTTTTTTGGAATTTTGACTTCTGAAATAGGAATTTAATTTATGGCCTTGTCTGCACCTGACAGAAATGAGTAGTTATTGCTGATTTGAAGTGTGCTATCTTGGAGAATATGACAATTCAGATAGGCAAAAAGGGCTTATGACTCTTATATTTAGAAAAAAAAACTTTGTAAAACACCTCCCTAAGTTTTAAATGCTTATTCTGTTCAGTGAACTGAAGCTCATTAAAACTAATGTATATGAAGTGGAATGCCACAGTGAACATGATTGGCCATAAGTGTCTGGTTTTAATATGTAGATACCTTATTTCAGATGATTTTTTTTTACAGGATCTTAGTCCTATTATTCCATTATGTCCTACTTTATTTTCTTTAACCATGATTTCTATTGTGAAATAAACAACAAAAGGATGGGCATTTGTATTATTAAAATTAGTTAATAAATTTAAAATGTCTTAGTTAAATTTCTTTCATGTTTATTTAAAACTTGTTTTTCATACAATATTTTTTTATTATAGTCTTTTCTCTCCTTTAGTTCCTTCCCACTTCCTCCCCGCCGCCACACCAACTTTTTCTTATTTTTCTAAAAAAAACAAAAAACAAAACAAAACAAAAACCAAACAAACAAAACAACAAAACAACAACAAACTCAATAAGACAAAAGGAAAAGAAAAAAAGAAAAGAAAAGAAAAAGCACCCAAAAATACACGCAGTTTGTTGTGTGTTGGCCAGCTACTTTTGGGCATGGGGCCTGGCCTGAATTACGGTTGGTATAAGCAGTGACACCCCATTGGAAAAAAATGTATTTTCCCTTTCCGAGTATGAATCAATTACAAGTACCTTCCTGTTTAGGGGTGGGGCTTGTGTCAGTTTCCCTTCTCTGTGCTGGGATTTCACCTGATGAGCCCAGGCAGGTCCTGCATGTATACTCACAGTCTTGGCCACGTCATATGCGCATCACATCAGCCCTGTTGTGTCCAGAAGATGACGCTTCCCTGTAGTTATTCACCACCTCTCGCTCTTACGGTCTTACTTTAATGAATAATATCACTAAGGCTTTGCACACTTAATCAGTTTAATGTCAGAGTTCAGTCAGATAACCAGCATATGCTAATAAGAAAATGTGCAACAGTCACATTGCCACCTGGCAAACAGATTTCTATCTCCTTGACTCCTGCAGAATTCTCAGGGATCCAAACTTTAAGGAGTTTAATTAAGAACTTCAACATTATCACATAGAAGAACTTTGTGGACTTTCCTCCCTGTGTTGATCAGTTTGAATAGACTAAGCTGCTGTAATTATAATTAAGTAAGTCTATGAATATTTGCCATCCTTAATAGTTGTAGAGGGTTGATACCAGGATATATTTGCAATGCATCTCCTTGGATATTCAATACTTAGTTATTTCTTTTTAAGGAAATTAATTAACTACCACAGGCATTGAAGAATAAAGAAATCATAAAATTTAAATGAATTTGATATTCCAATACAAGTAGTATGACCTACTGATCATAAATATGATAACGTAAGCAAACCAATCATTTGCATGAGTTTAGATGCAGACAAATGATGCAAATTGAATGAATTTATGTTGCAGGAGAACGATGCACCATATTTTTGTAGTCTTTTCACTGTTTACAGGAGTCATTAGTTAATTCTTCTTTAAAAATTAATTTATACCGTAGAGAAAAGTTATGTTCTTAATTGACCTTCTATTCAGTTTTTGAAGAGAGTTGAATGACTGAGACCATAGGCAAGAAATTACTACTCAAATTACTTACTCAACTTAATCTCTGGTAGAAATGACCAATGCTGTCCCACAAGATTGGATAGCATAGTGATGTTCTAGCTGTAGCGTTGGCTTAGCAATTACATCACTTACCAACTTTCCAAAGAATCTGGGTTTGACTCTCAGCTTATAACTGTCTGTAATTCCAGTCTTAGAGGATCTGAAGCCCTTTTCTGATCTACACAGATATCAGGTATGCACATGATGTGTACACATGTGCACACACACATGTACATATTTACAGGCAAAACACTCATAAACATAAAACAATAAAATAAATAGATATACAAATAATGTCCAAGTTGTAGATGGAATATGAATTAATTTGGCTAGTAACATTATTTTCATGTTTTTGTTCACGTATCTTCTCTAATAGATTACCCTTTCTTAAATTTTATTTTATGAAATAATATCCAAAGCCAGAGAAGTAGAACCAGCACACTGGAGGCCTTGACTGTGATTCATCTGTTTAGAACATGACATAGCTTGTACACAGATTAAAAGAAAAGTCAGTGTACACTATGCAAGATTGCACATAAATGATAAAATAATGAATATTGAAAGGATAGATGGAGACACAGTGCATAGGACTTTATGTTGTAGAGAAGAAAAATCAACACACTATGAAGACAATTACATGTAAGTACTTTTGAACACACAAAACTGTGTTCATCCACATAAATCTTGAGTTTTGTTTTCTGGCTGTGTGGGAAGCCAGGACAAGACTTGCTCATTGACATAGATATTTATGAGGGAATTTAGACCACCGTTCTCATTAATGTACCAAGGTCTTTAAACCCATTAGCTGTGTTTCCCTTTGATCATTTCTTACCTTTGCCCCAGGACTCCTTTCTGAAAACTGTCCATTACCTCCTCTTCTTTTATGATATCAGCCTCCATCTTTCAGTCACGTTGTGTGTTCCTTGGGTGTTGATTTGTGCCCCCCACTAAATCATTTCCATTTTTCCTTAATGGAGCAGGACTAAGAGTTTGCAGCTTGAGCTCACACATAGATGCTTTCAAAGTATGTTTCCTATTGTTTTCGGTGTCAAGGGGAATGTGGAGCAAATGAAAGCTTAAAAATTAGTATTTTCTGGTCTTTAGAAATAACTATTAGGAGACTTGTTGAAAGAATGACAATTGCTTGGGATATAGCCCACAAAAAGAAGAAAAATATCCACAGCTGCCCCATTAAAAATCCCAGATTATATATGCTATCAGCTATCACCCTGAGAAAGCACAGCTGATTCTTCTTGCCAGAATTTGAACACACACACACACACACACACACACACACACACACACACACACACACA
>OU015753.1:80702801-80722235 GCA_907169655.1 Acomys percivali
TTGGTCAACATAAAGCAGACTCCATGCTCTTCTTAGATTTTTTTTTTTAAAGAAAGAAAGAGCATGATGCTGAATGGGTAGGCAATGGAGAGGATCTTGGAAGAGCTGGGAGAGAATCTGATCAAAGTATGTTGTATAAAAATTAAAGTGACACCCAAAATTCCACCAGAGAACTCCTACAGCTGATAAACACCTTCAGCAAATTGGCTGGATAAAAAAATTAATTCAAAAAAGTCAGTAGCCTTCCTATATACAAATGACAAGCAAGCAGAGGAAGAAATTAGGAAGCCACAAGCAATATAAAATATCTAGGAATAAATCTAACCAAGCAAGTTAAGGACTTGTTTGAAAAACACTTTAAATCTCTGAAGAAAGATATTGAACATGACATCAGAAGATGGAAGGATCTCCCTTGTTTGTGGATTGGGAGAATTAACATAGTAAAAATGGCCATCTTACCAAAAGCAATTTACAGATTCAATGCAATCTCTATCAGAATACCTACACAATTTTTAAAGACATTGAAAGATCAATTCTCAACTTCATATGGAAAAAAAAGAAAACCAGAATAGCTACAACAATCCTACATAATAAAAGATCCTCAGGAGTAATCCCCATACCCGATCTCAAGCTGCACTGTAGAGCAATAATATTTAAAACAGCATGGTACTGGCACAGCAATAGGCTAGTTGATCAATGGAATCAAATCGAATACCCAGAAATGAATTCACACACATATAGTTACTTGATTTTTGACAAAGAAGCCAAACATATTAAATGGAAAAAGGATAGCATCTTCAAAAAATGGTGCTGGTCTGACTGGAGGTCTACGTGTAGAAAAATGCAATTAGACCCATATTTGTCACCATGCAAAAAACTCAAGTCCAAGTAGATTAAAGACCTCAACATAAAACCAGAGACACTGAATCAGTTAGAAGAAAGAGTGGAGAAGAGCCTGGAACACATTGGCACAGGAGACAACTTCTTGAAGAGACCTTCAACAGCCCAGGCCTTAAGGTTAACAATTAATAAATGGGACCTCATGAGGCTGAGAAGCTTCTGTAAGGCAGGAGACACTGTCAACAGAACAAAGCGACAGCCTACAGACTGGGAAAAGATCTTCACCAACCCTACATCTGACAAAGGTCTAATATCCAAAATCTATAAAGAATTCAAGAAATTAAATACCACCAAACCAACTAACCCAATTGAGAAAGGGGGCTCAGAACTAAACAGAGAATTCTCAACATAGGAATATCGAATGGCTGAGAAATGCTTAAAGAAATGCTCAACATCTTTAGTCATCAGAGAAATGCAAATCAAAATGACTCTGAGATTCCATCTTACACCCATCAGAATGGCTAAGATCAAAAATTCAAGTGGCACCACATGCTGGTGAGGATGTGGAGAAAGAGGAACACTCTTTCATTGCTGGTGGGTATGCAGACTTGTACAACCACTTTGGAAATCTATCTGGCACTTTTTCAGAAAATTGGGAATAGGGTTACCTCAAACCCAGCTATTCCACTCCTTGGACTATACCCAGAAAACGCTCCACCACATAACAAGGATATATGCTCAACCATGTTCATTGCAGCCTTATTATAATAGCTAAAACATGGAAACAGCCTAAATATCCCTCAGTTGAAGAATGTGTAAAGAAACTGTGGTACATTTATACTATGGAATACCATTCAGCTATTAAAAACAAGAAAAGCCTGAAATTTGTGGACAAATGGATGGAACTATAAATGATCATACTTAGTGAGTTAACACAGAAGCAGAACTCACATGGTATATACTCACTTATAATTGGGCACTAGCCCAAAAGGCATGTCCCATGAAAATCTTCACTTACCAGGAGATTGGGACAGATGTGAGGACATCCCACTGGGACTCTAGGTAAGAGAAATATAGGAGATGAGGAAATGGAAAGACCCAGATGGTCCTAGAAACCTACAAGAAGAACATCATCATGGGTGGACCAGGGTCCAGGTGGGTCTGCTCAAACTATAGTACTAACCAAGGACAATACAAGTAGTAAACATTGAACCCCTTCTCTGATCTAGCCAATGGATAAGAAATTCTCCACAGTTATGTGAAGAGAGGGGAATGACTCTGAGAAGAACCCTGGGGCCCCATATTTGACCACTTTCTCTTGGTGAGGAGGTCTGATGGCACTCAAAGAAAGAATAAGCAGGCTACTAAGAGGAGAATTGATAGCCTATGACCGTATAGTCAGGGAGGAGATCCCCCTCAGTCATAGATGTAGGGGACAAGAATAAGATGAAAGTGAGAGGGATGGAGGAATGGGAGGATACAAATGATGGGATAACAGTTGAGTTGTAATCTGAATAAATTAATAAAATAAAATAAAATAAAATAAAAATTTAAAAAGAGATTTGTTTTCAGATTCTGGTTTTCACACTCTGTCTTAGTTTTTCATCTGTAAGCCCATGCAAAGGAGTTTGGGATGCCTATTCTGCATGTTAACTTAAGATTATCTGAAATTAACTATTGTATCTACCTCAGCATATATTACTTATGAAACATTCATTCATATTCATAAGCCCTTATGTCACATTACAAATAGTCAAACTTTGAATCTGAGAACACTGTAAAGTCAAAATAAAAAGCACTAAATGACATGTCTAGTACTTATAGCTAGCCATTGACTACTTTAAAGGGATGTATTTGTAGACACACATGTCAACAGATCATTTTTATCTGGTCATTATTGCATTGCTCTATGCTATAGGTAGTTAATGATTGTGAGCTAACCCTACCCTAAAACTAAATGGCAAAAACTTAAATCAATTCCATTGAAATCAGGGACAGAGCCAGGCTTTTCACTCTCTTTGTATCTCTTCTACATAATACTTGATGTCTTAGGTAGAGCAATAAGACAACTAAAGGAGATCAAAGGGATACAAATTAGAAAGGAAAAAGTCAAAGTATCACGATTCATAGATGATATGATAGTATACATAAATTATCCCAAAATTCTACCAAGGAACTCTTACAGCTGATAAACATTTTTAGCATAGTGGCTAGATAAAAAAAATCAACTAAAAAATCCATAGCTTTCTTGTATACAAATGAAAATTGGGCTGAGAAAGAAATCAAGGAAACAACACCCTTCATCATAGCCATAAAAACAATAAAGTATCTTGGTATAACTCTAAAAAGACTTGTATGAAAAAAAACCTTCAAGTCTCTGAAAAAACAAACAGAAGATATCAGAAGATGGAAAGATTTCCCATGCTCATGGATCGGTAGGATTAACATAGTAAAAATGTTTCTCTTTTGTGGAATAGTTTGAAGAGAATTGGTATTAGCTCTTCTTTGAAGGTCTGTTAGAATTCTGCACTGAATCCATCTGGCACTGGGATTTCTTTGGTTGGGAGACTTTTGATGACTGTATTTCCACAGGAAATATAGGACAATTTAATTTGTTCATCTTATTTTGATTCAACTTTAGTAAGTGGAATCTATCAAGAAAATTGTCCATGTTATTTAGATTTTCAAATTTTGCAGCATATAAGCTTTTGAAGTTAGACCTAATAATTCTTTGCATTTCCTCTGTGCCTGTCATTTCCCTTTTCATTTCTTCTTTTGTTGGTTGGAATACTCTTCCTCTGTATTTAGTTTTGCTAAGGATTTGTCTATCTTGTTGATTTTTCCAAAGAACCAGCTTTTGTTTTGATTCTTTCTTTGAATTAATGATTTCAGCCCTGAGTTTGATTATTGTCAGCCATCTACTCCTCTTGGGTGTGTCTGATTCCTTTTTTCCTAGGACTTTCAGGTGTGTTGTTAAGTTGATAGTATGGGATCTCTCCAATTTTTTTTATGAAGGTTCTAGTGCTATGAACTTTTCTCTTAGCACTGCTTTCATTGTTCTCCATAATTTTGGGTATGTTGTACCTTCATTTTCATTGAATTCTAGTAAGTAATTTCTTTTTTTATTCTATCCCTGACTCAAAAGTCATTGAGTATGGAGTTGTTCAGTTTCCATGAGTTTGTAGGCATTCTATTGCTGCTGAGTTTAAGCTTTTATCCATGGTGGTCTGATAATATGCAAGGGGTTATTTCTATCTTCTTGTATCTGTTGAGGTTTTCTTTATGACCAAGTATATGGTCAATTTTGGAGAAGGTTCTGTGAGGTGCTGAGAGGAAGGTATATTCTTTTGTGTTTGGGTGAAATGTTCTGTAGATATCTGTAATATCCATTTGATTCATGACACCTATTAGTTTTATTATTTCTCCATTTGGTTTCTGTCTCAATGATCAGTCTATTGGTGAGAGTGAGGTGTTGAATCTCCCATTTTACCACCACCAACATCAAAATAACAGGAACCACTGGTCATTAATATCTCTCCACCTCAATGACCTTAACTCCCCAATAAAATTATACTGGCTAATAGAATGGGTGAGAAAACAGGACCCATCCTTCTGCTGCATACAAGAAACACACCTCAGCATTAAAGATAGACGTTTTCTCAGAGTAAAAAGATAGAAAAGGATATTCCAAACAAACACCAAAAGCAAGCTGGAGTAGCCATTGTAGTATCTAATAAAATAGACTTTCAACCTAAACTAATCAAAAGATATGGGAAGGACATTTTATAATCATCAAAGGAAAAATACACCAAGATGATGTCTCAGTCCTGAACATCTATGCCCCAAATGCAGGGGCACCTGCATTAGTAGAAGAAATATTACTAAAGCTTAAGTCACAAAATTTACTAATTTTTTGAAGCTTGTATTATTTAAGTAGTTTCACCAATTGTTTATATCTTTAGCAATTCCCTGAAGATAACATGGAGTTTGAATCGGAGTAGCAGAACACATTAATTGTAAGCTATGTATTTTCTAATCAAATTTTTAATTCTGGTGTAGGGAACTCAAAGGGTAGATTTCTTTTTATATATTTAACTTTATATTTCTGTGGTCCAGGACACTTGCCACCATGATCTGTGTCCTTGTTAGAACATCAATAACGAAATCAGAAAGGGAAACGCTCTTTCCCTAGTACAAGGTCTCCCTTAAGAAATCATTGCATCATGCTGGATGTTGATGGGCAGAAAGTACAGCTCACACAGACTTTTCCATTCATAGATCATTTTAAGTACCCTGATACACTGGGCTTTATTTAGGCACATTATCCAATAGAATTGTTTCTCTTAAGAAATGTGTTTATTTTAATTCAGTGTATTCATGTGTGTCTGCAGGCTGAGTGAGTATGTACATATGAGTTCAGGTGCTTGCAGAGGTCAAAATCTAAGTTATAGGTGATTGTATGGGTGTTGGGAACTAAACTCAGGTCCTCTACTCTATAGCAATACATGCTCTTAACTGCTGAGCCATCTTTTCAGCCTATATTCATTGTTTTCTAATTTGTGCATTCCATTAATTGTATAACTTTAATTCCTCAATGGGGGAAAATCATCAAATTATCTATGTCCTGATGCATTTTGACTAATCTCATTTGACTTTTAACTGTTCAAATTGATATAATAAAGATTTTCAATTAGTTAAAAAGCATATCTGGGGCTTTAGTGAGAATTATTTTTACAGACATAGAATTCATGTCTATTGAATGCTTGAACTAGTCAAAGATCATGTACATATAAACCAATTCCCTTCACCAACAATAACTGGTATAGTTAAATGCTTAGAGAATTTAGGACCAAAATGTTAATAAGAAAGAAATGACTTTACATTGTGATTTATTTATTCAATGTCTTTAAAAGTACTTAGTTTAGTTAGTGCCTATGAGTGAAACTGAATCTATAATTAAACAATTTTGATTACTATTTTAATTATTTTAGTCATATGTAATTTATTGTATTTACTTCTGTCTTCATTGTTTTACCTTTCCTTTGTTCTTAAGATGTTTTCCACTAACAATTTATTAATAATGTAGGAATTTAGAACATTTTCCATTCTTGTTCAGCTGTTTTTTAAAGTTATAAAAAGTCTTGCCTGCCTGTGGTTATGGGCTGTCTCCAATGGTGATGCTCATATCTAGATGTTCATTTTGGCAGCTACATTATATTATATTGCCCCTGGACAGACAATTTTTCTTTGATGACACTAATATTCACCCAGACATCTTTGTTTATTTTTTCAGCTGTTCTTTCATAATAATTTTAATAAAAATTGTAAAGCATTTCCATGTGATAAAAGCAGCTGACATTAGAAGGCAATATAATGTGCCCAGAATTCATGTGAATGCTCTTTCAGATGGGCACTGTAATTGGAGGGCTTCTGAAACAGCAGGGAGATTAATAGCACGAGTGCTGTGGATATCTGAAAGGCCCTTAGAAGAATGCATTCTGACATATGTAATATGTTTTCTGACTTATTAAACTAAAATCAGGACTCAGTTTACTAAAAGTCTTGGGTTACTGGGAAATCAAAGCATTAACCTATGAGGCATGGGCACCCTATTTAAGAGCAATACATAATTTCTCTACCATTTGAGCTTATTTACCCAGAGGGAACTCAGTGAGATAACCTTCCCATAAAAAATTCTTTTTTTTTTTTTTGTAAAATAAATGTAAGGTATTGCTGGAGGTATTGCTAGTTGAATTTGAATTTTATTTATTGCCTTAGGTAAGGATACTCACCAGTGTTGAACACATTTTACAAATCTTTAGCAACACCATCTGACTTGATGGCTCCTGGTCTTATTTTCATCAAGTTTTCTAGAACAGTGAAAATATTCTCTATTTGATTCCAAACTCACTTCTTCAGGTGATATGAGCATCAATAATGTCTTCAATGGAGAATCAAAAGCAAGCAACAGCGCCTTCAGGATGCCTGGTCACACTTGTCCTTTAATTTTATAATTCTTTTTAGGCAAAGAGTACAAGTCTCTTCCATGTGAAATGCCCAAACTACATATAAATCAGGCAGTCTTTTCTGCATCTCTCAATGTTTCTTTCCTTCCTCCTTAAATTGTCAGAGAATTTCAACATTCAGCTTTGTTCTTTGTTTCTTTCTTACCCAGTTTAAATTTTTTCCCTTTACTGTTGATGTTTTTCTTTGGAGAGTTAAACACACACACACACACACACACACACACACACACACACACACACACACACACACGTTACCTCCAGATCTGTTGCTTCACCTTCATTTCCTCTTGTCATTCTTCTCCATCTCATCCATGTCTGCTTCCTGATTCTGTTCATCTTCCCATTTTCTTCTGGTACTGAGAATGCAACTTAGGGCCTCAAGCATAACAGGCAAGCAGTCAACCAATGAGCCGTATCCCAGACCAAAACAGCAGAACTTCTTGATGTCTTTCCACACAATACTATTAGCTAAACAATATAGTTTTCTATGGTAAGATACAATTTTAGCAGTGGGCCTCACATTCTCTAATAGTATAATATAATAGTAAGGAAAAAAGTGATAAACTATGAAATAACTGAAGATGGAATTTGAGTCTATTACTTGCTCTGTGAATTTGATTGCATCACACAACCCTTCGGAGATCTTGTGTTCTACAAGTTTGTGGAGATACAGCATTGGCATATCTAACAAGGCTGTTGTAGACAACAGATTAGATCATGCTTCTCACCCGGCATCACTACCCAGTCATGCATATTTTTATTTCAGTTCATTGCAGACCATATTTTTAAAAATACAATCATGTAATTAGTAAAAATATAAGAAAAGAAAAATATATATTAGATTTAATTGCCTTAAAGTTATAGTCTACAGTTGCCTTAAATGTTTGTAAGAATTGATTCAGTCTTTATATTTATGTCTTTGTGAATTAAATGTAAATTATATGACTTGACTTTTTTGGTGTGTGTATACCTGTGTGTACATGATCTTCAGACTTTCTCAAATATCATGCTGTGTCCTGTGTAATTAAAATGCTTCCCTGAATTTATAACAACTCAATCTTGTACAATTAGTTGACTCAAATATTAACTATTATTCTTCTTATTCTTTTTTGATGAGATTTCAAACACATGGGGTTTTCTAATAGATGAAAAATTTAAGCTAAAATCAGGCTTACTGAAAAAATGGGGACTTGAGGATAAAGACACATAAAGTTGGTATTTCAAGGTAAGAGCAAATGAGAAAAAGGCTTCTAATAAAACACACTTACACTTTGCCCATTTTGCATCTTTTCATTGAAATGCCTCTTTCTACTTATACTCTTTAATCAAGCCTGAAATCATATAAAAGTGAACTTTTCAGAAAAGAAACCACACATATCATCCTTAGAAAGCTAAAATATATAAAGTTCAAAGAAATAAATACTCTCATCATTTAAAATAACAGCTTCACTTTATTGTTAGGGTACTTAAAGGCAACATATAATCTGCCAGGTGTCACACATCATAGTTAATCAATGTATAATAAATACATACATGAGTTAGTAGCAGTAACCATGATTGTGTTTACATAAATAAAACAAATTATCACATGTAGAACTCTCTCATTAATTCAATTGTGCACCACATGTAGCAGCCAATACATCAGTTACCCTAAATAGAAGGATCATTCTATTCTTTCAGTGATCTTTTCATGATGTTTTAGCTACACATAAGTTCAAAGAAATCAACCTAAGGTATAAAGATTGTGTCTTCTGTGAGTTCAGTTGCTGTAGTGAGGTGCCCATAGGGTCCTCGAGGAAGGTGAAGTTGATGACTGACTGTTAGACATTACTGGGAGAATAAAGAGTAAGTAGGGCACAGATGTGTATCCACGGGATGTGTACCTCACGGACACATGTGAACTTGGCAGTTTTCAATTTCAGATAAATAAAATAAGGTGAGATACAATTTGGAAATTCAAGTGAACAAATACAGCATTCTGCCTCTAGCAGCCATCCTCTCTTCTAGTGAGACGCACTAAAATGTAAAACCTGAAAGGCTAAACAGTTTATCAGAAAGCTTCAAAGAAAGAGCTCAGGGGACAGATTCAATTCAACCACTTTGCATTTTCCCTTGTGTGAGATTTTGAAGTACAGAAGAACCATCTTCCATACATCAGCTGGTATGGTATTGCTCAAAAGCACAATGTGCTGTCCTATTGCTATGATAATACAACATGACCAAGACAGCTTAAAGAATAATTTATTTGGGGCTTATGGTTTCCAAGCCTTAGGGTTCATGGTGGCAGAGTGGAGGTAGCAGGCTTCAGGCAACTTGAGCAGCAGCTGAGATCTCAAATCTTGAACCATCAATGGGAGACAGACACCTCCAAGTTTTCCCCTATTGGCACATCTCTTTGAACAAGATCATACCTCTTAATCCTTCCCAAATAGTTCCACCAACTGGAGACCAAGTAGTCAAACATATGAGCCTATGAGGTCCACTCTCATTGACTTTAGAACTGTTGTGCTATAGTTATTATTTTGCCTGAGTGCTTGTCAATAGCTCTGTGCTGCAAGACCCCATTGAAGCAGACAAGACAGGATCTTCCTGAGTTCTCAGAAAGTAGTTAATGCCCTGTATGCTAACATACCAGTTCCCAGGGCCATCTTCTTCAAAGCTCCAATAGACCATATCAAATAGTTATAATTGTAAGTCAAATGATACTACTTATTATTAGTGTATGAGTTTAGCTTTAACCTACTTAGTTGAAAGATGAAATATGATACTTGGTTTGTCCCTAGGATAGAAATCTTTCTCTCTGTAAGCTTTGGTGACTTATAGAAAAAAATTTTTTAAAACATTGTTTATCCAGGAAATGTCATGTAAGTAAAACTTTATAGAACAAAGAGATTTGGCGCTATACCAACATCTCAAAGAGTCCTATAACATCTTTAGGCTCACACATACTCATAGGCCACAATTATTTGGTTTGTGACTATTATTTCACACTTGATGTAAGATTAAATTGCATCTGAGTAAACCAAACATAAATTTTTACTATTCTTTTAATATTAAGTACTTGTGTGCTTTAACAGAACAGTAAGTTTTCTCTTTTTTAAAAAATATATTTTATTAAGTTTTCTCTTATAAGGGGTCTAGATCTTATAGCAGAGCTGCCTCTCTGCTGACACTATCATTTTATTTTTCTGATTCCTAAGGAATGTTATTTCTGAGATTCAATTTCTAATATAGATATTTTTCAAAGGTTGGATACATTCTTATATTTTATTTTGTACCAACTGCAACATGTGTTGTTACATAGCATTTATATTACATTTATATTACAACTATTTCATAGAATAAAAAAATTAAAAGTGAGAATGCTTTGATGGGTGATTTTCAAATCCACTGTCTTCTCTGAAAGCGATATGAGGCAGCATAGAAAGCTCTTCATGAGATTGCATTATGATCTAGTGACCCTGAAAATAGGGTCAAGAGGAGGTCTCTCTGCTAACTGGAAAACTAATCAATATAATTCAATATAAGGATTGGTGCCCCCAAATCATACAACGAACATCTCTCCTTTTCTGGTCCTTTCTAAGATCAGCTTTGTTCCCGCCTGTCTCTGTGTTTCATAACTCACCCCTTATCCACAAAGGTATCATCCTGCATTTAGGCGAGTACTAAAAACAAAGTCAAATTATTAGTTTGATGTATAAAAATCAAGAACTTTTAGTTGGGTACCACTTTCATCTGAGATGTTAGAAGTGAGACTTTACTCCTAAAGTGAGATATACTCTATTTGACTTAACACAAAAATTGGCAGAAATAACTTTTGCATCTAGTAAAATAAATGTATAGAAATATGTGCTTTTCTAAGATATAGTAGATAAAGATATAGAAGTATATCTTTCTAATGCTTCAGTTATTGAAAGTTTGCAGGTAGGTTAGATAGGTGCTTGGCTAGGAACTGGTTTGCATTTGAGTCTGATCAGGTACAGTCACCAAGAAGGAAAGCGTAACAAAGGGTAAAAGGTCATTGGTGACTAATTTTCTGAAAGCTATCAGCTTGTGTAAGTAATAGGACATTTATTGCCTTTCGATGTTGTCCCAACAGTGAGCTAGAAAATCCATAAGAATTCCCAGCCGTAGCCTTTATTAAGGCATAGCCCTGGATTAGTTTAATGTGCAATTTAAAGTCACTGCCTGCCAATACATCACTTACTTTTCTTAAGTAGGACCATTTTCTACCCTTTCCCTCCCCCTTTGATCAAGTTGTCAAAAAGGAAAAAAAAAAAAAAAGGTTCGCTTAACTATGTAGACTCATGTTTCAATTTCAGTTTTCACATTTGTTTCTTCTCCAGTCCAGATTCTGCTAAGATTATAAGCCTCCAGCAAAGTTCCTATTTCTGCAACAGACACATTAAGTATGGAAGGCGAGCCTCCTTCCCCACGCCCAGGTCCCAGCCCAGGTGGAGCTGGCCATAGATTTTCAGAGATGTTGAATGAGCCATGGGACTGTTTCATAGAATATGCTATAATATAATTGCAGTGCCAATGTAATTTTGAAAACTATAAGTGTGTTTCAACTGAAAACAGTTTTCAAGTCCTTGGGAAATGGAGAATCGGCTTGGTAACTCTACCCAGGATCAGATAGGCTGGTAACTGATAAGGCAGACAAGTAGCCTCTGGGGCTCAGCATCATGTGTGTATTATCTCTGATCTTTTAAACAACACCATAAAAAAGGCTCCAGCACTGTCTGAAGAATGAAGCCTGTAACTCGGGAGTTTAGTAAGGTAGCCAATAGTCTTGGGGGCTACAAGAAGCAGGTCAGTTTTATTATCACTAACTCAGTCCTGTTGTTTTCTGTGTGACTCTTCCTGCCTCCGAAGAGCATAAAGAGGGAGAGGTAGAAAACCTTTGAGGTTTGTGATAATGCTTTCTTTCTTTCCTTTTTTTTTAATAAACCATGTTTTTGCAAATGTCTGAGACACTTCAAAAAGCCGGACAGCTTTTCCTACAGTTGAGCCGATGCTTCTTTTCCCCAACTACTTTGTTTCGCACATAGCTTTAAGGCATGTTGTAGTCAAGGCTGACAGACAATATAAAGATGGTTTCTTAGATAGAGGAACAAGAGAGGCACTGTAGCCCTCTAGAAAATGAGGGTCAGAACACAAAGGAAAGTGCTAAATGAAGTAGAAAACCACAACAGTGTTGTTGTTTCCTTGCTAATCTTATTCCTGATTACCATTATTATTCAATACTTTAAAGTCACTTTTCTGGGTTAGCTTATTGTGATGGTGTTTGCTTTGTCTAACCATGACTATGACGATGGTCTGTGAGTCTGGTTTTAGTCATGTTGGCATCTAGTCACATCTCAAAGTGTCTGCAGACAGAGAGCCTCCTAAGAGTCTGTGACTGCGTAGTGGCCAATGGGATTTGGAGAAAGCTGTAGAAAAGGTATTAGAATGAATGGAATTACCCTTCCCATGACTTACAGCAAGGTGTTAATAAAATCACCATCAGAAACCCAAGACAAGTTTCCAGTTAAGGTTCTCAAAGAAAGTACCTTAGAAACAGATGTTAGGGGAACAGTATTACCTGGACATATTAGCTTTGAAAATGGATTTTGCTTTCAGACAAACCCTTACAAGGTTGATAGTTGGTCTCTGCTACTGGGAGACCATGAGATCTCAAGTCAGAGTTACTCCAAGAGAAACTAAAATAGGTAGTTGTGTATATGATAATGAGGAAAGATAAATGAGTGCTCCCACCCCCACTGCATTCAAACCATGAAAATTTTGAGTTTTTTTTTCTTTTTTATGAAGTGCTGTGGGCCCCAGGACAAACCTTGAAGTAAGGACATGGATGTAAAATGTACCCACCAAGAGCACAGACGGACTCACAGGTGACCACTAAGAACAAAAATATCAGGCTCAGTAGATAGATTAGTCAGTTAAGTGTTTGCCTTTCAAATGAGAGGACCTGCGTTTGATCCCCAGGGCACACATAAGAAGTAAGGTGCAGCGGTATGGCCTTCTACTCCTAGGATTGGTAAAATGGGAGGCAGAGTCAGGTGGCTTTCCAGGGCTCACTGTACAACTGGTCTAGCCTACATGGCAAAGTTCTAGGCCAAATGGAGACCTCATCCAAACAAAAAATGGAAAGTGTGTGTTTGTGTATGTTTATCTATATCTATATAGATAGAGATGTACACATATATGACACAATACTAACCATACACATTTAGACACACATGCAGAAAAATACAAATAAAAACTGTCTTCTGGGGGTAAAAATACTCCTATGAGTAGCTAGTGATGATCCTTACAAAGAGTCCAGGAAAAGATCCTTCTGGACAGTCCATCATTAAATATTGGCCAGGTCCATGAGGAACAAAAGTGGAGACCTTCTCAAAAAGTGAAAGAGCTTCTCTCTTATCTATAGTATTTCTCCAAATGTCTGACCTTGGTAAGACCAGAAACAGCTAGATTGGAAAGGCAGGAGAGAGGAATTGTCAGGAGAATGTGGAAGAGAAATGAGAAACCACAGCCTCTTCTCTTCAGTCTCTAACTCAAAGCAATTTGTGTCTCAGAGCAGAAGAGAGTTGATGTTGTATTATCGTTGGAGAGAAAATTAGATGAGATAAATTACTTTACATGCTCACCAATATATTTCTTCTGAAGTGCATATGAAAACTTGTAACAAAGAAACTAGTAAACTAAGTGTTTTCTAGTAATAACAAAGGACTAGAAAACTAGTGTTCTCAGTTCCTTAAAATTAGATTAAAAGAGAAACTGTTGGAGGGGGCATCTCTGTGACATGTTGGAGACCTAAGTCAGGGTAGGCTCTGGGGAGAATATGAGGGGGACTCTGCCAGAGACTCTTAGTAGCATGGCCCATAGTGTCTGAAGAAGACACCTTCTAACTAAACAAGACTCCTAGTAGAAGGAAGGAACACCAACCAACTCACAAAAACTTAGACCCAATATTTATCCTGTGTACAAACTGTACAAGGATAAAGATAGAACACATAGAGCAGAGATTGAGGGAATGGTCAAAACCAAGACCAACCCTATTGGAGAAACCCAACCCCTGACAATAATAATGATACTCTGCTATGCTTGCAGAAACGAGCCTATTAAGTTGTTTGTTGAGAAGCTCCCCCAGGCAGTGCCTTGAAATAGATGCTGAGACTCATAGCCAAACATTGGGCGATACATAGGAAGTATAGAAAAATAGGGGGAAGGAGAAAAAGACCTGGAGAGAACAGGAGCTCCACAAGATCACCAGAACCAAGTAACCAGGGGACAAAGGAGACTGAAGCACCAACAAGGACCATGCAGAGACTGGACCTAGGCCCCCTACACAGATGTAGCCAATGGGTAGCTCAGGTTTCATGTGGATCTTCTAGCAAGGGAAGTGCGGGTTGCTCCCTTACATATCGCCCAGTGTTTGGCTGTGAATCTCAGCATCTGTTTTGAGGCACTGCTGGGTGGAGCCTCTCAAAGGACAGCCCTGCTAGGCTCCTGTCTGCATGCAGAGCAGAGTATATTTAATAGTGTCAGGGGTTAGAAACATTAGCTTATTATTAAGCTCCAAACATTTAGTAAATTTGCTATCATTGAGCACATTTAAGGCTTATAAAGTATTTGAACACTTTACATATTCTGTTTATCAAAAGAGAGATAATATATAGATGCCTGCTTCCTTCTTGCTTAATTTATAGCTATATATTCTTTTCTTCAATCCAAAAGACAATATATCAGATGTAAATTAAAAAATGAAGTTAATTTCATTTCATCACCAAAACTACTGCTTTCAAAAGCTTATCAATGATAATTTAATTTGTTGCCAAATTATTGTCTTTGGCATGATATCATAAGCATTGCTGGATATACATCCATATAATAATATGTATTATATGATAAATATATGTGGACACAAATATTTATATCAGCAAAGTGTCATTTCAGTTGCCACTGTTGATTAATATGGATTATTCCCCAAAGTCAAGTTGCCTTATCAAAGTTAAAATCAATAAACAGCCCTTGTCTAAAGTATAGCATTTACGCACACTGATTACAGGGAGCACATGGTTTCTTATATTAAATCATTTTCACAATGATCAATTCCTGTGTACATCCTAGTTTTCTTCTAAATGCATAACCTTAATACGTATTTATGCTTAAAATTCCACTATGATTATACAAAGTGGAATTTTAGAAGGACGGAAATGTATAGCCTCGCTGCACATTAGGAATGCATTAAATGTAGTCTGGCAGCAAATTTACTCTTCTTAAATTATTTCTAGGTAAAACACAGCACACTGACAACAGGTTGCATTTGTTTTTGACTTGACAGCTATATTATACAGGAACTGGCCAAAAGACTCAATTTACAACCAGCCAACGTGGGCTGTTTAGATTTAAAAAAAAATAAGCAAAATATTGTATTTTTAAAAGCTATGCTACTCAATAGTCAAACTTTTCTAAAATGCATCTAGATAGTATAAAGTTTAGAATGAATCAGTAGGCATACCCCACATACATGATTTAATTTATACTTTCCCTGTTTGCTACATATTATTGATATGTAAAGAAGGACAAAATGATTGACAAGAATGTGTACTCACTTTGCCACTGAATTCCAGAACAAAAGCCTTTCCACACAATTTATTACAAGTAGCGCCAAACTTAATGTGTTTATGGAATTTGTAGGTACTGCCAAATGACCATTTTCCAGTGTTCCAGCAATCTTATGGCTTGCATAAAAATCTATTCAAAAGCGTGGAGCCTTACGTTCTTCTTCAAGTTTTTATCACTGCTTACTTTATTCTACAAGATTGTCCATAAGTGATGCTAATTTTGTTCTTGAATGTCTTCTGTATTTATTGCTTGCCCTCTCTAATTCTTTCCTTTGTTACCTTGATACAACCAGGTTCCACTTCTTCTAGTGCTTAAGAGGATTCTCCACAATGTCATTGAAAGTGGTGTTTCAGATTATAGTTTTATGTTCCTTTCTTTATCAATGCCTTAAAAAAAATCTTTCTTCTGCACTTCATCAGATATCCTACAAGGCTCAGGGTGATCCAACCCCTGCCTGTTTCTCCAGTAGCATTTCTTAAACTAAATCCCCTATTGCTTTTGAAGATCATGGAATCCTAGCCTTCATTCTGCCTCCTGAATGTCTCAAGCTCTTTGGCTTCCAAGCCTTCTTGTTAGTTATTTCCACCCCAGGGAAACTCTCTAATTCTCAGTGTTTCTATGAATTCTCTTCTGTCTAATTAAGTCCTCTTTATTCTTATACCATACCCCAGGCATTGCTTTCTAGGTAAGGCCTTTGGCAACTTACTATACTACTCCAAGGTAGTGTGGAATTTCACCAACACTTATTTTGACTTTTATAATAACATAATTTTGGTATGATTATTTTCCTTATAAATAACTTCAATTGCTGCACTGGTTGCAAGAAGCTTAAATGTTTTTATTGTCAGCATCATCCAGTGACTTAGCTCATGTAGTGTGAGCTCAGTAAGGTTTCTTCAGATAAATAGGAATATATTTATAGTCTCTGACTTGCTTATACACAAACTGAAATAATCTAATATACTATATATAATGATATATTGCAAACATTTTTGTAGAATCTATCTTATAAAATACTTATTAGATTTAATGAAGAAATATATTTGATATCAGAATAAAAGGAAGTAAAATTTACTGTCAGAAGGTTCATCCACATGGAAAAAACATTTTATTTATTTATTTTTTTACTACTCATTTTTTCAAATCCATTCTAGTCAAAGGACTACTAACATAACACTCATTGTGCTTCCTGACCTTCATGTTGGTTGTTAGATGTTTGGTAAATGACTAGAACATAAACCATATGGCAGGAAAAGATAGCCAAAATGTCTAAGAAACATTTTTATTCTTTATCCATGGAGGAAAACTTTGTTAGTTGAAGTATACTGAGTGAAGGAGAGGACAGCCTATAATCATAGTGAAGAAAAAGAGGGGCTGGACCAGAAAGCCCACTGTGAGAATGTTTAATTTCCATGGAGGTCCTGGCACAGCACCCAGGTTTTAACATAGAAAATTACCGCGAAGGTTTATTTTGTAAAATAATCACTGCCTGCCTTGAGATAAGAAAAGCAAGAAGTAAACCAAGGGTGCTATTGAGCGAGTGCCTTTTCAGTGTTTAAGGTGAAAGAAGATAGAAGGTATGTCTAGGTTAGCAATGATGGAAGTGCAGAAAACAGACAGATTAGAGAGGAAGATGTCAAAGATAATCTGCTTTCAACCTTGAGCAGATGGCACTCACCAACTGGTACTGTTTGCAGAATGAAGGACTGAAGAAATGCCAGGACTAGAGGCATCCAGGAGGAGGTTTTGGAACAAGGTACACATTAGGTATTCATGTGGAAGTATAGCAAGGAGTTGGAGAGTAAGTCTAGGCGGGAGAGACCAATGTAGATAAGTCTTCATTTGCAACCATGATTTTCTTGGACTTCATTTCTTTAAAAGTTGTCATCAGAAGTTAAAAAATACATATGAGTATTAGGAACAAAGAGAAATCACAAAGGTCTCTTACCTGTATTAATACAAGACATAATGCGCTTGCAAGGCGGGTGTTTCTGCTCATCCTCCTGCATGAACCTCGCTTGCTTTATTCCACAAAGTTAAGGAATTACCTTCTTCTGGCTTTAAGACTGACCCCGTGGCGAGCTTCAGATTGATCCTGGGCAAGTTGGAGAATTATGAATCTCCCTTTGTGCTCCTCACCAGCCAACACAAGACACTGTGCAGAGAATGCGCAAATCAAGTTATGTTACCCCAGATTTCCTCTAGTTTTGTCAAGTTAAGAAACTCCAAGGAGGTGCTGCAAATCTGACAGAATAATAAGTTTTGAAGAAAGATTCAAAGACAAACTAATTCTATTTTTCACTAGTTCTGCATTTACATTTGAAAGCACATTTTGCTTTTTATTGTTACAATCTATCTTCACAACTGATTTGACTCATAAATATAAGTTAATTCAGGTTTTTCAATAATTTTATTTGATATGAAACTATTGTTGGCACATATCACTTGTAAAGAAAAAGGTTTTATTTAAAAAAATTTTTAAATTTCTTCACTTTACATCCTGATGGTAGCCCCCTCCTTCATCTCCTTGAGTCCAACCCTCCCTCACTCCTCTTCCTCCCCCTTCCCTAGACCTCAGAAATGAGGAGCCCTCCTCCCTTACCAATTGACCCCAATCTATCAAGTCTTATCAGGACTGCCTGCACCTCTGCTGCAGCCTGTCGAGGCCTCCCCTCCTGGGGGAAGTGAAAAGTTCTAATTGAAGTATAGTACTTATATCAAGTTCCTTCCCCCATCTTTCTGGTCCATTGTGTACCAGTGACGGCTGTTTCTTGCTAGGGGGGAATCTATGTTTGATGATAAAATGTTAGCCATCACCAACACGCGTTGTGTAAAAGAGAGGTATTACATAATCCATTCTGCAACTTAGTTAATAGAAGGAAGACAGATTCCCAAGGCTAACCTCCCACTGCATGTGTCTTAAATTCGCCTCTTCATTCTAGAAAAAAAAAATCCACAAATTTTGCCTCTTTTTTTTTTCACGTTCCCCAAAAATCTAAGTATTAAAGTTCACAGTACTAGCTTTGTACATAGCATGATTTTATTTAGTGAAATATATGTCTTTCTCTCTTAAAGCTTTCCACTTAGTGATTGTCAATGAAAATGTATTTAGAAAATATAAACATTCTTAGGATGCATTCATGAGGTCCAATACTAGTGTGAAGGCCATTGCTTTCATCATGACAGTAAAGAGTCTCAAAGCTAAGGGCAAACACGGAGAATGGAGCCCCCAGGAAACAGAAATAGAGATTCCAAAAGACTTGGAACTACAGAGGGTAGAGGCAGAAGGAGATGGCTGGACCATACAGATGGCATGCCCATTCAGATATCTGTAACCTCTGAAGCTGGGGCAGGGAGGGGTGGAGTCATCCCTGGCAAAGGCTGAACTTGCTCTCTTCCTTTTCCACTGGATTCCAGAGCATTTGGTTCCTGGATAAATATGTCATGGACAGTTGTCTGTGTATATGAACAGATGTCTTAGTTTCAATATGTACACCTACATTCTACAGGATAAGCTCAGAACTGTGTGCAATTTCACTTGAAATCAGTGAAGAATGGGTTTAATTTTGACAATGTACACGTGTTCTCCAGAAAGCCATTTTGAGGCCAATTTCCTACACATGTGTTATCAATTGCCCAGTTCTGACACTGAGACACTTAAAAATCATACAAAGAAGACAACTAAAACACATGCATGTCCAGAGTCCAACATAAGTGTTAAGATTTCATCGCTCCCTGGCTTCTGGAGGACTACAGATTCATATCTGTAACTGAAAACATCCCAGTAGTACAATAAGAAAACAAATGCTAATTGGAATTATTTTTACAATCAAACTATTTATCATAGCTTACTCAAAGGACCAGAAAAGAAATAAAATAACACTTTGATTTTTTGTTTTGTTTTGTTTTGTTTTGTTTTGTTTTGTTTTGTTTTGTT
>OU015753.1:80722245-80741402 GCA_907169655.1 Acomys percivali
TTTTGTTTTGTTTTGTTTTGTTTTGTTTTGTTTTGTTTTGTTTTGTTTTTTGAGACAGAGTTTCTCTGTATAGCCTTGGATGTCCTGCGCTCACTTTGTAGATCAGGCTGGCATCGAACTCACAGAGATCCATTTGCCTCTGCCTTCTGAGTGCTGGGATTAAAGGCATGTGCCACCACCACCCTTTCAACTGATCCCTCAAACACAGAAACCTCACCCATGGAAACTATTTAGTGACAAAACATAAAAACCATGCACTTATTCCATTGGTGGCTTATTTTCTGATTTGCTTTTAATGAATTGAGTGAAAGAGACACCCTGCTCTGCACCCAGCTGAGGTATCCATCATATCACAGTGAGGATGGATAAATCTGGGAATGTTGAAACAGCTGGGTATCAACATCGGAGCAAGCTAGATTCCTAAGTAACATTTCAAAAGTAAAACCTAAAACAAAAGAAACTTCCTGTTTACTCAGGTAACCAAGTTTATTCCTTCTCAAGTCTTGGATGGTGTTGAAGGCCAGAAAATTTAGTTTTACAATTAAGCTTAGTTGTTTAGGGGTTAAGATGTTTTTATAAACCTACATAGATGTTTAATGTTGATTAAGATGAGGTATGATAAATGTTGATTTACATTCAGAATTTTAGACTCAACAAGATAGGAAAGATATTTTATTCAATGTTGCCAAATACAAATAGCCAAAACACTATGAATGTAATATATATATGTGTATATATATAATATATAAATATATAAATAAAATAAAAATTACTAAAACAATTCTTCAATCTTAAAATCTTATAAGAAAAAAGATAGGTTGCAAAACTGTGGATTTGATTTAGAGAAGGATTTCTCTTTCTTAGATAATTTAAATTTATACACAGAAAAGTGGACCTCAGTATTGCATTTTAATAATATATTGTTCCTGTTTATTCATCTCTCCCATTCCTTTTTGTGTACACTTACATTTATTTCCTGTTTATTCCCTTCCTCATTCTGAAATTCTATTTAAGAGAATATTTCTCTCCTTTTGAAATGTATGTACATACATGTTTGCCTCCATGAAATTACATGCACTGCACATGTGCAAGAGCCTGTGGAAGTCAGAAGAGGCCATCAGATTCACTGGAGTTGAAATTTCAGGCAGCTGTAAGGGACAGTGTGGGTGCTCTGAGGCAAACTTGAGTCCTCCGCAAGGACAGTAAGTCACCTTAACCACTGACCGAGTCATCTTTCTGGTACTAAAGAAAGATTTCATGTGTAACAAAAAGTATACCCACAGAGAGAAACATTGTGAAATTGCATTCTGTTATGGCTAAAATTATGCTTTGAGAGAAAATCATAAGCAAAATTAGAAGATAAGCTATTGGTCAGCTGTAATACTCCACACCGATATTACCAATACTACAAAGCCGAGCGGATCATGAGTTCAACGATAACTTCAGGTCAACTAAAAAGAGAAATTTATTCATAGAGAAAGCACTTTTTACTCCATATAAGCCAGAGTCAAAGTTTGGTCTATAAATGATTCCTGTAGGAGTAAAAGAAAAATAACTGTGTGGTCTCTTAAAATATGAATAATAAAATGTACTGATAATAACTAGAAAAATGCTAAGTGGCTAATAAATGTATCAAACAATTTCACTGGAAAGTAGAAAATTCACTCTTAAACGTTTACCTTCTAGATTTTAAGCCCTGACCATACCAAATACCATTGCTCTTAGAGAGGAAAACTTAGCTGAATATTTACCCACCAAGGAAAAAAAATACGTGTTGCTTTACAATAATATCTAGTGAAATAAAAGAGAGAATGCCTTAAGATACAGTGGTTCAGCATTTACATATTGTACCAAAGATTTTATGGTTGAAACTATAGAAAAAAATAACATGGACAATTATTGCAGTTCAGTATTCATTTACATCCTGCTGCAGAAAATGGAAGGAGAATTTAAAACAAAAGTTCATATTTTCTGTACTATTTATGAAAGGGTTTTGACTATAATGTTGAGGCCTTTTAATGGGGCTGTGGAGCTGGCTCTGTAAGTAAACTGCTTCAGCCTTCCCCTCAAGAATCAGACATCATTTCTTTATACTCACTTGATAGAAAAGGCTTCTCAAACTATGGCATGCTCAATGTTCAAATACAAATGAATTAGGTAATGCATTTGTTACTGCTGGCTAGGAATGTATAAATAAAAGATTGTATGGATAATACATTATATTTATATTTTCCTCAAGACCATCTAGGATAAATTGAAAATGAAGGATCCCCACCAATATACTATTCTTTATCTTTTATTTCTTATATTTTATTTATTGACATTTCATATACGTATGTAATAAATTTTAGTCATTTCACTTCTATTACTTTTCTGCTGAAACTCTTCTCCATCCCAAGATGTGTTGTGTGTTGTGTGTGTGTGTGTGTGTGTGTGTGTGTGTGTGTGTGTTTTATTCTTTTATACAGATGATATTTAGTTGTGGCATATGTTACGGTGTGGATTTCTGTTTCATTCCTATATTCATATTGAAACGGTATCTCTATAGGATTATATGGACATGCAGACCTGGGCTGCTGATCAGGTAATAGCCCCTCAGGCATTGAGGTGTGCTTGTATGAACTATTCTCTGTATGTTCCTCCATACGTTCCATGACTTGTGGAATCAGCAGGGAGGCGTCATCCTTGAGAATGGTCCCTTACTAGGCACTCTATTGCCACCTCTGTCTTGAACTTGCCATATTCCATATCTTAAAAATAAATCCCCATGGGCTATATAAACTACTCGGTTTATGTTGTTTTATGACAGTGGTCAGAATGTATTAAAACATCACAATTAATAACAGCAGAATAATAACTTATTCTGCCTTTGTATGTTATTTTTCAAAACGTTGTGAAGCTTGTGACAAATATCTCTAGCTAGAAATCTGTACCATAATGCCATCATGGAACTGTGTTAGGGGACTCAACAACTAGGTTTCTTTAGCTCAGGCTTGCCTTGATGAGCAAGACATAAAGTGTAAACATCATCATAACAGAAAACAAAAAAATTAAGTTCTTATGTAGACATTTAATGTTTTGGCACACACACATTATGAACCTGACATGCATGATAGAGTCCTTCTACAGTCTAAAGGAACATTCTCCCACACCCTGAGTCATGTTATGTACTGTAATAATTAATATTAATAACTGTGTGTCCTGAGAACACTCAAACATTCGCAACTGAGTTTTAACATGTTATTTTGTTTGCAAAATTGGAATGACTACATAGACTGGAAATGTAACTTGGAACTAGTAGATGGCTTTTTAAAAATAAAGTGTTAAAAGAAACTATCCATATATAAAGTAGATACATTTAAGCTACTCCGGTGCAAGTGACTTAAAGTTGAGGACTGTCTCAGAGCACGATGGTTTTCCTATTTATGATTCACAAGAACAGGGCTATAAATCACTGTCTCCAAGGTCCTACCTCTAGCAATGGGAGAAAGGGGTAGAGAGGACTAACTTCCGGAAAATAATAATTAAAGACTCTTGGGAAATGATGAGAATAACTTGAAGAAATATAAATTCTCCAAGGCAATACAGAAGTCAGTCTGAAGTTTTCTTAACTTAACAAAAAGAAAATAAACATATGAGCCCACTATAGTGTTTCTAGGTACAATCTGAATGTCTCCAAGTAAGTCTACAGCAGACATAGTTCCTTAGTCAGCTTACTTAAGAAGTATTTGGTGGCCAAAGTATGGAAAGAGCCTAAGAATCCATCAACAGATGAATGGATAAAGAAATTGTGGCATATATATATAATAAGAATAAAATTGTGTCTGTGTTGTAAAATAGATGTAACCTGATAGTGTCATATTGACTGAAGTATACTGTGTGGAGAAATATAAATATCTCTTATATTCTTCACTTAAGGATCCAATAGTTTATAATACATGAAATTGCACACACACATACACACACACAGGCATGCATACACGCACATGCACACATACAAATATACACCCTTGGCATGAAAACAACTACTGGAGAAATGAAGGAAACTAACATGAGTGGCAGGGGAATTACTGGGAAAAAGGAAGTTATGAGAGTTCGAAATGATATATTTGGAAGAAGTTGAGCATATGACACTTGTGCTATGTACACTGAATAAATACCAATAAAAATAAAAAAAGAACATCCTGATGAAATTGAACTTACTTACAAAAAAAAAAAACCCCTACCCCATCAAAATTAACCAACTCTACCAACAAACAGAATAAAAGAAAAGATCATATAATAGTTTCCATGAGTGATGAAGAGGAATTTTTTCTAAGTCTAAGTGCTCATCCATAATAAAAAATTAACATGATAGATATAGACAGGAAACATGTCAGTGTGAGATATGACATACAAAACACCTAATGCTAGATATTGATCTAGAAGATTTTCCACATCTTCTATTTTTGTTGAAAAGCTATATACAGATACTAAACAGTGCCATATGTCAGAAAAAAAAATAATGTCTCAATATGGAGAAAAGCTGGAAGCAAACTCAAGATCCTCCTGTTTAACCTTGCAATGTAGCCATTTATCATATACATTTGAAATGTGAAAATGTACCAAGAGCAGCGGTTCTCAACCTGTGGAGTGTGATCCTTTTGGGGGTGGGATAAGGGATATCTTACCTATCATACATTTACATTATGATTCATAAAAGAGCACAAATACAGTTATGAAGTGGCAATGAAGTAATTTTATGGTTGAGGTCACCACAACATGAGGCCCTGTATTAAATGGTCTCAGCATTAGGAAGGTTGAGAACCACTTATGCAGAACAAAGTGAGATGTGGTGTTGATACACATTACAGACTGTTTTTGGAAAATAGTGAAAAACAGGGTGTAAACTACATGACTTATTGACTACATTTTGAAATAAGGCTTAACATGTAGGGTTAAATGAAGAATTCATGCTAATTGGCTTACATTTTGGAATTGTATGTAATGGATGTATTATTATTGGATAGTAATCTACACAGAAGGGAACAGTGTGATCTTCTATTATTTAGTTTTATCTTAGTGCCTCTTTCTTAATATCTTCATGTAGAGATCATCTATCTCCATAATATACATTTTCAAAACCTCTATATGCCTTTGTGTTCCGCACTGATTGACATTTTAAACAGTAGTCTGGATTGGATCTTTATGCAAATGAGAGTCTTAATGAGAGCAAGATCAGAATTTCTCATCAAATGTATGTTTTTCTACTGAAAATTGTGTATAACATGTTATAATTTAAGACTATTATTATTGTTTTGTCATCCTTGCTGGTCATGAGAATTTTGCAAAATCGATTTCAGAGCTTGGGGCCAAACAGCAAGCAACTCACTGAAAAATAACTCAAAATTTCCCGTGATACTATTGTGACACAATACATATTTGTCCCTCACTTTTTTTTTTAATGAGGCCATAGTTCTTATCATGTGAGAACTAAAGCCATTTTCTACTTTGTCTCATAATATATCAGCTCTTAGCACAGGATGTTTAATTGCTTGTTTGCTTTAGTTTGTAGAAGAGTTCATCTTTCTAAGTCTAAACTCTCTTTCCATAAAGAACTTATTTTCCACTTTCAGAGATTTCAGGACTCGAAATAGGCTTACAAGTTTTATTTAGTATCCATCTTTGCATGTTTTAGTTGCTTGGAGAAGCTTTTCATTGCCCTTATGTAGTACTGCACAGGCCCGGAATGATGATCTTGTGAACTTCTGACCATGAAAGCAGAGTCAGCTATTTGGCAAAATCTACTTACGATCTGTTTTTACAACGCGGAACTTATTTCACACCACCTTTCTGTTCAGGTTTATATTGAAGCTTCCCTCCCCTTGGGCATGAGTAGCAAGCAGTATGTTATGACACTGGCTTCAATAAGCAGCTTTTTATGGAGTCTAATCATGTGCAAATGTGTTAAAATTGGTAGTTTTTAGCAAACAGTTATGGAACATATTACTGTAAGGCATTTGTTCATGGCGTGACAATGATTGGCCCTTGGCCACTTAAATGTTTTATTTAATAATGTGGGAATTTCAGTGTGTTTTCCTTTCATTATTTTTAACTTGAAAACAGAAACAGAAAGCCGCTTCTTTAAAGTTAAAACTTTACCGCCTACGGTCTGTCAAAAGCAATAGAAGTATCTGGGTTTTGGAACAGGGTTTTTGCAAGATGTTAACTTAATATACTAGCATATTTCATGCATGCATTTTATATTTCATATGCTTGAAACTATCTCCACAGTGGCCACCCAGTCATGATAGACTTATTTTTGATATTGCATATGGAGAAGCAAAAATACCTTGTCCACGAAAGTAGTATAAATATTGGAATCAGACTAAAAGTCCTGTCACCCAATGGCATGCATAAAATGTGTGATAAGCATTGACACTCAGAAAGAAGACAGCATTTTTAACATCAATATTTGCTGTCTCATGAACAATAGTCATTTCTTCTTCTGCCTTTTTATGTGATCTTGTAGTGAAATATATATGATTTTATACACATCTACTCACCAAATACATTTACAAATAAATGCTGAAAATAATGCTGTGTTTTGACATCTGGGGTTTTTCATCAGAATAGGTAGTGTAATATTCTCCTGATATCCCCAGGGCAGGGACCTGTATATTTTAATATATTCTGATGTCAGAGAATACAAATATTTGTTATTTCTAACATAGCTCAGCAGTGTTATTTAGTCTCTATGAACATATATCTCAGCCCGACTTCAAAGACCTTCCATGAGACTGAACACTTTAGTAAATTTAGAATTCACTTAAGCTCTATTAAAAAGTAAAAAACAAATATAGAGACCCATCTCAAGTTTTTACATGCACTGTAGATTTGATTTCAAACTTTGAAATCTCTACTTTAAAAGGTTTGTGCTCAGTGTAAAAATTGTGGACATTAGAAAATTCATCTAGAGAATTCAGGCCATTAGTTCAAAACTTATAAATGGAACAGAAAACTTATAAGGTTTCAAGACTGAAGTACTGAGAGGTCTTGATCCAATTAAGTGTGTGTGTGTGTGTGTGTGTGTGTGTGTGTGTGTGTGTGTGTGTGTGTGTGTATGTGTCTAGGGAGCAAAGATGACAAGATGTGTTGTGATTTTTTAACCCAGAGAAGCTGAACATATCCAGAACTTCACATGCATGTCAGCTGTTGATAGTTTGGTAGACACCACTTCACATAACCCATAAAGGTCAACCCCATCTGACTTTCTTTTTCTTTAAATATTTTTATTTATTATAATTTATTCACATTACATCACAATTGTTATCCCTTGGTCTTATGTTCCCATTCCTACCCTCTTCAGTCCTGTTCTCCTTCTCTAGATTTCTTATGAAGCAAATGAGCCCTCATCCCACTCTCTGACCTCAAACTGTCAGGTCTCATCAGGATAGCCTGCATCCCCTTCCTCTGTGTGTCAGAAAGGCTACCTCACCAAGCAGCAGTGATCAAATTGCGGGCACCAGAGTTCATGTCAAAGGCAGTTCGCCTTCCCGCCCTGTCAACTGGAGAATGAGCTGTTCGTCAGCTACATCCAAACGGGAGGGGGGGATGTAGGTTCTCTGCTTACAATGTCCTTGGGGTGCTCAACTATATTCATAGCAACTTTATCTGAATAGCCAGAATCTGGAAACAACCTAGATGTCTGTTAACCAAAGAGCAGATAAAGAAACTGTGGTATATTTACACAGTAGAATAATATTCAGCTATCAAAAACAATGAAATCGTGAAACCTGCAAGCAAATGGATGAACTAGAAAAGATTATGCTGAGTGAGGTAACACATCTGACTTTCTAATAATCCCTGTAGACAGGGAGGACCTGAGTTTAATCCATATTGTACAGTGTAGGCAGGTGGTTAGGTTGTGAGGCCTCTGTTCTTAGGAGTCAATTTGTGCTCCTAGAGTAGTAATGAGTACTTTGTCATAGGACCAAGTTTCTCATAAAAAGATCTCTCTGTTAACTCTGCATATATTTTTCATATCCTCTATTCACCCAACTACTGTGGGATGATGTAGCAAGAGAGTCTTTGGCAGATGCTCCTCTTGGGTTTTGTTCTTCCTGGCCCCCAGAAATGTGAGCCAAAGCAGTTTTTCATTATGTATGTATAGAAATTGATTACAGCATCATAAACACTAAGACAGTAGCCATTCTTCTTTCTTGTTATCAAGGATAGCACCTATTTGCATGAGGACTGTGGTCCTACAAGCAGTAAGTCAACGTATTAGCCCTAACAACCACTGAAGGTTTTCCTTCAGGTAATGAAGACACTATAAAGTTCGACCTCCTGGCTTAGAGCAAGGAGAGAAGAAACCAAGAGGTAAAAGCAATTAGTCTGGTGTTAGTATTTTATTTCCATTTTAATGAGACTGACATTAAAGGAGAATACCATTGAGCCATCCAAATAGATGTAGTCATTTAAGAACTTCAGAGCTAGAGTTTACTTTCAGACGCAGTGTGGGAATAGATGCTAGGAGAAATATAACTCCAGTTTAGCTCCATTACCAATGTGTTCATAGAAGAACATAAGCCTACATACAACTTCTGGCTTACTATGAAATCTAAATGGCTAAAAGGGTTCAGAAATTCAGGGGAGCTGTGTTAAAGGGTCACAGATAAGTTAGGTTGGTTGTCATAGAGAGTGTGTGGGGACCAGCAAAAGCAAGGACCATCGACAAATAAGCTACAGGAACCTGCAACTATTTATTGGACATTTAACTTAAACTATATGAGTTTCAAGTGCCTTGGTTGAATGACTGATAGAAGCTCAAAGCCCCAAGAGAGAAGATAGGAGTAGAGCTTTGAAATTACCACTAGAAAAAAGTTCAGAAGGAGCCAAGCTATGGAACCCACTATAGGACAATGATTCTTTCATTCCCAAATAACCAGAAGATTCTAAAAATCTTCCCACTTCCTTACTTGTCATTCAGAGAGAACCAATAGGAAAGTTATGGCAGAGAGTATACAAAAAATTTCAAATTACTTAGCATTCACCCTGAAGCTAGTAGATCCTTGGAATGGAGATCCTTAAACAGAGTGGAATGAATGTATTCCAGCTATTGATGCCTTTACTTGGCCCTTTGAACTTATCCTTTCAAGCCAGCAGCAAATGAATCAGTAGGAGAAAATAAAGTTGTTTCCCACCTGTGTTGCAGACTATAAACCTGTAACCCTGACTGCATATAGGTGTGCCCATTTGTCAACGTGTTGTGTGTGTCTAAGATAAATTAATATAACTTTTTACTTTATAAAACACTATGATCTTTCTATCCTAGTAGTTCCATATCTATACTTAGTATTTTAACTGTATGAATAGTCATTAAATACATTGGTTTTATTGTCTGTTTATATTTTCTTTCCTTTATCTTATAATGCATATGTTTTTAAATTTGTTCAAAAGCTAAACTAGGTGGTGATGCTTTAACACTGTGGGGAGATTAAATATTTAAAGGCTTCTTACTTAAAATAATGACAACTAATTTAGCATTGTGATATAGCTTCACATTCCTCATGGCCCCATGATTATATTATCTTTCCAAATGCTTGCCATCTTCTCAGAACTTTAGAAAGAAAACTGACACACTGGACAGGGTACATTAACTTGGATTTTTTTTTTTTTTTTTTTTTTGTCTCTTTCATCACTATAGTGACTCTGCCTCACCTAAGACTCAGCTTAGCAATACCAAGGATGAGAAGACAAAAGGAAAGTGTTGGTCTGTATTAGAAAAATACAGTAAAACACTAGCAGGGTGTGTAAAGCAGGAATAGATTTGCTATCACTGCCAGAGAGAATAATGAGGACAATTAGGAAATCAGGCTTCTAACAGCTGAAATGAGGAAACAGACAACTGAAGTCCTTTAAACATATGTAATTTTGAGGATTCAGTTTGGAAGAGATTTTTTTTTAAACCCTTTGTTCTTTCCCACCACTTTACTGCACATGACTGTCCTCATCTACCCTGGAGATAGTCAGTGGCTGAAGGAGGAGGATTGTTTGATTTGTGGATTGTAATTCTTGTTAAAGTAAGTGCAAGTTTGGTTATGGCACATTGCTTTGAAAGCAGTTGGGATGGTGGAGAACAATGAGAGAGTGTGTGTAAAAGAAACAACTGGTTCATATTCTGGGAATGCTGCCAGCATTTGGTTCAAAACCAGAACAAGTGCTGGCTGTCAGATGAATCTGTGCTTAAAATAAAAGAAGGCTCCTAAGTGCCCAGATTAACAGAAAGAAGCAGCGATCAAACACTGGACTCTTACTACAAGGGCTTGAAAATGGTGGGTTCTCTCTCTGCATTTTTGTATGAGTTTAAATACAACTGCAGGTAATTTAGCTGATATGATTAGATATGATTCTCATCTCCCAACTATCAGATGAAATGATTAATGCTATTTATGAATGCCATGAATCTCTGAAAGCCAAACATCACTTCAAATATAATTACAACAGTATACATATGTATAAAGATCAGAACCAGGGTCCAAACAATGTCTTATATTTCCCATGTTATATGTAAAATTAATGACTTGCCTATGAACAATAACATTTTCACATTTTGCTAGAACCTCATTAATTTTCACGGCTGAGATTTAGATGCATGAGCTGAGCTCAGGTTTCCTTATATAATCTTTAGTAAGAGATCAGTTGACAGGAGGGGAGGCAGGGATGAGAGATGGAGGGTGTGGCCAGGAGGCGGGAAGGTAGGAGGCTATTATTGTCATGTAAATTAAACAAATTAAAAAATAGAGTAATAAAAGAAAAAGGGAAAAAAATCACTTCACCCTACAAATAAGATTTACCATAAACAAATTGGGATGGGGAATGATTTATTCACACAGAAAAGTCCCATTTACTATTTAACATAACAGGTACATGTGATCAACAGAACTGCAAGACATGATATGTAAACATAAAGAATGGGAAACTAGGACACATTCGTTATCATACATTCGAAATGCTTTGCTATTTTTAAGTATATATGCTTCAGAATAAAATTTTAAGAATAGTATATAAATCTCCTGTATTTCCGACAGTTTTACCTACATAGTAACAGTGAAATTTTATTGTATATGTAAAACATGTCTATGTATCATGCATTACTTGGTCTCATAGTGGTTGAGATTTAAAAAAAAAAAAAAAAAACACCTCAAGGGTTTTAATTACCAAAGAAAGCACTGAGAAGCACCAATGTTTCTTATTCTACAGGGACATATTCAATGATTCATGTATTCAGTGATTCAAACTAGCTTGTGGGTGGGTGGGAAATCCCACACAATTCAGCCATCACAGAGTTGACCAAGATGCAGAATGGCTTTGTACTGGTCTGCTTTAAATAAATACAGATAATTAAATAAACCTTCGCAGCAGTAGAATAAAGCATAAATCCAAACTTTACCCAGCCGAAGGCTGCCTTGGACACTAGCCAGAAGCCAGAGGGCCAAGGCTAATTTGCATAAAATTGAACAGATTGCCGCAGCTGCTGTCCTTATTAATACCCACGCGTAATCATAATCAGGAGACATTCCACCCACAGCACAACCACCTCCGACACAGTGCCACCCATTGCTTTGTATGACCTATTGCTGCTGATACGTGATCCCGCTTTGAAAAGGAAGATGATTGGAAAAATAAAACCCACAGTTTTCAATTCACTGGAAAATACTGTTTAGCCCTTTCACTTATCAGTTACCAAGTGTTGTGTTCCTATCAACATGAAACTTCACAGATCCTTCTGCACATTGCCACTACTTAGGTAAAATCAGTTTGTGGAGATTAATAACACCATTGGTTTCAAATTTTCTTCACTGGAATTACGGTGAACTTTTCATAACTTAAATTTTTTTAACGTGTCTGCAAAGTATTATTTATGACACAGTGACTGCTACCAGTTGCTGGTGATGTCACACTTGGCTTTTTGCATCCTGTCACCGTAATTTCAACTCCAGGAAACTCTACACAGCAGTGAAATGCAGAAGATGTCAGAAAGCATGTGCTATGACTTATCACGCCCGGAACACGCTGAGAACACAGACACTATGTAATGGCTGATAGAGTGCTCTCGCATCAGCGTATCAACTGCTCGCTCATTGTCGGCCTTGCGAAGTGAATTGGAAGATTGCTGTTCTACAGTTTCTCAGTCAGAAGGGCTGTCAGCAGCTTCACGAAGGCCAGCTGGGGAAAACAAACTCTTGGCCCACAGAAAGATGACGTAACGTACAAGGAGCACTGGCAAGGATGGAGTGGATTATATTAAAAACCTATCATATTTGTTAGCTAACTGTGGATGACAGCATTGGAGTGTACAATAAAAAGCTTTTATGATGCTCTGAAAATCCCCAGTTTACCACACGGGAATACATCTTGAGCTCATCTGCTGGTCTGGAACACAGTAAAGGCATAGTGTTGTTCTTTTTTTGATCATAGAATATGCATTAACATATCAGAAGGGCCAATCTGTGCCCACATGGCACCTAATTTGGTAGGTAAAGTTTAATGTAGGGGATATACATGTTTCCTCATTCCCATTATTAAGCATTATGTATTCATCACCACATAATTCCCAGTGCACAGGAGGGTGTGTGTGTCTCTGTGTGTGTGTGTGTGTGTGTGTGTGCGCGCGCAGGTGCAGGCGCTCATGCATGTGTGTCCATGTGTACATGTGTGTGTTAATCCTGACATTGATTGTTTGAGATTCTTTTTTAAAGCCTCTACTCATAAAAATGATTAAAATATACTCTACCACCTATTAATGGAAATAAAGCCTCATGTGGTTTTTTTCCCCCCTCTTGGCACCTAACACTATTCTTTCATGTTCATTAACATCCACAATAATTCCTAAATTTATGTCTCTAGTCTTAAATTTGCCTTTACTTCATTTGCGTGTTTTAGTTCAGTATCAGGCTTTCTTTACAAATAGTATTGAAAAGCTTGAAAATAATATGATTGCCCCTCCCCCCAAGCCACAGAGCTTTACATGCCAAAGTTACCTGTACTTCCTAATCTTGCTTTTCTTCTATCCATTGCACCCTGCCTACACTGCCGTGGTCTAGGATAGTTACTGTCATTTCTGGGAAACACTTTTCTCCGACACTCTTTTGACTTAGATATGCCTGTCTTTAGTTTATGCTTACTTTTATACCCTTTGCTTTTTTGAGACCATGTGTCAGCTTCAAACTTTCTGTGGCCTGGGAAGATGGTTCAGTGGGCAAAACACTTAACTGTGCACAGGTGAGGAACTATGGTTGTTCTTTGACCTCCGCATCCATGCAGTGCCAAGCAAAGGGGCATACACACAGACACAGAGAGACAGTCAGACACACATACACACACACACACACACACACATACACACAACCTGTGTGCAGATGCTTTCAAAAGCCAGTGAAACACCTTGATTTTCTGGATTCTCCCTTCCCATGTTCTTGGGATAGGATAATATGATGGTCTGAATGAGAATGGCCCACATGGGCTCATAGGTGTGAACACATGGGCTCATAGGTGTGAACACATGGTCTCCTCTGGTGGAACTCTTTGGGAAGGATTGGGGGTGTGAACCTACTGGAGAAGTTTGTCACTGAGAGAAGGCTTTGAGGTTTCAAAAGACTCCAGCCATTCCCGCTGTGCCTTCTCTTTACCTCCTTATGGACCAAGATGTGAGCACTCAGCTGTGCCTGCCACCATACCTTTGCTCTGCTAACATGGACTTTAACTCGCTGCAGCTGTAAGTCCAATTAAACTCTTTCTTTTATAGGCTGTCTTGGTCATGGTGTTTTCTTACAGCAACGATAAAGTAACTAATACAGGCAGCAGATGACAGTTTGGGCTCAAGTCCTAGGGTTTTGAGTGATCAGTGGCACCTCACTTGCCAAAGGGAAGCCCTTGGGTAATGTCCACAGAGAAAGAATACTGCATTTGCTTTGTGAAAAGGTCTAGGTTATACAGCAATTAATCCATAGCACCACTCTTGGGAGTTGTGTTAAAATGCTAATATAGTCATTTACAGGATGTCTTCATCACATTTTTTTGTGGGGGGGTATATTTTGTTATTTTGTTGTTTCTTTCCTGTCACAGTTCTCCTTTTGAATCACATATGACTGCTATAAGGTGAGCTTGGGGTTGATTTCCACTCAGGAAAGACTTTCAACACCAGACTCCAGAAGTAGCACTCTAAGTGAAAGAGCCATGCACACCATGTAGGCCTATAATTAGTCCAAGATAAATCCCGTCAACTCATACACATATGAGTTGAATGGAATCTGATCCAATAACAATCCCAACTGTTCATGGGTTTGCTGTATAGGCCTCTATTTGAAAACCTGAGCATAAGCTGGAAGCCATGCCAACTGGTCTACAGAGACAGCACAGTTGCCCACCTAATCATATTTTGTTCGACAAAAGTTCAAGTTGGCATTGCGGCTGTGCTCCCTAAGAATGAGAAAGTCTTCTGGTCCTCCAAACAGCATGCCAGCAATCCTCTTTTACTATTCCTCATCTCCTGGCCAGTGGAGAAATAGCAGATTTCATTTATGAAATTATCACATTAAACAACCAGACTTGGAAATTCACATTGGGCAATTTTGCTTCTATTCCATGGACTTCTTAGTCTTGTGACATGTGTCGTGGATTGAAGTCCATCCTTCTCTGCAAGGTTTTTTTTTTTCACTTAGAATTCCTAACAGGCTGTCTACATGCACCATAGCTTTTTTGTTCTTCTCCTGTTTCTGCCACATGAGATGATTTGGATGACGGATGTGTTGCTAACATTTTCTTTGAGGAAGTCCTATCTTGAACTCCCCCATGATGTGAATCCCGCCCACTTGACCCCACTGCACAGACAGAATCATGAACATTTCAAAGTAAAAGTCTGGAAGGACATTTCCTGCATGTGTTTCTCTTCGCCTGGACCAGAGAACAGCATTGCTGTTGTATGAATTTCCTTAGTCCCTCCTGGAATATATTTTGTTTCACTTATATTTCACAGCGGGGCTCGAAGGCGGGCACTGGAAGCCACAGTAAAATACAAGTAAGCTGTATTTCCTATTAAAAGTAAGCTATTTTTCATTTCCCTCATTTCATTAGCATCTGGGCAGGCACCAGTGTGTGCGCACCTGTTTGTCAGAGAGTGCGTGTATATGTGTATATATTTTCTCTTGTCTTCTCCCATCCTCACTCGAGGTAAGTAAGCTCCTAAACATATCACCTCAGTCAGACAGCGTGTTAGATCAGACTAACAGCATGGTGTTTCACTTGGAGAATGAAGCTTCTGCATTCCTGTCTCCTGGAATAAGTGTGTCATGTTTATGTCTTTATGCTGTAGTTTGAGCATGAACAACACATACTCAGAACCTCACAAATATTTGTTGCTTGAATGAAAAGTAAAATAAACACTATCAAAGTTGTTAATAGTAATTTACCTAATACAGAACATAGAATTGTTTTATGAGAACCATGAAGTATATTTTAATTAAACATGTAACTACATAGCAATAGAATGCCACCAAAATTCTAGGTCACTCACCAACCAATCGGGCCATATGCTGACTGAGTGGTAAGTGTCCTAGAATCGTATTTTTTAGCATTATAACTTAACTATAACTTGATAAACCATAATCTCTCTTTTCTGTGTGAAATGATTCCTAAATATTAAGTATAGTATTGTCCCTTTGGGGGTATAGTCTCAGACAGAAACATATTCAACATTCATTTCTTCCATGTTTTACTTTTCTCTGATCTCTTTTTATCTCTTTAAAGGTCTGATTCCCTTTCTTTTTTAGTCTTTTGTGGTTTAGTACTAAAAGTGAAATGTTAGAAATAAGCACTCCAAATCTTTATTCCTTGATTGGAAATAGTTATTTTTTGTAAAGTGTTTTGTATCTGTGTTTTATAGCTTAAAATTTTCACCTGCCTGTCTTTAAATGGCCCTGAAAGAAATCAGTAAAAAACCCATGAGGCTTTTATCCTCAGTCTCCACCGTATTTCCTCTAAATGAGGACAAGGCCATAGTAAGTCTTCTTTGGCCATGCTAGCATGGGCTCTGCCTCAAGTCGACATTCCGTCCCATTAAAAAGGTGAACTGTAAAGTAGATACTGAAAAGCTAATCCTTATAATTTAAGCCCTTATTTGTTCCACATGAACTAACTTCCAGATTGTTACTGAAACAAATTTTCTTTTATTTGTATATTCAAATAAGCATGATTCACTTAAAAAGCAGTCCCTCTGAACCACATTTGCATATCCTAATTAGTTTAGCATGTTCATTTTCCATTCGCATGTTTTTCAAATAAATGCTTTTGAAGAATAGTAAAACTTAACTAACATCTGAGGCCGCAAGTTCACAAAAAGAAAATAAAAAAGAAAGAGCTGACATACATACTAGCTAAAAAAAGGCAAGAATTTCAATGTGTGGCACAGAGGATGTGGATTTGATTCTGTTTCGTAATGGAAGCTTGATTTCTGCTCAGTATATACCAGGATGTGGGTGGCTTCAAGGCCAGTTAATCCATATAGTTCTAAAACCAACACACAGTAGAAATTAGAGCAGTATTTTAAGACATGTGTATATGAAAAAATTATCAATTTTGGGTTTTTTCCTTTAGTCTAAAATAAGATAAAGGAGTTAGGATACACTAGTAAGAAACTGTGTCTGGAGGTGGTGGTGCGTGCCTCTAATCCCAGCACTCCAGAGGCGGAGACAGGCAGATCTCAGCGAGTTCAAGGCCAGCCTGGTCTACAGAGCAAGTTTCCGAGTAGCCAGGGCTACACAAAGAAACCCTGTCTCAAAACACCAAACTGAACAAAACCAAAAAAACAAAACAAACAAACAAAAACCCAAAAACAAAAACTAAAAAATGTTAGAGGAAAGAACTTGAATGAAAAAAAACAAACAAATTAACACCAAGTCCTGAAACACTGTTTCAGAAATACAGCTACAGATTTTCTGTCTCAAGAGATACACAGGGTACTGATATAACCTTAGAAAGTTTTCTGACACAGGCTCTGCGGCTGACTTTCAAGAGGGGAAAAGGAAAACGAGTGGCAAAATAACTTTCGCATCATGCACCTGGTGTCAAAAATACAATTTCCTGTCTACATTTATTTCTAAAACCCACCAATTTCTACTAGTTAAGAGAACACACAATGGACGCAGGGCAGCTTCTGCTGACTCAGCCTTGTCAAACAGCATCCCCTCGCTATGCTTCCCAGGGCATGATGTGAATATCCATGCACGGATGTAATTGGTGGCACACGCTCAGCTGATCTCACAACTCCTCCTCATTGGTAAGATGTAGAGGAGAAAGAAACTGGTGTTCAGTCTAGTTCAGGTCGTGGATGGATTAGAAGATCTCCCGTTGTTATTGCTCTCCACCCTCAGTGCACCAGGCAGCTGAGTTCAATGCATTTGGCTAATCTGAAATAGTCAATATTTGATTTCGGAAAAGAGCTTCATTAGCAGTTCACATGACAGTATCCGTCATTGGAAAGACAGAAGCGGGAAGGTCATTACAAGAACTCTGCAAGGCTACTTATTGTGTATTCGAAGTTTATTACTCTGTTAGCTATTTTAAAATAGCAACACAGTTAGCACATGAGGCTAGCTAATGGTACTTGGGACCAGGTGATGCAGAGAGGATAGCACACAGTACCAGACTAGTAGACTAGGAGCAGCATTAAGTCACAAAGCAGCGGTGGATCCGACTTTGCCCTTGTGACAATTTCCATGTGGCATGTCTCCAGGTTGTGAAAGGTATGTATTACCATCCTGCTAAATAGTGATAGTCTCTATCTAGGGAGATAATGAAGACATTTTGGTTCTGGGAAGACTTACTTTCTCAGTGGGCATGTGAACAAACTAGGTAAACCCCAAGTTCATAGAGAATAATGTACAAATTTAAAAATTAGTCACAGAGTAAACATTTAACAGAACTCAATTCTTTTATTGTGAGAACCAAAACTATGTATTTATTGGTGCTAATAATGTTTGTCTGGTTTGTAAAGTCCTCTATTGAGTTTTATGCACCAAGACTTCAGAAAAAAAAAAAAAAAAGACAGATATGCCAAACCTTCATCAAAAGCATGAGTTTACTATGGGATGGATGACACATGTTTACAATGGTGTCACAGCTGCTCATTTTCCTCTTTTATTTGCATTTCCTAGAACTAAAGGAATGTTGAAAAAAACAACTTTGAGCTAGCTAAGAGGGCACAAATGGAAGGATATCTGTGCTCCAGCTGAAAAAAATAGTATAATCGGAGTCATGTTGGAGATCATTTCCAGCTCCATCGCTTTATTGTATGAGAGATGAAGCTGAGGTGTTTGGCAGTTCTTGTCAACAATGTGTGGAGGTAGTGATTGTACGACATTACAGACACCAGAACCTGAGAAGTATGTGTCTGTGATTTGTACCTGATGCTGTGCACAGTAGATGTTCAAGCTCATTTTTTGAATGGCATAGTGTCTTTATTAAGTGGACAGACAATGCGCTGTCTTCTGTTAATCACAAAATGTCAAAAAGATCATATGGCTATAATCAATTCTTGAGCTGAAATGTTCTTTTCTTCCTTGTCCAGAACCATCAACACAAACATATGAAATGTCATTTTTGTCTAACTATAGACATCAACTTTCTAAACTATCATAAATAACACACAGACATTGAAGAGCATAGTAGAAATGCTTACAGATCCTTTATTCAAAATAGCAAGGGTACCATTCCACTCCCACAACTACAGTCACTTCAGAAAGAAATATAAATTTTAAGAAGACAAACTGTGATCTCTAATAATAGCCTTTAACTTATTTTCCAAAATAACAAGCAGATGCATGGCACACATACCCTGATTGCAAAGTAGTTGCCTATTACAAGGAGAGTTTCCTAGAGAGATCATGTACTTGTTTGATTGACAATTGTGACTTTCTCAGTAAAACATAGGGTTATGAGGAAAGGCTATGTTTAATGAGTAAGTTTGTTTCTCAAAATAATTAATGTATAAAGAAGAATTTTGGAATTCAAGAGAAAATTAATATATTGAAGTCTTAAGCTGAGGGGTGTGTGAGAGAGAGGGAGACAGAAAGAGAGAGAGAGAGAGAGAGAGAGAGAGAGAGAGAGAGAGAGAGAGA
>OU015753.1:80741412-80758826 GCA_907169655.1 Acomys percivali
AGAGAGAGAGAGAGAGAGAGAGAGAGAGAGAGAGAGAGAGAGAGAGAGAAGAAAGACAGATACACACACAGAGCACAGAGAGACAGAGAGACAAGGGGACATAGATAGAGACAGAGAGAGACAGTGAAACAGAGAGACAGAAAGAAAGCATGCAGGGTCCTGCAAGTGTTGTGGTTGGCAAAAAATGAGTGAAGTCTGCAGATGTTTTTGGAACTCATATTATTATACTTAATTCATAATCTGTTATGTTTATGCAAAAACCAATAAGAATAATGGATTTGAATGTAAATATGTTAAAAGGGGGTCTATTTATTTCAATTAAACATAATCTTTCTACTTCCATCAGCGAAACACTGAACTAGCTTCTGGTGAATGTAAAGATTAAACAATGAAGGCAAGTTTAGATACCCTCAAAGAGCTAGCTGTGCATCAGAAAAGTAAATATGTAGAAATAGGGTTTCAGGAGTCATAACTTCCTCTTGACTTTGTCAAGACTGGTGAGTGTTGATTAAAAAAAAACAAATATAAGCTGTTCATGGTACTGATGTTACAGTCCAACGAAAGATTTGGATAACTGAACTTGGACCAAAAGAAAGAAGCTTGAGCGGCAGGGGTACATGTGTGAGATAGTAAGGAAACAGCCCCCTCCAGGATTTCAACTAACCACTTGCATAGAGAATGCAAAATAAAATAAGAGGATAAATTAAAGATTTATATACATGTGTGTACACACACACACACACACACACACACACACACACAGGAAATATAGCCTCAAAATAGATATGGAACATTAAGAGGAAATCATAGAATGAGGAAAGGCAACAAGACAATGAATTTGGTTTTGGACAGTGGAATGTGATGAAGTGCCAGATGGTTAGGCAGAGGTGTGTAGAGTAGACAGTTGGAGATCCAGATTAATAGAGTAAGGGCGTGGTTAAGGGCAGCACATACTTGTCTTAGCAAAGAAGAACAAAGTCAAGAATAGAACCCTAGTGACAAAGCAGAAGAAACACAGTGGCAAGGTCTGAGAAAAATCAACATACAGAGTGAAAGACATGTCGTGGGTGAGAGAATTTCAAAACGAGCATGAGAAAGAATGGAAACCTCGTCTTTGTTTATCCCACCAGTGTTTATTATTGGGCTGGGAGAAGAAGGTGTATCCTCTGATAAATGTTAGTAAGCATTGGATAGAAACACAAGTCAGAGATTAGTGCAGAAAACAAATATGGAGGAAAGTGATTTGGCAATTGCGGTGTTAATGATATCCTTCAGAGGAATAATTTGGAAGGATGGAAGGAGGTGCTGATGTAAGGAATAATATATAAGGACAAGGAAAAGAATGGGCGTAAGGTAAGTGCTGAGAGCAGAGGACACTGATGGCAATAGAATAGTGGTGCAGCATTGCCTGAGAATAAAGACGTTGACTATACAAGGGAAAAGAAGCCACCTAGGAGCTACTTCACTGAGGAGAGGATTGGGAGAACGGGTGTGCATCACAGTGAGGGATCTTCGTTTAATGGGAGTGACACGCAGGGTACTCACTATGGAAATGTGCTGTCCTGGGCATAATGGGGTCCACTCTCTACTCCGACCTTGTTACCCCTTTAGGGAATATTTAGAGAACATTTCTTTTCCAGAGCTCAAGTATAATATGAAGAGCTTTGTGTAGCAGCGGGCTGCTTACTTTACTGAAAATAAATAATCAGATGCATACTTTCGGCCCTAACTTTCCCATCATTATTGGGCTTTGTGGGTTAAAGAAAGGAAAAAATAGACAAATATAACTTTAGATAAAATTTGGGTGATCTAGAGAAATTAAAGAAAACAAAACAAAACACATTTCTGTTTGATCCATAGGAAAAGGTGACATGTAGCTATCAATAATGGAGAGGTAATTTATTCATAGGATGGAGTGACCACAAGTGTAAGAATAACAGTAAGCCTACTGGTTCAATTTCTCCTCTCTCCTCTTGAGGCAGAATATAACCTGGGCCTGTGTATGTGTTTCCCTGAGCAGCAGTGTGAAAGCAACCGATGCCGAGACATGAGATCATGATTGGTCAGTGGCTCTGCTGCCCTGCCAAAAGTCCTGCCAGGAAAAATCCAAAGTCCAACTGGATCTCAAGGAACCTAGACACCAGGCTGACTTGACAAAACACTGGGCCCCTGTGGGGTCCTTCCTACTTTCTCCTCCTCATCCTTTGCTCTACTGGTTTGGATTCAATCCCAACCCTCAAGTTTCCTTCCTCCCCCCCAGGTATTAAGATGGAGACACTTCACGCTGGTGGCTTATTTACATATCAGACATGCGAATTAGAAGTGGGGAGCCTTATTGTTATTAGTTCAACTGATCTATGCTGCCTAGGGAGACAAAGCTTAGCAAAAAAACCAAAAGAATTAAAACATTTTGCAGTGGAGTCTTGCTGATTAATGCAGCATGTCCAAGTTTTACTCTGTTTTTTAAAGTCAAGTAGTTTCAGTTCATGTAAAACAGACACTTGCTATTTTTCCTTATCTCCTAATGTGATATAATCACAAACAGCTTTCCAAAATCTCCTGTTAGAGAAGGTGGCAGCCAGACAATTGTGTGATGTGGTATAAGTCAGTACAATCACTGGCTAGAAGCCAAGGTACTTGTACTTTGGAGTCCAAGAGGAAAAAGAAGTTGTTTTTCAAGAGGTGTAAAGATGACTGAAAGAACCCAGAGTTGATGAAGGGAAGACATGATCTGGCAGGTTGATGAGATCTGTGATGTGTCAGTTTATTTCACCTTTTAAATCCTTTTTCCCTTTGAGCCATAACCAAACTGTAACAGGACACATGGAAAAGAGTATCTTACAGTTGAAATCTGTGTTTGAAACTTTGACTACGATTTGCATACTAGTTATATTTCACCTCAAGTATATGGCACTTTACACCTGAATCTCCACATCTTAATTTTTTACTTATCATTATAATAAGTCTTTCTGAACAGGATGAATAAAAGGATGTTAGTGGAGCAGAACAATGATTCTCAATTTTTTTTTTAAAATTATTAACCCCCCCACAAAAAATTTATGATGTGTTTTCTAAATAACATACACATGAAATTTTTTAAATTTTTATTTTATTAATTTACTCTTATTTACATCTCAATGGTTATCCCATCCCTTGTATTCTCCCATTCCTCCCTCCCTCCCATTTTCCCCTTACTCCCCTCCCCTATGAATGTGACTGAGGGGGACTTCCTCCTCCTTTATATGCTCATAGGGTATCAGGTCTCTTCTTGGTAGCCTGCTATCCTTCCTCTGAGTGCCACCAGGTCTCCCCATTAAGGGGATGTGGTTGAATATGAGGGACCAGACTACGACACACATAAAATTTTACTGAGATATATTTTACTCAGAAAATTTACTGAGATTGTCTATTTGTGTGTATGGAAAAAATTAACACATAGCCAAGCTATTTTCATCACCCTTGCAATCCTGTTACATGCATGTAGTAGATAAACGCCCATATTTTAAAGCCATGACAGTGATGACATAAATAATTCCTTCTGTTTTCATATTGAAAATGAGGGAGTTACCAATAGGTCAAGTTAACAGGTGAAACTACCAAATTCTTAAAGCATGCCAACTACTCTACTATTAGAAAGAATTAGCACAAACCAGTACAGGCTGTCTATGCATGGACACAGATCCTGAGTTGATCACAGTGAGAGATTTAACTCCTCATGCAGCAACTACCCTGATGCAGACAAAGAACAAAACTAACCCTTTCCCACTTACTCCCTGTGAGATGCAACTGGTTCTCACAGAATCCTTGCTAAGGATTGTCACAGATTTCAAATCACTGGGCCACTTCACTGAGCTTTTGTACATAGGTAATTATATTTAACAATGTATATTTTGTTCATTCTTTAATGTATTTGCTCCAGGCTGGGTGATGGAAACACAGGCACCAATGTTATAAAGCACTAATCCTGCGGGTGCTTACATTATGCCAAAAGCCACAGTGAAAGCAAGTCCATTTTGGTGACGTTGATAAGAGCCCTGTAAGAAAGAAGCAGATCTGGCAATGGGGCTGATCCAGACCCTGTAATGTGAGCAGCGAAGTTTGAGCTAGTTCTCCATGGTGACAGGAGGGGGAAGAGAGAGATGTGCCAGATTTGTAGGAGTGACAGAAAAACCATGTCAAAAAGAGAGGTGGGAAACTCTAGCTGACGTAGCAATGGAGAAATAAGGAGGAGAGAAAACAGTCACTGACCAGGAGTTAGGAAATTAGGTCCTGGAAAATCTTTTTGTTTTCTACTGTGGGAGTGGGGCTGGTCACCTATTCTTACTAAAGCAAGTTTCCTCAATATATAAAAAGGCTATTCTATATTTTTGCAGATCAATGAAATAAATTCATGTAAATAATGGACAGTGATCGAAAAAGTGTCTGTTGACATAGGTGCGAGCACTTCCCTGTCTTAGTTGGAATTTTCTTGTGTGAGGGTACACATGCTGGTGACCAGAATCCTGCTATGTGTGTTCACTAGCACACAGCATTTTTGTGAATAGCCAGATATTCATAGATGCTTATGCTGCATAAAGGAGTTTGAGTTTTCTGGTTTTCCTGCAAGACATATATTTCCTGGATTTTCAAATGGCACTTCACGGCTTGCTAAGGCAAAGGCATGCATGTTACTGACCGAAGCAGAAGTTTCAAGTTAATACATTTTAAAATTACTTCCTTTTTTGAGATCATAATTACGTCATTGTTACCTTTTCCCTGTCCTCTCTTCAAACACAGAAATATTTGTTTTATGGATTCTCTTAGCTCGATCTTAAATACTGGCTCGTCATGACATTTTCAGACATATTTATTCTTATTTTAAACTCTTCTACTTCTATATTTATCTCCTTACACGCTCCCTAATTAGATCTCTTCACTGTAAACTTAGATTTTTCACGAACCTACTTAATTTAGATTTTTTAAGTGCCTTTACCTCCCTTCCAATCACCTACCCTAGGTAAGAGAGAAAGACGGTTAGAAGGAGGGAAACCAGGGGATGTAGACTTCTTTACTTCTTCTGACTGCATAGGGTCATCAGATTGGCAAGGCCAATCTTAGTTGTCAACAACAAACACAACAGGCAGTCCCCCATCAGTCTCCTCCAGACCTCTACTACTCTCCCTTTAGATTCTCTGTGTCTTTGCCTCTGTCTGTCTGTCTGTCTGTCTCTCTCTCTCTTTCTTTCTTTTTTTAAATTTAGCTTAGTCTATTAACTTAATTTTTAAAATTTTATTAATTTATTCTGATTACACCTCAATTGCCATCCCATCACTTGTATCCTCCCAGTCCTCCCTCCCACCCGCTTTCACCATATTCCCCTCCCCTAGGTCTATGACTGATGGAGACCTCTTCCCCCACCATGTGGTCATAGGCTATCAAGTCTCATCTTGGTATGCTGCTTATTCTTTCTCTGAGTGCCACCAGGCCTCCCCACCAAGGGGAGGTGGTCAAATATGGAGCACCAGAGCTCATGTCAAAGTCAGTCCCCACTCTCCACGTAACTGTGGCGAATGTCCTGTCCATTGGGTAGATCAGAGCAGGGGTTCGATGTTTACTATTGTATTATCCTTGGTTAGTGCAATAGTTTGAGTAGACCCCTTTGGGCTCCGATCCACCCATAATGATGTTCTTCTTATAGGTTTCTAGGACCCTCTGGATCCATCTATTTCCCCCATTCTTCCATAATTCTCTCACCGAAAGTCCCAATAGGATGTTCTTCCCTCTATCCCACTTCCTAGGTAAGTGAAGACTTTCATGGAACGTGACCCTTGGGCTAGTGTACAGATATAAGTGAGTATACGTTAGGTTCTCTTTCTTACACTCCTCAGAGTCATAAGAATTCAACTAACCCCAGCTGGCAAAGACCACACCCCAGCATGAGACAGTTATCAACTGTGGACAAACAAAAATCTCACACTTAGGATTAAAACAAAAACATGTTTATATAACATAACTGAGTTTTTAAAGAAACCAAACCTTCCATTATACCTCACCCTGCCTTTCCCCATTTCCTCTGATAAGAATACTTGTACCATGTCACCCCCTCTCCATTACTTATCCAGCCCCACTCCAGCAGTGGTCCATTTTCAGTTTGCTAGTTTTTGCAGTTACCCTAATATATGTACTCATAGCTGAAGATTTGGATCTAAGAGCTTCAGATAAGACAGAACCTGTGTCTTTCTGGGTCTGGATTGCCTCAATAAATATGGTTGTATTCTAATAGTGTAAATTAACTACATTTTCATTACCCATTAGTCAGTTGAAGGGCATTTAGGTTGTTTCAATTTCCTGTCTATTATGAATAGCAGCAATGAACATGGCTGAGTATGTGGTGTATGATGGAAATTCTTTAGAACATACGCTAAGGACTGGTATAGCTATGGTATATGGTAGATTTGTTATGAGCTTTTTGAGAATTATTTTTACTAATTATCAGGATGGCTGGACCATTTCATTCTTTAAATATATAGGAAAAAACACTATATTAGAAGACATACAAAACCATAAAAGGGCCCTTGGCATCCAAAATAATCTCGATTAAAAAAGGAGAAAGCATTGCCAGGCATGGTGGTGATCGCCTGTAATCCTGGCACTCAGGAGGCAGAGGCAGGTCGATCTCTGTGAATTCGAGGTCAGCTTGGTCTACAAAGAGAGTTCCATGACATCCAGGGCTATTACACAGAGAAACCCTGTCTCGAGACAACAAAACAAGACAAAACAAAACAACAAAAACAAAAACAAAACAAAATGGGCAATATTAGAAGGATTACTTCCCGAGGTCTGACTATATCTTACAGAACCATATGAATAAAACAATATGGTAGCAGAATCGAAGCAGACATATAGGCCAATGGAAGAAAACTGAAGACCTAAACATGAATCTACATAGCTTCAGCCATTTAATATTTGAAATGATAACAAGAACATTTCATAAGGAAAAAAATTGTCTTCAACAAATCAGTCTGGGAAAACTGGATGTCCACAGGCAGAAGAATGAAACTAAACTCATATGTACTACCGTCTACAGAAACTAACTGTACATAAATGAAACACCTAAACACGGAACTTGAAACACCGAAGCTGCTAGAAGGAAGGATACACAGTACCCTGTATTAATATAGTTGTAAGAAGAGACTTTCTGAATAGGACTTCGTTTGCCCAAGAATCAAGACCAACAACCAACAAGTGTGACTTCAGAAAACTGAAAAAGCTTCTGCATGGATAAACAGTTAATTGAGGTGAGAGAAAGCCCAGCTATACATCTGATAGAGGAATACATATCTAGAATATATAAAGAAATTAAAACAATAAACAGCAGCAACAACCCATTCACAAATGGGCTTGGGACCCAAATAGAGTCTCAAAGAAAACAAACTAGTTAAGAAATATCTTTTAAAATGATCATTATCCTCAGCAATTAGGGAAATGCAGATCAAAACAAGTTTGAGATTCTATTTTACCTTAGTCACTATGGGAAAGATGAACAGAACCACTGACAACAAATGCTAGAGTGGATGTGGAGAAAAGGGAGTCCTCACTCAGTACTGATGAGATTAATACATTTTGAAAAATAAATTTTAAGATGATTCTGTGGATCTGATAGTTAACAACAGTTCTCAATCTTCCAAAGAATAATTAACCTAAAGTCATTTTATGTAAGAACTTGTTTCATGGAGAAGAATTAACAACTTCTCAGATAGCCACATACGAAAGACCTGGAAGTGAGAAAATGGTTGGCAAGTTACCACACACTGCTAGATCATTTAATTGTATACATATTACTTGCTTTCTATTTAAACCCGGTTGCCATATTAGGACACCAATGATGGATTTGGAGGAGTCACTGGGTCACTTTGTATTTTAAATATGGCCATATTGAATAAATCTTCTCATTCTGATATTCACCAATAAAGCAATTCCATAGAAACCACAACATGGTTAGACAAACAATTGATTCACATTAAAATCAAAACTAAGAAGTCTAGAAAATTTTATGGTTGTCAAGTTGGACAAGAAAGCTATCATTTTAGAGTGGTGGCAGGAAGTAAAATTGTTTCTTTGACAAAAACTTTATAGTCTATGACTCTTGAACCAAAAAGGTATTAGGTACATAATCATGACAGCAAATTATATTCTGGTAGTCATCTAGCTATAGTGACTTAAATGTTTGTTGTCTTTAATGGCAAGGTATGCTGACACTTAACTCATCTAAAATAAGTTTCATCACCAAGAAACTAGTTTGAACACATTTTTTAAGGCTAGAATTCACACTAACTTCCTCATTTAAAGATTCCAGCTCTATGCATTTTTTATGCCCAGAGGCATAAAAGTAATGGAAAAATGTATTCTAGAACAATTAAATTTTTTCTATAAATAATTTTACCTTGAAGTCCCCTGACTAAATCCTTGGGCACATCAGTTAATGTAGTAGTTTAGCTATCAAAACCAAAAATTTCTAGAAGCCAGATGGAACCTGTGGAGAATAACAGGTTAAGGTGTAATGACAGCTCAAGCCAGGTAACCATATGCTTTACTGAAACATTATACCTACATCATTCACCCTCTAAGAATGAACAAGTATAGAGCTAAAAACCACACTGGAACAATAGGTTTATAAGACATTTCAAACAAACCAGGGTGAGATTTCAGTTTTCATGAACTTTGATCAACAAATAAAAGAGCCTTGTGCCAGAAGTGGGTTAATTCTTTTTAAAGTGCTGGACACTGAGGTCCCATAGACACCCAAACATTACAGGATCTTGCCATTTCTTGATAGTAAGAACTTGATAGTAAGCACACATTGCAGAAGAGACACATGGGAGTCTTAGAACTTGATGCAATCAAGCTGGTAGTGACATAGCATGGGAGCAGGAAGACACAGAGACCTGAGTTGCACTGTGCCACATGGTTCTGGTTGGGAAAGATGCTCAAAGACCTGTCCCCTTTGCCTCCATGTCATGAACAGCCCATAGACACAAAGCACTACCTAACACCACACATGTAGCATGGAAGGAGGAAGACAGACAGAGACCTGCAGGCTGCCATGCCACCCACAGGCCGGCCATAAACACTTGGTTGCTGGAGGATGTTATCAGAGGCCCATCAGGCATGTGACCAGTCTGCAGCTGGAGCTACCACAGTGTACAAGTACATGGAAGAGAGGACAGATGAGAAAGACAGAAAAAACAGCCTAAACATTATGAAGAGAGATGGAACATGAGGCTTGAGGGTGGAGAGAAGGAGCCTGTTGTGAGAAGCCAGCTCCACCACCTGGGGCCATGGTGAGGTCACAGCCCAAGCTGCGACTGAGGGCTACGTCTGAGTCCCTGGCTATAGTGTCAGGGGTCAGTGTCGATGCTCTTTTATTATATTACCACCAGAGAACATGGGGGCACCCATGGTCTGGGCAGCTGCATGGATGTCCCGTCCCGGGACTGTGCAAAACAGAACTGACAACACCCCTCATTGGTGGTGGCAATTTAGAGATCTGGCTCCACCTCTCATTGGTACTTGAGAGAGAAGACCCTGTGCTTTGCCTAGGCAGCACAGTAGAGCTGACACTGGTGAAGGGGGCATAGGTGAGCTTGCTCCAGGGCAAGAACACAGGAGTGTAGCCCCCACCAGTTGTCTGCCCTGAGGGGTCATGGGTGCAGAAGTGATGCTCTCCCCCCCTCATTACCTCTTCTAGGGAGAGCTGGCCTTGAGGGCATGAAAGCAGGAGAGATATCCCTGGCCCCTCACTGGCTGTAGCACTCAGGAGGGCACCTAACCTGGACAACACAGTGGAGCTGGCCCCAATGGCAAAGGCACAGATAATCCAGGCCTGAGGGTGTGAAAGTAGGAAAGGAAGTCCAGCTCACTGAAGGCTGCAGCACTTGGCATAGTGGGCCTTGCGCCTTGACTCGGCATCACAGTAGATCTGGCTCTGGAGGCATGAGTTGGGGAGAGCCGCCCCAAGAGTGTGAAGGCAGGAGAGCTGACCCTTCCTCCTCTCAATGGTAGCATTAGGTGGTCTGGCTGGAGCAGTGCTGGGGAGCTCACCCTGGTGGTATGGTTAAGGGAGAGCTGGTGGGCTGATCAGGTCAGCTACCACCGAGGCCCAGATCCAGGGCTCCGAATTGGCCCACCCCCAAAATCTGTCTCATCTATGAATAGATGGGATGTGTGAAAAGGCCAGTCCTGCTGATCCAAAGCTGCAGAATCCTCATGATACAAGACAGTATCAGGATAACCTGGAAGATGTCCAGTGGAGATCCTATACTGATGGTATCACAGAAGACAGAGACCTTGAACGAGACCAATGACTCATTGCAATGAACATTTGCAAGAAAAGACAGGTGGACAGAAGGTCATACTGTGGAGTACACTGTGACATACTATAGGTTCCACAGTGAAATGTTTTCCACGCTGTGTGTGTGTTTGTGTGTGTGTGTGTTCTTTATTTTTGAGGTGAGGTTGCAAGGTTGAAGGATGGATATGAGGGTACTGGGAGATGAGTTGGCATGGGATACATGGTGTGAAACTCACAAAGAATCAAAAAAAGGTTTTAAAGAGTTGTTTTTTATAGTGACAGTTGACAATTTAGAAAATAAAGACTATTTAAAATTACCAAAAATCTCACCAAGGAAAATTGTTTTATAATTACATTCAAAATATTATACATAGTATATGCAAAACTGTAGATTATAATGTACACTATATATAAAGATATAAATAACTACAAATCTATAAATAATTTGCTTATTTCATGAACAAACTACCTTTGCATATATTTTGTTATTTTAATGGCTTTACTATTTTGCTGTTCTATATAGCATGATTATTGAATCTCATTTTCTCATAGTATGTCTGGCAGAAAAAAACACTAGACCAGGAGGAACTGTGGATTGAAAGAAAAAAGTCAGGGTATATTCTGATGTTAAATTCATTTTGCAAAACAACATAGTATAATTTTAAAGGTTTACAAGTTACAATTTATCTCTTCCAGCTGGTCCATAGACAGAAATCTTTGACGTTTCAATGGCATAGCCTTTCTGAAGTTTCTTTTGCCAGACTTTTCAGGCCCTACAAATCCTTATAGTGCTCTGTGGAATTAGTACATACTGGAGTAGTTTGCTTAGTTCTGATCGTTAAGGCACTATATCATTGACCCTTTTGGAGATTTTCTGAGATTTCTACTTAATGGTTGTGCACACAGAATTAAACATGGCAGCACTGCATAGATCATGACATCACAGAGCTGTCTGACTTAAGGATCTTATGCAAGGATCCTAAGTGCAGACATGGAAAGGTGGACAGTCTGATTTTCCAACACATCTCCTCTGTCTTGCTTAATTCTTCCTGTTCATGGATGGTAGGATGAAATCTGCAGCTTTTTGATTATTTTCTGTGTGAGATGGTATTGAGATGCTGTCCAGGCTATTATGAAAGTCACTAAGTAGCCCATTCTGGCCCTGAAATTGTACTGTTTTGTTGTTGTTGTTGTTGTTATTGTTGCTGTTGTTTTACTCCAGGCCTTCTCGTGTGTAGATTTTAGGCATGGACCACCATACTGGTTTGAGGTATCTAGGGACTCACGATTTTCCAAAAATAGTTTAACCAAGAAGTTCACTTGTTAGAAAATTCATTATTTTATGTGCTTCTTTCACCGGAAAATAACAAAATGGTGTAGGTTACAAGACTTTATGAAGAAGTAGTTACAATCCTATAATTTCTCCAAATTCAACATTGTCCTCAAGCCTACAAGGGTTCTTCAATTTATGTATAGTTAATCTTTGGTTCAAATGTATATTTATTTTTCTACTTTAAGGCATTAAAATGTTTTAGCTGCTGAAAATGGCTACTATGAATTTACTTTGAAATCCAAAGTGCTGCCAAGTGTGTTGTCTATAGAACAGATCCTTGAGTGAATATGGCTAACTACAATAGTAAAGCCCAATAAGAGAGAAATAACTTGAAAGCCTTCAGAAAGTTCGGTGATACATAGTTAAAATTGTATCATTATTTCCACGGTCACACATTAATGGGAGCTTCTTGTCCAGTGTCACATGGTACAGACTGTTTCGCCTCCTTGCTTTCAGGGTGATTAAAACACACACACACACACACACACACACACACACACACACACACACACACAGTTATTTCCGTTATTTCCCATATATTTTTGTTTTTCAAAATAATAACCAGCACATGGCAATGTTGAAAGCACTTTACCTCTGCAAATACCATAAAAATCTAACATAATTTTTCATGTTTTTTGAGGCTCTAGTAACATTTCCTGGGATATTCAATGTTTTTAGTTCCTCAAATGGACCACTTAACTAATTACCTTTCCTGCTATCATGGCTCATGTCTTACATTATTTTGGATGGTTAAACTTTATAACATCTTGTGTGTATCATTTAATTGCTATACTCAAAATCTTTTCAAGTTAACATTGATGATTCGTTGCATAGAATACATACATACTGCTCCAGGGGATAAATAGACTGGCCCCTTTACATTCCCTGTTACGCTGTGGATTATTTTCCAAGCAAAGCATCATTTGAATGGCCCCATCAACTGTACACTCTCCTCACAGAAACCTCTTTTTCCTCCCCTAATACATAGCTACTTCCAGTTTGAGAGAAATAAATGCTCACAAGTGAGAGGCTGCTGCTCTACAAGATCAATTTCTATCTCTTTCCAGATCAGATGACTTGTGTATAGAAATCACATTTTCATTATCGTTTCCCTATTAATCTCACGCAGAATTCCATTCCACCGTCATGTTTCTTAAATGGAATGAGCAGGTAGGGTTGTATTAGCAATCTGCACACTTGGCGTATATACACTGCAGACAATATTTCAGAAAGATGAAAAATTCCGCTTTTGTAGAACCCACTACAGTTATTACAGCATTCACTCCTCCCACACACAGTCTGCATAACTTGGCTTCTCCAAAAGTCTGTGTCCAGTGAGAATACTATGTACAAAAGAATCAAATGTGTAATATACTGTTGTTATTGTTTCTCACTGTTTAGAAGGGAGATGTTTGACTAGAACACTACCATATAAAATGCCTTTTTCTGTATTCATTTTTATTCAATTCCAGAAGGTAATGTTACTCTTCTTGTTTCTCAAACTCTGGTAGCCAAATTGAAGTGATTGCCCAACTGAAATGTTCAGAAGGAAATTTTATTATTAATTTTCCAAGTGTTTTCTCTCTTGATACAATGTTGCAGAAATTGTGGTGTATTATAGGAAGTATGTAGAATTGGTTTCAAAATGCTCATATTCAGACCCTACATGTTGATTATTAGCTGAGTGAGTAGAAGGAGGCAAGTGCTGGCCATGTGTAGCACATAGTTTACCTTCTAAAATAAAGTTAATATACAGAATTAGGACTTTTCTGTACAAGGAAGGCAGTTAATAGTGCCTTATAGTTTTAACCCTTTAGCAACTAATATATCTCTCTACTCCTGATATTTTCAACATATATCCAACTATAAACGTAAATTCCTATTACAGAGTGGACTTAACATAGCGAGATAGACATAAAGTTCTGCTTTACCAGAAAACCTATAGCCTTTGATTTAAATTGAATGTAAATTTTAATTATAACAACAGGAAAAAGAAACAAAGACAGGTAACTTAGCAGAGGTTCTGCCATAACAAATGAGGAAAACCAGTCTTGTCCTATAGTTCACTGAGGTAAAACATTTAGAGTGTGTTATGAGGGCTGGTGGTAATGTGTAGATATCTTCAAGAAAAGATTAATAGTAATCTCTAGCTTTCCTTAGCATACTGTCTGTATTAGTGATACCAGTCTTCTAATTTTGAATATGAAATAAGATAATTCATTTTAAGTCACATAAACAAGTATTCAGCATATGTTAATTACTAAGATAATAATATCCATTATTCCTCACATTGCATTACATAGGTAATGTAGGCCTACTTTGCTGATTTTAGTAAATAAAAATGTCTTGTTAATAAAATCATATATTATAATTGATTAAAATAAAAGTTCAAATTCTGACTATAGTGTGAATTTATAACTGTATGTGACAAAAGCCAGTGCCAAGTGGATTGACTACTGGGGTTTCTGTGGCTCTTCTAATTAATGTACAGGTGGGCTTGAGGCCTGAGTTGCACAGTCATTAACTCTTCTGAGCCTCAGTCGATATAAAGTTGTACTTCTGTACAATGACTTTGCAATCCTCAATCACATTATTCTCCTTGCTAATTAAATATTTACTTTATTTTCTTTGTTGTGGGACAATGCAAAGAGGACCAGCACATCTAATTTATCATCACAGTTCCACCCATTTGGTTTCACCATGGCAGCTAACACAATGCCAGAGGTGCCTCAATTAGAGATGGCACTGGTCCTGCTGTGAACGTTTCACTCCATGGACAAGTGGTGTCTTCTTGGTGTGTGAAAATGGAAGGGGGAAAAGACAAACTTTATAGAATAGGACATTGCTTTGTGGTTCAAGATGATTTAAGTGAGTTTGAAGCGGATACTAGTGAGTGACAGTACAATAACTCAAAATGGGAAAGTAGACAAAGTAGAGGAAAGAGAAAATGCCTATGAATGCTTTATGGCTGAGCAAAGAGTTCCCTTTAACATACCTTATGTGTGAAACACCAAATTTCAGATGAGGCAAGACTAGTGGCTAAAACATACATGATATCCCAGTCCTTGAGCTCAGTTTCTCCTGGGAAAGAGTGAAGAACAGTTTGAAGTCTTTGGGAGTGTCCCCATTAATAGCACAAAAAGTGCTTGACTTATAGCCTGATCCACTTTGGAAGCCTCTGGTTTTAGTTCCACCTTAAAGCCTTACAGGGTCTTAAATAAACCATTTTTTTTTTCTGGGACTCTTTCCATATCATACCACACATAACATCAACAAGAACAATTCTACCTTCACTACCTTACTCTAGTCTCTTTTGTTTCTAATTACAATACTAATTCTCCTGCTTTCTACCTTCAAATTCAGTTCCTGCTTTGCCAGCATAGCAATTCTAATCATCACCTTCCTGCTTAAGGCCCTGACTGTAATGATGTCCAGGATGTTAAGAATGACCCAATCACCTGAACACATTCTTGAAAGTTCTTTTAGGATATAGACACTTGCAATCATCTCCATTTGTGTGTCCTATGTTCCAGCCTCTGGGAGTTTGTACTTTATAGATCCTTAAACATACCAATGTCCTTTAGGTACCTGATTCTGGACAGCATGTTTCTCTGGCTGAAATCCTTGTTTATCTCCTTCAGACTTCCATTTCCTCAAGCATTTCCCTATGGAGTCTATGAACTTTTCTTTTCTTAGACTATATATTACTTGGCCTTCATCTGCCTCTAAGGGACGTTTTAATGCAGCAGTACATTCGAGAATGTTCCAAACTGTTTCCCTCTTTGTTGCCTGCACTGAGAAATGTGATCATGGCAGAGGAAGAGAACACACCACACTCATGGGCCCTTGCAAGTCATAGTCCATGTGTGTTTGTCTGCCTTTTTTTCCTCCTAGGATGGTATACTGTTCTTTGATAATTGTGTACAATATATTTTGGCAATATTCACTGCCCCCTGCAATTCTTCCCATATCGCCCCTCTTCTCTACCCACTTGACTTTTTCTCTTCTTTTTTTTTTCCACCTATCAAGTCCAGTTTTTGCTGCCTGCTTCCTGGATGTGCAGCCCATGGACCATACTCTTAAGGGGGAAACTGGGGATCCATATCCTAGCACCTAGCAATTGATAACAGCTTCTTGGATGGAATTTCATGTCTACCTCTCCCCTCCACCTGGTGCCTGCTCTAGGCTTTCCTGAAGGCATCTGGATCACAGTGCTTCATCCCAAGGCTCGGGGATCATTTCTGAAGAGGATAGGAAAAGACAGTAAGAGCCAGAGGTGGTGAGTGACTGACTAAACGGATACTGGGTCCTTGGACACAGCAGAGTAATGGCAGACAGGGACTCACAGCAGCTATGACAACATGCACAAGCCCTGTGTGAGCTACACTCCTGAGATTATCGAGGCAAGCCAAAATGATTAGCAGCTCAGGAAAAAATGTAAAAAGAAGCTGAGAGACCCCTGAAGAAGGAATTTTCCAGGTTCATAAGGTCTGACATATCAACATAAAATTTCTCTAAAATGTATATTTCCCAGGCCATTTGGAGACAATATGAATTTTCTACAGACATTGTGGGTTTTAAAGCTCTTACAAAGCGTAGAAAAAATATTTTGTGAACCATACCAATTTTTGATAGTTTTGCACAGTTTTAATTGAGACCAGCCCACTGTAACACCATGTTAATCCCATACACTCACTATATTAAATTTGCTTAATAAAATAATTGCTTCTGATACATTAATATAAATGACCAACTTTTAAAAATACAGCTGAATGCCATATTTCTGCTCTCCTCTGCAGTGAGTGTAGGTTTACCACAAATATCTTGGAAAAAACTCGGCTTCTCCCATCTGGTACAAATGAATGTGCATCACACCCTCATAGTCATATTGCCTTTTGTCTATTCTGGGTGCACAAAGCATACAGTCCAAAGTAAAGGTAAATAAGATGCCCTGCCGTTCTCTGTATGCTCAGAAACTCGCTGTGTTAAATAGGATGCAGTGCACCCTGGGAAGTGCTGGCTCAGTGCCCGCAGCTCTATTTGCTGGAGTAGCTCATGCTGAAAGCCCGCCCAACCTCAGCTGTAGACCTGGAAGACACAAAGCAAGCAATTTGGCTTTTCCAATCATCAGCCGGGCGAAGGCAGGAAGGAATCCAGCAACAACAAAGACTCCTTAATTTTTAAGTAACCAGCCCTACGGGACTGGGAGCATTTGAAGAAGCTCAGCCTGTTCTGTAAACTCGTGTGTGTGTGTGTGTGTGTGTGTGTGTGTGTGTGTGTGTGTGTGTGTGTGTGTGTGTGTGTGTTTTCACCATAAGAGTGGCTGAAATGCCTGCTATCATTTTCCAACATCTGTGCCTAATGCTGCCTTTCCAATACAAACTTCCAGATTTTGTGCCACAGCTGCTGTGAAGCTGGCAATTGTCACAGAAAGAAATAGCCCCCTCTTCTACACTGTAAAAAGTGGCTAGCACTATTGCTAGAGTTCAAAGCCTCCCACAAAAGCCAATCTTCCCAGACAGTGCCACCAAGTCTTCAAAGCCTTAATGACAACTGAATCCGGTCAATCGTGATGCAGACATGACACCGTTTAAGAGAAAACCAATAAAAAAAGAAACAATACTCTTGTGTTACAAGAGGGATTGAAAAAAAGGGGCCATGTACCAGGAAATATCTTTTAGTCATATTCATATCAATGTTCAGTAGAGAAAAGGGTTCCTTAGTCATATATAACTATTTTATATATCAAAT
>OU015753.1:80763640-80819023 GCA_907169655.1 Acomys percivali
AGATGGTCTAACTGAGGGTTTGATCAACCTTGAGATATTTGTATTATTGTAAGAGTTGTATAAATGTAGGACCAATTACATTAGCTTATGATAACCTACCACTGATTGAGATTTCCTTTCAAAGGATGTCATGGAGCTTTCAGGAACAGAAGTACCAAATGATACCAAGCTAATGTACTTGTCCCGACTAGAACAGATTATGAGCTCCCACTAAAGGTCACTGGAACCGGCTTACTAGGACTAAGGAGACAAACCTAATACATGCTGAAGGACATCTGGGTCTTGTGGTTTGGGTCAGTTACAAGACAGTGAGGATTTTATCACTCCTAGAGAATACCATTCATTCACACGCTCCATCTCAAGGTAGTATTAATTGATCTCTGTTGTCTGAATCCCATTCACATGCTCTATCTCAAGGTAGTATTAATTGATCTCTGTTGTCTGAATCCCATAATCAAGGATCAAATTTTGACATGGATTGCAGTACACTTTCAACACAATATAAGAAGCCCTGGTGGTTAATATCTTCCTCAGAGATGCTGCTGACCCTGTTGTGCTAGGAAAGAGTGCCTACCCCATGGTCCCCACAGAGAAGTATGACACATGTAGCTATCCCTATTTAACATGAGGCTGGCCTTGTTATCTTGAGTCTGAGCTGTGTATATATATATACATATATATGTGTATATATATGCATATATGTGTGTGTGTGTGTGTGTGTGTGTGTGTGTGTGTAGTCCTTCCTATAATATATTTTTCAAATAAAGTTTTATTGGAGCACTACCCTGATTAGTCCATTATACATTGATGGCCATGATACACATCACCACGTGTCCTACAAAGTTTAAAATATTTTCCAGCTGTACCTTAATGGAAAAAGTTTCCATTTTTTTCTTTTTTAAATTCAGGTTTAATTGCATCTACAAAATGAAGGAAAATATATTTTCTACAATCTTATGAACAATACATATAAAATATCATTTCTCTACCACTGTAGAAGTTGGTGTTACATATTTTTATATTAAATGAGTTTTCCTTTAAAACATGTTTGTTTTTCATACCTTATCTCTCACATATGTCTATCAGATATATTAGGACAGAAGGCTGAAGATGATACTCCAACATTATAGAGTGTTTTGGGTGACTATTCAGGTAGCAAACTGTCTCTGTCATCTTCTTATTTGGAAAGTTACTAACCTGCACTCCCTGTATACTCAGGAATCAAGTTTATTCCTTTTCAAGTCTCTGATGGGATTGAAGACCAGATAGTTTAATTTTACAATAAAACTTACTTATTTAAAGGTTAAGATGTTTATAAGTCTAGATAGATGTTTTGAGGTTGATAATGATGAGATATATAGATATTGATTTACATTCATAACTTTAGAAGCACCAAATTCTTTCTTTAAACCATCACTGAAGCTGTTTTTTTTTTTTTTTAATTTAAATGTGGAGGGTAGATGTTATCATTTCCTTGTGCATAAGATAATGCAGATGACACAATTATACATACAAGAGTATTCTGATGAATTTATTCTCACCGTTGTAACAAACGTGTGTCCCACCAAAGCCTTGCATCAGTAGCTACTTCGCATTTGTAAGTTGTCAAAAACAAATCAATCGTGCTTTTTGGTACCATATGCCTTGGGATGCCCGATTGATTGCATTTCCCATTGCTAATGCAATGCATTGAAAATCAAACAGTTCTAAATCTCTACCATCAAGGTATAATTTTTTGAGATGGTTCCTGGAAGCAATTCTATGAGGCGGATTCAGGAACTTAGTTAAAGAAGAAACAGAACAGCTGGAGGGGATAGTGGCTAATGGGGTTGTGAACATGATCAAGGTGTATTACACGCATGTGTCGTAGTATCATAGCTTGAGACACAGCAAGGAGAAAATAAATTATTAGAAAATGAGTTATAGAAAGTAAGCTCAGCGTTTTTATAAATAGCTGAGCTGATAACAATAAAACCAAGTTGACTGAGAGAAACAAGGAGATGGTGTTCAGAGGAGCCTGGGTACTACTGTCAGTGCAGGCTGTCCCACCATGGAAGAAATGGAAAGTTCTTCCTTCTTCCATAGAACCCTCCAGTGGCTCCCGCCAACATTTTTCCTCTCCTTCAGCTTCTCCTGGCAAGCCAGTCAGCCAGCTTAACCCACTACCTCTTCCAGCACTTCTCGAAGTATTAAAAAAAAAAAAAAAGCCAGGCCAAAATTTTTGTTTCATTTATCTTTTCCCCTAAAATAAACCCTCTTGGTTTTTTCACATGGACATTATTATCTTCAATATTTGTCTGAATGGCATAATCATCTTTGAGAAATTTTTAATATTGTTCACTTAAAAAAAAAAGACGTCTGTGATTTACAGATTAAAATAACCTCTCATTTTAACCTTGGATGTCTCTCTCTCTCTCTCTCTCTCTCTCTCTCTCTCTCTCTCTCTCTCTTTCTCTCTTGTCATTTAGAACACATGAAAAAATATGATTTTTAAAAATTTTTTATTTTTATTTTCATGTGTGTGTGTGTGTGTGTGTGTGTGTGTGTGTGTGTATGTGTGCCACATGAAGTGGGTGTCATGTTCCCTGTGGCTGGAGTTACGTGTGATTTTCTACTGCCCAACAGGAGTGACGGGAACTGAATTCAGTTCCTCTAGAAAAGCAGCAAGTGCTTCTAGCTGCTGAGGCATTTATTAAGCCCCCTCAAAATGCGATCTTGTGCTTTTTTTATTTGTGCTGCAAAGGGAAACCCCTGCTTCTATTTGCTAGGAGTAAAACAGCAAGGATGGGAGTACTGCTTCCTCTGAGACTCGTGCAATTTTTACACATGTACACATCATCACAACCTACAGTTTGCTTCTGAAAGCTATACCACCACAAGCCCTCTGTCTCTTAAGTCAGTAAAGAAGTAATTACTCCATCAGTCAACATAATTTTAGTTATTTCTCAGAAGTCCATGATCTCTTCTTATCTGAGAGGCAACCATTTTCCTGCCCCTGTACTTTCATGGTAAAACATGTATGAAGTGGCAGCCGTGGGAAGTGGTGTCTGAATAGGTAGAGCCTATGGGTCTCCTTCATGGCCAGTACTTTGTCAGGTCCCAGCCAGCGGGAAAAATCAAATCACGGTTCACCTGAAAGAGGGAGTGGGGATTGAAAGTAGGATATAGAGACATGAGAAATAACGAATCAAGTCAGGACATTTCTGATCAAGATTCACTATATTGCCGAGTAGCAGGAACATATATAGGGCAAGGTCAATAGGATCTATTCTTATTTCACTCACCCTAGCCCCTGGGCAAGAATGCAATAGCCTAAATCGCTCCTTGTAGAACTTCGTAGTTCTCTGAGTAGTTCCTTGTAAGAACTTCCTAAATCCTCTGGGTGGTTCCAAGTTGAGACTTCTCTACTTCTTTCAAAGGTAAATAGTCCAAGGATGGCCTAGAACACAAGACCTTGTGGTGAGGTAAAGGTCAGCAACTCGAAGGTCACAGCATACAGCACAGGATTTCTGACATGGCAGAATTTGGCACGGGTTCCCACAGTGCTTGCCTTGCATATTTTAATTTTTTATTTGCTTTGTTTTAACATTTTAATTTATTTAATCACTTCACAGCCTGATCCCAGCCCCTTCCTCCCTGCCCTAATGCTCCCTACCCTTACTAGGCCTGTTTTCTTTCTTCTCAGAGAAGGAGAGGCTCCCAAAAGGTACCAACCCATCCTGAAACCTGAAGTCACAGCAGGACTATATATATCTTTTCCCACTGAGACCAGTCAAGGCAGCCCAGGTAGAGGAAAGGGATCCAAAGGCAGGTGGCAGAGTCAGAGACAGCACTTACTCCCATGTTTACGGGACCCACGTGATGATTGTGCTGCACATCTGCAATGTTTGTGTAGAGGGTCAAAGTCCAGCCCATGCATGCCCTTTGGTTGGTGGTCCCATCTCTGTGAGTTTCTATGGGCCCACAGTTTACTCTGTATGTCTTGTGGTGTCCTTGACCCCTGTGTCTCCCTTGAGCCTTCCTCCCACTCTGCCACAAAACTCCCTGAGTTCGGCCTGTGGCTTGGCTGTGGGTCTCTGCATCTATTTCTATCAGTTGTTGGATGAAGCTTCTCAGAAGGCAGTTATGCTAGACTCCTGTCTGCAAGCATAGCAGAGTACCATTAGTAGTGTTAGGGATTGGCTCTCTCCCATGGGGTGGGTCTCAATTAGGCCAGTCATTGATTAGTCATTATCTCAGTCTCTGCTTCATCTTTATCCTAACACTTCTTGGGGGACAAATTTTGGCTCAAATGTTTATGACTGTGTTGAACACTTGTTTAACTATATTCATAGGAGCTTTATTTGTAACAGCAAGAAACTAGGCTTCATGAAACTGAAAGGTTTCTATAAGACAAAGGACATCATCAATAGGACAAAAGGGCAGCCAACCCTTCGGTAACTCTACATCTGATAGAGGGCTAATATCCAAAATATGTAAATAACTGAAGAATTAAACACCAACACCAATAACCCAATTTTAAAAATTGAGTATAGAGCTAAAGAGGGAATTCTCTAATGGGTGATACCCACCTAAAGAAATGTTCAGTGTCCTTAGTCATCAGTGAAATGCAAATAAAAATGACTCTGAGATTCTATCTTACACCCATCAGAATGGCTAAACTTAAGAAAAAAAGAACTCAAGTGACAGCACCTGATGGTGAGGATATGGAGCAAGGGATACACTCCTCCTTTGCTGGTGAGAGTACAAAATTTGAAAAACAATCTGGTGCTTTCTCAGAAAACTGGGAATAGCGCTACCTCAAGACCCAGCCATACCGCTCCTGGGAATACACCCAAAAGATGATCCACCATACAACAAGGACATTTGCTTAACTATGTTCGTAACAGCCTTATTCATAATTGCCAGAATCTGGAAACAACCTAGATGTCCCTCAACTGAAGAATGGATAAAGAAACTATGGTACATTTACACTATGGGATACTACACAGCTATTAAAAACAAGGAAATTTTTAAATTTTCAGGCAAATGGATGGAATTAGAAAATAGCATCCTGAGTGAGGTAAACTAGGCTCAGAAAGACAAATGTGGTACGTACTCACTCATAAGTGGACATTAGATATAATGTACAGCATAGCCATGCTACAACCCACAAACTCAAAGATGCCAAGGAAAGCCTTGCATATTTTTAAGTTTGCTGTTCATCTCACCCAAAATCCTCTCTCAGCCTTGGAGTCCTCTGTAATTATAAATGCAAGACTATGGCAACATTTCCTTTGAGGGTTTACTTTTTGAGATGCATATAAGATGTCTTCTGAGACATAGTTGATGAGAGCTTAAATGCAATTTTCACTGAAGATTTTCCATCGTATAGTGACCCCTGCTACCAAGTGAGAGGCAGTCTATTCAGATGAGCAGACTTTTCATTTTCATAATTTTTCTCTAAAAGAGAGGAAAATAGAGAAGTTTGAGGTAGGCATGCAGACAATCTTTATGATAACTCCCTAAGTTCAAAAGTTATTTGTTTCTATTTTATATCATTAGAGAAGAGTGAAAACGAGCCCCCCAATAAAACCAAAAGCAAACTAACCAGCAAACCAAACAAACTAAAATCCAGGGCTGGTGGGACAGGCATATTGTTGAAGCTATTAAGAAACATCAAAACGTCAACATTGACACAACTTGGGGCTCATCCATGCAGAAGACTGTTTATTCTACTCCCAGCAATCCTTAGTTGCCTGTAGTTCTTTGCCTAGTGTTGAATGAAGCCCATGGCACCTCCCTTCCATGTTAGCATGTCTACAGATGCCACCCCATTTCTGTCTTTGATAGAGAGCCATCTTGGTAATACACCATGGGAGTATCTTCTAGAATACATAGCCTTACAAGACTTTCTGCTCCTCTGGCTTTTAGACTATTTCCACCCTCTCTTCATCCACGATCCCCAAGACAAAGCAGAAGTTCTTCTGTAAAACCAAAGATAAAGTCGTTTCACTTTCAAGTCTTCTGCCAATGTTGGCAAGACAGGAGACAAGAATGTCACTGTGCTCCTTTCACCTACAATGAGAAATGGAATTGTAAGTCATATAAATTTGTCTTCCTTCAAATTGCTTTGAGTCGTAGTGTTTATCATAGCAATATAGAGAAAACTAGAACACAGTATTACTGATGACAAGACATCAGAAAGTTACCTAAACCTCAATATTATTCAGAAAAAAAATATGGTGACATGTGTGTCTCCCACCTTGCTAGCACTGGCAGAAGAATGAAGACAAAGTATTTTATCTTTTGTTCTATCTAAACAATTTGTGTTTATATAAAGGAGGCTTTTAATATCATATCAACCATTTAGCCAATTAGTAAAATAATGAATATTTAAATATAATTGAATGAAATCAAATGTTTTTTTTAACAAATTTAATCAATTGTATTATATTCATATTCTCCAAAGTGTATTTAGCAGCCATATGCTGATGACTGATTAATTATAGTCTTGATCATATGTAAAATCATATTTACATATTAAGCTTAGAGTCACAAATGTTCTTACTTTTTGTGTTTTGAGAAGGAAGTCACCCTAATCCTAACCCTCTCTAATGCCAGTTCTTACACTATCTGGGATTTAACCCAATCGGAGGGCCAGCATGACAGCTCAGTGGGAAAAAGGCAATCAGACACTCTGGGTCTGATTCTCCAGGATCAGCATAGTTTGAGAAGAGAACTGATTCCTATAAGAAATGACATGGGTATCCCTTCATGGCCCCAATAAACGTGAAATAGCCCAATGGTTAAAATGTGATATAAACAGTTTTAGAACAGGTTTGTCAATGTGAGAAATCTGTATGCTCACTTGGATGTGTTTGCACATATAAAACCCTTGCTGGTTGGTAAATAACAGTATTTACCAAAAAAATCATGTAATATAATATTTTATTCATTTTAAAAACATTTCAGCAGCCTACATTTCTCTTTGTACTCAGGCCTATAGTGAATTAAATGACATTAAACATATTTAAGTATTTGACAAAAGTCATTAGCTTTAGAAAACTTGGCTCATATAAATAAGGGCGAAGAGAATTTCTAAGAATTCTTTGCATAGTGTCAGTGTGCTACTAAAATCATTAGGGTAGGAGCTAGAGAGGTGTCTCAGTTGTTAAGAGAAATGGCTACCCTTCCAGAGGGCCTGGGTTCAATATCCAGTGCTCACATGGCAGCTCACAGTCATCTGTAATGCCAGTTCCAGGGGATTCAACTTCCTCCTTTGGACTCTGTGGGCACACATGGTGCACAGAAATGCATGCAGACAAACACCCATGTGCATAAAATAAAGCATAAAGGAAATAAAAAATACTAGGAAGCAGAAGCAAAGTTGGCACAATGAAATATCTGTCACAAGAGCTGTTTGAGGATGGAAGTTGTGGCACATGACAGCAATTTCAGCACTAGTGGGACAAGAATTCTAAGTCTCAACTACATAACAGTGTAGGCTTCTCTAGTCGATAGAACAGTTTGTCTTCAAACAACAACAACAACTACAACAACTAAAAATTTGCTGTTTTCTTATCTGTGTTCTATAACAATGTAGCGATATAATTTACTCTAACAACATAGGGATGATGCTAATTTTCATGTGTGCATACCAGATACTTGGAAATGACAAAATAGTGGTCATATTATAATGCCACATTGTCCCTTTCTCAGGTCCCTTACAAGGAAAGAGAGAGTTCCAGAAAACCAGCCAGTAAAGATGAACTCACCTATCTGAACACCGAGGTGGAGTTAATCTGCATTCTTTATATTTTTTGGAGACACGGTTTCTTTTTTGTAGTCTTGACTGGCCTGGACTCCCTTTGTAAAGTAGGGTGACCTGGAACTCACAGAGATCCTCCTGCCTCTACCTTCCCTAAATGCTGTGATTAAAGGAGTGCACCACCGCAATACAGCGCTTATCTGTTTTTTTTCAACATAAGGTTTCTCTATGAAACTCTGCAAAGAAAAAGAATGATTTCCCCCTATTTCACTTCTTCCTTTTCTAGACAATCATTCAAATTTAGTTTTTCTATATAATCGCCATTGTTTTAAATACCAAAGTTAACAATACCCCAACAGTACTGCACCTTTGAATGTCACTGCTCTGACTTAGAGAACAGTGAATACTATTGGACATTCCTGGTGCTCATGGAATACATGGACCTACATTTAGATGAGGGTCATTCAGTGCTCCCCTGGTTCTCTCCGGGCCACTTGTCCTTTCTATCCTGTCTTAGTTTTAGAAGTTAGAGATGAAGGTGGTGCGCTGTGCTGCGTCCGTTCTCTTGTGCCAGCCTGCTGGACGCGGGGACGCAGCCTTCTGTCCATTCCCACTTTGTAGTTAAAAATTTCTGAGAGGGTTGAAATAAGTTTTTGATTTTTAAGGTTTCGACCTTATCATTTTGCTATGAATGATTAAAGGGAGCACTTTAGAAAGAATAGTGGTCTTTGTGATGTGAATATTTTAAAATCATTCTACCTCGATGATTTTTGTGTGCCATCTCAACTTGTCAGTAGGTCAGAGATCTGTTTAGACATAAGCCCTCTCTGACTGCAAAACTCCATAATGAGTTTTGTTTATAAAGACAAGGTCCACCTGATCAGTAATAGACTGCTAGTTCGCCAGCAGGGACCTTTTGCTTGTTTTGAGAGTGAGGGAAAAGGAATATTTGTTCGGTTCCAGCAGACCTAACACAGAGTCTATTTTGGGCATTGTGACCAAGGTCTGTCCCTGTTTCTTCTGTAAATGTCATAAGGATCTGTGTACCCAAAGATGTGTTTATTTTCCCCCTTTGGGATAGACTAAAGTAAGAAATTTTCTTTAGGGTAGAATGGTCATATTTATTGTATTAATCACTGATTTCTAACCCAAGCTTTGTACAATCCTCAATAGCACTTCAGAGTCTTAGTGTAATAGTTTGTAACTCCTCAAATACAACTGTGCAATTTCTCAGTTGCTATGAGGTGAAACACTAACTTTCTTTAGCTTGTATGTGGAGTGTTATAACAGAGGCTTATATGTTTAAAGACTTATAGAAATTAGGTTTCTATGAAAGTGAGATATAATAATGTATTACTGAAAGTTATCATTCTCTTTCTTATTATGCTATCTACCATTTTTGACACTGATAGCCCAGACTCCATGGATGGCATGCATGGTATTACTTAATTTTTACTTTAAATCTATAGGATAACATTATTCCACATAAAAGATGTCCTAATTTTTTCAATAAATTGATCAATATATTTTCATAATGAATCAATTGAGGCATATTCTACTCTCATAGCTTATTTAGAATAATGAAACCATAAGTTATACATCACCATTGTTCATACCTATTATGCGACTAATGGTATTCTGCTAACATTCATTCAATAGCTTTTACAATGTTAACAGAGGCATCATTACAAATTTCAAAGGAGCCGTATCACATCTTTTGATCCTCCAATAAAGTGAGCAGGTGGATTATTTTAAGGTTCATCATCTCTAAAGAAAATTTCTTTGAGTCAAGTGGCATTTTGTGATTTAAACCTCTGGAATAAATATAAAGAAGCTGATAACACTGATTTTTTCTATGCTAGTAACCATCTAAGCCTTTCCTATCAGCTGTGTTTAGCAATTTTTTTTCAGTAAATATCCATTTATACATGTGACATGTATACATTTGTTCTCCACTGTCCATATATTTTAAAATTTTAACTCTACTCCTTCTGGTCATTACATTAGAAGGATTTAGCATTTTGACCCAGATTCTATGTGATAGGATAGTACAGTGCGTGGAATAATGAATCAGTGGAATTTGCTGGTAGCGAGTCTCTGAATTAAAGTACCTGGAAGGCAGAAGCTCAAGGGTGGGTTTGTGCTTAGCTTTACTGGCAGTAGTCCCAGTGGGCTGCACAGGAACCCCTTCTACCTTGTCACCTCATCTGGCAGCTTCTGTTATCTCAGTCAAAATCTAGAGGTCAGATGGATTTGTTCTAGTATTGTTTTATTTGTTCTGTGGGGAACTGTGTCCTTGTCTTTGTTCTTCTGGGAACTTCACCTGGCTATGAGGATCGATAAGACCAAGTGACAAGAACACATGAGGTATGGCTACTTTAAACAGCTAGATAAAGGTGTGTGTTCTTTCTCCTGGAGACAAAGGTGCTATCCTTATGTATACTGTGGCTTGTAGATAGTCAACACAGTAATTACTATGACTGCTGATTTAAAGCAAGGTCTATCTACCCAAGTTAAAATTATTGTTGCTGTTGTTGTTGTTGTTGTTGGTGGTGATTGTTTGTGTGTGTGTTATGTTGTATGAACGCAAGTGCAAACATGCCATAGTGCATGTGTGGAGGCTAGCAGATGACTTTGTGAGTCACTTCTTTCCTTCCACCTTGGGTTCTAGGGAATTGAACCCAGGCAGTTAGACTTGTGGAACAAGTGTATTACAACCCACTGAGCAATCTTATTGGCCCAAAGACTCTATAGACTATGAATAGCACAAATAAAGCATTGTTAAAGTTCATATAAATAAGGAAAAATCAACTGTCTTGCCAACCTCTCTACACCTTGGATATTACCTCATTATCTCTCTTTGAACATCTGCCAGTTATTTTCTATTTAATAGCTTTAAAGGCTAAACTAGTCTCCTTTTTTTTGTCTTCCAACATCTCCTTCAGGTCCTTAAAAATTCTTCGGGTCCCTTTTAATTCTCCAAAGACTGTGTAGAAGCCACTTTCATCCTGGCCATTTGCAGTGACCACTTCTGTATGGATAACCTAGTCAGTTGGGTTTGGTTTAATTGTTACTGCCCCCAGACTTTCTCAAAAAGGCTTGACATTAGACAAGACCGTCAACTCCCCTTGCTTAGAAGTTTAAAGTCAACAAGGAACAGTATTGAAATCAAGAAACAGTTTGAACATCTATTATAAAGAGAATGAGATAAAGATAATAGAGAAATTTGCCACTGAAAACTTCCCAGTTTAGTCAAGGAAGGAGACAGGTATAAGCAAGAAATTGTGGTCACACGCACTGGCGTACCAAGAAATGTTTCTGAATTATAAATCTTATCTAAGAAACAAAAATTCACCTGATGAATATTTTCAGAGAAGTAGGTCCTAAAAGAGTCCCAAGTTCCTTGGAAATCCATTAATAGATTTGTCTAAAAACACATCTAAAGAAAGTTTAACATTACTTCTTAACACTATGCTTAATATCTGCAGGTTTTGTTTTTAACCCCAAAACTAAGCAATATTTACTTAGAGCTGCCTGGCCAATTACAAGTTAAGGATTAGAATTCAGAAATCCTTCCAGTTTCTCAACTTTAATAAAGTATTCCACAGGTGATTTTCCATATATTTTTGTAGTCAGATTGAAATTTTATTATAATACAAATTGGACTTGCTTAACACCAAATTCATTCTCTTTACTCATTCAGTGAAGGGTATAACACCTTACTAAATTTGTTTTCAGGTTCCCTGAAATAAATACTTTGCTAGGACTGAATGCTTTCTGAAATAAGAAAATGGGTGTTGGTGACCTCACTGTTTCCAATCATCTATTTCTAGTACAAATAAACTCAACTGAAATTCAAAGCAAATGTTTTTATATGCATGTCATTGGTATGTAAATGACCACATTTAATTTATCAATAATCTAGCTGTACTTTAAAACCTCTCACTTTGGGGAACTTGAGAAATCCAGCTAATGATGGTTTAGGGTAGAAATCATCCATTAATCAAGATGCAAAGTAAAGTAAGACTAAACAAGGTCTTTGCCCTTTGACATAAATATCTATTGGGGGTGATGTTAGCATAAGAAATATTTCTTGGATGATAAATGTAAGCCTTTCACACTCTGACAGATATAAGGATATATTTCACCACTTGATTATAGAACTGAAGTCCCAGAATAATGTTTAATAATTGCTATAGCTCAAAGTATTTTTATATCCATTTCACATTACTTAGAGGATTTTATAAGTTAATTTTTGAAGAATCACAGTGAAGTTTATTTTGACCTTGGATATAGCCATAGTTAAATTTTCAGCAACATACTCAATCCATCCTTTCCTGACCTATTTTGTGCCGTGGCCCCAGAATAGACATGGAATGTGCTGTACTGTCACACCACACACTGTGACATTCTCTTACAACTGAGTACCAGCAAGAAAATATGAAAATTAATTTCTTAAGAATATGCTTCTGCTTAAAACCAATTTAACCTTATCAAGGAATCTTTGTTTCTAAATAAAGAAGTAAAAATTCAATTAAGAACAGAGGCCTAACATGTGAATGCCATTTACATGATTAAGCAGTGATAACACACTGTTCTGCATTTAATTCCCACACACAGTATTGAACCAAATGTGAAACTGATACTTTGGTGACATTAAATATCCATAGCTTTGAAATGTGCTGCCATTTAATTACTACCAAAGCCATGCGCCTTGGAGCTGTCTGTGCATCTTCCCTAGGAGGATTTTAGTACGCTGTTGCAACAAGGACCTGAAAATGATTCGAAACTGTGAAAAGGGGGTGCCATAATTAAAAGCTGCATGCCTGCAATCGTACAGAGGGCTCCGTTCACAGACGTGAACATGATCCCTGTGCTCTGACTGAAAATGAGACTCAGACCTCAAGTCCAAAATTGAAACGTTAGCGTCGTGACAGGTTCTGCAGCATGAGGACCATCAGCGGCACGTTTAAATCATTAACATCACTCCCCCTCTCAAAGCAGAAAGGAATGTGTGATTAAACCGATAGCTATGTCAGGAATTAAACGACTCAGAGAATAATTTTTATCCGGGATCTGCTTGTTCTGTCTTAGGCTGAATTTTGTTAAACTATCGTATTCCACCCAGAACACTGCAGAGCAAAAGAACAAAATGGCTTTTGCTTCCTGACTTCATTGTGCCGCACTCATGAAAGGGGAGGGAAACTACTGAAGGCTGTTGACTAGACTGATGGTTGATCGGCTGATTTCCAGGTTAAAGATACATAATTAGATACAACATTTCTGCTGAATTCTCATTTTAAAAATGTTTAAGTTTTTCAGAACCCATGTTCTGTTGCTGGTGATGTTGAAAATATTGGTTCCCTTGTTACGTTTTGATTATACGTAATGACTCAGCTTTCCCTACTTTTATGGGAAACTATAAAGCTCTTAGAGTATTTCTGACACCACCACTAAAGAAAATCATCATAGACATGGGATGCATCTTTCCAGATTCCATATTCCCCACCTCACCCTGCAAGGCCTTCACTCTGCCAAGCGATTTTTTTTTTATGAGTGGCAAAAGGTGAAGCATTATAATAATCTAAAGAAATTCTGCACAGCTTATACAACCATAGACGCTGATACCATGTCTTATTTTCAAATCTGTATACCAGACAAGATATACAAAATGAGCTGTTTTGTTTTCTAAAATTATATACGTTACAACAGTCTTTAAATGTGTTTTATTTGGTAAAATTAAGGACTATTTGTCTTGCTTTTATCTGGTCATCATATGTTACTTTTAAATTTTTTTTTTGGTTTTTCGAGACGTTTTTTCTATTAGCTTGGCTGTTGTGGACTTGCTTTGTAGACTAGGCTGGCCTCGAATTTGATCCGCTGGCCTATACCTCCTGAGTAATGTTACATTTTGATGGAAATGCCTCATGCATTGATAGGAAGCAAAAGAATTCAACAATGTCTTGCAGCACTTCAGGAAATTAAATATATTTACAAGTTTCAACCAGAAATCACAGTTTCTATTTTCTTTTGCCATTTTTAAAATTAATTTATTCTTGTTACATCTCAATGGTTATCCCATCCCTTGTATCCTCCCATTCTTCCCTCCCTCCCATTTCCCCCTTATTCCCCTCCCCTATGACTGTTCCAAAGGGGGATTATCTCCCCCTGTATATGCTCATAGGGTATCAAGTCTCTTCTCAGTAACCTGCTGTCCTTCCTCTGAGTACCACCAGATCTCCCCCTCCCCCTGGAGGGGGGGTCAAATGTGAGGCACCAGAGTACGTGAGAAAGTCATATCCCACTCTCCACTCAAGTGTGGAGACTGTTCTGACCATTGGCTAGATCTGGGTAGGGGTTTATAGTTTACCACCTGTATTGACCTTGGCTGGTGCCTTAGTTTGTGCGGGACCCCTGGGTCCAAATCTGCTTATCATAATGTTCTACTTGTAGGTTTCTAGGACCCAATGGATCCTTCTACATTGCTATTCTCCCATGCTTCTCTCATCTAGAGTCCCAATAGGATGTCCTCCCCTCTGTCCCAGTTTCCTGGTAAGGGAAGGCTTTCATGGGACATGCTCCTTGGGCTAGTATGCAGATATAAGTGAGTATATACCATTTGAGTCTTTCTGCTTCTGGGTTAACTCACTCATGATCATTTCTAGCTCAATCCATTTATCCACAAATTTTGGGAATTCCTTGTTTTTAATAGCTGAGTAGTATTCCATAGTGTATATGTACCACAGTTTCTTTATCCATTCTTCTACTGAGGGACACTTAGGCTGTTTCCATGTTCTGGCTATTATGAATAAGGCTGCTATGAACATGGTTGAGCAAATGTTCTTGTTGTGTGCTGGTGCATCTTCTGGGTATATTCCAAGGAGTGGAATAGCTGGGTCTTGAGGAAGCCCTATTCCCAGTTTTCTGAGATAGCACCAGATAGATTTTCAAAGTGGTTGTACTAGTTTGCATTCCCACCAGCAATAAAGGAGTGTTCCTCTCTCCTCACATCCTCTCCAGCATGTGGTGCCATTTGAATTTTTGATCTTAGCCATTCTGATGGGTGTAAGATGGAATCTCAGAGTTGTTTTGATTTGCAGTTCCCTGATGACTAGGGAGGTTGAGCATTTCTTTAAGTGTTTCTCAGCTATTTGATATTCCTCTGTTGAGAATTCTCTGTTTAGTTCCAAGCTCCATTTCTCAATTGGGTTCTTTGGTTTGGTGGTGTTTACTTTCTTGAGTTCTTTATATATTTTGGATATTAGACCTTTGTCAGATGTAGGGTTGGTGAAGATCTTTTCCCAGTCTGTAGGCTGTCGCTTTGTTCTCTTGACCGTGTCTCTAGCCTTACAGAAGCTTCTCAGCCTCATGAGGTCCAATTTATTAATTGTTGACATTAAGGCCTGTGCTGTTGGTGTTCTGTTCAGGAAGTTGTCTCCTGTGCCAATATGTTCCAGGCTCTTCCCCACTTTTTCTTCTAAGTAACTTAGTGTCTCTGGTTTTATGTTGAGGTCTTTAATCCACTTGGATTTGAGTTTTGTGCAAGGTGACAAATATGGGTCCAATTGCATTTTTTTTACACATAGACATCCAGTTAGACCAGCACCATTTGTTGAAGATGCTATCCTTTTTCCATTGAATGGATTTGGCTTCTTTGTCAAAAATCAAGTGACCATATGTGTGTGGATTCATATCTGGGTCTTCGATTCGATTCCACTGATCAACTAGCTTGTTGCTGTGCCAGTACCATGCTGTTTTAATTACTATTGCTTTATAGTACAGTTTGAGATCCGGTATGGACATTCCTCCAGAGTGCCTTTTATTGTACAAGATTATTTTAGCTATTCTGGATTTTTTGTTTTTCCATATGAAGTTCAGAATTGAACTTTCAATGTCTTTAAAAAATTGTGTAGGTATTTTGATAGGGATTGCATTGATTCTGTAGATTGCTTTTGGTAGGATGGCCATTTTTACTATGTTAATTCTCCTGATCCATGAGCAAGGAAGATCATTCCATCTTCTCATGTCATCTTCAATCTCTTTCTTCAGAGTTTTGAAATTTTTTTCAAACAAGTCTTTCACTTGCTTAGTTAGAGTAACTCCTAAATATTTTATATTGTTTGTGGCTAATGAGAAGGGTGTGGCTTTCCTAATTTCTTCCTCTGAAAGCTTGTCATTTGTGTATAGGAAGGCTACAGACTTTTTTGAGTTAATTTTGTATCCAGCCAATTTGCTGAAAGTATTTATCAGCTGTAGGAGTTCTCTGGTGGAATTTTGAGGGTCACTTATATACACAATCATATCATCTGCAAACAGGGATAATTTGACTTCGTCTTTTCCCATTTGGATACCCTTGATCTCCTTTTGTTGTCTTATTGCACTGGCTAGAACTTCGAGTACTATATTGAAGAGATATGGAAAGAGTGGGCAGCTTTGCCTTGATCCCGATTTTAGAGGAATTTCCTTGAGTATCTCACCATTTACTTTGATTTTGGCTATTGGCTTGCTGTATATAGCCTTTATTATGTTGAGGAAAGTGCCTTGTATCCCTGATCTCTCTAAAACTTTAATCATGAATGGATGTTGGATTTTATCAAATGCTTTCTCTGCATCTAAAGAGATGATCATGTGGTTTTTTATTTTCAGTTTGTTTCTATAGTGGATTACATTGATGGGTTTCCGTATATTAAACCATCCCTGCATGCCAGGAATGAGGCCTACTTGGTCATGATGAATGATATCCTTTATGTGTTCTTGTATTTGTTTTGCAAGAATTTTATTTAGTAGTTTTGCATCGATGTTCATAAGAGAAATTGGTCTGAAATTCTCTTTCTTTGTTGAGTCTTTGTGAGGTTTAGGTATCAACGTGAGTATGGCCTCATAGAATGAATTTGGTAATGTTCCATCCATTTCTATCTTTTGGAGTAGCTTGAAGAGTATCGGTATTAGCTTGCCCTTGAAGGTCTGGTATAATTCTGCACTGAAACCATCTGTCCCTGGGCTTTTTTTTTTTGGTTGGGTTGCTTCTATTTCTATAGGGGAAATGGGACTATTTAGCTTGTTTATCTGTTCTTCATTCGGGTTTGGCAAGTGAAATTGATCAAGAAAATCGTCCATTTCCCTTAGATTTTCAACTTTTGTGGCATATATGCCTTCAAAGTAGGATCTTATGATTCTTTATTTCTTCGGTGTCTGTTGTTATGTCTCCCTTTTCATTTCTGATTTTGTTGATTTCAATACTGTCTCTCTGCCTTTTAGTTAGGTTGGCTAATGGTCAGTCTATCTTGTTGATTTTCTGAGAGAACCAGCTCTTGGTTTTGTTGATTCTTTGGACTGTTTTCTTAGTTTCTAATTTGTTAATTTCAGCCCTGAGTTTGATTATTTCCAGACGTCTACTCCTTTTGGGTGTTTCTGCTTCTTTTTTTTCTAGGGCTTCCAGTTGTGTCGTTAAGATGCTTATGTGCGATGTTTCCAATTTCTTTTTAAAGGCACTTAGTGCTATGAATTTACACTGCTTTCTATGTATCCCACAAATTTGGGTACGTTGTTCTTTCATTTTCATTGAATTTCAGAAACTCCTTGATTTCTTTCTTTATTTCTTCCCTGACCCATGTATCATTTAGCAGAGAGTTGTTTAGTTTCCACGTACGTTTAGGCTTTTTGTTGTTTCTGTTGTTGTTGAATTGCAGCATAAGAGCATGGTGATCTGATAGGATACAAGGTATTATTTCAATCCTCTTGTATCTGTTGAGGCCTGCTTTGTGACCTACGATGTGATCAATTTTAGAGAAGGTTCCATGGGGTGCAGAGAAGAAGGTATATTCTTTCTTGTTTGGGTGAAAGTTTCTATAGATATCTGTTAGATCCATTTGACCCATGCCATTGGTTAATGATGCTATTTCTTGGCTTAGTTTCTGTTTCAATGACTTATCCTTCAGTGAGAGTGGGGTGCTGAAGTCTCCCACTATTATTGTCTGGAGATCGATGTGTAGTTTAAGCTTTTTTAGCAGATCTTGTACAAATGTGAGTGCCCTTGTATTGGGAGCATAGATGTTCAGAATTGTGATGTCATCTTGGTTGACTTTACCTTTGATGAGTATGAAGTGTCCTTCCTCATCCCTTTTGATTAATTTTGCTTGAAAGTCTATTTTGTTTCATATTAAAATGGCTACACCTGCTTGCTTCTTGTGACCATTTGCTTGGAATATGTTTTTCCAACCTTTTACCCTGAGGGAATGCCTATCGTTATGGGTGAGATGTGTTTCTTGAATGCAGAAGAATGTTGGATCTTGTTTATGCACCCATTCAGTTAGTCTGTGTCTTTTTATTGGAGAATTGAGACCATTGATGTTGAGAGATATTAACGACCAGTGACTGTTAAGAGTCTCAATTTCGATGTTGTTTCCAATCGAGCGTTTGTGTAGTTGTGTTTTTGCCATGGTATAGTTATCTATTTTCTGAGTAGTTTTGGTTGTAGCTTGACCCTTTGGGATGGAGTCTTCCTTCTAGTACCTTCTGTAAAGCTGGATTTGTGGATAGGTACTGTTTGAATTTGTTTTTGTCATGGAATATTTTGTTTTCTCCATCAATGATTATTGATAGTTTTGCTGGGTAAAGTAGTCTGGCCTGGCATCTGTGGTCTCTTAGGGTTTGCAGGATCTCTCTGTCCAGGCCCTTCTGGCTTTTATGGTGTCTGCTGAGAAATCAGGTGTAATTCTGATAGGTTTCCCATTAAATGTTATTTGGCCCTTTTCCCTTGCAGCTTTTAATATTTTTTCTTTGTTCTCTATGTTTTGTGTTTTGATTACTATGTGACAGGCAGTTTTTCCTTTCTGGTCAATTCTATTTGGTGTTCTGTAGGCCTCTTGTATGTTTATAGGCATCTCTTTCTTTAGAGTAGGGAAATTTTCTTCTATGATTTGTTGAGAATAGTTTCTGGGCCTCGGAGTCTGATATCTTCTCTTTCTTCAATGCCTATTATCTTCAGATTTCTTCTTTTCATGGTGTCCTTAATTTCTTGGATGTTTTGTGTCAGGAGTTTTCCAGATTTGGCATTTTCTTTAATAGTTGCTTCAAGATCTGTGATTGTATCTTCTAGACGTGAGATTCGTTCTTCCATCTCTTGGATTCTGTTAGAAAAGCTTACCTCTGTGGTGCTGGCCTTCCTCTCTGAGGTCTCAAGTTCTCGATTTTCTTCTGCCTGTGTGTTTATCATTGAATCCATTTTCGTCTTCAGATCTTGAACTGATTTTTTTATTTCTTTCATATGATTGTTTGTATATTCCTGAGTTTCTTCCATTACCTCTTCATAGGTCTTCAGAGCTTGAACCGTTTTATTTATTTCTTTCATCTGGTTCTTTGCATTTTCCTGAAAATTTTCCAGTTCCACTCTATGTGCTTCTTGTATGTCTCTCACCTGTTTGGCTGCGTCTTCCTGCATTTGATTACGAATTTTATTTGTTTCCTCCATTAATATCCTCATTACTAAGGATTTGAGGTCATTTTCTTGTATTTCCATTGTATTTGAGCTCTCTGGGTTGTTTTCTTTGGGATAGCTGGAAACTGGAGATGCCATGTTGTTTGGGGGTTTATTGTGTATGCTTTTACGCTGTCCTTTAGACATCTTGCCATCTTTGTTTTTGTTGGGTAGCTTCCAGAGTTTGATGAGGGGAGTCTGATGATAGATTCACTTGTTTTCTCATGATTTCTGTAGACTGGAAGCTCTGATGCCTCACTGGTGTGGATGGCAGGAGGTTTGCCTTGTCTTTTTGGATTCTCACAGCCAGTAATCCTCAGCTGCCCTGTGCTGTGGGTCCTGCAATCGTTCTGGGTCTCTGGATGAGTGTTGGGTCAGGCCAAGGTATCCACAGCCTTCTGGGTTCCCTGCCAAGTCCATCCAGAGACACTGGGCCCAAACCACGCGCCGAGCTCAGCTAGATTCTCAGGGCCTGGACCGTCTGCCGAGCTCAGCTAGGGATTCTGGGCCCAAAATGCACACAGGGTCCCGCCAGATTTTTTGGGCTTGGACTGCGCACCAAGCTCAGCTAGGGGCTTTTGGCCCAAAGTGCGTGCTGTGGTCAGTTATTGACTCTGGCACAAACTGTCTGCCCAGCTCAGCCAGGAATTCTGGATTCAAACTGTACACTGTGTCCAACTAGAGTCTTAGAGCTGGGCCTGTGCAAAAGCTCCTCTAGAGTCTCTGGGCCCAATCTGTCAAGCACAGTTATGGACTCTGGCCCTAAACTGCACGCCGAGCTCCACCCAAGTCTCTGGGGTGGAATTGTGCACTGAGCTCAGCCAGGGACTATGGACCCACACTGCACGTTGAATTCAGCCCTGGATTCCGGGCCTATACTGTATGGATAGTCTAGCCAGAGTCTTCGGGCCACCGAGACTGTGTGCACAGCTCAGCTAGAGTCTCTGGGCCTAATCTGCCCGGCAAGTCCAGCTAGGGCCTTTGGACTGAATCTGCGTGCTGACCTCAGCCTGCTTCAACACCCCAGAACTGCCCGCTGAGCTGAGCTAGTGTCTTCGGCAGAACTGCTTGTTGAGGTGAGCTAGTGCCTCCGGTGGAACTGAGCGCTCTGCCTACCCTCGTCACGGCAAGAGAACTGCGGCTGCGCTGAACTGGTGCCTAGGGTGGAACTGAGTGCTCTGCCCAGCCTGCGTCACAGCAGGTGAACTGCAGCTGCGCTGAGCTGGCGCCTCTGGTGGAACTGAGCGCTTGGCCCAGCCTGTGTCACAACAGGAGAACTGCCACTGCGCTGAGCTGGTGCCTAGGGTGGAACTGAGCGCTCTGCCCAGCCTGTGTCACAGTAGGGGAGCTGTGGCTGATCTGAGCTGGTGCCTCGGGCAGAATTGCTTGCTGTGCTGAGCCAGCGTCTCTACGGCACCGGGCACTGAGCTGTACCCAGGACTCTGGGGCTGAACTGTCTGCCGAGTCCAGTTTGGTTCATAAGGCACCACGCGACCCAAATCCTGTCCAGAGTCCCCTCTCCTGCAGCAACTCCCACCGGCCACCACACCAATTGCCTCCACCGGAAGGCTCTGAGTTGCAAACCTCAGCAATTGCCGCTGGTGCCACTGGTGCTGCTCTGATCCGAGAAAATCCATGCTCCTCCCGTGTGCAGGAGCACACAGGTCCTCTGCTCCCTTGTCCCTCTGAACCGGGGAACACTCCTGCTGCGTGGTGTCGGGACCTTGGTGTTCCTGGCTCAGAAATTTGTACAATTCCATGAATTGTTCACTGGAGCTTCCAAACACAGTCCACACTGCTCGCTGCCATCTTGGATTCCTGACTGTTTCTATTTTCAAGGTAGAGAATTTGGTTTCATTTTAATTCATTACGTGGATATTATGTAGTCAATTTGCTTCTCTCTAGAAGAACTGGCAAACTAGAGATATTAAATATTCATGAATGCTTTATGTGATTTTCTGTGGTAAAAATGTGCTGTCTTTGAATTCTCTCTTAATATTTTGCTTCCAGAAAAATGCTATTGTAAAATAAGTCATCAGCATTGTAGAGACTTAATCTTATTCCTGTGTTTCCATCTGCTGTAGTTATCTTTTGCATTTTCTCTCTCTATTGATGCACCTTGCAACCTCAGCCTTAATTGAAAATGTCTTATCTGAATATCTAGAGAGTCTGCATGGTCTTTCAGTGTTTCTGGAATTAGGGTTTACACTTTCGCAATAATCAACTTGATCTCCTGTTTTAGGAAGCATCTTTTGCTTCCTGTGACCACTTCCCCTTGGTGGGGAGGCCTGATGGCACTCAGAGGAAGGGGAAACAGGCTACCCAGATGAGACCTGACAGGCTGTGATCATATGGTGAGGGAGGAGGTCCCCTTCTCTCACATGCCTAGGGGAGGGGAATAGGGAGAAAGAAGGAGGGAAGGGAACCTGGAAGACACAAGTGAGGAGATAACAAATGAGATGTAATCTGAATAAATTATTTAAATAATAAATAATAAAAGAAAAATTTAAAAAAATGTCACCAAGGACCTAGTCTCTGATTCTCTCTTACCATGTAATTTTTAATTAATTGATTAATTAATTAATTTACATCTTGATTGTAGCCTCCCCTCCCTCTTCTTCTAGTCCTTCCTTCTTGTCTCACTTCCCCATCATGCAATCCTCCTGTCCTCCCTCTCTTTTCAGAAGAGACTTAGAAGAAGGGAATCCTCCTGTGGCTATCGACCTGCCTTAGCATGTTAAGTTGTAGTAGGACTAGACACATCTTCTCTTACTGTGGCTAGGCAAGGCAGCCCCTTTATGGGAAAGGGATCCCAAGGCAGGCAAAAGAGTCAGCTGTTAGGAGTCCTACATAAAGACCAAGCTGCACAACTGTTACCTATGTGCTGAGGGCCTAGGTTGCTCCCATGTATTCTTGCTGTTTTGGTGGTTCTGCTTCTGTGCAAGCCAATGTGCCCAGGTTTGTTGGTTCTGTATGTTTTTCTTAGTGCCCTGCCTTGAACTCTCTGGCACCTTCAATCCTTCTTCTCCCTCTTCCATGGGATTTTGCAAGTTCTGCCCAGTGTTTGGCTGTGGGTCTCTACATCTGTTTCCATCAGTTGCTGGGTAAAGCCACCCAGAGGACAGTTATGCTAGGTACCTGTCTGGAAGTAACAGCAGAATATCATTAATATTAAGTGTCAAGGGCGGGCTGCCTCTCATGGCGTGAGGCTCAAGTGAAGCCAGTCATTGGTTGGCCATTCCCTCATTTTCTGCCCCGTCTGTAGCCCTGCATATCTTGTTGGCAGGAGAAATTGTGTGTCTAATATTTTTGGGCTGGATTGATGTCTCGGTTCTTCCATTGGAAGTCTTTTCTGGTTACAGGAGATGTTTTCAGGCTCACTATCTCCCATGGCTAGGAGTCTTAGCTAGCATCACCCCCATAGATTCCTGGGAGTTTCCTATGTCTTAGGTTTATAGCTTGTCCCAGAGATGCTATTCCCCCCATCTGATTCCAGTTCTCTCTCCCCCATACCTTTCCCCTCTGTCCTCGTCTACTTGATCCCTCCTGCTCCCCTCTCTACCACTTGGTTCCCTCCCTTCATCTACCCACAATGTTTTTTCTATTTCCTCTTCTCAGTGAGATTCAAGAGTTGCCCTGTTAGGCCCTCCCTGTTACTTAGCTTCTTTTGGACCTGTGCATTGTAGCATGGTTATCCTCTACTTGATGACTAATATCCACTTACAGGTCAGTACATACCATGTTTATCTTTCTAGGTCTGGGTTACCTCCTTCAGGATCATATTTTCTAGTTCCATCCATTTGCTTGCAAATTTCATGATGTTATTTTTTTTTAAATAGTTGAGCAATATTTTATTGTGCAACCCCAACAGCAGAAAACAGTACCCCATATTCTGTGCTCCATTTCCTGCCCCACATCTCTGCCTGCTTTCTTGGCGGCCTCCAGACCTGGGACTCCAGCCTTGCCAGACCCAGGGACAGCAGATAAGCTCCTCTGTCAAGCCCCAGCCAGCCAACTCACTTGAAAGCACCCCCAACATCAGTAAACTGTGCTCCGTATTCCTGTGTTCCATTTCCCACCCTAAACCTCTACCTACTTTTCAGGATGCCTGCCAGACCCAGGGACACTGGTAAGTGCCCCCCCAACAAGCCCCTACCTGCCAACTCACCTGAATGTAACTCCAAAAGTGGTAAACTGCACACTATAACCTGCACCCCACTTCCCTCCCCACAATTCTTTCTACTTTCCTGGTTATTTTCTTAGTGGTCTCAGGGGATGTTAATGATGATTTCATTCACAATATTTTAACTCCATAGAAATGACATTTTTGTACAATAATTTACCTTTTTAACTGATGAAACATGTAGAGATATTGTCTATGACTTATGTCTCATAGGGAGCTATCAATGCATTAGTTATTACATTCTTTTTTACATTTATTTATTCTATTATTCTCTTTTTATTTTATTTTATCTTACTAATTCCGTTTAGTTAATTTCATTTCTACTTCCAAATCTTGCTTTCTATTCTCATAATGTGTATATAGCTGAATATTATCTTGTGATATAAACTATTTTTTTGCTTTTCAGAAGTTTATAACTTATTTGTCTTTGAATCAAGTGTTATTCCAGAATGTTTCTTAATGTCTATTGATGATTGGTTAACTTCGTTATTTTTTATGAAATTATAACATTTACCAACTTTATTCTATGAATCTTCAGCTCCATTTCTGCTTCCTGTGCCCTAAACATTTCTTGAAGCAAAAATAACAGATATTTTATACCTGATCGAATAGATAAATGCATTGAATTCACATCAAATTTGTATGCTTTACAACTTCATTATATTAAAAGCTCTATTATTCATGAGATGCACATTGTAATGGTTCAAGTCTGAAATGACCCCACAAGTCCATTTTTATTCTCCAGCTAGTCGAATTCTTTTTGGTTTTTTTTTTTACATTTTTTATTAAAATATTTTACATATATATACATTAAACCACTTACAGCAAGAAGAAACACAAAACAATCAGGAATTATATATATAATATATAATATATATGTTACATTCATAGTGATTTGACTATTTGTATTTGGCAGCCTTGAAGAAAATATCTTTCTTATCTTTGTGAGTCTAAAATTCTGAATGTGAATGAATATCTATCATACCTCATCATTATCAACTTAAAACATCTATCTAGAACTAAAAACATCTTAATCTGTAAACAACCTAGCTTAATTATAAAACTAAACTGTCTGTTCTTAAACCCCATTAGAGATGAGAAGGAATAAAATTAATTACCTGAGTATACAGGGAATGCAGGTTAGTAGCTTTCCAAAATGAGAAGATGACAGAGACAGTTTGCTGCCTGATCAGTCACCCAAAATACTCTATAACATTGTAGCATCATCTTCAGCCTTCTTGCCCAATACATCTGACAGACATATTTGTGATGCAGGAACTATTGAGGACTTGCTTACCCTGTCTTGGCAGAGTTTGGCCATCAACCTGCCTACATCCAAGCTTGCCCATTTTTTAGGCAGAATTCTGTTTGTGGTAGAAATGAGGACATTGTGCCCAATGGCTGGTTGCAATTTAGTTATTATTCACTTCATTCCTTATTTTTCTGAGTCATGAAACTTTCAAATTATTACTTTTTTGCAGAATAGTAAGTAGTAAGTTGTCTCCTAAGCTCATGACCTCTCTACTGTCAGGTTCATAGCCATTATAGAAGTGTCAGGCATGGGCTCTGTCTCATGGAGTGGCCTCCAAATGCAATAAAAAGTTTGATTACTTTGCAATAAAATATCTCCTGCTGACATATTTCCCATAGATCAGTGCATTGATTGACCCTCATTAAAGAAGGTTCTTGCAGGATATGGTAATTAACAAACTGATCCACAATTAGACAGTGTGCAGAGAATGAGAGAACTTGGAGCACTCAGTCATAAATGGATGTCTTTATCAAACTCTTGTTGCAGGATCCAGGGATCTACGCAGAAGAGGAGTTAGAAAGACTGTAAAAGCCAGAGGTGATAGATGACTCCAAGGAAACTGGAGAAGGAGAAGACATTTGTTTCACTTTTATTTTTTATTTTTTGACGACTTCTGTCTTGTTATTCTGTTTATTTTAAGGCTCTCTTATTTATTTATTTTTTTGTTCTTTATGTTCATGAAGTCACATAGTAAAGAAGCAGGAAAGATATGGAATGAGGCGAGAAAAACATGATCAAAATATATGAAATACTTTAATAAAAATAATACAAAAGGAAGAAAAATTAAATTATTGTCCATAAGATGTCCATAAAATTGCTTTAGCAGTTATTTTTCATTATTTATTGAGCAGTTATTTGAGAATTTCATATAATGCATTTAAATATATATATATATATCCTCTCCTAAATCCAATTTCCTTTCCCCCACTGGATTTTAGCCATATAGTACAGGATAAACATACTACAATGCACAGACTCAAAGAAGATAAGTAACAAGGAGGATTCCCAGGAAGGATGCTCAAATATCACTCAGAAGGAGAAATAGAATAGACAGAGGTAGTGGTTGAAGACAGAGAGCAAGGTAGGAGAGGAAACACAGAGAGATATGTGGGTGGAGATCAGACCTGGGGAGAGTGGAGGCAGGAGGACTAAAGGCCTGTAGAGAAAAGGGACACTTTGGTCAGGAGCATCTCTGTGACAAGCTGGAGACCTAAGTCAGTATAGGCTCCAGGGGGGATATGAGAGTGACTCTAGAAAACACTTCTAGTAGCAGGGGCCATAAAGACTGAAGAGGACACCCTCTAACCAGGCAAGTCTCCTAGCAGATAGAGGGAAACATCTACTCACCCACAAAAACTTCTATCCAAAATTCACCCTGCCTACAAAATATGCAGGGATAAAGATAGAGCAGATAGAGCAGAGATTGAAGGAACGTCCAACCACTGCCTGGCCCAACCTAAAACCCACTTCAGGGGAGTGAACCAACCCCTGACACTATTCATGATACTCTGTTATGCTAGCAGACAGGAGCCTAGCAGATCTGTCTTCTGAGAGGCTCCATCCAGAAGTACCATGAAACAGATGCTGAGACTCACAGACAAATATTGGGCTATGGCGTAAGGAGTCTTATGGAAAAGTCGGGGGAAGGAGAAAAGGACATGGACCTGACAGGACCTCCACAAGAAGACCAACAGAGCCAACCAACCAGGGCCCAGAGGGGCCTGTAAAGATGGAAGCACCAACTAAGGACCATGCATGGACTGGACCTAGACCCCCTACAACATTTTAGTCAACGGGGCAGCTCAGGCTTCCTGTGGGTCCTCTAGTAAGGGGAGCAAGGGCTTTCTCTGTTATGGACTCTCTTGCCAGCTTTTCAATAACTTCCCCCTGGTGGACTGCCTTGCCAGGCCACAGGGGAAGAGGACAAACTCAGTCCTGATATAACTTAATGAGCTGCAGTGGATGGGAAATGGAGGAGTCCCTTTTCTTAGGAATAGGGGAGGGAGAATGGGAAAGAGCGAGGGAGGATGGGACTGGGAGGTGAGGAGGGATGGAGCCACAACCAAAATGTAAGGGTGAATGAATGAAGTATTGATTAACCTGATAAATAAAAAGTTCAAAAAACATAAAAAGAACTAAAACAAAACAATAATACAACAATCCGAATTTGTGCTCCCCATATATTCTTTGTCATTTCAAAATCCACTGGAGGGTGGTTGACGCACTAGGAGCCCCATCCTGAAAGGAAACTGAGTCTCACTCCCACAGCAGCTCTTAGTATCTCCTCATCTAGGAGGAGACTTCACACCTAGCTCACTTCTCTGAGATCTTGTCTGACTTGAGCAGTTCAAGCCATGTATATGTGGTCACAGCTGTTGTGCATTCCTATGTGCGGTTTCCCTGTTGTATCTGGGAACACAGTTTCCTTATATTCATCTGCCTCCTCTGGCTCTTACAATCTTTCTGCCATCTCCTCCATAAGGATCTCTGAACCTTGAGAGAAAGGAGCATTATGCAGGTGTCCCATTTAGGGTGGAACATTCTGCAAGTCTCTCATCATCTGCTCCTTAACTAGCCATGGGTCTATGTGTTAATTGCTTTCTACTACAAGCAGAAGCTTTTCTACTGAGGGTTGAGAATTCAGTAATCTATGGATACATATAGAAGTTGGTTTAACATTATGTCAGTTTAGTAGAGCAATAGCGGTATCTTCTCCCCTAGAACCTCTGATGTGTTTAGATGCAGGTTGTTGGCCCAGTCATGGTGCTAGGCGTGACTGTGAAATGGACCTTAAGTTCAATTTTAAAAAAAGAGCCTGGTTACTCTCATGACAGAATTGCACATGCTGGCTCATCTTTCCACGCCACCCATTATTGTAGTGCATGCAGTTCATAGGTGGGTAAGATTAGTTGTTACACTTCTCCTTTGTGGCATAATAACATCCTTAGCACTATGAAGCTAACCATTAGTCATGAAGCTGGCACCAGATTGAGTTCTATGTGTTCTGTGACTAGACTGTGTAGTAAGGAGTATATTCAGCAATATGATGAGTCCTGTATCATTATTCCTGAATTATATTTCCCCTATCTTGAGCCCTGACCATGGCTTCTAATTTCCTGATCTGTATGTGCATTCCAAATGAAACACATGCCGGAAGACTCAAAACTAACATCCACAAATTAGGGGGGAAATGTCAACTTTTGCGCTGGGTTACTTCACTCAGAATGACTGTTTTCAGCCATATCCATTTACCCATAAATTTCATGATTTCAGTTTACCTAACAGACAAATAATATCACACTGTATAAATGTGTTGACCTTTCACTATCTATTTATCAGAGATGAATGTGAGGGCTCCTTTTGTTTCCTGCCTATTGTCAATAGAGTAACAGTGAACAGAGATAAACAGGTATCGCTATAGTAGGATATAGATTTCATTGAGTAGATGCCCAAGAGTGGCATAGGTGGATCAGACAGTAAATCTATTTCTATATTTTTGAGACATCCACAATTATTTCCACAGAAGCTGCATGAATTTACACTCTCATCAGAAACAAATAAGTATTTCCTTTCTTTACATCTGAGATAGCATTTGTTATCTTAAACAATAATCTTAGTCATTTGTACTATGAGAGGATGAAATCTCAAAGTAGTTTTAATTTGACTTTCCTTGATTATTAAGGATGTTGAATGTTTTAAAATTGTTTCTCGGTCATTCATATTTCATCTTTTAAGGACTCTTTGTTTAATTACTTGACCCAATTTTCAATTGGGTTGTTGTTTATTTTCTTCATGCTGAGTTTCTGGATTTTTTTCTTTATATGTCCCAGATACCAAGTCTTTTACAAGGTGTATTATTATAAATATATAAATATTTCCCCTTCTCTGTCAGCTGCCTTTTCATTAGAATTATGGTATACTTCAATATATACATATATATACATACATATATATGGATATATGTATAATTGTATATACATGCATGTATTTCGTGAGGTTCCATTTATTAATGATTGGCCATAATGCTTTGACTACTGGCACCCCATTGAGAAAGGCTATTGTTGAAGTTATTTTATAAAATAGTGTTTCACTAGTTTCTCTCTTAACCTGGCTATCTTACAAATAATTGAGACTCTTTTAATTTGTTTAAAAATAAGCTTCACAAAACAATTTTGAACAGTTTAAGTCTGTTGTTAATCCTTTATATTATCCTGACTCCATCTTTGCCACAATCCCCAAGTTAATTGTTTCTTAGTTCTTTAGTTGCTCTAGCTGAATCTTCATCTCTCCTGCACCTCTGCCTGTGGCTGAATCCCTACTTCCTCCTCTAATTCCTCCTTCCCTGGCTGGTAGGAAGTCCAGCCCTGTTCTCTCCCTTGCTCAGTGACTGGCTATAAGCTGCTTTATTGACATACCAGGAAACACTTGGAGAGCAGAGTTTATACAACATTGAGACAGAAATCAGAATTTAAACTACATAATAACCTATTGCCTACAGTGCTTCATGTGCCAATAAGTTCAATTATATTACCTACTCTTACCTCTGTCAGATTCAGGATGTCAAGTCCAACGTCAAGTCCTATGTCAAGGGCCTGATGCATTCAGATTTGAGTTTTATGTAGGATGAAGGATAAGGACTTGAGTCTCATCTACATTGCTCTCTCTAGTGTCTAGCACCATTCATTGAAGATGATGTCTTTTTCCGTTGTGTGATTTTTGGTCCCTTTGTCAAGAATAAGGTGGTCTTTGGAGTATGTGTGGTCTTCAGTCTTATTAGTTAGTATGTCTGTTTTTATGCCAAAGCTGTCCTCCTTTTAATACTGTATCTCTGTAGTATAATTGGAAGGTGTTATGCTCATACCACCAGCAATTTTTTTAATTGATCAGGATTGTTTTGGTTATCGTTGGTCTTCTGTGTTTTCATGTGAAATTCAAGATTATTTTTCAATTTCTGTGGATAATTCCTTTGGAGTTTTCTGGGTACTACCCTGAAACTGTTATTTATTTTTTTGTAAGAAGGCTGTATTCAAATATTTATCCTATCATTCCATGAGCATGGGACATCTTTATATTTAGAAATTATATATATATATATATATATATAATAAAGTATACCCCATCTCTCTTTCTTAAATCAAGTATATGATCTGAGGTATATAATTTTCTTGTAACTAAACTGCCTCATATGGAAAGCAATAGCACGTCTCATTTAATAAGCACATAAATATATCTAGAGTGTATATGACATGTGGCTAGTACAATTTGGCAATGTAAACTACATGATATATCTCCATGTGCAAAAGGACAAAATTTATTGAAATTTCACACTTGTTGAATGTTAAAACATTTTTATATGCATTACATAAATTATATTACTGCTCTTAAGTTCACCTGAACTTGTCACATTTTAAAATATAGTCATTGTATAATGTTTATGACATTATGTATGTGTTTTACTTCTGTATGCATTTTGGTGTGGAATAGTCAAGACATAGAGTAAAGTTGAGAGAGATAATGGGACTCACACCCTGCGGATCTGTGGAGGTATCAAGCATCATATAAAGAACTGTTCAACACCCCTAGAATTTATTACTAATGATAATTGTGGGTCTTACTTGTAAATACTCCTTCTACTTATTTTTCCTATAAACAAATGAATATTAAGGGGAAAGGGAAGATTTGATGGCCTACTTGACAGTTAATAAATACTCATCTTTAGTGACCTGGATTCCATGAGCATAAAATTATCAGCCAAGCATCTGTCTACACTAGCATTTTTTTTTTTGCTTGAAGAAGTTGCATCAGACTGTTAGAATAACTCTGGCTCCACATGATACAAACTCAGCCCTAATTATTCGAGTCAGTTCTCACCAGACTGTGTGAAACCACTCATACCTATGCCAGAGATGGACTATTCCTCTGACAACGCAGAAGAGGAACTATGCTGAAGGGACAGTACCACACGCAGTACATGTGCACGAAGGTCTTGTGTAATTGGCACAAGCATTGCATTTATGACTACATAAGCACGCAGTTTACTTTGTGAGCAGGATGGGAGAGAATGACATTGAGGGGTCGTAATATTAACTTCATTAAAAAGCTCCTCTTTGGTGGCTTTTCTTGCCCACTTCTGATGAACATCATTAGCAGAACAGGCTGAGCTGGTGTCATGCAAAAGCAACCGGTGGCAGCAGTGACACTAGATCATCAATTGCACATCTATAAAGGTAGAAAGGTACAGGAGCCTATGGCAGCTGTGACAGTGCAGTAGTAGTGCTATGGGAGTGGTGTGCCTGGCAACAGAGACAGCATTAGTGTCAGAGTTTCAGAAATGGCTGGCCACAGCTTCAGAGCTGTGGGAGGAGGTCAACAGCCTCACCAGAGCCAGCACTGAGGTTGCAGCGGGAATGGGTGGATGGCACTGGAATGAAGCAGCTGGGCGCTTGTGATGACAGCAGTGGGAGTTGGCAACAGAGCTTGTATCTGAGACAGATGCAGTCGTGGTTGTGGCAGTGGCAGAAGCAGAAAAAAAATGATAGCAGCTTCTGCTGTGGCAACAGCAGCTGTGACAGTGGCCACAGCAATGACAATGGGAGGAAAAGTTCCAGATAGAAGAGAGAGAGAGAGAGAGAGAGAGAGAGAGAGAGAGAGAGAGAGAGAGCGTTGTGGGGACAAGAACAAAGAAATCAGAAGTAAAGGGAAGGTAGGAAAATATGGAGAAGAGACTCTGAAGAATAGAAAGCAGTGTGGGCCAGAGAAGAGATTCTGTAGCTCCCTTTCACCGAAAGAATTTCTGAGAGCTGACAGCCTTTACAGGCAAAGGGTCTCAGACTTCAGACCCGGAGTTACAATGCTCACTGCTACCAAGTGCTAGGGAATCCCAATATCAAGGTCCACAAGACAGCTGTAACACTTGTCACCAGAAGGCTAAAGATTGCAGTGCCCTAGACCCATGCAACAGCTGTAACACTGCGGGGTGCCATCTGTTCCTACTTGTTACTTTGTTCTGCCTGCCACTCACTGCTGTTAGAAACCAGAGGTTACAAAGCTTGCCAAGTGCCAAGTGGAGATCTTTGCACAACTTACCTATGACTTTTATTCATATAGAGTAAGCAAAGCTCTAGGCACCTGGCTGATGACAAGGGTATATATAAAGTAGGTGCCCTCTTTATATATTTTATTTTTATTATTTTATTATATACAATATATTGTATATAATTATATGTAAATGATATACTATAGATTATATTTTTATTTATATATTCATTTTAACTTTTAAAACTCTAACTAGCAACATGTATTTGTTCATGTTTATTTACATGTTTAAGTGGTATGTTTTTACAGAATTTTAATGGATTTGGTATGAAATGCATAGCTGGTGATACTATTTGTGAACATTGTAGCAACTTTAATAGGTAGTGTCTAGACAGAGGAACCATTTTACTGGTGTGTGTCTGTACTTTGCAGTTTACTGCCCATCCCTGTTCTGGACAGAGCTCTCTGCTTTCTGTCTGCCAAAATGTGGGGAGTCTCAGTAACATTCCCACAGAACTCTGCCACACGTTCTCTACTGTGATGGAGCGTTCTCAACTCATGAGCAAAAGCAAATATTTCTTGCATCGAGTTGCTTGTTGTCATGTACTTATCTAATGTATATTTTAAGAACTTTGTTACAAGTCAGGTAGCTGTGCTTGTGTGGACTTGATCTGTGTTTGCTGATGTTGTTGTTTTGTAATATATTTTTCTGACTTGGGTATCATGATAATACTAGCTTCACTTTTCTCTCTTCTTTTTTCTATTTTATTAACTTACTCAGATGGCATTTCAATTCTTACTCCCTCACTTGTATCTTCTCATTCCTCCTTCCCTCCCTCTTTCATGTTATTCCCCTCCCTTAGGTCTGTGACAGAAGGGGACCTCCTTCCCCACCAGATGGTCACAGCCTATCATGTCTCATCCTGGTAGCCATAAAAGGAATTTGAAAGCCTCTCTCCTCTATTTTAAGGAATAGTTTTCATTATATTGGCATTGATTCTTCTTTGAAGTTCTGGTAGAACCCTACAGTGAATCCATTCAGGCCTGAGCTTTGTTTGGCAGATATCTATCTATCTATCTATCTATCTATCTATCTATCTATCTATCTATCTATCTATCTCTTAAATGTTATTACTTGTTCTAGTGGTGTATAATATTTATTTTGTCTTGGTTGAACTTTTATGGAATATTTTTCCAATTTAATAGAGTGTATGTTTTCGTGGAATGTCACATAAATTTTCTGAGTTCCATTGGTAAATACTGTGGAGTCTCTTTTGTCATCTCTTATTTTACGATTTTGATTCTTTTCTATCATTGTTCAGTTAACACAGCAAATGGTTTGCTGATTTTCCTTATCTTTCAATCAACTTTGTTCTTTTCTTTTTAAATTTCTGTTCATTCATATCTTCCCAAATTTGATTATTTCATCCTATCTTTTGATTCTGCGTTTGATTGTTCTTGTTTTTCCAAGACATTATGTTGCATCTACATCATTAAGCTGTTTATGTGAGATCTTAAAATCATTTTTATGTAGGCATTTAGTACTGCACACTTTCTCTCTTAGGGTTGTCTTCATTGTGTCCCACGTATTTCGATATGTAGTGTCTCAATTTTCACTCAATTCTTGAATTTTTAAATTTTTACTTTTTAACTTTGCGTGTCTCGGTTATCATCCAGTACTGTGTTGTTCGGTTTCCATGAGCATGTGTGTTACTTTCTCTAGCTTCCTACTGTTGATATCCAGCTTTGTCCCCATTGTGGTCAGAAAGCATACAGAATGCTATTTTGATTTTCATATGTTTATTGAAAGTTGCTTTCTGTCCTAATATGTCATCATTTTTGGAGAAAAGTCCATGAGCTAACAATGAAAATATGTGTTCTTTAATATTGTGTACTTGTCTGCTGCATTATTTGTGAAGTCATTTAACTCCTGTGATTCTTTACATCCAGATGGTGAGACAAGGCTACAGAAGTCACTTGACTGCTACTCTTTTGTGACAAATCTGTGGCTTTACAACCAGTAGTATTTATTTCATGTAGTTGTGTGCACCTTTATTTTGTGTATATATGTTTAGAATTATGATGTCCTCTTTGTGGTTCATGCTGTTACTAAGTATGAAGCAAACTTTATCTCTCCTGACTCTTTCTGGGTTGGTACATTTTTTCAGATATTGTAATAGATACACCTGTTTGTTTCTTTGTTCCATTTTCTTGGAATTCTTTTCTGTCCTATAACCTAAGATTATATCTGTCTTTAGTGATGAGGTTTGTTCCTTTAAAGCATAAAAAATATGGATTCTGTTTTCTAATCCAATCTGCAAATATGTTTCTTTTAATTGGGACAACCAAGAATTATAATATTGAGAGTTACTATTGGAAAATGTACAATTAAATCCTGTTGTTGTTGTTGTGGGTTCCCCTCCCCCTTAGATCTGTTTTTGATTAATTGCTCTGGTATTGTTTATTAACCTCCTTGTCCTCTTTGGTGTGTTTATCCTTCTTTTCAGACTAAAATATTCCTTTCTGTGTCATTTAGAGACCTGGGTTAATGATCATAAATTCCTTTACCTATATTTTATATGGAAAATTATTATTTCTCCCTCAATTTTAATAGATAGTTTCATTGGGTACAATATTCTGGGTTAGAAGATATGGTCTTTTAGAATGTAGACTGTATCTTTCAATATGTCTTTATGATTTTAAGTGTTTCTGTGCATCAACTAAATATTAATTGATGGGCCCATTTATAGATGACTTGAGCCTTCTCATGGTTTTCAATAATCTTTCTTTTGTTTATGGTTTTAGTATTTTAACTATAATATGTTATGTGGAGTTTCCTTTCTCACCTTATCTATTTGGTGTCTTGGAGACCTCTGGGACATGACTAGACAAATCTTTAAGTTTAAAAAGGTTTCATATATGGCTTTACTCAAAACATTTTCTTTGCTTTTAGTGTGATATTCTTTTTTTCCCCTATGTCCATAATTGAAGTATTTGGTCTCTTTGTGGTGTCCCAAATAATTCCCATGTTTGATTTTTTAATATAATTATCTTTTATAAGCAACCCAATTCTTCTACCTTGTAGCCAAGCCCTGATATTTGGTGTTTACATTTTGACTTGTAGGATTTTTTCCTGTCCAGCATCATTTCAGTTTAATTTTTCTTCAGCAACTCTATCTCTTAGTTGAATTTTATTTTTGCTTCTTGGAATGAGTTCTTCACTTCATTTAGAACTGTTTTTGCTCTCTTGGAGTGGATTTAAGTTTTCTTCAACTTGTTTGAACATATTTTAAAATTCTTTGTCTGGAACTTTTAAGTTGTTATCATTGAAAACTATTTGGAGTACACAATTTTTCCCTGTTTGGTTTATTTGTTTGTTTGTTTGATTGCTTTTGTTGTCGTTGTTCATGGTGGGGTTTTGTTTGTTTGTTTCTTTGTTTGTTTTTGTATTTTTTTCGTCATACTTTGTCTTGTTCACCTCTGGTACCAGCACATCTGGTGTTAGCTTATTGGCTGAGTTTCTTTCATATTCTCTCTCTCTCTCTCTCTCTCTCTCTCTCTCTCTCTCTCTCTCTCTCTCTCTCATTTTGTTTTCTCTCTCTGTATCCTTGGCTGTCCTAGACTCAATTTTAGGACCAGGCTGGCCTCGAACTCACAGCTATCTGTTTGGCTCTGCCTCACTGAGTGCTGGTATTATGGGCGTGTGCCATTCAAGTGTAGAAGGGTTGATGCATCATTTTTCTCTGAGATTTAGGGTGAAAGACTCTACCCTTAGTCTTCCTCTTTGATCCAGTTTTAGGTCAGCTTGGTTGGTCCTCCTGCCAGGGTCTACAACATACATCAGAAGTTGTGGAACTTTGTCTATCTGTATGGTTTACTCTGAGATGCCTGGATCTCTGGATCCACCAATTCTACTGCCAGGAGTTGTAGAACACACCAATGACTGCTGTGCACATTATTTTTATTGTTATAATATAATCTTACAGACCTGGAGTGCACTCAGGTTAACTTCTCTATATGTTTAGAGTTTCTGTTATTAGTAAGCGAAGCACATTTGCATTCTAATCTTCTTAAAGACGCTATTTATAAGAACTAAGTTGTCAAAACAACCTAAATGTCCATTGTCAAACAAATGCATAAAGACAATGTGGGTTTTAAATACTACAGAATATTAATGAGTCTTAAAAATAGTAAAATCTTGCAATACATGACTATATGAATGAGTCCTAGAACATCATGCTACATGAGATAATAACATGCACAGAACAACAGCCACCGTAAACATTCCACTTAAATATAGGATGACCTAAAGGGCCAAATTGGTAGGAACAAAGAGCAGATGGGTGCTTGGCAGGGACTGAAGAAAGGAAGAATGGGGCACTCCTTCTCAACAAGCACAAAGTTTTAGCTGAGGCAAATGTGTCAGCTTGACATGCGTTCTGTGAAACTCATCAACAATAATTAGTAATGCTGTATTGTGTACTTAAAACATTTTTAATAGATTAGATTTCCTGTGAAATGATCTATCGTAATTAAAAAAACGTTCCCATAAAGCTTCTGGATTCCCTGTGGGAAAATTCCTCAGGGCTCTTTCTACCAACCTATCAAACATGCCTGCTTGTTACAGTTTTAATCACGTGTGATTTTGAATGACCCTGGTTATTTGAATTTTGAGGTGTATTTTCTTTTAGTTCATTATTTTGTACAATTTTATTTAGGATATTAGTAATTCACTCTTTCCTCCACTTCCTGGTTCAATGCTACTGTTTATTAACCTTGTTAATATTTTACAACAATTCAACTATCTCTTAACATGTCACTTTAGTATACATGTTTTGCACTTAATGGATTCTAATTATACATTCATCTCTTCTCACAATTTTGCTAAAATTTATTAAAAGCTTTGTGTATAGGTTTTATTTTTTGTTGCTTCACTGGTCTTTTAAAAAGTTTTTAATTAAATTATTCATTTATCCACTTTTGCATCCCAATCACTGATCCCTCCCTCCTCTCCTCCCAGTCTCACTCTCTCACTTTCTTCCCCCTCCCCCTCTCTTTAGAAAAGGGGAGACCCCCCCCCTTACAAACCCACCCAGGCACAACAACCAACATCAGGACTAAGCACATTCTTTTCCACTGAGGCCAGACAAGGCAACCCAGCCAGAAGGAAGTGATCCAAAAACAGGCAACAGAATCCATGTCAGATATGACCCCTTCCACACTTGATAGAGGACCCACATGAAAAGCAAGCTACCCATCAGTTACATATGTGTCATGGGCTAGGTCTAGTCCATGTATGCTCTTTGGTTGGTGCTTCAGTCTCTGTCAGCCTCTATGGGACCAGGTTAGTTGACACTGTTGGTCTTTATGGGGAATTCTTGTCCCCTCCTGGACCTACTATCTTTCCCCCAACTCCTCCTCCAGAAGATTCCCCGAGCTCTGTCTAATGTTTGTCTGTGAGTCTCAGCCTCTGTTTTGATCTGCTGCTGGTTGGAGCTTGTCAGAGGACAGTCATACTAGGCTCCTGTCTGCAAGCATAGCAGAGTATCATTAATAGTGCCAGGAGTTGGCTTTCTCCTATGGGGTGGGTCTCAGTTTGGGCCAGTCATTGGTTGGTCATTCCTTCATTCTCTCCTCCATCTTTATCCCTGCACATCCTCTAGGCAGAGTAAATTTTGGGTACAAGGTTTTGTTGCTGTCCCTTTTCTCCACTGGAAGTCTGGCCTGGCTAGGAAGTAGTTACTTCGGTCTTCATATCCCTGCAGCTAGGAGTCTCAGCTACAGTCACCCTTATATCCTCCCAGGAACCTATTCTGTTGCAGTTCTTCAGCTTGTCTCAGAGATGTCCTCACTGGATGCCATCTGCATGCAGAAGAATGCAAATAGAACCATACTAATCATGATGCACAGAACTCAAGTCCAAGTGGATCAAAAGACCTCAACATAAAACCAGATACACTAAATCTATTAGAAGAGAAAGTGGGACTAACCTTGAACTCATTGGCACAGGAGACAATTTGCTGGACAGAACACCAACACCAAAGGCACTAAAAGCAACAATTAATAAATGGAACCTCATAAAACTGAAAAGCTTCTGTAAGGCATAGATTTTCATATATATGTCCAGATATGTGTTGCGTTCATGTGGAGGCCAGAGGTAGATGCTGAGTATGTCCCACCATTTAGAGAACTACAGTATAATGCACTTGCACTGCATATTTCTCATTATAACATGAAGATGGAATACGTCTTATGCAAAGCATCATAGAAAAGAAAATCTCCCAGTCTAGATGAGCTCCAGGTACTTACTCATCTGAACCAAGACAATATTACTGCTTTATTCTGCCATTAAAGCTTCCACTTTACTTTTTCTGATTACCTTGCTCCAATCATTTGTCTTTCTATTACTGATAATTAGTTGAGAGGTACTCTTTCTCTGCCCTTTATTTCCCATAAGTCGGCTCTAATTGCCAAGTGGGTTTCTGTCTGTCATGAGACTGAATCTCTGAAAGCAATAGACCTTATCAGGTGGTACAGTTAATCTTAACCATAACGGTAGAACTACTGTGAAATCAAATACATTCCAAAGCTCATTTTACAGCTTCAGGGGAGGTTGTAGCAGTGATAGCTCCTGTGTGATAAGATTAATACATCTCTTATAAACTTGGCAAACATTTGTTCAACTAAACTTTAATGTTGTGTTACTATTCCTTGTCATTTATCAAAAAGTGAGTTGAAGCTCAAACATACGTAACAACACATGTTCTTCATGGTTAAATTATATGAACTGTGTATTCTGCATTGTGCGTACACATATACACATACTCATCATGTAGGCTTCATTCAGTTTTAACTTCTTTCTCATTATCCTTTAAAGCAGTATATTTGCATTGATTTTTTTTTTTTTTTTTTTTTTGGCACAAAGAGTCATAGGACCTCATTACTCCCTTGATGACCGTTGAGTAAAAGGAAACAAGCTTATCACACACTGTCCCAAAGGAAGAGTAATAATCAACAGCAGTCGAAAAACTCTACACCATGTTTATTTATGAAGTTTTCCTTGTAGGAAGATAGTTGAGATCCTCTTCCGTTTTCCATCACAAATGTTAGTGTAGTTTGTATACAAAACCTCTTAAGTAACAGAAGAAAACTATACTGACTACAAGCAGGTCAGTTTTAGGAAGTTCAAATGCCTTCTAGTTTGTAGCACAACTTCACATTGTATATAAGCAATTAAACGTAGGTCTAGAAGTTAAATACTAGGATGGGACAACATTATAAATGAATTATATTTTAATAGGTCAGCTCTATTCCTGTTACTGTCATAAAGCCTTCTGTGAGGCTTGCCTCGGATGGCCCAGCAACTGACAAAAGAAGGCAGCTGAAGATATGAGACATATCCCTGCTTCTTCCCTGGGCTTCATCGACCTAGTTGAAATGATTAATGAGTTAATTATGTGAACATTAGTAATTTATAAAATTTAGGTTTTTAGTTTCTTTTACCCATTGAATTGAATAACACGCACTCAATCTATTTCTGAAGAAAACAATCAATCCAGCACTCAGGCTTTATCAGGGACATGTTCTTAATTAGCAGATATTAAGTATCAATTTCGTCTATTTGGTCAGTGAGCCCATCAAACCCCTTGCTTTCAACCCCTTTCTTTCCTAGAACAAGTCTTATGTCTTTCTTTCCTTTTTTTTTTTTTTTGTAGTCTTATATCTTAAAGCAACCTCTCTTCCCCTCCTTCTATTTTTGCAATATAAAATTACACAGTATAAAGACTCATTTTGATTGCTATTATTTTCATAGGCCTTTTTATTTTTATTATTTCATAGGCCTATTTATTTGAACCTAAATCTCATTGTGCATGACAAAGGGAATTTGAAAAGGGAAAAAGTCTTCATATTCCTTTTCCTCAAAGCAAAAATCAAATAAATAAATAAGTGAAAAGAAATTATAATATCTTTTGCTTCAGCAAGCAGAACTAACAAAGTTTACTCTGTTTTTCATAGAAATATGAAAAACAAGCAAACCATGATTACTAATCAAAGACAAATACTTTATTATAAAATTTCACCTGTCATTATGTTTATATATGCTCATGTTAATGTGTGTCTATGTCTATGATGTGCATGTGGCACCTGGGCCACTGCACTGAGCATGTGTAGAGGTCAGAAGACACCTTGGTGACATCAGTTTTCTATTTCTGTCTTTTCATGGGTTCCAGGGATTGAATTTGGTTATGAAGCTTGTGTACCAAGTGTTTTACTTGATTTTCTCACTGAATCTTCTAGCTAGCCCCAAAGAGAATGAATTGAAAGATATGATTTTTTTTTTCGCAAATTATTCACACCATTCCTCTTTTCCTCCTTTGTTTATGTAGCTTAAGATTTTAGGGTACACCTTTGGTGGTGGTGGTGGTGGTGGTGGTGTGTGTGTGTGTGTGTGTGTGTGTGTAAACATAAATTTCCTAAGTGTTTATAATACTTCTATAGCCAAGCTTTTGAGCTTTTGAAGAGATAAGAAAGTTTTATGTTAATTGTTTTATTTAAACACAAACTAATATAATGCAAAGAATCCTTTTTAAATGACTTGTTTAATGGTAAAATCAAGCAGCTTTAGAGAATTAATTTTCCTGTATCTTTGTGTGTGTATGTGCGCGCGCGCGCGTGTGGGCGCACGTGTGTGTGCGTGTGACTGTTTGTCTTGTGTGTGGAGAAGGCTATGGACTCCAGAGGAAGATGGGAGATATGCTGGAGCTAGAATTGCAGGTGTCTTCCAAAGAGGGTACTGGGAAACAAACTCATTCAGGTTTTCTGGCAGCCTAGCAAGTGCTACTCACTGCCAAATCATCTCTCTAGTCCTCAAGGCAATTTTTATTTTAAATTAAATTAATTTCTGGGTATGGTGCTGCATGCCTTTAATCCTAGTACTCTGGAGGCAGAGTTGGGCTATGTGAGTTTTAGGTCATTGTGTTCTACATAGTGAGTTCCTAGACAGCCAGGACAGCACAGTGAGAACATGTCTCAAAAAAAAAAAAAATAATGATGATAATGATGTAATTATTATATAATAGTATCTATTATTCTTATAATAGTAATTAGTCTTTCTAAGTTCAGAAAATATTAATTTAATATGACAGGTGTATTTTACTCAAAATCCATGATTTATTGAACCATAACTATGTACTGTAATGGGCAAGTTCTCTTCAGGATATTTTTTTCTGTATGCTAGTCAAAGATTTAATTTCTCATTAATTATTTTTCTGAAGACTACATTGATTGAAAGTGTAAATGGCATCATGGCTTAGAATCTAGCACATATTTACACATTAAATCTCTCTCTGATGATTTACTTTCAAACTAAGAGAATGAATTTATACCAATATAAGTATAAGTATATAGTATCATAAGAATCATATGGCAGGCTTGTTGATAAGATAGGCTGATATAGAATTGACTTCTGATATTTCTGAAGCACTTTATAATGATATGATATATGCCTTGAGATATTTTATATTAGGAGAAGAGTAAGAGATTTCTGGGAAAGGAAATGTGGGTGCCTTATGATTGGTCAGTAGTACATAAGCACATACCAGCAGGTGTATTTGAGGAAGCAACCTGAGAGAAAATTACCTCATGCAAGAATACTTGCAGTTACTTCACACCACAGAACTGCAGAACTTTATCAGTGTTTGATGAGAGGATAATGTTGTGCCTAGGCAGTAGGGAAAGTTTAGGCATCAATATCTCTCCAATGGTCTCAAGCTAACTTAGGTTGAAGTGGATCAAAGATCTAAACGTAAAACCAGATATACTAAACATGAAAGGAGAGAAAGAAAGGAATAGCCTTGCATGACTTGGCACTGGAGACAACTTCCTCAACAGCATGCAAAAGTGCAGGCACTAAGATCAACAATTAGTAAAAAGGGATCTCATGAAACTGAGAAGCTTCTGTAAGGCAAAGGACACCATCAATAGTACAAAACAGCATTCTACAGAATGGGAAAAGATTTTCAGCTACTGTACCAATCTGACAGAGGGTTATTTTCCAAAATATTTAAAGAACTCAAGAAACTAAATACCAATAAACCATATAAAGGCATTTGAAAGCTGGAATACATAGATAAACAGAGAATTCTCAACTGAGAAATCTCAAATGGCTGAAAAACACATAAAAAAAAAATTCAACATCCTTAGCCATCAGAGAAATGCAAATCAAAACTACCTGGAGATTCCATCTTCTCAGAATGGCAAAGATCAAACAACACAACTGATAGTTCATGCTGCAAGGATGCAGAGCAAGAGGAACACTCCACTACTGCTGGTGGGAGTGCAAACTTCTATAGTCACTTTGGAAACCAATACGAAGGTTTCTCAGAAAACTGAGACTCGATCTACCTCAAAACTGATCTATACCCCTCCTGGGCATATATCCAAAGGATACTTCATCGTACCACAAGGACACATGCTCAATTATGTTCATAGCAGCTTTCTTCATAATAGCTGAAAACTGGAAACAATCTAGATGTCCCTCAACGGAACAGTGGATAAAGAAAACACGGGATATTTATGCAGTGGAGTATTACTCAGCTGTTAAAAACAATGGCATCATGAAATTTGCAGGCAAATGGATGGAGCTAGAGAAAATAATTTTGAGTGAGGTGAGCCAGATCCAGAAAGACAAACATGGTATGCACTCACTTATGAGTGGATATTAGCTGTAAAGTACAGGATAATCATGCTACAATACGCAGATCCATAGAGGTTAAATAACAAGGAGGGCTCAGGGAGGACACATGGATCTCCTTGGGAAGAGAAAATGGAATAGATTTTGGAGGGTGTCTGGGGTCAGCTGGAGAAGAGACTAAGAGACATCAGGCACAGAGGTTGGAGAGAAATGGGGGAGAGATGACTAGAGCTGAGGGAGATTTGGTAGGAGATGTGGAAACTTAGTGTAATGGAAACTCCACGGAATCTACGATGGTGAACATAGCAAACACTCCTAGTAATAGGGATATGGACCCTGGACTGTCCATCTTCTGTAACCAGGAAACATATTCAATTGTAGGACTGGGACATCAACCCAACCACAAAAACTCCTACCTATGATTTCTCCTGACTACAACATGTGCTGCAGTAACAGTGGCACAGAACATGCAGGAGTGGTCAACCAATCATTGGTTGAACCTGAGGCTCATGCCGCAAGAGGAAACCACGTCTAACACTGCCTAGATGGCCAGGAATTAGTGACTGGATAGCCCACAGACATAGAATAGAACCAAATATGAATGGCCAAAAATAAAATAAGATAAAAGAGAAAAAAAGAGAATAAAGAAAAGTCAATTAAATGATTCCTAATGATACTCTGCTATACTCATAAATTGGTGCCTAGGCCAATTATCATCAATGGTCACCAATGAGACTTTCTCCAGCAACTGATGGGAACAGAGAAAAGACCCACAGCCAAACATTAGGAGAAACTGGAGGAAACCCACAGAGAAGGGGGAGAAGGATTGTAGGAGGCATAGGGGTCGAGGACACCTGCAGAGCACAGGCCACCAAGTCAACTAACCCAGGGGTTCACAGAGACTAAAGGGACAATCACTGAGCCCGTGTGGGTCTGAGCTAGGGCCTCTGCATACATGTAATGGTTGTCTATCTTCATGTAACTGTGGGACTCCTAGCTGTGGGGCAGAGGGCTGCTTTTTTAACCTGCTCTTGAGACCCCTTTTCTCCTATGGGGTTGCATCTTCCAACCTTGATATGAAGGTTTGTGCTTAGTCTTGATATAGCTTTGTTGGGCTATGTTTGGCTGATATACCTGAAAGGACTGTTTTGTTTTGTTTTTTTTTTTTTTTTATGAAGGGAATGGGAGCAAGTGTGTATCTAGGGGAGAGTGTATATGGGGAGGGGAGTGCAGGGAGAGGAAATTGTGGCCTGAATGTAATGTATGAGAGAAGAATAAATGTTTATATTTTTAAAGGGTAAAAATCTGTACACCTTTGAAGCATTTAAAAATGAGACTTGAGTGGAGAGTGGGATATGACTTTCTCACGTACTCTGGTGCCTCACGTTTGACCATGTCCCCTGGAGGGGGAGACCTGGTGGCACTCAGAGGAAGGACAGCAGGTCACCAAGAAGAGAATTGATACCCTATGAGCATATACAGCGGGAGATAATCCCTCTCAGGAACAGTCATAGGGGAGGGGAATAAGGGGAAAATGGGAGAGAGTGAAGAATGGGAGGATACAAGGGATGGGATAACCATTGAGATGTAACAAGAATAAATTAATAATAATAAAAAATTTTAAAAAATAAAAATAAAAATGAGACTACATAAAAGTTTCAAAGAAAATGACAATTATCAGCATACATATCCAAAAGACCAAAAATCTGAACTGTGAATATAGGAAGAAAACTCTACATAGGGCATCATAAAAATTAGATAAATTTAGTAATAATAATAAATCATAAAAATAAACAGAAAGAGACTGGAGTCAAGGATAACGTGTAATTTCTCAAGAACAATGGAAGAAGCTAAAACTTATGTCTAATTTACAAAAGGAAAGACTATTATAGTTCCTAATTCTCAGCCAAGACCAAAGCAATTCAGAAGCAAACTATAAGCAATGACTTACTCAAACATACAAGTGTTTAGTACAGTTACCACAGGCTGAGCTGTTCTACAAGAACAGTTAAAGGAAACCACTCAAGCAGAAGGAGATAGCAAGAACACCTCAGACCACTCAAGAGAATAAAATCACAAGCATTAACAACATAAGAGGCTGCAACTTCCTTTTATTACATGGAACAAAATTCTAAAACTTAATCCTTAAATTACAAAGCTTGTAAGTATAAATATGGCCTTGAGTTTGGTTGGTAACACATTGTAGGCTTTATTCTAAGAATAACATGAATTAAGAAAGATAGCATCACTTTTCCACCAAGGCTCAGAACCATAGAGTGAATAAGGCAGAAATATCATAAGAGTCTAAGATCAGGCAGGACTGCACAGAAACAGCATCTTCCTGATATGATAGGACCTCTGAACTCATAACGTTTGTTCATGGAGCTTTTGTTGCCTGTACAAGGCCTGCAGAAGATGAAGTTGTTCAATATTCTAGCAAGGAAGAGTAAGGCTTCTGAATAAAAAGATAAAAGGAGGAGGAGGAGGAGGAGAAGGAGGAGGAGGAGGAGCAGAAGAAGAAGAAGAAGAAGAAGAAGAAGAAGAAGAAGAAGAAGAGGAGGAGGAGGAGGAGGAGGAGGAGGAGGAGGAGGAGGAGGAGACATGGATTGGGAGGGTAGAAAAAGGAGGGAGAGGAAGAGCTGAAGTTCAGTGCTTAGGCAGATAAAGTAGATTTACGAGTTGGAAAGGTGTACAGGACCAAAGAAATTAATACCATTATTATAGAAAGCCAGAGCCAGAGACCCGGAGAAAAATCTATAAAAGGATTATAGCTCCAGAAATTATAGAGAATTTTCAAAACCAAGTATTAAAGAAGCAATGACCCAAATGAAATGTGCACTAAAAGTTTAAAAATATACTTCAGCTCAGTCTTCCAAGCAACAATAAGTGGTTGCTAATCATTAAAAGCAACAAGACAGAAGGGGACCTCCTCCTCCTCCACCATATGCTCACAGCCTATCAGTCTCATCCTGGTAGCCTGCTTATCCTTTCTCTGAGTGCCACCAGGCCTCCCCACCAAGAGGACGTGGTCAAATATGGGGCACCAGAGTTCATGTCAAAGTCAGTCCCCACTCTCCACACAACTGTGGAGAATGTCCTGTCCATTGGCTAGACCTGAATAAGGATTCAATGTTTACTGCATGTATTGTCCTTAATTGGTGCAGTAGTTTGAGCAGACCTCCCTGGGTCCAGATCCGCCCATCATGATGTTCTTCTTGTAGGTTTCTAGGACCCTCTGGATCCTTCTATTTCCCCATTCTCCCATACTTCTCTCACATATAGTCCCAATAGGAAGTCGTCACACATATCCCAATCTCCTGGTAAGTGAAGACTTTCATGGGACATCCCTTTTGGGCTAGTGTCCAATTATGAGTATATACCATGTGAGTCTTTCTGGGTCTGTGTTAACTCACTCAGTATGATCATTTCTAGTTCCATCCATTTGCCTGCTGTCACAGACCTAGGGGAGGAGAATGGGGTGAAAGGAAGGAAGGAAGAAACGGAAGGATACAAGTAAGGGGATAACAATTGAGGTGTAATCTGAATAAATCAATTAAATAAAAAAGAAATATATGGAACAATGTCAGCATAAAATATAGTTTATTAGAGAAATAGTAAATAGTTTTGTCTGAAATTTAATGGAATAGTAGGCAATAAAAGTTAAAAATATCATAAGATATTTACAGATACAGAAAAAACATTTGTCAATTTTAACCTGTACTATCTAGGCATAGCCATCAATAAACCAAAAATATAGCAAGCTTCAAAAATAAAAAAGCAACAATATATGAATCATTGCTACTTCCACATAGGATTGTTTTGGACAAATGAGCTCAAAGTCCAATAAGTACACAAAAATTTATAATTAATGCTAAGGATTTAACTCAGTGGTAATAAGATTGTTTTCTGGAACATGTAAAATCCTAGCACTGAAGAGGGGAAGGGGGGCAGGATGTGAAGAAGAGAGGAAAAGAGAAAAGAACAATGAGGGAGGAGGTAAGACAGAAAGAGAGAGAGAGAGATAAGCAAAACTGTGAAAGTGAGAAATCTCTCAGAGGATAAAGACATATCTATTAGCAAGTGAAATAAGAGAGACTGAAATAGTCACAGGATACTGTCTGTAAGAGCAGTCCAACTTGCATGATCATTAGTCATCCTTTGAGATCTCACACCATAATGACTATCTGTAGGTTTTTGGATTTGTTTGTTTGTTTGTTTGTTTTTTGTTTGTTCGTTTGTTTTTGTTTTGTTTTGTTTTGTTTTTGGCCTTTCCTCCTTTAAGAATATGCTTTTAGCTGGGTGTGGTGGCACACACCTTTAATCCCAGCACTGGGAGGTGAGTGGTGTTGGTGGAGATGGTCAAGAGAGGCATGCAAATCTCTGTGAGTTTGAGGCCAGCCCAGTCTACAAAGCAAGCCCAGGACAGCCAAGGCTGCACAGAAAAACTCTTTCCTGAGAAACACACACACACACACACACACACACATACACACACACATTTATATGTTTATACTAATTGTAAAATTTTCTCTTTTTAAACTTTTGTTATTTTCATGTACCCCAACAAAAGGACAAGGATGTCCTCTACCAATTTTTCTGTATTTGCTACCAGGTGTCGCTGTTGTTCTGGGTATACAAAAATTCACTCCATGTACTCAAATATAGCCCATATATTTGAGGGGATGAAGGCTGATGATCACCCAGTGATAATGCTATATGGATGTTTTTGTTATGTTTTGTTCTGTTTTTCCCTGTATTGTGGATCAAGCAGAGCACATGGGTTTGCCCTTGAGCTGAATCTACAACTCTACTGTGTCTCCTTTATTCTCTTGGGCCCATCAGTGTTTTTATACTAGTTAGAGACTTCATTAACTTCAATTCTTTAAAATATCCACAATAGAAAAAATCATCCACAATGTAAGAGAAGAGAGACATTATAAAACATATTATATAAAGCCAACATAAAATTAAGTTTAGAGATGACAAGAATATCTCAAGGCAGTAAAAGTTTTAGAAAAATTTTTATACAATATAGATGAGAAAATCCTGGAAAAAATATTAGCAAAGTAGTCCTACAGGTACACATAGAAAGTGGCTTTGTTCCAAATCTGCAGGATAACTATTGTTCCATTTTAATATTAGGCAGTATGAGTCGCTATTGTGAGAAAAGAATTCCCTGTAGGTCTCTCATGTCTCTACGCATCTTGCAAATGACAGATCTATTCCAGTAATACTTTTGAGAGTGTAACAATAGTACAACCCTCAAGAGAGACAGCGTGTTTTCTTTCTATCCAGCATAATAAATATACCATCTCACTCCAAGGCAAACAGTGGCATGCCTACTGCTCACGTTACAGGAGCGTTAGGTTATCTTACCTAATGGTTGCTCTCTTTTAGTGCACTTCAATGTGTGTTTTAGTATTTGCTTGTTGAACTGAAGCTCAAGGCACCAGACCCAGTGATCCTCTGGTAATTGCTATGCTGTGAATAATAAACCATCTTTCCTCAAACTCAAGAGTCTTATCTCCTCCTACCATCTGTAAACAGTGACAGGTTAACTTCTAGGCTTACAGTTTGTGTGAACTCTCAGGCATTTCTGACACCTGTATTAACAGAGTGGGATCATTTCAAGAATGTCAGAAAAATAAGGAATGATATTGAACATAAACACACAAGCTAAATTTCTTAATAAGCAAGGGAAAGAAAAGAACTCATTCAATTTGACATGCAGCATGTTGAGACAATAGCATATTAGTGGCTGAAAGTTAACATCTCCCTGAAATAAAAATATGACAAAGCTGTAATCTGCTATCACAGTTACTCATGTTTCCAAATGTCACATCTAGTCAAGTTATGCAAGAAAAACCTGAAAGTAAAACATGAATAGTTTGGAAAGGAAGAAATGAAAGTGGTATTATTTGATGACAACGTGATGGTACATTTGAGAAAAGCTAAAAGTGTTTGAGTCAAGGAATTAATATTACAAAATAAATGTAAGAGCACCATAGGACACAAAGTCAATATATAAAAATAATTACACATAAGTTTTTAAGCAATAAATAATTTATAATCAACAATAAATGCAAAATTTATAACTTAAAAAAGTTCAAAATTGTAGGAAAAATTAAAAAATTATTGTTGGTGGAAACATTCTAGGGCCAGAACACAAGACAGTCTGTGGTATAAGAGTCTTCCCTCAAAACAGCTGCATAGGCAATACTATGACAGTGATAATATAAATAGACATGTTACCATGGATGGGGAAAGTTTTGTGGTTTCTCACCACCAGACAAAGAACTTTGACTGTTGTTACATGCATATATGTACGTTCATACATAAATATATAGAATATATAAGGCATGGAGCAAAACAAAGATTTGAATAAATAGGATGTTAAGTTATGAGCTAGTCATGGAAAGAGCCTAGCTGTATGGATCAGGTATTTGCAAATATATTTTGAGTCACAGGGTCATTTTCCAGAGAGCTTGGGGGTTGGAAGAAAATACCTTTTCAAGACAGAGTTCTGATTAGAGATAATGACAATGCATAAAAGGATATATTGATTAGAAGATTCAATTTCTCAAACATTTTATTTTCTTTAGAAAATTTTACGTGTTCAGTTCAATCCTAATGAATCTTCATAGGTTGTCTTTTAAATAGTCAAGTGATCTTAAAAGTTCATCCCAATGTTTTAAAAATATTTAAACATACCAATGGTATATAGATGATATGTAGACACTATGGTCCTGCCATAAAAGTCATATGGGGAAGGAGCTGAGTCCTGAAAAGGACATACATATAGTGACCTGATTAGCTATGAAGTGACATTGCAGTGTGATAGATAAAAATGAGTTTCTTCTATAATTTGTAGTAAAAATAATTCATTTTTCCATTTACCTCAATTCATACACAATAATGCAACGTGGATTGATGGAGAAGGAAAAGGTAACATGTCGAAGGAGAACACAGAAGAGCATTGTTGTAGATATAAAATTAACTGATTTCTTAAACATTAAAGATTTATAAACCATAACAGATTTCATGAAACATTGCTAAACACAAAACAAAAGGATTGGTAAATTTTATTTTATTAAAATCGAAAACTATTGGTCACCAAAAAAAGCCATAAAAGGAAAGGGAAAATGAATTCCCACAGAAAGACTTGCAACTGGAACCTCGGAGGATGATTAAGAACTAGTTGCTAACTCAACCACATGGCTACCAGTGGCAGAAACATCATTTTGAGGCCGTGATGTGAGCATAATCACAATACCAAGCCAAACCCACATGTTGATATAAAAGCACTCATTCCTAACAAACTTACCAACAAGTTCTCGCCAGTGTATGTAACAAGCTACAAATAAATCATCTCATGAAAAAACACACACACACACACACACACACACACAGAGAAATAACTCATAAAGGGGGACTTTTGTTGGGCTTATGTAGAAAATTCTTGTATGGAAAACACAATTTTATTGATAATTTGCAATGTGCAAATTAAATGTGTTGCATGATGTTATTATACACTCCCTCACAAGGATGGCTAAAGTGAAAAAGAGAGAAAATATCATGTATTGATGGCACTATAAAAAATGGAACTTTTTCTCTAAAGGTAGACTGTATTTCAGGGCCCAAAGAAAAGCCTGAAACATACAAAGAGGTGAAATTATTCTTTGTACCTTAGACCATAGTAGAGTAAAAGCAGCAGCTCGTACCAATATAAACTAAACAAGGAAAATCCAAAAAAATATTTGGAAGTTGAATAATACACTGCCATATGCTGAGTGGAACTTTGAAGAAATTGGGAAGGGAACATTTACAATTCTTAGAATCCTGAGAAAATAAAAGAAACATTTGTTAGAATCTTTTTGATATAACAAAGGTTGTTCTATGAGAAAGGTTTATGGTTATGAATCTGAGAGAGCTCAAATAAATAATTTAATGATGCATTTTAAGTTTCAGAAACATTTGAACAGAAGAAATTCCAAACTAGGAACCTAAGGAAACAGCAAATATCAGGAGAAGTAATGAAATGCACTAAAAAAGAAATAAATCCCACAGTTTTTTTTGGAAAACATAAATAATATTAATAAACACACATTCAAATTAACCTTGGAAAAAAGAGAAAACAATAAAATGAAAGGTTAAAAAGTATAACATTATAACATATTCTAAAGAAGTCCAGAGGATCATTTGAAAACATATTCTGGGCTGGAGCGATGGCTTAGAGGTTAAGGGCATTGACTGCTCTTCCAAAGGTCCTGAGTTCAATTCCTGGCAACCACATGGTGGCTCACAACCACCTATAATGTGATCTAATGATCTCTTCTGGAGGGTGACATATATGCAGGCAGAGCACTGTATACAAAATAAATAAATAAATATTTTAAAAAGAAAATATATTCTAATAAAACTAGAACATCTACAAGAACTCGACAACTTCCTAGACACATGACCTACCAAATTAAATCAGGAGAATTTAAATAATTTTAAAACAACCACAGTAATCTATAAGATTAAAGCAGTAATAAAAAGATTTCTGAAACTCAGAAGCCTGGGACCAGGAAGGTCCACAGACAAATCCTACTGAAATGTTCAATAACAGCTAACACCAAGTTAGAAATAGAAATAGAAAGAGGAAGAACACTCCAAACCTGTTCTATGAACTATTCTATGAAGCCTAATATTAAAAGCTGATGATATAACCAATAATAAAAACTAGAGGCCAATTTCCCAGATTCAATACAGAATATGATTAGACTTGAGAACAATATTTATATAATCGGCTTGATTATGCAGAAACTGGGTTTTGAATAATGCAATGCCTCCTCATTATAAAAACACCAAACAAACTAGGAATACACAATCTATTTGCAACAATCCCATAGCCAACAGTGCTATAAATGGAAAAAAAAACCCTAAAACTATTTCCTCTAAAATAAGGACTACCGCCAAGGTATATACTTCCTCTACTCTTATTCAATATATTATTTGTAGTCTTAGCTAAAAAAAAAGTAACATGAGAAATATACAAATGATACATGACTAGGGAAAAAGTCAATCCCCATTTATAGGTGGTGTGATTTTGGATTCTGTACTTAACAAACCATACAGACTGCAGCAGAAAATTCTTTGGTCTGAAAGGCCCTTTGAAAAAACAGCAGGACACAAAATCAATGAGCAAAATTCATCAGCTTTTTTACACACCACTGGTGAACTTACCAAGAAAGAACTTTTTAAAAAATCACACTCACATACATGGAAAAAAAATTACCAAAAGGACGAAACATTTCTACGATGCAAACGTTAAACCACTGAAGAGAGTAACTGAAGAAGACACTGCAAGATAGAAAGACTTCTGTTCTCATAGATTGTGAGAATTAGTATGATGGAAATGGCTACATTACAAAAAGCTATCTACAGATTCATTAATCCTCATAAAAATGTCAACTATATTCTTCATGAAACTAAAAAAGCAATCCTAAAATCATGTGGAAGTACAAAAGACCAAAAACAGCCAACATCATCACAGGCAGGATGGGCAATGCAGGAGTGTCACCAGACTCAATTTCAAGTTAGTCTACAGAGACACTAGAGAAAAACAGCATGGTGACAACACAAAATAGACCTTTAAACCAACCAAGTAGAACTCATGACCCAGAACTAAGCCCACACAACAGCTATCTGCTCACAAACATTTCCAAAGACACATCAGAAAAATGACAGCCTTATCACCAAATGGTGCTGTGAGAACTCTATATCCACATGTTCAAAGATGAAGTGAGATCCATGGACTCTTTGTTTCAAAATTTATTTTCAAAATGTATCAAAGACTTTAATGTTAGGACATGAAACTTTGAAACTGCTCAATGAAAACATATGCAAAATGTAACAAAGTAGTAAACATGGTTAAGGGTTTTCTGCTTTCTGAACAGGCCTTCAATAGCATGGAAACGGGCTCATAGGAGCACATAAAACTAAATAACTTAACACATCAATAGAGATAATCACCACACTGAAGTGAATAGTGAATATATATATATATATATATTCAGCAAATAATGTCTTAAAAGAAAAAATAGAAAACAAGTACTTTAAAACATTCAAAATCCTTAGTCACATGCCACCAGATCACCACCATGATGGACACAAAAGCATGCATCCCATCAAAGTGCTTGACAGGAGTGGTTTGCAGGGACTGTGCATCCAGGTGCATGCGGAATTTATGTATGACAATGGCAGCCCTGTCATTAGAAATGTCAAAGGCCTTGTTCAAGAGGGTGATGTGCTCACGCAATTGGTGTCAAAAAGAGAGGCTCAGAGGTTGCACTGATCCTGCTGCTCAGTCCTGGATATCCACCACTTAACCCATGGGATGGCTTGCAACTGTTTAATAAAGGGTTTGTATTATTAAAAAAATAACATCACCACCAACAAATTCTTAGTCAAAAGACAAATGTAAATTTTAAAATGTACCAATATTACATCAAAGAAAACCAACAACAAATCCTTATGGGGATACAAGAAAAGAGGAACCCATGTGCTACTGGTGAGGATATAAACCAAGGCAGCAACTATTGAAAACATTAAGAATATCTCCTCAAAATATTAAAAGCAGAATTACCATATGACCCAGCTACATGTTTCCTGGTATACGCCCTAAGGTATCTAAATCAATACCTCACAAAGAAACTTGTATGTCCAGTATTACTGTTGACTATTCACAGTGCTTTAGATGTCAAACCATCCTAGATGCACATCAATATATGGTGATTAAAAAATATTTGATGTATACTCTGTGGAGTTTCATCAGCTATAAAGAATGAAATAATGCTGCTTACTGAAATAAAATGGATGGAATAGAACTTATTGTGTTAAGAAAAATAAAAAAGACACAGTCATTGCATGTTTTCTTGCACATGCAGCATCTGTATTTAAATATGTAAGTATATATACATGCAGATATGACATGAGAGCAGAAGGGAGAAAGAAATAAGAAGGAAGTGTTCTAAAGAGTGATGAGGCAATAATATAGCAGATAACACAAAATTTTCTTTCAGGTGTAAAAATCTAGATTTAAATATATTAATATATATAATATATATTTATATATAAACATATATGTTATTGAAAAAGAGGACTATTTAGAGATAGTGAACCAGAAGAGGGTAGGAGGACTGGAGAGGGCAATGTGGGGGCAAATGGAACCCAAGTACTAAGGTATTTGCATATGAAGTTGCTACTATGAAGCCAATGTGGCTAACTAAAAATAATTTGAAATAAACTAAAAATAAAACACAAAATACTTTTTGCACCATTACTTCCTAACGGATTTAGAGTGACTTAAGCTCCGCTTGAGCTGTCTCCTGAAAGTCACTATTTCCATCCAAGTGAGATGAAATTATGCACTGTTATTGCATCGGTAGCAAGGGTACTTGTTCTTTAAGGTAGAATATGATCTTTAATATTCTGTGTATCTGGTTTCTTTCTTTATGACTTTGCTATCTATATTATTATTTCTGTGGTCAAAAATGTTTTGTGATGTGTAGGAACTCTGTCTATCCTGGACTGTTAATCTTTTCTATTTTTATGGAAGATGAATGTCACTGTGCAGTCAACTGATTATCAATTTTACTTGGCTTATGAAAGGCTTTTTACCAGTATAGAGATATTGTTTATTAGTCATTTAAAAATAATTTATTTATATCTTTGTTTCTTTTTCATTAGAAATACCCATTCCAAAGTATTAGTCATAGTTGTTTGATTTTTTGTTTTCCTCAGCATTAAGATGTTTATCAAATTTAAATTAATTTTGAGTAGCAGAGAGGTAAGCTTTATAATTATCTTTTCTCCTGTGATTAACTGATGGATCATTTATTGAATTAATTCTCCTCCTTTAGCATCCTATCTATAATGTGTTATGTTTATATTACATATGCACATATAAAATGCACACACAAGTGAACGGGTTTCAAGCTTCTGAAGTGTTAAATTTTCATCTGTTCCCTATACCTGTGTCTTGATTACTATAGTTCTACCTATGATTTTGTTTTTAATGTTGAGTCTTCATAATTGTGTCAAATAAATAAAGATTTTTGTTAAAATGTTTATGATTATTATAAAAACATAGGGTAACATTTACCATATGATCTTTTGATATCTGAGATCAATGTCTTCTCCACCTCACCCAGGATGCTGAGAACTTGTGTCCAGAACTCACCCTCTTCACTCAGGTATTTGTGCATTGGTTCTTCTTCTTCTTCTTCTTCTTCTTCTTCTTCTTCTTCTTCTTCTTCTTCTTCTTCTTCTTCTTCTTCTTCTTCTTTTTCTTCTTCTTCTCCTTCTTCTTCTTCTTTTACTTCTTTTTTTACATATACATTTATATTATTACACATATATAAAATAAGCTACATACAGCAAGAAGAACCACAGAACAATCAGAAATTATATTCATGTTACATTAATTATGTTTTAGCTGTTCGTATTTGGCAAACTTGAAGAAAACATTTTCCTATTCTGGTGAGTCTAAAATTCTGAATGTAATTCTATATCTATCATATCTCATCTCTTTCCATTTAAAACATGTATCTAGACCTAAAAACATCTTAACTCCTAAACAACTAAGTTTAATTGTGAAACTAAACTATTTGGTCTTTAACCCCCTCAGAGATTTGAGAAGGAGTAAAATTAATTACTTGAATAAACAGGAAGTGCAGGTTAACAGCTTCCAGTATGAAAAAGAAATGACTGAGACAGTTTGCTGCCTGGAGAGTCACCCATAACTCCCTAAAACATTGGAGCATCATCTTTGGCATTATGGCCCAGTATATCTGACCTACATATTTGTGAGGCAGGAGCTACTGAGGACTTGCTTTCCCTTTCTTGACAGAGTTTGGCTGTCGACTCTGCCTGCATCCAAGCTTGCCAA
>OU015753.1:80819033-80838939 GCA_907169655.1 Acomys percivali
CTTTAACCATTCTTCTACTGAGGGACACTTAGGCTGTTTCCATGTTCTGGCTATTATGAATAAGGCCACTATGAACATGGTTGAACATATGTCCTTGTTGTGTGCTGGTGCATCTCCTGGGTTTATTCCAAGGAGTGGAATAGCTGAGTCTTGAGGAAGCCCTACTAGAAATGATCATAATGAGTGAGTTAACCCAGAAGCAGAAAGACTCAAATGGTATATACTCACTTATAACTGGACACTAGTCCAAGGGGCATGTCCCATGAAAGTCTTCACTTACCAGGAAAGTGGGACAGAGGGGAGGACGTCCTATTGGGACTCTAGGTGAGAGAAGTATGGGAAAGTGGGTAAATAGAAGGATCCAGAGGGCCCTAGAAACCTACAAGAAGAGCATTGTGATGGGCAGATCTAGGCCCAGGGGTTCTGCTCAAACTATTGCACCAGCCAAGGACAATACGTGCAGTTAACTTTGAGCCCCTACCCAGATCTAGCCAATGGACAGAACATTCTCCACAGATAAGTGAAGAGTAGAGACTGACTTTCCATGAACTCTGGTGCCCCATTTTTGACCACGTCCCCTTGGTGGGGAGGCCCGGTGGCACTCAGGGGAAGGAAAGCAGGCTACCACGAAGAGACTTTATACCCTATGATCATATACACAGGGAGGAGGTCCCCCTCAGTCACAGTCATAGGGGAGAGGAATAGGGTGAAAGTGGGCGGGAGGGAGGAATGGGAGGATAAAAGGGATGGGATAACAATTGAGATGTAATATGAATGAATTAATAAATAAATAAAAATGGGGTACAGATCTAAATAGAGAAATCTCAACAGAAGAATATCAAATGGCTGAGAAACACTTAAAGAAGTGCCCTTGGTTCTAACTCTTTCTGTGGTAGATGCTCAGTATTTGATCTCTTCATATCCACCTGTAGCTGGGCCCATGGCATAGCTCATTGATACTTCTCCCTGAACACTACTTTCTAAGAATGCACTGCTTCTGAGCATCCTGCAGTTATGCTAACTGTAATGGTAGAAAATGGTACATCTTATCTACCCTATGCTGAAATGCTACTGTCCTCTCTTGTCCTCTCCTCATTCTTGAATTCTGCCTGCCCCAGCATACTTGACTCAAAGTTTCTTTTCTCTTTTCATTCTAAAAATATTCCATCATTCTTTTCAGGTTCTGAGACCTCCTTTCCCTCCTAAATGACATCTTTGACATCCTTTTCTGGCTCTTGTCTCTTTCCCCATTTCTCTTATATTAAAGCTGTGTGTTAAGCATCCTGAAGACATATGTATATAGTTGTCAACTTATTTATATATGCCCAGTTTTATTCTTCTTCTTGAATCTGATGATTCTGATAAACAAACTTGGGGAAATTATGTCATTTTGAAATACCAAGTTTTTTATTCTATTGCTTACTCTGATCTGAAGCAAAGAGCTCTGGAGGCTGTCTCGCTCTCACCACTATTTTCTCTCTTCTCTTCTTTCTTATATTCTTTTATCTCATAGGCAAGCATGCTTCCACAATGTCCTCAAATCATTCATTAATTTTCTCCAGCCTTATAATTTCTTCTTAAACATGACTACCAGCAGTACCTTCTCAGGGTCACAGTTTCTCTTCTGAAGTTCTCTTTCTTCTATCACACTCCTCCCGCTAACACTCAGCTTTTCTCCGATACCTGCATTTCCTTGAAGTAACTTTCCAAGGTTCAATGCCAAAAGTCCATTTTGTTTACTCTTCTTTTGTGAATATGAAGCCAGTCATACAGTGTAAAACCAAAGTGTGCTTGAGCATATATTTTTACAAAAGTGTACTATAACATGATAAAAAATTTCTCCATGTATATTGCTCAGATTTTTTTTCTAGTCCTCCATTTGGACGTTTTTGTGCCATGTAAATGGATGGTCCAAGTTGCATGCAGGTGTTTCACTTGCATTTTTTTCATGCTGTGGTAAACTCACTTATTTCTTCTATCGTTTCTTGATCATAAATAGCAAGCAGGCCACAATTCCAAGCCTGTCTACCTATTCCTACCCCACCACCAGGAGGAAGAGCTCAAGGATTTAGTCTTTGGAGCTCAGTTTCATCCACTTCATCACTAAGACATTTTGCTTTTCTTAACTTGGCTTAAAGATTAGTATAGTCTACAATGCATTTTATCCATTTTGTGTTTTTAAATTTGGAGAAACATGATGATGATGATGGTAATGATGTGTGTGTGTGTGTGTGTGTGTGTACACAACTGCCTGTTCCATGGCTCTAAATTCCCTCTATGTAGGTATTGTGATTCTAAAGAACATACAGAAGTACACTTCCAGCTTCCTGGCATGTCATTTTGTATGAATATGTATGTCAAAAGTTGACTTCTGGGGATAACACCTCTTGTTGCAGCTACTAGAGGATTCTTTTTCTTTCAGCAACTGGGATGAATAAGAAGGTTGTATTATGGTCACCTTCAGCACAGAGAATTAGTCAATAAACCAGCACATTTATTGAGTGTTCAACTTCAAATAAATCCCAACTTTAGAAGCTGTGTTCATGAATTCCCAATACATCACTCCTCTAGAATTTGTGTATAAATTTACAGGTCAAAAGACTTCTTATCAATGATAATTTCTTTTGAACATGATTACTATTTTACCTTTAATTTTTATGAACTTATGTGGAACCTATCAGAGATATAAAAATCATAGTAGTGTATTTCTGATTTTATTACCATTTGTCAAGACTCAGAGAACATTCAGTGTTGAATCATTTTGCTATAATTGTTTTGGTATAAGTGTGTTATAAATAGTTTTGTTTTAATTCAGAAAAAAAGGAAAAAGAAAAAGAAAGAAAATTAAAGCACAATGTATAGTGAGCTAATACAAAAAAAAGAGACATAAATAGGTTTAAAATAAACTGCTAACAAGCAAATTAGCTCCTGAGTGGAAAGGCAGTAGATCAATGACAGTAAAACTACAGAGTTCTTGCTGATCTCATATTGTCTGTGAATGCAAACTGTAAAGAGGTCCCCACAGGCCTCCAACAATAACCTACAAAGAATGAGACACAAGGAGTATCGAGCATAAAGATAGTTCAATTTCCCAAGACAGCCAGCTCTTGTCACATCAAACCACCTATTAGTCACAAACTCATACAACTAAGAATTCTCTGGTCTCCCGAGATTGCCTGTCATCTTGAAGGAGATAATACAATGAAAGGCTTCGTTTTCTTCTGTACCATGTTTCATTTATTGTTTTCAATAGATCAAGCTGTTTATGATGTTGCTATTACATAAAACAGGATACTATGCTCTTAGATTGGAATATGATATCAATGTGCCAGTAAATGGGAAAAGAAAGGTAAACAAGTGTAAAAATAAACTAATATACCTGAAAAAAAAAAAACCATACATTCCCTGACATTTTATAAATCTGTTATAGTGTCTTAAAATTACTCTAAATGTAGTTATAGTCAAATTTTTATTATGCAATTATATTTCATAATTTAACCAATTAATACATTTGAGTAATTTAAATTAACTATTCTAATCTCTTATCTGATAGATGTAGAAAATAGGCTCACTAGATATGGAGAGTGTAGCAGAGCTGGACAGGGTAATAGAATGGCAACTCACAGATCCATGTTGGAACACTATTGACATGCACATAATATTTCTCTCATCCAAGCATTAGCCATGGCTGATCCTGCTTAGCTCCTGAGGTCAGGAAGGGGTGGTGATAGACTGTACTCAGATATTTCTAATAAGGATCTAACTTTCCATAAACAGGCAAGCCTGATACAGTGGGAAAAGCAAAGCATTGCCATTCAGTCTTCATCTTTCAGAGTAAGAGTTGAGTAGCTATGGTGTGCAGGGTTAGAAGCTAAATGCCAGGGTCCTAAAGTTGACACCTTCCTTAAAGGTTACCCACTCTATGCTGGAGAAAGCAGACAAGGATTTCAGGGGGGCAAACACCTCCTGAGTCCTGTGATGACAGAGGGAATAAGATGCAGTTTGCAGGTAGATGAGGAATATTTGAGTAGGTTATCAGTAAACTTGTAAACAAACCTTCTTGAAAAGGAAGTCTTTTTAATATTTATTTTTAATGTTGGTGCACGCCCATGTATGTTCACACGAGTGTGTCCACGTGTGTGTCTGCATGCTCAGGTAGACCAGAAGCATCAGATCCCCTGAAATTAGGGTTTCAGGCGGTTATGAACTGCCTGACATGGGAACTGAACTCGGAACCTCTGCCAGATAGGTACAGAAGCCCAAGGAAGGGGAATTCTTGAGCTGGGTTTAGAAAGCAGAAGTAATGATAGAGGTGGTAACAAGACATGCTGAAAGTACCCCCAATATGACACAGGGAAAACAAAGAAGCCAGGAGTGGGGGTCGGGAGGCATGTTGGAGGAAGACTGTGGAGGCACGAAGGCATCAAATGCTATTCTGAATCGTTTCAGGATTATTTCCTTTCTCTATAATATGAAAATAACAAGATTTTTTTCTTAATGAAAAATCACTTTTTAGACGTGTGGAAAGTAAAAGGAAGACACTGGATGACAGTGGCTACAGAACTATAAGGTCCTAGTGGAAACACCAATACTTGTCTGAAGGTGAAAACAATAGGAGGTTTTACTAATGAGAAGTTTTAGTGTGATCCTCAGACAATTAGGGAATAAAGCAGGGATATTATGTGTGACTGGCACCTACCCACAAGCTTATTCTTGAAAAAAAAAAATTTCACTTAGTGAGGAGTAATGACTCCTCTTTGTGTATGTGAGCCTGTGTTTCTGCATCTATATGCATTTCTTGTACTTTTTTTTTTTTTTTTTTTTTTTTGCTCTTTTCCTTGTTTGGTTGTTTTGTTCTAATTCTGATTTGTTCATTTTCATTTTAGCTTATTGTATTATATTATTATTCCTTAGATGCCAGGTTGCTTTCTAACAAAAAAAAAAAAAAAAAAAAAAGAAAAAAAAAAGAAAAGAAAAAGTGTGGGTCCAGATGGGAGGAGAGGGAAGAAAAAACTGAGAGGAGGAGATCTGTGGGAAGCTGTAATCAGGATATATTATATGAAAAAAAATGTATTTCCAATAAAAGAAAAAAGGAACTTATCTGTGAATTAGCACTGTAATAATTATTATAAGACAGTTAAACCTTTTGAGGCCTTCCTATGTACTGGCTGCATGCCACATGAAGCAACTAAACCATCAAATCATACAACACCTTTTATGTATCATTATTCTCATTTCAGAACGATAAAAACTTAGATCTGTAAAGATTATAACTGTGTGTCCCAAGTCCCACAGTGAATAAGTGGTGTGATCTTGCTTGCTATTCCAATGTCCATAGACAGATGGGGATGTTCAGGTCTCAAAATAGAAACAACAAAGCAAAGAAAGACAGGTTGTAATTTTTTTTTTTTTTTTTTTTTTAATTTGTGAAACATGAGACTGGTCACGAGTATTTACAAATAAAAGGGAGCTGGTTGAAGGGAAAAAGTTTAACCCAAAGAAAGAAATTAGGAGATAATCTAAGGGATTACAGGGTCTGCTGTATGGGTAAGGAGATTGCATATGTGCAAGTGATTATGTTAAATCTTCCAGAGCAGCAGGATCGAGGCTGTCTACAATTGTGCATACCTTAAAACTCCCACATCTTCTCTTTAAAAGAATACCAAGACAATAATTTCTCGGACAAGTTTCCTTTGAATTGCTGCAGAATGATAGCATGAGTTGAAGCACTGGATTGAATTGTGCAATTCAAGCAGTGGTTCAAGCAGCCTTGTGTAGCTCTTGCATGTGTGTGTGTACTACCAGGCATGCCACAGAGGAGGATCAGGAACAAACTTCACCTGGGCTGCAGGCTCGATTTTCTTAACCAATATATTTTATTACAACTTATTAACTGAGCATAGGTCACTTGTAACGCAACTAACCAAAACAATAGGAAGAGAAGATTAAGGAACACAACAGCAAAACTGTAAGGATATCAGTTTTGAGGAACGATTTTCCTGGCGTAATCAGCAGGATTTCTTCTGCTGGAACCTGGAGTAACCAGAACCCGTAACATCAGCAGGAGCTGGAGCCCTGAAGCCTTTCCTCAAGCCGTTCTCTCTAGGAGCATCTCGAAGAGCAGCGATGAACAGCCAAAACTATCCAAAGTCTCCCAAAAAACCCCGCCTCCAGTTCTGGGCTTATTTATATATCTCCTCCCAGAGTCTGTTCAAGGGACCTTTTCAGCTGGCAACAATCAAGCTCCTGCTTGAGGTGGTTGGTCTTCTAGTGGATTAACATCACCTGTTCTCTCACAAGATCGTTCCGATCCTGCACTTGGGACCCTAAAAAACAGGTTTATCTCTCCTTCACTGACCTCTATAGCTGTGGCTTCTACATAAACTGTTTATAGATGCACGAGACATTCTGTGCCTCTTTGTTGGCAACATCTTCTTGTCGTTGTCAGCATCCCTACACCATCACACATGGGCACATTCAGAGTGTTTTGTCTTTTGTCACACACACAAATGTCTTCCGACTCCTCCTGAGTGAAAGGTGTGGCTCATACTGAACATTGCTTTAACAACCTGTGTCTAAGACCATGCCCCAGAGGATTAGAATAAACAATAGACACTGCTGATTGCAGCCCTCTGGTAATGCACAGTGAAGTATGCGAATTAAGCCAGTCTCCAAACTAAAGTTTGTAATTTGTGAAAGAAAGAACATTAATTAATTATAATGCAGTTTGCAGATTAAGTTATATGCTGTATTTAAAAATGTAGAAACTGTGATGAGCAGGCACTGTCTTGTTTATCTCCTAATCCTCATTTGCATCATTTTTCTTTCCTAATGATTTTTTTTTTCCTGTACCAACCACCAAATCCAAGACCTCTATCAGTGAGTCACATACAAATACCCTCCGTATCTCTTTATTTCTCTGAGTTGTTTTTTTTTGGGGGGGAGGGGGAGGGGTTTCTGTTGTTTTCTCCTTATTTAAAACAAACCAAAAAGGCAACCATTTTTTCAATTTTTCTTTTCTTTTTTTTAAACCTGGTGTTCTACATTGCCTTTTGGACTTTCAAGGAAAGGGTCTAAGTAGTCATTTTTCAATCATACACTCACATCTGCCACCTCACCAAAAATCAAATCTTCTTCTGAACTCAGCAGAAGGCATGTGACAGAAGCCGTCCTTGTTGGATTAACGAATGGGTAGGGGAAGTGTGCTTACGAGTTCATTTTTAAACACTCGAGCAAACTATATCTTGATTATAAAATCAATAAGCTAAGCCACACATTTGCTTTATACAAATGAAAACACAAAATGGCGTATTATATCAATATCAGTAAATTTAGATGTCAGCAAAGGCAGAACAAAGATCATCACTGTAATGGCCCAGAATTTTACACTGTGCTAGTTACATTGATTTGGTTCAGCCTGCCAGCTAGTGCTACGTCTGAAGAAGAAGGAGGACATGGCTGAAATGAGGCCATGAGGAAAGAGGGAAAGTAGCTTTAGAAAAAAAATCCCTACCTGATATGATTGACATTTCCTTTATCAGCATCCACCGAATACACTGAGCTAACCTCATTGGTACCATCCTTCTCAATCATCACGTTATTCATTAAAATTCACTTGTTCTTTTTAGAATCTGTAGCAAATGATTTTGGCTTCCAATAAAATGACTAGTTACCAGAATCCTACTTGTGTGGTGCTTAATGATTTTGTTTCAGTATAAGGGTATACTGAAGGGTTAGCATCTCTCTATTATACACCCAAAGGAGAGCGTGAAGTAAGCTGTTAAAGAACTCTGAAGGAATTTTTGTGGCATTCATGGCCCACATTTTTCCTGATCCACCCAGAAGGCTACTTTCTTAGGCAAGACCCATATTATTCCTGGAATGGATGGCAAACACATTGGCATGTACAATGACTCGGTAGGAAATCTCTGCCAACACCAATTTAATTGACAAAACAAGTTAACAACATATGGATTATCCTCAGGAGAGAGAGAGCTCAGAATGTGGTTGGATTGATTGATTAGGTCATTTACCATTTAGTATTGAGTGCCTATCTGGGCTGGAACAATCTGAGTAGGGAAGAGAAGTACTCTAGAAAAAAAAATACCAATTCATAATATCAGTATCTAATTAGTCTAGAGAGAGGAAGGGAGAGAAGAGAAAGGAGACAGAGGAGGGGGGGGGGGCAGAGACAGAGACAGATGGTCATTCCAGTAGTGCCAGATACAGTTTCTATAGCAAATATCAATGCCTAAAAACATGGTAAGGGCAAAGATGTCCTTACAGAAGAACATGGCATGTGGCACAAAAGCATGCAGTATGTGGACAGTATAGCCAGGGTCAAAGACCTAACCTCTCAAGAAATAATACATGATGCTACATATAAAAGTTTGAAAGCCCTCACCCAGATCATCTTGTCATACTCAGACAGTTAAAGAAAGGCTTTGTAACTGCATGATCAATGTAAAGACTCATTATGCAGATTTAACATGTCTGTGTAGAACTAAGCCATAGCATCCAAAATGGTCTGGTGAGAAAGAAAGTGGAAATTATGATTTGTTAGAACTTTCTTAGAATGGCAGCTCATACTGGAAAGAAATTGCTGGGCATCTGATCTCCAGAGTTTTATTATGTTGCAAAGGGAAGTATTTGCTTAATGAATACTTACATATAAGAGGGCATGGACATATGGATGTTTCGTTCCAGTGGCAGTGGATGCTATGTACACCTCACGAAGCTTATCCTATCCTGTCTTACCCACTTCTGTCTTCCCATCATCCTGCATTCTGCTTGCCAGTATGACTGTTACTCAATTGATTGTGTTGTAAAGTCCTAACATTGCAGCTATTTGATCATCACTATTTTCTACACAAGAAACCCGCCATGGCTTACCTCTGTGCCCACATGACGCTAAAATGTGCTTCCTCATTTGAGATGGCAAATGAATGCCAGACTTACAACCAAGATCGCAACAGAACACAATGCCCTTCTCCCTCACGATACCGCCCTGCCTTAGCATCCTGCCTATCCCATCTGTCCTTATGCAAGGAAGAAAAATCACTTCCTCCTCAACTCAACCCAACACAACTCAAGAAAAAAAAACAAACAATTATGCATCAGGTTTGTGCAGTGAGCTGTGTTCCTTTCTGGCCCTCACAGTGATTTCAGCAAACTCTGAATCAGGGCCTGCACTTGAGAGCAGCTTAAACTCATGGTGCAAAGGAACAGTAAAGAGTGTTCTTCTTCTCTCCTCTGCTCTCTTTAAGAGTTAGAGCTTTGCTGCAGTTCAGATGAAAACTTCCTTCAAATCCTGAGTATTTGAACCACCAGTGGCTACTGTATTCTCCTTTTCTCTTTTTTTTTCCCCCTTTAGCAGTAGCAGAAGCATACATCAAAATTTCTTGTTCTCTGGTTTGCTTGTACTTATATTGTTAAAGGGACACCTGTCTGCAGGGTGGACACTTAAAAGAAAAATGTAGCAGTGCATTATGGTTCTTAAGAAGGTTTAGATACCACAGGCATGTTTGTAAAGGGGTGGATGAGAGAGGCGTGGTGAAAAGATGGTAAGGGGTGAGCACAGGGAGAGAGCAGTGCACACCCCCTGATGACCCTGGCTAGTTCAGTGAGGTCTTCTTGGGCAGCTAGGCTGACCTCAGAGACTATTTGATGCACTTCTCCTGATCTAACTCTTTGTGTAGTTAAATCCACCGCGTTCTTTTTCCAAGCCATAGTGTTGAAAATCTGTTCCAAGTAGCAGTTTGACCCTCACCTCTGCTGAGCTGCGTTGCCAATTATTTTATGTTTGCAGTATTATAGTAAAAATAAGAAAATAACAATACTTGGCAGATTGTTAATGTTACTATTTTTATTGGGTCAATGCACAAATTGTTTTTTGTTTATCATAAAATATGTTTCTGTAGCACTAATTGGGCAGAAAAAAGTTTATAATATAATCAAGTTCATCTTGTTGAAATTTCTATCTCTTTTTGCAGTGTTTCCCACCAATTTACTCTGGCACATTTATTACCTATCAGCTTTTTTATCCTATAATTACCTAAATTAAGAGGTTCAGATGTCTCTGGCACATTTGTCTATATTCCTCTATATAAAACATGGCAAATAGCATGAAAATACTCAATAGTTCTTTGTTGTCTGGGTAAATTAATGACTACAAAATGCAAGCTAATGTGTCCTTCCCTGTGGCCCAATATAAACTAACAACATGGTAGATTCACATGAAAATGCTAAAAATGATTCTTATGAGTAGAAGATGTAATTTAAAAATTAGTGGCTTTTCTTGATAGTGTATGTCTGCATTCAACAAATTTGAATGTTTTGTGTCTTGTTCGATGTCATATCAACTAACCACATTCTCTATATTTTCCTATTAACGATCAATCCAAGGTGTCTTGTTCCATTGCCTTGAGAGAAGTCATTCAATTTCTTCTTGTTCTTAAAGAACAGTAGCCGCATAACTGCAAACTTTCAGGGTTCAGAATTGAAGTTTCTCCAAATAGGCAGTGTGTACTAGAAATCTGTGCCAAATCAAGTATGCAGCCTCTTCATGCTAAATACACGGAGCCCATCAGACACACTTATCCATTACCTTCAAACTCATCTATTCACTGGCAGGTAAATGCCAGCTACCTACTATGTGTCATCTCCTGAGAGCTGAAAACACATTAAGGTGCTTCCTAAGTGTAAACTTTGACATTGAGAGTGATGAATCACACCTACGTTTCTATAGATTCTTTCACACAGCCACTCAGTTCTTTCCAGTGGACAGTGATGCATCTCTAGATGAGGAAACAGGAGCTAATAACTGAAGCAACTTTGTAAATTGGGGTTCGCTCCCAATCTGCTACCAGAGTATTCCTGTTGAACTCCATTGTGCCCCTCAATTATTTGAAAATGAGTATGAAATAAATTTTTACTTTGCCTAAAAACTGAGCAAGTCACCCTTTGGGGAAAGCTCACTAACTCTGTAAAGCTAACTCGTAACTTCCTTCAAAATAGATGTGTAAAATTGGTGATAGATGGCCAATTTTCCTTCCAAAGACCCTACTTAGTAAATCATTGCTCCTTAGCCAACACATTGCAGAAGAAAATGCAAATTATTACCTTAAATTAGCAAAATTGGAGTGTCCTTCCAGCACACTATGGGTATTAAATGATTAGGGGAACTAAATGCCAATAGTTTTATCCCTACTTGACAGAATGATAAGTCATAGTGTATATGGAAAAAAATGAATCTACATTGTCAACTTACACTCTGTATATGTGATATGTAATAGGAGCTGAATGACAGCTGAAATATGGAACATCAATAGCAAATGTTATCAATATAATCTCTTAGTATAGATAATAGGCTCCGGGTATACAAACACATATTTAATTTTAACATAGAAATCTTGAAAAATTCTTATCTAAAACTAAGAAATTTACTTCTTCTTGGCATGTTACTAAGTTTTGTGAAACATAATAGGCCTCTCTTTTCCTATTTTTCCATCCTACCAGTCTCCATCAACAGAGGCGCCACTGCCTGGATCTTGTGTCTATTTCCAACATCATTTTTCTCACATTTGTACCTTAACACTAAGATTTTCTTTCAGTATCCTATGATCCTTCTGGTCCCCTGTTCTTTTTACAATGTACTTATTTGTCTGTGTGTTATTCATGATATGGCATTGTGGTGCGTGTGTGTGTGTGTGTGTGTGTGTGTGTGTGTGTGTGTGTGTGTGTGTCAGACAGAGAGAGTGCAGCAGCCTATGCAAGCACATGCAGAAGCCAAAGGGGATTTTTGGATCTCTTCCTCCATCATTCTCTTCCTTATTCCTTTGAGACAGGGTCTGTCACTGAAGCTGCAGTTTCCCATTTTGGTTAGCCTAACAACTAGCCTAGTCCTCCAGTTTCCAATCCCAGTTTGTGGTTACAGGCGGAAGCTGGGGGTACAAACCTGCTTTTATTTTTTTAACAAAAGTGCTAGGGATTCACAATCATGTTCCCATTGTAAGAACTCTTATTCATCAAGCTATTGCCTAGCCCAGATTTTTTCTGAAGTGCTCCTTCTCACAGCATTGCATCTACCATTATCAGCAGCTTTCTCTTAGCGGCTTGTCCCCATCCTTATTAACAGATAAGTTTCTTTGTCATGTCAAAGGATCTCCAATGACAATATCCTAAGGTACTAAAAATACTTCTAAGACACTTGAAATGGTCCCATCAAAATACCCAACCATCAAAAATAGCAAGGGTAGTTACAGCAATGAAAACCCAACTCATATTCCCTACTTCAGGGAAGAAGGGGATATTATTTGCATGCCATAAATTATTGAAAGGTACACGTGCTCCCCTAAGATTTTCTAAAATGCCACAGGTTTCTTTCTCCTAGCAAAACACTCACTGGGAATGAAAAACCAAGTACTTGCAAACTGGCCTCTGTGTGAACAAAGACTTAGTCTGGTTTGTAGGCCTGGACCCAAGGGACATTATCTCAGATGCCTCTAGAATGAAATGGAATTAGCAATTACACAGATCTTCTCCACTAGAGTTGCATTAAAAATAATTTAGCATACTTGTTACATATACTTTAATCATATTATCCCAAAAGTAACCAGCTACTGAGCTCAGAGGTCAGTATGTAATTACCACAAATGTACAAAGGGGAATACAGCCCTAGACGCTGGAACGGAATGCTGCCCTGCAATCCATCTGCCCTCCTTCTCCTATGCAGTTCGTTGGCAGAAGTCACCTAATTCCTTCTCTTCGTACAAAGTGGGAAAAGAAAAAACTTTATCAATTTGGTGAATTGTTCAAAATATGTAAATGAAGTATTGACATCATGGAGAAATACAACCTCAGCTCTCCAGCATCTCTCTTGTTATTGCTTTCAAATCTAGCACGCATGTCGAGAATTCCTGCATGAGAACACCCAATCTACCACTGGAAGAAGACTCTTAATTAGCCAATTAGCCATGTACATTTAACTCATGACCTTTGCCTGAAATGCAGAAATGAGTGTTTTTTGTTTTTTTTTTTTAACAGTCTTTGTTGCAGGTTTCCATAGCAAACCATACTTCATCTTCACAGGTTTAGATTATATTTTAAGTTTTCTATTTCTAACTGCAAGAGAAAACTCCTCACTCAATCAGAACATCCTGTTTTTATGTAGTTGTTGTTTTGTCCCTATCTCTGGAGTCCAGTGTTTTGAATGTAGACAGAGGTAACTTGGCCTTTGTCTCACATAGACCTTAAGCAAATACTTATGCCTTTTACAAAACATTTTACTGCATAACAATCAGTGACATCATGCATGATAATATGAAGATGGAGACCATACAAATTTTTAATATACCTTGCAATCTCAGTTTGCTTATGTTTTTTTGCCCTTTAGAGTACCTGACAGCTTGTTTCTATGTGCATCTCTATTTTTGGCTGCCCCTTTTCGGTGTGAGTCATCTTAATGGTTTTAGCTGCAATGAATCATTGTTAGTCAAGCTGGCTTCTTACCATGGCCCAAACACTATCAGAGAGCTCTCATTCACACCCATGACCCTTACTATTTACAGATGTGATGTGCCAGGCGGCCATCACGACTTCATGACAGTACTCTTGTTTAGGTGTCGCAAGTAAATATAACACTGGTTGATGTTATAATTCTATGTTTAACTTTCTCAATATTCTCATCAACCCCCTTCCTTCCTCTCAGATCAGAAACTCCATTCCCCTGACTAATTTATAACTCTGTGTACTTACTAACAGGCTTCCCCATGTACTTTCTAAATTTTATGTTAAACAAATCTTTCTTTACTGAAGTCTTTCCATCCATGAACATGGTCAAAGTTCATAAATTTAGGAAATAAAATTTATGTTGTTGTTTTTTTCAATGCTGGAGATAGAACACAGGGCCTTCCACACTACTACGAAGATGTATCTATGGTCTGTAAATTCAATTAGAACCGTTGTCTATCTTGCTTGAATTTTTACAATAGCTTCCAGATTTTATTTAGCTTATGGTTTTAGTCCATATGTTATATATTTAATATAATGACCACAGTAACTTTTAAAAACTAGAGGCTAAATTCTCAGTTTGTTTATGTTTTTGTGTCCCTTAGAGTACCTGACAGATCCAGCAGGCAGTCTTCCCTGAAGGTTGCACATTACCAATCTGGTCAGGTACTGCTGAGCTGTGCTTTTAAAGTACTCATCAAATATACCACAAAACATACCATTTTTTTTTACCCATCTATTTTCTCCTAAACTGCTTGAATTAAATTTACAGTCTATTACCTGTTTTTTACAGGTATGACCTAACAATAATAGGTGTTTCATAGAGGTTTTGAATAAACAAATGATTGAACCTATTCAGAAATCATAGTGTCCCTTTTCTGTTACCAGCAAGTGTTTGTCTTTTAGTATTTCCACAGTCTGTACTGCTGTTTTTTGTTTTTGTTTTTGTTTTTCCAATGAGCACGCTCCTATTTGTCAATGAGCAGTCTCTAAAAATAGATGAATATTTGCTTTGGGGAAAATGAGCCTCAGTTTAAATACAAACTTCTCTCAAGCCTTTTCAAGATTTTCTCAGGATGTCTTTTTGGTAAAATTCCCTACTTTTTACGTTTGTACCCGTGAAGAATATATTTGAGGCTTAAGAGTCTATGGAATAGTCTTTGGTAAAACATGTGGTAACATCTCAATTTCTACACAAGTAATATGTGGCATCTATTTTAGCTTATATATTCTTGACAACAGTTTTACAGCTTTACTGACTTCTGTTAGTGTCCCTATTTATCACAAAGGTAAGTAAAGACAGACGGTGATACATATGTTTCTAAGAAGGAAAAAAAAAAATCCTGACAGACGTGAAAAGCCAAGGCTTGATCCTAGATGCTTTGGCTCTAAAATTTGAGTCCTCAGCTTCTCTCATACTAAGATACTGCGCGGACTACATCTCTTTCCGGGTCTCCTAATGGACTTTCATTTACACTGGCGGTAACGCTTCCCTTTACGGCTCTGCTATACACTTTTGAGTCTTAATGTAAAAGGCTGGAGAATGTGTGAAATGGTGAAAAACAATCATATAAAAACTAAAGCACTCAGGCAAAGTTCAAAGAGAAGAAAGACACAGGCAATGGGCTGTAACCATCGCCTCCTCAATGCTCATTGGAAAATACCCTAAAGCAGGATAAGGCACATTGAGGACCATAAACCATAACTTCCTCTTTTCTTTTCTTTTTCAAGTTCCATAGTCTCCAGTCTCCTTTTTCCCACCACAGATCTCCTGAGCTTTTTCCCATTTGCAGTTCACAGAGACATTGGAGCCAAAGGTGAAGGGTGGGGCCAGAGCCTGCAGACAGCTGCCAACAGGGCCTGGACCGGCTAGCTGCCAGCAACACCAGCTAGCTCTGGGGGGCAGCCCACTGAGCTGTGGGCACTGACTTGTAGGCACAACAAGAGACAATCAGGAACTCATCATCAGAGAGAGACAAAAATCATCTGGAAACTTTGAGGTAGCAAGGTGCGATGCCTTTCCTAGACTCGCCTACCTGTTAATCACAGAGCAACAGGAGCTCATCGTTTTCCAAGAGACAGGACCACCACACTTGGGAAAAGGTAAGAAGAGCAGGCAGACCTCAGGCAGCACCTCCGACTGACATCAGCCAAACTTCGCTTTCACGCTGCATCTTTTTTAAGTGGTAAGAAGTTTTACATGTGTTTTATTTATAACTTTTAACACCTCATAAGCAATAATAAAGATGACATGCTATTATAAGGGAGTTCTATATAATTGGAGGTTAATACAATAATTCTGCAGTGATTTCAATAGGCCAAACTATGAAACATAAATCTAATATACTTTAACAAAAGGAAATACTGTTGGAAGGAGAGAAAGAAAGTCAATGATGCAAGCCCAAAATAGTTTTTACAAGACAGTTTTTGTTTTAACTTTACTGGCTGAGGTCTTCTGGTTATGTTCAAAGGCTGCGTGAAAAAGACTACTGAAATTGCTGACTGCCTATACTGAGCTTGCTCTGTGCTACAAGATTAGACACTATTTTGCAAAGCTTCTGGAGAAAAGAGAAAATGAGGTTGCAAAAGAAATTCTCTAATTTATAGTTTGACTTGGAATTCAATTTGGAAAACAAATTTTCATTGCCTTCACTATACTTTCTCAGTACAAAGCCACAAAAATATAGTGTTAAGTGCATTAAAAAGTCCGGCCTGTGCTTCTGCCTGAAAAAATAATTTGATACATATTTCTGACATGCTATTTAAAAATAAATCTTACTCTTAAAATTTAAAGAAAAGCAATACGTTAGCTACAATGTATTTCATTATTTAAACTTAAAGCAACTGGGGAAAAAAAAACAACTGGAGGCTACACAGTGTTTTCCTCCCTTTACAAAACCTTAAAAACGGTTTTGTCAGTGCCCTGTCATACTCCTAGCATACATAGAAAGCTTACTTTGTGCTGAATAAAATAATTCTTTTGAATTGACCACATTTTAGTGGTTTACATGCAAAGCACCTCTCAGTGTCAAGAAGTAAAACATTTGATCATGAGCTTATTAAAAATAATCAGAAATTCTGTAGAAAATTTGCAAACTCATTGAAAAGAGCACCAGTAAAATGAAATATTGCAGGAGCTTCATATATAATCAACTGCCTAAATACATGAATACATAAAAACTATATTCCCCTATTATAGCATCCTAAAGAGCACAGTATCTATTATTTATTGTTATTAATAATAGTTATTAGTAGCACAGTATTTTACGAGTCTTTTCTATGTCCAGGATCTAAATGAGCATTGGCAACGGAACATGAACCGTATCCGTTGGAGTTTTGTCACAGTTAACAAGCCAAATTGATACAGATCAAAAACACCTTTTTCATGTCGGAAATAGAGCTTGGTTGTCAAAAAAGCATAGTGATGAGTGGCCGTGGGGAGACATCCAGCAATAATCAATGGTCAATCAGTCATGGGAAGTGCTGAGGCTGCTCTCACAGGCGCCTCTTCATTACTCGCCAGTATACCAACCTCAAGAGAGGGAAGATAAGGTTCCTAGCCATGAATAAAGCATAGTTTCTGCACAGCAAAACCTGAACAGGAAAACAGCTGAAATTGGGTTCAGAAGCCAATTTTGTTTCCCTCTTTGGATTTTCTTTTCTTTTCTTTCTTTCTTTCTTTCTTTTTTTTTTTTTTTAAGTAGTTCTTTCTTAGGCATTAGAAATAACTAAAGTACTACTAAAATCTGCTCTCTTAAAAAAATGGAAATCCAACATTTTGTAAGTCAGAGATGTAAATGAGACAGTGGGGGATTGATCACTTTATGTAGCCTTATGTGGACTTTATGTTTCTATAAAGATGGACTGGATTTAAGAACTTTGCTCCACGGGTTTATGGTGACTTGGAGAGATTGCAGCAATTGCTTACGAATGTTCAGAGATGAATCATAATGTTAATTTCAGATAAAAACTGAATAGTTAAATCTAGCTGATCACAGATTAGAGTTTTAAAAAACAGCCCTTAAGTGCTTTGAACTGCGGAGGGTTTTGGGGGATATTGTAATTCTCCCCTCGTGAAATCTGTACAGAATCATATCGAATCCTAGCATTAAGCAAAAGAGCCGCCGTGTCTTCCCGTTTGCCTGCTTCTTTCTGAAGCATGTGCACTCTCTTTTCCTTACGCTGGGACCCGCCCTGCCCCACTCAGCAGCTCACAAGCTTATGCGAGGGGAGTCGGCGAAGGAAATGATTCTGAATGTATTTTCATAGTGAAAAACAGGTTTGCCAGAATAGTCAGACTTTATGAAAAGGGCGAACAGCTGTATTTGGTTTATAATAAATCTTTCACAAATCAGTAAAAGCAAATAGACAGCACAACTGCAGCCTATAAAAATGGAAAATATTAAACAACAGGCAGCGAAGTTGTGAAACTTTCCCACAGACGAGGCAGGTTTTGGGGGCGAAAATAATAAGAAGCATCTAGAAAATCCACACACACATGCAACTCACATGGAAAAGTGGACCAAATCACATCAGAAGAGGAGGAGGAAGTATTGCTGATTAGACGGAAAATCCCGTTAAGGTGACTTTTCTGGGCATCAGGATGAAGGTGTCCACAGCAGTTTCCCGCTCCTATTACTGAATGTTAGTGCAAAATAATTACTTGCTTGCCAAAAAATGACAGGACATTGACCCTGCAGACTTATTGAATTCTCATTGCTTGCCTCCAGGCCATGTCGGGGGTTATTCAATTTTGCCTGAGGAGGACAATCTATTATGAGAGATGAGTCAAGAAGGCCTCCTTCTTGATTGCCCACCAAAACCATTATCGCGGCACAGAGAGGGCACTGGCAGGCAGTGGACGGACAAGACAACACGGATCTCGATTACCCAGGGACAAGATACAATTTACATTACTTGAAGCCACAGGACAGAGGGCAATCAGCCCTGGGAATAGGGCGGCAGCCCTGGAGTGAACAGGTATTAACAACAGAACAGCAGCCGAGCCACTTGCTTATGCTAGACGTGACCTTTAGCCCTACAAGGTGGCAACTGATTGGTTTGATCTGTAATTATGTAAATAATTTTACACCGACGCACAGAATTGTTCTTATGAGCTAGAAGCCAGAACCTTCCTAAAATATGAACATCTTCGGCTCATTGAAATTTTACCCCATCAGTGAAGAGTTTTGTTTTTTGTTTTGTTTTGTTTTGTTTTTTCCACCAGACAATTTCAAAGCAATAGTGTCTTGTTTTTGACCAGGGTACTTGTTGCAATCAAAATTACTTGCCGGCAGGGAGAAACAGCTTCAGTTTTGCAGCTGTCATTTTTCTTCGCAATTCTGGATAATGAGTGAATGAATCCTTTAAGCAAAGGCCCCAGTGTGCAGCGTGTTGGGAGTGATGTTGTAAAATTTTGATTTGAGGCTCTGCTCAATAAGTCAATTTTACGGGGCTAATGATAACGTATAAAGAAGTCGAGTAATGTTTCTGTTTAGGCTTGATCGTTACCTAAACCTTACTGGATCCCAATATCCTGTTAAACTATTCTACTAAATTGGAAAATCGTACACTATTTTTATTTCAGTCAATGAGAAATGCTTTATTACATGTTTGAAAAACTGATTTAATTGAGAAAAAGAAATGCCTCCTCTTTTCTCTGGATTATAAAGGTCAGGGACTGTGGTAGGGGTTCTAAATATAATGATATGTTCAATTTAACATATTGGAATAATATTATGCTCAAAAGACCTAGTAACAGGGAGGATTTTGCAGTCTTGGGATTTCCTGTCAGCAGGAGATACAATTCCAATAGCAACAATGGATCATGTTTTGTAGATAATTGTGTAAGAGTCCATGGGAAAATGGCGCAAATATGAAAAGCAGCACGTGTTATTTCTGAATTCTCCTGCTATGCTATTAGTATATCTGCAGAAGCTGAAAAGCAAATAACCTTGCATTCCCCCATGAACACTGATTAATTAGGGCACAGAGGCAGAGTGAGCTGTGAGCAAGCCCCACACAACAAATGATCTCACCTGTGGTTTATATTTAGAGTTTATTCTGAACCAAATTAGCTACAAAAGAAAATCATATTTAACAATTGATTTAAAATTCTAATGTGTTAGAAAAGAGTAAAAACTAAGTGTCGTGCTTCTCTTAAATAATGGAAGTGCTTTGGCTTCTATCCTAGTTGGTACTCAAGTTAGTATACTCTCAGCTTGTGTTTGGAGCAAATGACACTGACATTTAGCATGATGAAAATGCAGTGGGCCTACTAAGTCCTGTACAAAACAGTTACTAAAAATATCACCTCATTTACTAGGTAAAGCATGATTTTGGTACATAAGTAGATAGATAGATAGATAGATAGATAGATAGATAGATAGATAGATAG
>OU015753.1:80862916-80941920 GCA_907169655.1 Acomys percivali
TGTGTGTGTGTGTGTGTGTGTGTGTGTGTGTGTGATGGACACATGTGGGCACATGAGGGCACTGCTGGGGAATTGATTCTTATTCTACCTTGATTTCTCCAATGCCCTCAGACGCCTACCTCTACCTCCTATCTCACAGTAAGGTGCTGGGGCACTTGCCACCACATAGGCCTTTTATTTGAGTCCCAGGATTCAACTCAGGCCAAGAACCTTTGCCTGCTGAGCCGCCTTCTCTGCAGATAACTATCCAAAATTGGTAAGCCATCCTAATGTTTCACCAGCAGACTGAAAAAATAATAGTTTGATGCAGTCTTATGAGGTGATACTACCAAGAAGGAGAACTGCATTTTACAAGTGAAATTGTTTAGATAAAACCAATGTATTTGGGAAAACTAAATGAACATAAGGGAACATGTACTAAACATTTGCTGCATAAAGGCAAGCAAAATTAGCCTGTTTCATCAAATAGTGGGTCACTGATAAAGTTTTAATAATGATAATACAGGGACAATATACCAGGGTTTTTGGTCATGTTAAGTGTGTGCCAAGCTACAAAAGAATTATTATATCTCTGCTTTTTCAGTGTATACTTCTGTGGGTATATAATATACATATTTTATAATAAAATGTTACAACATATTCAAAATACACCATGCAGCAAAAGTTAAAACAAAAGCTTTTACTTTGAAAAAGGTATTCTTAAAATAGATAGAGGCTTTCAAATTCCAACTGGGTTCCTTTTTTGACTAAATAGGTTATAAAATAAGGAAGAGCACATAAAGTTAAGACAGGAACATGGGATCTTTTTAAGTAGTAAGAAAGTTGCATGTGAGGGTTGGGAATGGATATAATCAAACTGTAGTGTGTCCTTTTATGAAGATTCCAAAAAATACATTTAAAATGTTTAATGTCATGTGGTCATGTAATCTATAATCAGGTGGAAATAGACTCTGCATGAAATTCATTGTTGAAGAGCCTAAACAAACACTCATATACACACCCTTTACACTAGATTACCATCCCCAAAAATGTTCCTAGTTATGCCTCTAGGAGCCATGGAGAAAACAGTTGAAAAATGCTCAATTACGGACAATGTGTGCAGAGAACCTAGACCTCCTATCCAGATATAGCCAATGGACAGCTCATTCTCCAAGGATGGCTGCAGTGGGGGCTGGGAGTAGGTGGAGCAGAGACTGCCTCTGACATGAACTCTGGTACTCAGGATTTGATCACCTCCCCTGGGCAGGAGGCCCTGTGGGCACACAAAAGAAGGGTAAGCAGGCTGTCTGGATGAGACCTGATAGGCTGAGGTCACACGGTGGGAACGGGAAGACACAAGAGAGGGGATAACAATTGGGATGCAATATAAACAAGTTATATTTTAAAAAATGAAAAAATTAAAAAAAAAGAAATGTGTTCACTTATGAACTGAAATAGGCGTGCTTTACAAATGTGTTACCTGCTCAACATTCAGATGCTAGGACGTCAACAAGGTCTTATTATTCAGAGTGCTTAGAGCTATAAGTGGCCTTGGGGTTTAGATTTGCCCTACAGTTCTGTTCATAGGTGTACAGAGGGAAGTTTGAAGCATGCTGTTCTAGACGTGTCTTAAGGCAATACGTTTTCCAATGTTCCTGAGCAGATGCCCTGGGGAAGCTTCTATAGGCTAATTTTAGAGTCTTGGGCATACATTTTAAATAGTGCATGAGGATTAGAATACAGGAATCTAACCTTTCCTTGATTTAGGATACACATTGTATATGTTGCATAAGCAAACCAAGAAAGGGCACAGCTCATGGAAAGAAGAAACATAGAAACTGTTAAAGCCCCAGAGAGACCAAGGAAGCAGCATAGGCTTTCCTGAGTTACAGTTGAAGCTGCCATTCCCATTGCTAGGGGACCCACATTCTGACCGGGCTGCATAGCTGTTATATATGTGTAGGAGTCTAGGTCCAGCCTGTGAGCCAGTCCATGCTCTTTGGTTGGTGGTTCGGTCGCTGTGATCCTACATGGGCCCAGGTTAGTTTACTTGGAAGGTCTCCTTATGGTGTCCTTGACTCCTCCAGCTCCCTCAGTCCTTGCTCTCACTCTTCCACAAGACTCCCCAAGCTCAGTCTATTGTTTGCTTGTGGGTCTCTGAATCTGTTTCTGTCAGCTGCTGGATGAAGCCTCTCAGAACACAGTTATGTTAGGCTCCTGCCTGCAAGCATAGCAGAATGGAAATTCATGGGAGACAATTTTCCATCAATTTCAGCAGTGACATTTAATTCTACAAATGACTCATGAGGTTTACAGCTCTTAAAGTGATGGAACAATTTTTGTGCCCACTCTCTCTGTCTCTGTCTCTCTGTCTCTGTCTGTCTGTCTCTGTCTCTCTGTCTCTCTGTCTCTGTCTCTGTCTCCCTCTGTCTCTCTCTCTCTCTCTCTCTCTCTCTCTCTCTTTCTCCTTTTTTCTCTCCCTCCCTCCCTCCCCCTCCCTTGGTGAATGTGAACTCATGTGTGCCACAATACTGCTATCATGTCACATGTCTGGAATTAGAGGACAACTCTCTGGAATTGTGTTTCACTTCTAGTGTCATATGTGAGGATTAAATTCAAGTCTTGATCTTACATAAAAGGTGCTTTTGTCTTTTGAGGCATCTTACCAAAAAGAATTTCCCCAAATTTCATTGTGTATATTCATTGTATATTTTTTTTTTGTTATTGTGGACATTTCCATGTTGTGTATAATGTGCTTTGAGCACATTCCCTATGTGTTACACTATCCTGAACTTCCTCATTCCTTCCATTAGTCCTGTTGTTTCCCTAGACACCAGTTAACATAGAATAGAACTGAGGAACCAAATTAGAGAAAATATGTTAGACCAAACTGAGGCTAGCTTGATTTGCTTAATGTGATTATTTTCAATTGCATTCATTTTCCTGCACATAACATAACTTCATTCTTAGGACTGAAAACAATCGTCCTGTGCATATACACACACAATGCTTTTCTTACCCATTTGCTGTTGCTCTACATCTAGCTTTATGCATAGCTTAGCTGTTGTCAACAGTGCTACAATAAAAATTGATCTGCAAGCATCTGAGTGAGCTGTTGATTGTTAAATACACAGTAATGGTATACTTCTGTCATATTGCATATCTAGATTTAGTTACTGAGGAACATTTACACTGATTCCCATGATAACTGGACTAGTCTGTTTTCCCATTAGATATAAGGGTTCCCCTTTGTTCACATCATCACTAACATTTATTTTAATTTTTACTAATGTATTTATTTACTCATTTTGCATCCCCGTTTTAGCCCCCTCCCTCCTATCCTCCCAGTCCCACCCTCCCTCACCCATTACTCAAAAAAAGCAGACCTCCTACCCACCCAACAAAGCCCATCAAGTCCATCAGGACAGAATTCATCCTCTTCCCCTGTGGCCTATCAAGGCAGACCCTTCAGTGGGAAGTGATCAAGAAACAGGAAACAGAATGCATGTATAAGACAGCCCCCTCTGCCCTTACTAGAGCACCCACATTAAGCCTGAGGTGCCCATCAGCTACGTCTATTTAGAGGACCTAAATCCAGTCCATACATGGTTCCTGGTTAGTGCTTCAGGCTCCTCAGGCCCCTCTTGGGGGCTAGGATCTGTTGGTCTTCTTTTGGAGCTCTTGTCATTTCTAGGTCCTTTAATCCTTCCCCCACTTACCCACTAGACTCACTGTCTCACTATGCTTTACCCAATGATTGGCTGTGAACCTCAGCATTTGCTCCAAAACACGACTGGGTGGAGCCTCTCAGAAGACAAACCTCCTGGACTCCTGTCTGCAAGCATAGCAGAGAACTGTTAATAGAGCCAGGGGTTGGCTCTCTTCCTTGGGGTGAGTCTGGGGTTGGGCCAGGCAATGGTTAGGCATTCCTTCAATCTCTGCTCTATCTGTTCTATCTTTATCCCGGAATGTCTTATCGACAGGGTAAGTTTAGGATCAAAGTTTTTGTGGTTGGGTTGGTGTTCTCCTCTCTCTACTAGGAGTATTGACTAGTTAGAGGATGTCCTCTTCAGTCTCCATGACCCCTGCTACTGAAAGTCTCAGCTAGTGTGCTCCTCGTATCCTCCAAGAGACCTATCCTGACATAGGTTTCCAGCTTGTAGCAGAGATGCCCACACCCACATTTTCTCTTTTCTTTGCAGGTCTTCTGTCCTCCCACAACAGCTCTCCCGAGGTCTGATCTACCAACTTATTTTTTAGTGTGCTCCTTCTCCTACCTTGTTTCTTCTCTTCAACCACTACCTCTGTCTATTCTATTTACACTTTGAAGTGAGATTTAAGCATCCTCCCTTGGGTCCTCTCTGTTACTCATCTTCTTTGGGTCTGTGCATTGCAGTATGTTTATTCTGTAATAATTGGCTAAAATCTGCTTATAAGTAAGTATATACATAACATGTGTATCTTTCTAGTTCTGGGTTACATCACTCAGGATGATCTTTTCAAGTTCCATCAGTTTGCCTACAAATTTCATGGTTTCCTTATTTTTAATGTCTGAGTAGTATTCCATTATATAAATGTACCATAGTTTCTTTATCCATTCTTCAGTTGAAGGACATCAAAGTTGTTTCCAGATTCTGGCTATTACAAATAGAACTACTTTGAACATAGTTGAGCAAATGTCCTTCTTGTATTGTGGGATATCTTTTGTTTGTATGCCCAGAAGTGGTATATCTGGGTAATGAGGTAGAGCTATTCCAATTTTCTGAGAAACTGTCAGAATGATTTCCAAAGTGGTTGTAGAAGTCTGCACTCCCAGAAGCAATGGAGGAGTGTTCCCCTTTCTCCCCATCCTTGCTAAGGTGTGCTGTCACTTAAGTTTTTGATCTTAGCCATTCCGATAGGTGTAAGTTTTGATTTGCATTTCCCTGATGACTAGGGATGTTGAACATCTCTTTAAGTGTTTCTCAGCCTTTCAATATTCCTCATTTGACAATTCCCTGTTTAGCTCTATACCACATTTTTTAAAATTGGGTTATTGGTTTGGTGGTGTTTAATTTCTTGAGTTCTTTAAATATTTTGAATATTAGTCTTTTGTCATATTGTGGAGTGCTAAAGATCTTTTCCTACTATGCAGACTGCAATTTCTTTCTATTAATAGTATCCTTTGCCTTATAGAAGCTTTTCAGTTTCAAGAGGTCCCATTTATTAATTCTTGATGTTAGCACCTGTGCTATTGGTGTTCTGTTCAGGAAGTTGTCTTCTGTGCTAATGAGTTCAAGGATCTTTGAAACTTTTTCTTCTCAGAGATTTAGTGAATTTGGTGTTATGTTGAGGCCTTTAATCCACTTGGACTTGAGTTTTGTGCGGGGTGATAAATATGAATCTATTTGCATTTTTCTACATGTTGACATCTAGTTAGATCAGCACCATTTGTTGAAAACCCTGTTGATTTTCCATTGTATGGTTTCGGCTTCTTTGTTAAACACCAAGTGTCCATATATGTAGGTTTATTTCTGGGTTTCAATTTGATTCCATTGATCAACCAGTCTATTTCTGTGCCAGTACCATGCAGGTTTGTATCACTATTGCTCTATAGTAAAGCTTGAATTTAGGAATGGAGACACCTCCAGAAGTTCTAATATTGTATAGGACTGATTTAGGTATTCTGGGGTTTTGTTTTTCGATACAAAATTTAGAACAGTTCTTTCAAGGTCTATAAAAATTATGTTGGTATATTGATGGGGATTGTATTGAATCTGTAAATTGCCTTAGGTAAGATGGCTATTTTTACTATGTTAATCCTACCCATCCATGAGCATGGGACATCTTTCTGTCTTCTGATTCTTCTTCAATTTCTTTCTTCAGAGACTTGACATTCTTTTCACATGGGTCTTTGACTTGCTTGATTACAGCTACACCAAGATACTTTGTTTTCTTATGGCTATTGTGAAGGGTGTTGTTTCCCTTATTTCTTTCTCATCCTGTCTGTTGTTTGTCTATAGGAGGGCTACTGATGTTTTTAAATTAATCTTGTATCCAGTCATTTGCTGTCACTGTTTATCAGCTGTAGGAGTTAGCTGGAAGAAATTTAGTGGTCACTTACATATACTATCATATCATCTGAAAATTTCAATACTTTGACTTCTTCCTTCCTGATTTGTATCCATGTGATTTCCTTTAGTTGTCATATTGCTCTTACTAGAATATCAAGTACTATATTGAAGATAAATGGAAATATTGGACAGCCTTGTTTTGTCCCTGATTTTAGTGGGATTGCTTTGAATTTCTCTCCATTTAATTTGATGTTGGTTATTGGCTTGGTGGACGTTGCCTTCTATCCCTGAAATAAGACTTATTATGAAGGGGTGTTGAATTTTGTCAAAGGCTTTTTTCTGCATCTGATAAAATGATCATATGATTTTTTCTTTCAGTTTGTTTATGTGGTGGGTTACATTGATGGATTTTCATATATTGAACCACCTCTGCAAGTAGGGATGAAGCCTACTTGATCATGGTAGATGATGTTTTTATGTGTTCTTGGATTTGGTTTGCAGCTATCTTATTGAGTATTTTTCCATTATGTCCAGGAGTGAAATTGGTCTGAAATTCTCTTGGTATCAGGGTGACTGTGGCCTCATAGAATGAGTTTGGCAGTGTTCCTTCTGTTTCTATTTTATCGACTAGATTGAGGAGTATCGGTATTAGCTTTTCTTTGAAAGTCTTGTAGAATTCTGCATTAAAATCATCTGGACCTGGACTTTTTTCAGGGGAAGGGGATTGGGAGACTTTTTATAACTGCTTCTATTTCCATAGGAGTTATAGGCCTACATAATTTGTTTACCCAATCTTGACTTAATTTTGGTAGGTGAAATTTATAAGGAAAATCATTAATTTCCTTTAGATTTTCCAATTTTGTGGAGTCCAGGCTATTGAAGTAAGACCAAATGATTGTTTAGATTTCCTCATTCTCTTCTTATGTCTGCTTTTTATCTATGATTTTGGTAATTTGAGTATTGTCTCTCCATCTTTAGTTAGTTTGGCTAGAGAGTTGTCTATCTTGTTGATTTTCTCAAAGAACTAGTGCTTGGTTTCTTTGATTTTTTGTATCATTCTCTTTGTTTCTAATTTATTGATTTCAGACCTGAGTTTGATTATTTCCTGCCATCTACTTATCTTGGGTGTGTTTGCTTCTTTTTTCTAAAACTTTCAGGTAAACTGTTAAGTTGCTAGTATGAGATCTCTCCAGTTTCTTTATGAAGGCACTTTGTGCTATGAACTTTTTTCTTAGCACTACTTTCATGATGTCCCATAAGTTGGGTTATGTTGTGCCTTCATTTTCATTGACAGGTAGGAAGTGTTTAATTTCTTTCTTTATTCCTTCACTGAGATAGTAGTCAAGTCATTGAGCAGGAAGTTGTTCAGTTTCCATGAGTGTTTTTGTTTTTTGGTTTGTGTGTGTGTGTGTATGTGTGTGTGTGTGTGTGTGTGTGTGTGTGTGTGTGTGTGTGTAGCTTTAATCCATGATGATCTGATAAAAAAATCATTTTTCTTGTATCCATTGAGGTTTCCTTTGTGACCAACTATGTGGTCTATTTTGGAGAAGGTTTCATGAAGTGCTGAGAAGAAAGCATATTCTTATGTGTTTGGATAAAAAGTTCTCTAGGCAACTGTTAGGTCCATTTGATTCATGACCTCTATTAGCTTCATTATTTATCTATTTGATTTCTGTTTCAGTGATCTGTCAATTGGTGAAAGCCATGTACTGAGGTATCCCACTATTAATGTGTGTGGATACATGTGTGGTTTAAGCTTTAATTATGTTTCTTTTACATATGAGGGTGCCCTTGTATTTGCAGCATAGATATTCAAGATTGAGATGTTCTCTTGGTAGATTATTCCTTTGCTGGGAATGAAGTGTCCTCCCCATCTCTTTTGGTTAATTTTGGTTGAAAGTCTGTTTTATTAGATATTAACATGGCCACTCCAGATTGCTCCTTGGGTCTGTTTGCTTGGGGAATCTTTTTCTAGCCCTTTGCTCTGAGGTAATATCTATCTTTGTTGCTGGGATGTGTTTCTTGTATGCAGCAGAATTTTGAATCCTGTGTATGAATCTATTCTGTTAGCTATGACTCTTTATTGAAGAATTGAACCCATTGATCTTGATATATATATAAATGACCAATGATTGCTACTTTCTTTTATAGTGGTGTTGATGGTGATAGTATATTTGTGTGTTTGCCCTCTTTTTGTTTTGCTGTTGTGAAGTTATCTATATCCTGTGTTTTCTTGAGTGTAGTTGACCTCCTAGGGCTGGAGTTTTCCTTGTAGTATCTTCTGTAGGGTCCTGTTTGATTTTGTCATGGACTGTATTGTTTTCTCTCTCCACGATGATTGAAAGCTTTGCTGGGTATAATAGTGTGAACTAACATCTGTGGTTTCTTAGTACCAGCATGACATATGTCCAGGCCATTCGGGCTTTAGTCTCTGTTAGAAAGTTAGGTGTGATTCTGGTAGGTCTGCCTTTATATGTTACTTGGCCCTTTCCCTTGCTGATTTTAATACTTTTTCTTGTTCTGCAGATTTAGTATTTTGATTATTATGTGGCAAGAGGAATTTCATTTCTGGTCTAGTCTATTTGGTGTTCTGTAAGCTTCTTATATGTTTAAAGGCACCTCTATCTTTGAGCTGGGGAAATTTTTTTGAAAATATTTCTTGGTCCTTGGAGCCTGGAATTTTCTTTTTTTTCCTATTCCTATTATTCCTAGGTTTCACCTTTTCATGGTGTCCTTGAATTTTTAGATGTTTTGTGTCAGAAAATTTAAAAATATGTTTATAGACAAATATATCAATTTCTTCTATTGTATTTTCTATGCCTGAGGTTCTCTCCTCCATCTCTTGTATCTGTTGGTAATGTTTACCTCTGTGGTTCCTCTTCACTCCCTTAAGTTTTCCACCTCCAGGATTTTCTTGATTTCTGTTTTCTTTATTGATTTCATTTCCATTTTCACGTCTTGACTCATTTTATTCATTTCCTTTATCTGTTTGATTGTATTTTCCTGCATGTCTTTGATGGCCTCAATTTCTTTGATTGTATTTCTTGTATTTCTTTGAGGGATATATTTGTTTCCTCTTTAAATACCTCTAACAACTTCATAATCATGTATTTAATGTCATTTTCCTGTGTTTCAACTTCATTAGAGTGTCCAGTATTTTTTTTATTGGGGGAGGGAGTTCTGGTGGAGCTATATTGCTCTGTTTTTGTTAATTGTGTTCTTGTACCAGCTTTTAGCCATCTGGTTGTCCAAGGCATTGGCTATTTGTTCCTGGAACCTGCTGTTTCTATCTGAGCCTCTGTGATTTACTGAGGTCCTGCTGGTCTCCACAAGACAGAGAGGAGAGCTGAACTGAAGGCTGGATATCTACATCTTTAGAGTTCAAAGTCATGTTCAGGAAGGCAGGGGAAATCCAGAGGGATGCAAAGGAATGGAATCAACCACACAGTGGTTTCTTGCAGAGCAGACACTATGCTCCTGGCACTCAGATTCAGCTGGGCTCTGCCATCATAGAACAGGGACCCTGTATGCTTCTATTGTCCAGTTGGCCTCCACAGGGAGACCAGTAGAACTATGGATTGGAGATTGGGATATTGACCCCATTATCCAAATGCTGCCCTTGGGGAAGTGGAAGAAATCCAAGATCTGATTGCTGGAGGAGGACAGTTACATGAGAACTTCCTGCAGTAGATGGTAGTATTGAGACCTTCAACTGGTTATCAATCACAGTGTGTGGAAAGCTCAGCCCTAAATGGCACATACATATCATACTCCTTCCTCCAAGTTTCAGGGAACATAACTAAAGAAGGATGGAAAGATTGTAAGAGCCAGAGATGGAGGATAACTTCCAGAAAATAGCATTTTCCTGATACAACAGGACAATTGCTTGTACAACTTCATAATGGTTGTGAGGGTATACACCAGACTTATAAAATCAAGCCCAACAAAACCCCAGCATGGTAAGAGGAAGGTAGGCATGGAATCCTATAACTACAGTAGGAGCTACAGGTATTTAATAGCTTAAAGGAGTGGGAACATACCTTAGAGGTGTGACCTTTGGTACAACATAATGTTAAGACAATGTATATGTTCTATAGATAAAGCAAGAAATCATTCTGAGTCATTTTAATACAATGACAGGTTAGCAAAATAAAGGAGAGTAGGAGTGGGAAGATAGAAGGCCTGCAGAGAAAAGAGAAACTGTGGGTGGTGGCATCACTGCTACAAGCTGGAAACCTAAGTTAGGATAGGTCTCTGGGAGGATAAGAGGAACAATCAAGCTGAGACTTCCAGTAGCAGGGGCCATGGAGACTGAAGAGGACATCCTCTAACTAGTCAATACTCCTAGTAGAGAGAGGAGAACACCAACCCAACCACAAAACTTTGATCCTAAACTTACCCTGCTGATAAGACATTCAGGGGAAAAGATAGAATAGATAGAGCAGAGATTGAAGGAATGCCTAACCATTGCCTGGCCCTACCACAGACTCACCCGCATGGAAGAGAGCTAACCTTTAACTCTATTAGCAATACTCTGTTATGCTTGCAGACAGGCGCCTAGGAGGTTTGTCCTCTGAGAGACTACACCCAGTAGTGATTTGGAGTAAAGGCAGAGACTATCAGGCAATCATTGAGTATAGAATAGTGAGTCTAGTGGGAAAGTGGGGGAAGGATTAAAGGAGCTAGAAGTGACAAGAGCTCCAAAAAAAAGACCAACAGATCCAACTAAATAGAGCCCTGAGGGGCTTGAGGAGCCTGAAGCACTAACTAGGGTCCATGCATGGACTGGACCTAGGACCTCCAAATAGATGCAGCCAATGGGCAATTCAGGCTTCATGTGAATCCTCTAGTAAGGGAATTGTGACCTGTCTCTGATATGGACTCTGTTGACTACTTTTTGTTCACATACCCCTGGTAGGACTGCCTTGCCGGACCACACGGGAAGAGGATAAGCTCAGTCCTGATGTGACTTGACAAACTTGGATGGTTGGGTATGGTGGCTCTTCTTTTCTAAGGAATGGGGAAGGGAGGATGGAAAAGGGAGTGTGGGACTGGGAGGAGAAGAGAGACAGGGTTACAACCAGAATATAAAATGAATACATAAATAAAAATTTTAAAAGAGGTGTAGGCTCTCTCTTGAGACCTATGACCGCTAAAACAGATGTTTTTGGCTTTGTCAACTGTGATAGGAGTAGATTCCTTGGAGAAATATAAACACTAATAAGAGTATTATTTAAGTAAACAAATAAACAAACTAGCTTGTACAGTGTGCAGGACTAGAGAGATGCCTTAGAAGTTAAGAGCACCAGTTATCTTGCAGAGAACTGAGGTTCAGTTCCTGGCATTCACAAGGCAGCTAGGTAACTCTGTAACATGGAGTCTGTATCTCCAGTTTATTGATGTCTGATGTTCTCCACTGGCCTCTGCAGGTATCAGGTATGCAAATGGTACATATATGCACACAGAGGAAAGCCCACACACACACACACACACACACACACACACATACACACACACCCCAAAAATGTTAAAGACCACAAAAAAATGAATAATTTCATTAAACTATGTGCATAGGAAACCAGGATGAGAACCTGACTTTATGATTACCACAAAATCAGTTTCAAGAATATTCAAAACTATCTTAAAGTGTTTCAACTCAGAGTAGTAGTTCTCCTTGAGAGGAGGAGCCACTGTAAGGCATGATGGGACTTCTGTGTGCTGGTTCCATGATCTATGATGTCAGCTCCATGTCTGTGGATGTGTTCAGACTGAATTTCTGGGTTTTATATTAAGCATGCACATCATAAGAAATTTGTACACACTCCTGTTTCATCTCTTCAAGTTTTGATCCCGAGTAGTTTAAGTATCTTTTTATCTACTCCTGTTAAAATGAAGTCCATCCACACCCAACACCATTAACAAAGTCATCTATGACTGTTAAACTGCTAATAAAGAGTATGTGCTCAAATCTGCATTACCTTGTCAGGAGATGCACATAGGAATATTTCCATTTTTCTGCCAGCTTTTGTCCTTGATAGCTTGTTGTTTCTATCAGTCACTCCAAGTATGTGCCCACCTCCTACTTACTCTGCCTTCCATTATATTGTCTCTGTGATGAACTGTGCTGCTGTTAGGTGGTCTGGCTTCCCCAAGAGCTCAAAATTTTATATACATTATTCATTATGAGGGAAAATGAATTTTTGTCTTTGAGTTCTTTTCCTTTCCCTTTTAATTTTCTTTGTATCTGCACTTCCAAAGTGTCTATAGTGTTTGTTTTGTTGTTCTTGTTGTTTGTTTGTTTTTAAGAACACTACTAATGAAATTATCCCTCTGTTGGAGTTAAGCACCTAGGGAGGTTTTCATGAAGAAGTGGTGGCCACTGAAGAGAAAAGAAACAGGGATTTCCTGTCACATGTAGCCCACTAATGGGTCACAGCTGTATGTTTGCGTAACCTAGTTCACCTCAAATACTGTGTGATTTTTGAGTGCCACCTAAATCTCTCTCTCTCTCTCTCTCTCTCTCTCTCTCTCTCTCTCTCTCTCTGAAAAAAGGGAGAGAGTACAAGCATTCACTGCCCAACCTTTCAGGAGCTGTTACATCAAGTCAATGTTACTAGCTCCATTTTACACATGAGGTTTAAAGTGCTCTCATAGGTTACAGATGGGCAAGAAGGAGGTGAGCTGCCAATTGTCATGTTCTGGGACCCACTGTTTTATGCTTACAAGTGGCACAAAAAAAAAAGCATAATTTACAGCCCTGTAGAAAGAAAGATATGGAACTGTGGATGGTACCCTGGCTACAGCCTAACCTCCTCCTGAATACTTTTGGTCACAATGTCTCTCAGAGCATTCAGGTTCTATTATTGTTTATAAGCAAATTTTTTCCCTATCTGTTTATTTATCATCTCTTTTCTATCATCTATCTTTCTATCAATCATTTATCTATCATCTACCTATTTATAGCTATCTACCATCTTATCTACCTGCTTATGATATACCCATTTTCCTTCTATTTCAATTACTTTTAAATTATACAGTATTCATCACAAAAGAAGGCCACAGGAAATTATTTCCAGATATAAACTCATGGCATAAAAAAAATTAGTATCTCCGATCCACTTAAAGATTTCACTACAGTGGTTACTAAGAGGAGGAGAAGACTATAAGGAAGTCACACATCTCTCTCCTTTATTCTGGATCCTTCGTTCTCCAAGGTCCTCCATTTCTCTTTTGCTTTCACTCCTACATAACAGTAGAGACCATTAATATAGGAAATAGATTACATAATGCTAGTGGTGCATGGGCAACATATTGCTCATTACCAGTATTTAGTTTTCCAAACCAGCAGTTACCTAGTTACATGTCTGTTTTTAAGATGCCCAATAAAAGGTAATCCTGTTCATCATTGAGTCTAATAAGGTCATGAACACTGTTCTTACTTGAAACTTTTTAACCTGTCACTGCAGTATGTATGTGAATGTCGAAGTCTGCTTACTTACCTTCCAAATGTGTTCATTGTGTTCAAGGTAACAGTATAATAATCAACCAACAAACGTATGTCCATTTTTGGATTTTATTATGTATTTCTTCATAAAATCAAAGATTTGTGTTTCTCTAGATATGTAAATGAGGACATAAAAAGTATACTGCTATGTACTATTAAGTGAATTCACTTAAACATGATTTTTGGTGACTACCACATATAAACCACTGGGAAGTGTAACCCTGTAGGATACAGGATTCAAAGTGATGTATTCTAGGTCTTTAACAGCAGCAACAACAACAACAATAATAATGATGATGATGATGATACATTTATAATTCACATACTATATTTCATGTTAATAGATTAATATTATTAGTATAATATTATGAGAACATTCTAAAAGAAGAAAACAATAACCATAGTCATGATAGTATAGTTTATAAATATAAATGATCACATGTGAAGGGTTAAGTAATTAAAATTATAAATTAGAGGGTTTCTTACACCAAATATAGCATTTGTCCTCACTTTACATATTAACAAAATAGCTTTTAGCTTGTAGCTCTCTTTTAAAAAACTGGAATCTTGTAAGGTATGTATGTACTTAGGGAAAACTTTCTGAGGAATTTTACCTTGTCATTCAACAAACAACAGTTGGAAAGTTTGCTTTGGGCTTACCCTAGGCCGGGCTAAGCTGTGCTGACTCTTCTGTCCTATGTTTTCAGCTCTAATAAAATGACTTCTCTTCACTCAGGAAAGTCTTGCTTATCCCATGGAGTCCTTTTCTATTTATACTACGAGAGAAGTGATTAATTTTATCTGGGTACTCTTACACCTCCAAATCCTCTTAGTTTGTTCATTCTCATTTTTGTAGAGGCCTAAAACACCTCATGAATTAATGTCAAGGACTAGTTTTCTCCCAGTAGGACTCATTTTGTAAGACTGCTGAGCTGTCAGTATTGTATTCAGGAAGCTACCAGAAGAGTCCTTGGTAGGACAGCATTTTATCTTTTAACAATATTTGACTCCACTCCTATCAAACTCATTTCCCAGTTTCCTTATTTCTGTGGCATTGTATAAACAGAAGTCTCTGCCTTGGCTTTGTATGAAAATTCATTGTAGTTTCAAACACAAATCTTCCATAATAGATCTTGCTGTAGGTTGAGAAAGATAGTTACCATTTTCATTAACATAAAGTCATCTTTCTTCTTGAAGTTAGGAGCTTACTTTCTTCTAAGACATAGAAATGTTAAACTCAAATCTTCGTGAAATGTGCGTACTTATGAAGCATCAGACAGGGGCTCACCTCTGACAGGTGCAAGCTGTGCATAGTGATGCTGAGGTGCCTCTTTGAGGAGATTGGATTGGCCTGGAAACTCCATAGAATACTTCCATATACACAGTGGAAGAGTCGCATTCCAAATTCAATGAAAAGGAAAACAGGCTGCAAGGGGAAAACAGCACACAGTCAGGCAGCACAGCAAGCATGTGAATACTGTGGAAAGACGCCACAACAAATGTTCCAAATGCTGTGATGAGGCCAGGACTCCAAACCCCGATTCAGGAGATGCATCTGTGAACAGCTTCTAGCACATTGCTGTCACTGTAGAGGAAGCAAGTTTTTCAGATGATACCCTGACCATCTGGGATCCCCTTTATTTCAATGGAAATATTGTGGTACATTAACAGGCCCTATATCCTTCGCAGCTCCTGTCAGTGGGGCAGCATTCATTTCCCTGCATTGTGGTTTGGGTTTGGCCTGTAAACCACTAAGAAGCCACAAATGAGGTGACACTGCGTGAGTTTTAGAAGCTTGGCATCTGGTAATATTATAGTCTCCTCCTTCTTGTTTTTAGAACTGTCCTGAAACAGCTGTGAGCAGGACTTGCTTAACATACTGAAGAATACAACATCATCTGAAAAGAAATGTGCCATAGTTGATGATAGATCCGAGAGCCCACTGATAAACAGAAAGAAAGCTCTCAGGACCCTTCCTGAGAATCCAATGTATGGTGAGGCATAGTCACATGGGTAGTTACAAGAGAAGCAACTTGACAGCCTACAAGATCCAGAGAAATAGCAGCTTCTCATTACCTAACAGTATATTTCACTACAGTTGTCGTACAGGCAAAAAAAAAAAAAAAAAATGATTGCCAAAGAGATCTGTTTTAGAAGTGATGTGAAATCGTACGGAACTTTACTTATGTAGCCCTGGCATTGGGCCTGAGCAGCAGATGGCCGGGAAACAAGATGGACAGAGATTTATGGCGGACAGTGGAAAAGGGACTGTTAGCAGAGAAAGGATGACCTCTGTCATTCAGTATAGAGCAATTGAAGACTAGTCACTTGTGGTAAGCTGAAAGAGAAGAAATATTCCTAACCCATTGGTTACTTACTCTTCCTTTCATTGCTTGGATATTTGGAACAGAGTAGTGGGAGAGCCAATAGTCTGAATTGAGATAGTTATAATAAGGCAATTAAAGAGCAAATTTAGCTAGTGTGCATTTGTAGAGTATGAAAGAATTTAGAGAAAAGGATAAATAAAAAGCTCAGGACTTACAAAGTGGGGCAAATAAAAGTTTCTTAGTCTCAGCCTTTCCTGCTGGTGAATGTTTTAGTATAAATAATTCCTTCCTTCCTTGTTTCATCTGCCTGGCTTACTTCCTAACATTTTGTCCTCTTGTTCTGCTACATTGTTGCAAACCTCAGGATTTAGTTCTTCTTCTGATTGAATACCATTCCATTTGATTACCATGCTAGGCTTTCTTTATCCACTCCAGAGTTGATGGGCACATAGCTTGATCCATCTCATAGCTATTATACAGTGTTTCAGTAATCATGAAAGCACAGTGATTTTTTAAAACGTGTCATTTTCATTCTGCTTGGGTACATAACAGAAATGTGACAGCTGGATCAAACTGTAATTCTATTCTTATTGCCTTTTTTGATCAGCTTCCATTTTCTTCTCTGTAATGGTGGTACTATACTTAACACTTCTAGAGACAGTTACCTGAGTGGATTCTGTGTCTATGAACTCATTTAATCTTTATATCAAACTGACCAGTGGGAACTAGCATTATCTCTTTTTTTACAGATGAAGTTAAAAACAGAAAAGAGCATTGGTTTCCCACAATCAAGTAGAAAAAAATTAAATATGCCCCACAGAGTCATTTCATGTTCTAAATGTGTTTAGAACATCACTTATGTAATGCTATCTTTACATTAAGGAAAACAATCACTCTGAAAAAAAAAGTAAGCATTTTCAGGAGTAGGACATATTCATAAAGACAGCTTATAGAAATGTTTATAAGTCTTCTGAACTAAGCCTAAAAGGTTTCCAGGGGGGGGGGGAAACGGGATAAAGGATGAGCAGTTTCTAGGGAAAACAGAAGGTGGTGGCTGGAATTGAGTTTCTTTGTAACTGGTGAAAGACTATAATAATCTGTTGATAATATCTGGATTGTGTATCATTGAAAGGGTCCTGCATTCCTGGCTTGGGACAAGTTATCCAAAGAACACTCTACAGAAAAATCTAAGTAAGGCTTTATTCCAGTCTAATTCTGGTCATTGCTGAGATCTCTCCAACAATTCACACACTGAAATTTAAACAGAATGTGATGTTAATACGAGGTGAAACCTTAGGACTGTTGTTTCTTCGTAATGGCTCTCTCCCTAGGAATGAACTTAATGGTTTTATTGAAGGGCTTGAGGGAAGCTGGTTGCATCTTTTTCAACCATTGGAAACATAAAAAGATACCATCTCTGAGGAATGAACCTTCTCTAGACACCAATTCTATTAGTGTCTCGGAGCATCCCAGCCTCTAGAACTGTGAAAACTCATTTCTATTTTTATAAACTATACAGGATAAAGTGTTCACTATAGTAACCTGGAATGATTAAAAGATAAATGAAAGAGATGAACTTCAACTTCTTTTTTTTTCTATTTTTTTTACTAATTTATTCTTGTTACATCTCTATGGTTATCCCATCCCTTGTATCCTCCCATTCTCCCCTCCCTCTCATTTTCCCCTCATTCCCCTCCCATATGACTGTTCCTCAGAGGGATTACCTCCTTCTGTATATGCTCATAGGGTATCAAGTCTCTTCTCGGTGACCTGCTGTCCTTCCTCTGAGTGCCACTAGGTCTCCCCTGCCAGGGGACATAGTCAAATGTGAGGCACCAGAGTACATGAGAAAGTCAAATCCTTCTCTCCACTCAAGTGTGGAGACTGTCCTGTCCATGGGCTAGATCAGGGTAGGGGTTTAAATTTTACTGCCTGTATTGTCCTTGGCTAGGGCCTTAGTTTGAGCGGGACCCCTTGACCCAAATCTGCCTATCATAATGTTCTACTTGTAGGTTTCTAGGACCCACTGGATCCTTCTACATTGCTATTCTCCCATTGTTCTCTCATCTAGAGTCCCAATAGGATGTCCCCCCCTCTGTCCCAGTTTCCTGGTAAGGGAAGGCTTTCGTGGGACATGCCCCTTGGGCTAGTATGCAGATATAAGTGAGTATATACCATTTGAGTCTTTCTGCTTCTAGGTTAACTCACTCATTATGATCATTTCTAGCTCAATCCATTTGTCCACCAATTTCGGGAATTCCTTGTTTTTAATAGCTGAGTAGTATTCCATAGTGTATATGTACCACAGTTTCTTTATCCATTCTTCTACTGAGGGACATTTAGGCTGTTTCCATGATCTGGCTATTATGAATAAGGCTGCTATGAACATGGTTGAGCAAATTTTCTTATTGTGTGCTGGAGCATCTTCTGGGTATATTCCAAGGAGTGGAATAGCTGGGTCTTAAGGAAGCCCTATTCCCAGCTTTCTGATATAGCACCAGATAGATTTCCAAAGTGGTTGTACTAGTTTGCATTCTCACCAGCAATGAAGGAGTGTTCCTCTCTCCCCACATCCTCTCCAGCATGTGGTGTCACTTGGAACTAAACAGAGAATTCTCAACAGAAGAATATCAACTTCTTTTTTATTCCAGAGAATCATATTTTAAATATAACTGCACATATTTTGTTAAATGTGTCTTGAGCTAAATAGGGAGATAAGAAAATGCATATTTTAGCTAATTGAAGAAGTAAGTTATCATTTGAAAAGGAAAACTAATGAGATAGCTGCTATAAAAATCAGGGGAGAGAAAATACAGAAAAATATTGCTGAGGACATAAAACGGAAGCAGGATGAGATTTCTAAAAATTTCTTACTATAAAGTCTGGCTACAGAGAAACTGCAGATCTGTCTCTAGCTTTTAGCAATTGGTGGGAAAATAGAATTCTAGCCAGTTCCACAATTTACAAGGAATATAAGATAAAATCATAACAGTTGTTAGGAGAAGTAAAACTATTGCTGTCACAAATATCCGAGAGAAATGTCTCCCCATGGTCCTCATAAACTCAGCACCATGTAATAGAGGCACTTATATCCTCAGCAACACTTTAAGGGTGGACAGAATAACATCTCTCACAGAGCTGTTGGCATCATTCTCAAACAAAACGGTCAATACAGTACCATCCAGGTATGAAACTGACTTCATCTGAAGATAGGTGTTGAGCCTGGAATAATAGATAAATGTCATCTTCTAATCAATTCCTTGTATGTATTATTTTTATCTGCAGATTCTTTGATAGATGTTAAAAATAAATGAATTTTAAGTTGTGGTATTTTATAAACACAGAATATAAATAATCTGTATACTGATAGATAAATATGGCCTTTCACATTTTTACTATTAGTTTATCTAGGAAAAATTTCCTATTTGTTAAAAATATATATATTATAAGGGTTCAGAGCAGAGCCTACACATAGACAAAAGGTCATTTTGTTTAAAGATTAAGTAGCACACTAGTCTAAATGTCTCAGAAAGTCCATCTAATTTATATACAACAGAAACTATATGATACTATTATGAAAATGGACTCTAGATTCTGTAAGAATGCACAACTTTCAGATAAAACAATATTTAAAAATGCTTTCAAGGGAAAATAATTTTGAGTACATTTGTAAATTTTTGTTTAATCAAAATTCCATTATGAACAATAGGCTTCACTTGTAGTGGAAATTTTAAAAGATGGCTTAATTCATTATGATACTTAATAAGTAATGAACATATACCCCAAAGAAATAAAATTTTCATATCCATGTATATGTATGCATATATATGGAATGTATGTATATATGAATGTATTAGATGTATACATGTGAAAAACTAGGTCCTTCAAATACATCATTTTTTTTTTTTTTGTTATCTCAGTCTGAAAACAAAATAGTGACATGGGTTCGAGGCTCCTAGGCATACCTATGATCACTTTCTCTGTGCCTTATCTATATCATTACCATGAAAACTGAACTTCAAAGAAAGAATTTCAGTATATTCATGTTTTTCAAGGCTGCTATCTTATCACATTGAGTTTTGCATGATTTTCTTCACTGAACTAGCTAATTCATGGAGCAAACAGATTATTGCCATCACAACAGTGATGTGAAGAAATAACATTGTTTGATTAAAAATAATTCACTGAGTAACAGGAAGGGAAAATATCTGATCCTTAGCCATCAATGATAATATGACAATGACACATCAAGTCAAGATATGCGGGAATAGGAATGACTTGATTAGCCGCTTTCTGTGAATGCTCCAGCTTCCAAGAGTAGCCAGATTCCAGCTACCAGACTGCCTGGTGGAAGTCTCTTAAAGTCCTCGGGGCCATTCTGTAACAAGAGCTTCCATTTCTGTCACTTCACATATTCCGTCCCTAAGCTCTATTTGTCGTTTCATTCTCCTCTATGTCTCCCCTAGGAGCACCTTCATTTTAATATAAATAGAGCATTTCATCATGTGATGGCAAAGAATCATGGAAGACATGACTCTCAATATTCCTGGACACAATGTATAGCTATATTCCAAAAGAAGTCTTTTTTAAAAGAGAAGAAAAATAACTAGTTTAATAAAGGAGCATGGATAGTATAAATCTGAGTATAATGCTATCCACATGTCTGTAGTGGCAGAGGAGGAAGCTGAACCAAAGACATTGTGTTTATGGCATTTGCCAGGACATTAGAGTACAGCTATTTAGCAGAGCCTACTGTTCTTCTTTATGTCTAAGTAATCAGAGCATATCATTGCCATTTTAAGAGCTCTAGCAATTGAATTCTAGCCTCTTGAATTTAGGGTACTAAAAACATTGAGATATCAAGTCTCTTCTTGGTACCCTGCTATCCTTCCTCTGAGTGCCACCAGGCCTCCCCATCCAGGGGACATGGTCAAATATGGGGCACCAGAGTTCATGTGAAAGTCAGACCCCACTCTCCACTCAACAGGGGGAAGAGGTCCCCCTCAGTCACAGTCATAGGGGAAGGGAGTAAGGAGAAAATGGGAGGGAGGGAGGAATGGGAGGATACAAGGGATGGGATAACAAATAAAATATATTAAAAACCTTGAGAATGATATTATGATATATGACAAAAATATGTAATACTGACATGTCCTGTGAAACCTCAAAGGTGGGGTGGGAAATTCAGGAACTGAGGTAACTACAGTGGTGTATTTCTTGATAGGCTTGGCTTTCATACAACTTTCTGGAGAGTCAGTCTCACTGGCTATGCTGGTTAGTCTTGTCAAGTTAATACAAACTAAATTCACTTGAGAAGGAATTTCAGTTGAAAAATATCCTCCATAGTCATGACCAGGTCCCAATACACAAAGGACAAAACTACTTCTGGCTTGGTGATCTGGTTGTATAAGAAAGTTGGCTAAGAAAGCCCTAGGGGGCAAACGTGGTAGTGACCAATCCAGAGCATCCAGCATGCTCCAGAGTAATGATGTACAAGGTCCCTGCAAGCAATCAAGCATGGCCTATGGTTGTCTCAGTCCTTTCCACTGTAACTGTTCCCTCACCCAAGTACCCAAGTTCAACATTGAAATGGTTCTCTCTCTCTCTCTCTCTCTCTCTCTCTCTCTCTCTCTCTCTCTCTTCCCCCCTCTCTCTCCCTCCTTCCTTCCTTCCCTCCCCCATCTCTGAAATACTTATTAGAATCTCCAAGCAAATGCCATGGTCCTACTTTAATTCTGTAGAGCACTATCATCATAACACACAGAAAACCTTGATGATTTCTATAGGACTAAGGTCTAGCAGACAAGATAGGAGTGAACATTTGGAATAACTCAAAACCTTCTTAAAAAAAAATAGTTATTTATTCACTTTACGTCTTGACTGCAGCCCCCTCCCCTCGCCTCGGCTCTCAGTTCCTCCCTACCTCCCTGCACACTTCTCCCTCATTCTTCCCTCTCCTTTTCCTCAGAGAAAGGGAGATCTTCCTTGGGAACCAACCTGTCTTAGCACATTAAGTAGCTGCAGGATTAGGTGCACCCTTTCCCATTGAGGCCAGACATGAGAGCCGAATTAGGGGGATGGAATTCGGTGGCAGGCATGAGAGCCAGACAGGGATCCTGTTCTAGTTTTGGGAGGATCCACATGAATACTAAGCTGTGCATTTGCTAAATATGTGCAGAGGGCCCAGGACTAGTCTGTCATTGCTCTTTAATTGGTGGCTCAGTCTCTGTGAGCCCCCATGAACCCAGGTTAGTTTACTCTATATTTCTTCTTGTGGAGACTTCGAGCCCTCCAGCTCTATCAGTCATTTTCCAAGTTCTTCTATAGGACTCCCCAAGCTCTTTTTGGTTGTCAGTCTCTGCATCTGTTTCCATCAGTTGCTGGGTAAAGCCTGTCACAGGTGTTATGCTACAAACATAACAGAGTAATATTAATAGTGTCAGGGCCTGGTTCTCTACCATGGGGTAGGTCTCAAGTCTTCGGCTGACCATTACTTCAATCTTTCCTCCATTTTTGTCCCTACATACCTTGTAGGCAGGACACATTATGGGTCAAAGATTTTGTGAGTGGGTTGGTGGCTTTATCCTTCCACTGGAAGTGCTGCCTGGCTACAGGAGGTGGCTACTTTAGGCTCCATATCTACCACTGCTAAGAGTCTCAGTTAAGGTGACTCCCCCATAAACTTTCTGGAGCCTCCTCTATCCCAAGTCCCAGAGATGCCCTCTACCTCCAAATTCTGTTTTCTCATTAGGTTCTCTTTCTCTACTTCTAACCCCCACCCCTGCTCCTTTCCCCAATCCCTCTCCTACCCAGTTCCCTCTATCCATCCATCTCCACTGCCTATTTATTTTCCTTTCTGAGTGAGATTCAAGCATCCTCCCTAGAGCCCTCCTTGTAAGATAGCTTCCTTTTTGTCTGTGAATTATACCATGGTTATCCTATACATTATGGCTAATATCTACTTATAAATGAGTACATGTCATGCATGTCTTTTTGGGTTTGGGTTACCTCACTCAGGATGATTTTTTCTAGTTCCTTTCATTTTCCTAAAAATTTCAAAATTTCCTTGTTTTTAATAGCTGAGTACAATTCCATTGTGTAAATGTACTACAATTCTTTATACTTTCGTTGGTTGAGGGACATCTGGGTTGTTTCTAATTCCTGGTTATTATGAATAAATCTGCTATGAACATAGTTGAGAAAATTTCCTTGTGGCACAGTGGAATATCTTTTGGGTATACGTCCAGGAGTAATATAGCTGGGTCTTGAGGAAGACCTATTCCCTATTTTCTGAGAAACCAGTAGACTGATTTCCACAGTAGTTGTACAAGTCTGAGTGCCCACCAGAAATGGAGGAGTGTTTCTCTTTCTCCACAACTTTGCCAGCACGTGCTGTACCTTGAGTTTTTGATCATAGTCATCCTCACAGGTGGATGAAATATCAAAGTCATTTTGATTTGCATTTCCATGATGATAAGAATGTTGAACATTTCTTTAAGTGTTTCTTGGCCATGTGAGATTCCTTTACTGAGAATTCTCTACTTAGATATTTAACCTGTTTTTAGATTTGGTTTGTTATTGTCTAATTTCCTGAGTTCTTTCAGAGAACTTGTACAACTGATAAACGCCTTTAGCAAAGAGTTTGGATACGAAATTAGCTCAAGTCAGTAGTCCTCAGTATACTAATGCTAAAAGGGCTGAGAAAGAAATCAGGGAAACAACATTCTTTACAATAGCCACAAATAATATAAAATATCTTGGTGTAACTCTATCCAGTCAACTAAAAGACCTGTATGACAAGAACTTCAAGTCTCTGAAGAAAGAGATTAAAGAAGATATCAGAAGATGGAATGATCTCCCATGCTCATGGATCAGTAGAATTAACATAGTAAAGTTGGCCATCTTACCAAAAGCAATCTAGAGATTAAATGTAATTCTCATCAAACTTCAAACACAATTCTTTATAGACCTTGAAGAACAATTTTCAACTTCATATGGAAAAAAAACCAGAATAGCTAAAATAACAGTCCTTTGCAATAAAAGAACTTCTGGAGGTATAACCATCCCTGATTTCAACTGTACTACATAGCAATAGTAATAAATACTTCATGGTATTGGCATAGAAAAAGACAAGTTGATAAATGGAAAAAAGAAATCATCTTCAAAAAATGGTGTTGGTCTAACTGGATGTCTGCATGTAGAAGAATGTAGATAAATCCATGTTTATCACCTGCACAAAACTCAAGTCTCAGTGGATAAAAGCACTCAACATAAAACCAGATACACTAAATCTAACAGAAAAGAAAGTGTGGAAGAGCCTTTGGACTCACTGGCACAGGAGACAACTTCCTGAACAGAATATCAACTCAGGCATTAAGATCAACAATCAATAAGTGGGACCTCATGAAATTTTAAAAGTTCTTTAAGGTAAACGACACTATCAATAGGACAAAATGGCAGCCAACAGAATGGAAAAAGATAGTCACCAACCCTACATCTGACAGAGGGCTAAAATAAAAGAAAATATATATCAAAGCCTCCTTTACAGAAACACTGCATTAGTAGCACATAAGATGATCCAGCAAGCAACATAACTCTAGTTTGTCCATCAGGCAGACTAATAACTTCCTGAAAGCCATTTTCCTCCTCACTCCAAAGATAAGGACCCTAAGCGACATTTCACTTTATTTATGCTTCCTTTGTTTCAATTTTTCTTTCAATTTTTTTCCAGTTAAGAAATCAAGCTAACATTGTCCCAAAACACTCTCCATTTCCCCCAGCTGGATTGTCAACATAATTTTCAGACTGAAAATCCTGGGTTTTCACAATAGCTGTGTTCACAGATTATATCTTCCAAGCCAAACATCAGGGCTAGTTTGTTTCTCCTTTCATGGGTTAATTGAGGGGTTACTAGTGTATAATACACAAATATGTATGTGCACACAAGAAAATCATTTATGAGTGACTGTTTTTAAGTGGTACTTTATGGTCATTTGAAAATTAAATTAAAACATTTTTCTATTTTTCTCCTGTCAATGATCATATTTAAATAAAATAAAAGCAGCAAAATTCGTGATTTATCTTTCTTTATAGTTATTATAGTTTAAGTCATTTGGTGTAGAATTATATTAATGGAATATGGAAAGTGGGCTTGTACTTTCCCTTGTTTAATTGGTATCAACAACATACAGAACGGTAGGTACAGGAAGACAACTACTTTTTCTTGAATATATGTAATTACTAAAAAATTACTAAACCATGACCTTTACTCAGAGGTAAGTTTGTGTTATGATAGTGTTGGGCCACAGACTGGTAACTAACAAAGAGCTCAAATCTGAGTTCTAAAATTCTTCAACATATTTTTCTAATATACCCTCTTTTCTCCTGTGAAAGATAAACTTATCCTAGTTCTCCTTAAGCCTTTTTACATATAATTGGTCAAAAGAAAATCCTACTACAGGCTATCATCACTTATATTACATATTATGTAATTATATATTATTTATTTATTTATTATTTTGTATATAAATATATTTTATATATTATATGTGTACTATGTAAGATATTATATATGTCATATATATTCATATATATTTTATATAATAACCACTATTTATCAGAAATAGAGAGATGCCTTTATTATGACTCTCTTTGAGATGCCTGTTGAAAATTTCTGTGGTTATTTTGTGAAAATCATTTCTTGTAAATTAAACACACAGTCATAATGCTTTCAGTTCCTTTTGTCAAAGGAGACTTTTATCCAAGTCCTTCAATGTGGCTAGCTTCTGGTTAGCCTTAACCAATAGAATGTAGCAGAATTAATATGCTGTAGCCCAGACCGAAGAAACTTTGGCATGTGCAGTCACATGGAAAATGAGAACCATGTGAGAGCAGAACCAGGGTCCTCAATGTATTTAAGGTCATCACAGAACCTTAGCCAAAGTGGAACTGTAAATGTTGGCTGCACATGATGTCAGACAAGACCAGCAGAAGAACAGTCCAGCTGAACCCATCCAACCGATAGAACTGTGGGAAGTAATAAATCATACTGGTTTTATTTCATGTAATTACTGTTTATTCCTATATATGTAATCCAGAACCTTGGGCATGCTAGGCAAGAATTCCACTATTGGACTGCATCTCCAGTCACCTTATATCACATCAAACTTAACAGTGGCTATTTGGCAAATTTAAATGTATAAATTAATATTTATCTTTACATTTATACATAGAATTCCTGTATACAAAGGAATATATATATATATGTATATGTATGTGTGTGTGTGTGTGTGTGTATATATATATATATATATATATATATATATATATTCAACTCAATAAATGTAATTTTATTCTACCCTTCTCTCTCTGTATGGTTTATATGGTGTAGACATGTGGGTGCAGGTATGCAACAGAGAAGCACGACAAGTGCCCTGCTCTACCACCATCTGCCTTATTCATCTGAGACAGTGTCTCCTATTAAACCTTGAGCTTGACTGACAGTCAGGAAGCCCCAGCAATCCTCCTGTCATCACTCTGAAAGGTGCTGGGGTTATAGGCCCTCCCTTGTACTTCACCATGCTGAACCCTTTTTGCTAGCTCTAGGGATTTACCCAGGTTTTGTATTCACACAGCAAATGCCCTTACCAACTGAGTTAGCACCCCACCTCCATGGAGGTGAGTTTCTCGTCTCTTACGTTTAAGTTTCTCTATGAATTATAACTGCTTTTCAGTATAAAGTAATTTAACCACATCTTTGCTCTGTAGAGTTTTGTGGCTCTCCCTTGTTCCTGAGGTTGTTGGTCACTGGTCCTCAGGAACAAGGAAGTAGACACTGGGCATTCAGTGTCCTATAAGCATGAATAGAAATGACCTTCTGAATCAGCTTTGGGGAGACAGATCAATTTTCTTTGGGGTGAACAAGAGTCATATGGAACTTTGAGGAGGGGATAGAGCTATCCAGGGTGAGCAAAGGCTGAAGGGCTAGGGTACTGAGATACCTGATTTGCATGGAGAGACATTCTAGGAATCCCAGGTGCTTGCTGAATTGGTTGTTGGTAAGAGAAACAAAGCTGATGCACGCACTGGAGAAAGGGAAGAAAGAACATATAAACAAGTCAAGTTTTATTCCATAATTTCAGGCAGTAAAAGATGCTGTATGTTGTGTTTACCATCTTCTTGGAAATCCATAGGTAGAGTACAAAATCCTAAGTAGTCCTTTGCTACAGAAATCTATTTAACTGTATTAAAATCAACATTTTCCCAATTTGGTATACTAGGGAACTTTGTTATCACAAGAGAAACATTTTTGAAAATGGGCATTTCATCCTTGTTTTACCAACATTGTCTCACCTATGTTCCAGTACTACAAGGTTGAGAGTGCATGAGGTGACTGAAATTTGTGGTCTCAAGGAATGAATGCATTATATAAGACATTAGACACTTGTAATAACCATGCCAGCATGGAGCAGAAGAGCTCAAACCAACATGAATCCAATCTTTAGAAATAAATGACCCACATGAAGAAATGAAGACTTACAGATAGAGTAAATGATTAGGCATTTTTAAAGAGTATATTCGAAATGTTATATAAAATGTAGCAACAAATAAAAGGTGTTTATATTTTAAAAATTTGTTCCAGTAGTTCTTAGCAGAATGCAATTTATCTTCGTAGATGGTGAAGGATGTAGATTAAAGTCCTACACTGAGATACCATTCTTACCCATCATCTCCCAAAGTAGGAGCAACAGTCTCCATGTGGCTATGTATTACCTAGCATTTTTGATAGAACAATGATATGAAAAAAAATAATTCCATGAAGATTATTTGAAAAATATTCATTAAAATAACAATTGTATTTAATCTTCAGCCAATTCTTTTACTTCTGAAAATGTATTGATACATATACTTACACTTTCAAAAATATGTGTGCTTGAGTTTCACTAAATATTGCATCTTATGGCTAAATATTTGGAATGCAGTAATGTCATCAACATAGGAAACCTGATTAGATAAATGACAGTGCATCTCTCTGCTCAATGAAATATTTTGTCTATTTGAAAAGGAAAATTGAGCCACTGTCACATTAAAATGGAAAAGTTATCAGGATATATTGAAAAATACTTTAAAGTACAGGAACTGAAGAAGAACTTAGCATATTCAGTTAGAAGTTTCAGTGCTTTGTAAATACAGCTTAACAGTTCTCACAATATACATTTCCTTCAGGAATCAGCACAGTTCATCTATTCTTAGGCAACTAGATTTGCATCTATCATTTATTCTAAGAACTGTGAGTACAGAAACTTTCTAAGCCCTTGACACCTGCTTACATATAGTTATAGGTGCACATAGTTTAAGTATATTTGACTAATACATTCAGAAGCTAGACTTGAATGCTTTTAATAAAGCACTTTCATACTCTCAGCCTTGTGTGTTTCTCATGCTACATGAGTTGGACATCCAGATGAGCATTTCCTTTTCCATATTACTGTCACCAAGACTCTTTGCATATATTACCAGAGTAATCTACAACTCATAAACATTTCAATATAAGAGTGTTTCAGCCAGACCAGAAGTGAAAAGTTTATGTAAAAATTAACTTCAAAGATTTAGTAATGCCAAAGAAAGACTGTTTGATGTCTTTTCACAATATTAATATTGCATGGGGCATATATATCCTTCAAAATTGTTACAGTTGTTCTAGTAATTTCATAACTTATGCAAATAAAAAATTCTATATTTATTCTAAATTTAAAAAATCCATTACCACAAAAAGAGCTGAAATATTACAATAGCGCTTTAACCAGGAACATATCATGATAGATAACACTGTTAAAGCAGACTGATGTACCATGTTGCTATGTAAGTCAGTTCTGATGTGTAATTGGATCATTTCTTTTTGCCTTCTTCAGTATCCTTTCTTCTTGTGCTTAAAAGGAGTGTCTTTAGAACTGCAATTGCGTTTTTTCTTTTCTGAGACAGGGTTTCTCTGTGTAATAGCCCTGGCTGTCCTGGTACTTTCCCTGTAGACCAGGCTGGCCTCGAACTCACAGAGATCTGCCTGCCTCCTGAGTGCTGGGATTAAAGACATATATCACCATGCCTGGCTTGAACTACAATTAGTTTATACCCTTACTTTGAAATTATTTTGATAATGAGAATGATCTTGTCTGTCTGGGAGGCCTTGGGGATGTCCTAGGATCTGGGGGGACCAAGGTACTGTCCCAAAGAAATGGTCATGTAAGTTCAAGGTTCAAGGCAAACACCAAAGCATGGAAGGAAAAGAGAAAAATTCAACTGAAGAACGTGAGTCCCAAAAAATGAGCAGAAAACTGGTTCCCACACCAAAGCATATAGAGGAGCCACACCATGATGAGGCAGGCAGTCTTAGGTGGTCATTTCCTCAACTGAGGCTCCCTCCTCACAGATGACCCCAGCTTGTATAAAGTTGACAAAAATCTAGCAAGCACACTGCAACAGGCCATTCACTTTAAAAAGAATCAAAGAATGACTAGATCCTTTCAGTCATATGCACTTCCTATGGCAATATTCCTAGGCTTCACATAGAAAAAGAATGTCAAGAAACCACTTTCATAATTAGGCAGGTAACAGTAGATGATCACTTAATCAGAGGCATTATTCTAAACGAAATTGAGAGGATAACCCTAAAGTGAGCAGCTCTATATTCAACCAATGGGAAGTGCTCCAACTAGGAAATGAACAGATGCTGTCTCTCCTCACCGCCATTCATCCCTCTGCTATGTGCTTATTTTCTTTTTATTAATTTATTCCCTCATGTAGTACATCCTAATTGCAGCTTCTCCTTCATCTCTCTGCTTCTCCTCTTCCCTCCAACTTCCTCCCATCTCCTCCCTCCCACCTCCTCCCTCCTCCCTCCTCCCTCCTTCCCTATCCATTCCTTCTCTATTTCCCTTCAGAAAAGAGCAAGCTTCCCAGAGATATCAAACAAACACGGTATATCATGTTTCAATAACATTGGGTACCTCTCCTGGTATTTAAGGCTGGACAAGGAATCCCAGAAGGAAGACAAGGGTCCCTCTGTTAGGAGTCCCACAAACAACACCAAGCTACACAACTATGCCTTGCTTAGACTCATGCAGGCTCCCTGAGTGTCAGTTCAGTCTCAATGAGCTGCTATGAGCCCAGATTTGATCTGTGTGTGCTCCCACGTGAACACTGTCTATAAATGAGAGGCCCTTGAAAATTATAGATGGTAAGATCCTTGAATAACTCTAATTTCTGGAGCTTGAATTTTTCTCAACTATAACTGGATTGGGGTGGGAGGGATGGGTGAACAATGCGACGCCCAGCCCCAAACCTTCAAAATAGTTTATATACCTTTCGGTCACCCTCAATGTGATCCCTAAGACCCAGACACAACCAGGTCAAGACTCTGAAGCCAGATGGGTGAAAAAAATCATATTTCTCAGATATGTTTGTCATTCAAAACACAGTGGAAAGGAAAACTAGATTTAGAACTGCCACCTCAAAACAGTTTTGCTCTTGTACCCTCAAGTGTCTTTCTCACTGGTCTTTGTGCGCATACCTATATGCATAGTGCTTCAGGTGTATATCCTTGAAATAAAGATCATAGGATCACGCTTCTAGTGACATAGAAGGGAAAGAATAAGTTTCATGTGTTTTTATTTTTCTTCAGTGTATTTGGATAGTCCCTATATCAATCTGGCTTCCATTCTTTTTTCTTTGAAACCATAATATTTATTTTTGTTGAAGTTATTTTCTGCTTTGTATGAAAATATACTTTATTAAGGATTAATAAAACCGAAGGAGTCAGTTTAATGAAATCTTAAAGCAAATGGGGGGCAGGGAAAGGGAAGGTTAAATCCAGGGTGATTTACTTCAAAAGGAGGGGGTCAAGTGTCACAATCCCCAGGGAAATTCTTCCCACCGGTTCCCTTTTCCTACTCAAACACTTGAATGGCCGTTGGGCCAGTTCACACCATTCGTATTAGGTGCTAGCCACCAAATAATGATTTCTGCGTTGGGTTAGTCCCTTTTCTCTTCCTCCCTACCCCACTTGCATCCTGTCCTCCATCTTCTCTATCGTAATATTTGCCATTTCTGCCCTCTCATTGTTCCTTCAGGAATAAGATGTACATTGATGTACAAGTATCTGTCATCCAATATTAAATACAATATGGTAGACATGTGACTTGAACTTTTTACACAACTGTGACGTCACTGGTAAATTGTGGATGCATTTAGTAATAATAACAACCTCAATTAGCTGTTTCAAAGATTTAATTCAACTTTTTTTTCCAAAGTGCTTAAAATGACTTTTAGGTCATACAGGCCACAGGTAACAGTGGGTATCTAATATTACTGTTACTAGTTCACAAACATCTATTTGGCTCCATCCATTGACTATCCTGCTGTATACTACAATATACCTCAGTATACTACAGAGGTAGCATGGGGAGCAGTCCTGTGTTCTTGGACCACCCGCTACCTTACTTTTGCAGCTTATATCCACACACATGGAGAAAGAACAAGGAACAGAAAGAGGATCAAGAAATCATGTAAATGTAATACCCTCTTCCAATCTCTTTCTTGTTCCTCTGACTTATGAAGAGAGACAGCATTTTGAATATCTGCCTTCAACAAAAATGCTTAAAGGCAATGGTTGCAACACACAGCCATGGGCCTATTTCAGCACCGACTCTTACTATCACCTGTGTTAAAATATCACAATAGTTCATGGTTTAATTGAAGCACTCTGGCCTCCAGAGTTATTTTTATAGTCAACTTGAGATGACATGTGATAGTTCAGATTCACGGAAGCTGTGAGTCAGAAATTCTGTGTCTGGTTATAGCTATAACTTTTAACATGTGCTAACATGTGATATCCTTAGATCATGTGACCTGCAGTTATTTCTGAAATGGGTGTTTGAAACATCAAACTTTTGTCATGGTAGTAACACTTTATGCTAAATGAAAGCAACACTTGGTCTCTCATATTTTTTTTTTTCTGGTACCACATGTCTTAATAAAAAGCAGCCATGCTAATGTTTTTCAGATGTTTTCAACAAACCCAGAGGTATTTAGCTAAAATAAGCAAATACTAGGTGAACTAGGCTTAGCAGTCTTCACAGGAATATTTATAAAATGCTGATCAGCAGCAAGGAAACAAAGAGAATTGATTTTGAGGGAAGAAAGTCCACCTATTTTAAAACTCCCCCAATATGAGAAGAATGGATTCCTTCAAAGTCTAGGTAGCATTTAGAAGGCAAGTGCACAGACTGTGTGAGCCTTCTAAGAAGGCAGCCCAAAGATCCTTTTAAGTGATGTGAGCAGGGAAGCTCTTAATATGAGGCTAATTAGCTGTTTGATGTACTTGACAGAGAAGGATGTATGAAAGCAGAGAGAAAAGACTGCAAACATAGACATCTCTCACTGCATTATTGTCCGAAACTTTAATTAATTTCTTGAGGACTCTCTTTTCCATAATTTAAAATGGTTTAAAAGATGTACAACTGACGGGTTCAGAGTGTTTCCCTAACTAATCACTTGCACCGCAGGAGACTGAAGATGACAGCAGAGAGCCTACTGCACACACACCTCAAGGCATCCACGAACTACTTTTCTAGAATCCGGCTTTTGTTCCTCCTCTGTTTGCACAATGGCATTGAGAAAAGTGTGCCATGGTTTCACTAATGTGCATCTCAGATCCAAAATATGCTCAGTGGAATTCCCTTGATGCAGAAGATGCAGGTTGAAAATGTGCCTTTCACCTTCTGCTTCCTAAGAGAAGAAAATACTAGGTAAAGTTTGCTCAGGAAATATGTTTTTCTGTACTTTAAAATACAGCAAACATTTCTTTTAGGAATTTTCTAGAATTACATGTCTTTATGAGATATAACTCCTAATAGAAAAACACTGGAGACTAATAAGGGACAATGTTTTTAAATGATAATTATACATCTTACATATTAATATAAATATATTATAATTACGATGACAGCAACAAAGACATTAATATGCAGTTATTTATGAAGTCTTTGTTTAGTTATTCACATATGAATTGTAAATTTTCCTGACTCTGCCTATTTTTCTTGTTTTCTTTTGTTTTAACATTTAATGAGGATCATTATTTGAAAAATCTTTTCGCTGCCATATTTAGGGAATTGATAAACTTAAATGTCGATAGTCAAAAAATGACAGAACCAAAAAAAAAAAAACCCTAAAAATAATCAGCTAAGACATGTGAGTACAATAACCATAGAATCATTCTTATAAAACAATAGCATCTTATGAGAGAGTCAATCAAATTTACCAAGTGTAAGTCATAGTTAATTTGAATGGGACTTTTTTTTTCAGGTATCCATGACTTTTAGATACATCACAGATGGCATAATTTGTGTGCATTTTCCCTTCCCTCACTCTCTATACTGTTTGTATGTACGAGCACCTGCTATCCACACATTCACTCAACCAATATGTTTGGAAGACTTACTAGGTGGCCTGGCTACTGAGGGCAGAGGAGCTTTCCTGTTACTTAAATATTGCACCAGCAGGGGATATGTTCAGAGGAAGAATAGAGCAGGCAATTGTCTGGGTATTTACTAGAGGAAAGCTTTGAGCAGGGTGTAGCAGGACAGATCTTGCATCTTATACCCACTCTGGTTGCTGGGCTGAGGCTATTCTGGAAGTAGCAAAGGCAGAAATAAGGAAAGAAATTGGGGAATTTATAACAGTGCTTCCAGTAAGGGACAATAGTTCCATCAAGGGACTTCAGCCACCACTGGGAAGGTGCTGTAAGAGCAATGAGTAAACAAATGGTTAATAGCTGCAGGGGCTGTATTAGGGCTGGCAGATGATGATTCTTGTCTCTACCTTTGATCTTGCACTTTCCATTTCCTTCTGGATAGAGTTATGCCAATTATGCCAGCCAACAATTGTGTCTAGTAGCCTACTTGGTTTCCCAAATGGCCTAAACCTCTCTGTCTCTGTCTCTCTGTCTCTACTTCTGTTTCTGTGTGTGTGTGTGTGTGTGTGTGTGTGTGTGTGTGTATTTATGTGTGTGTGTATTGGCTTTAGCCTGTGTTAATGTCTGGAAAGAGGGGGATGTTTAGCTGAAACTTAGAGAATGAGTAAACACTGATAAGATACACAAGAAAAAAAAGAGTCTATGTAAAGGCACCCGTGGCACATGGTCATCTAAAGCTGGAAGAATAGTCATTCTGAAAGCAGTGAGGAGTTTGGTTTGAGCGCTATTGGCTGTTGCTGGGGGAAAGAAAGAGAGTGAGGCCAGGGTACTACAAATGCTACTCTCAGGATTTCGGCTTCATGCTGTTGAACAAGGACAGCACCTAGCACTGGTAGAGACATATGAAAGTACTGCCCTGAGTACCTTACTCCCATCAGAAATGGAGGAGAATGACAATAGGCCCTGTCAGGGATGTGCCCTATTAGCAGTCCTCTCTCTAAAGGCAGTTTGATATCCCATTCTTACGAGAAGTTGTGCAGGAGCCTGCAGCCTGTGCACAGGGAGAAGGAATGAGAAGTTGAGGTGGGCTTGCCCCAATCTCACTGGCTGAAAATGAGGCTCCTGATGTGAAAATAAACCCCATTCCTCCTGACAAACAAGTGTAAGTCAATATCATAAACAAAAATTCAGTTTGGTGGCCTCTTAAATTTAAAATATAAACTATTTTACAAACTAGAGAGACTTGACTACTTTCACAGGACTATCTGGTGACTAAAGACCTTAAGTATGAATAATAAAGTGGAGTTTCTTAGGTCCTCCTTAGCCATAATGCAAGGATATTACTAAGGATTCTATTGAGATAGCCAGAGAGACATTATGAGATTCTAAAGGGGACTGGGGTAAAATTGGGGGAGATGTTTCTAGAAAAGCAAAGTGGACAGGCAGAAGCTAGTTATTTTGCAACCTAGGCACAAAATGACAGAAACCAAAGTGTGACTTGAAATTTCAACAGTCCAAATTATGTACACATAGCTGTGTGATAAACACACACGGCCCAGAACTAAGCAGCCATTTAGAAATAAATCTGAGAGAGGATAGCGGAACACTGGAAAAGCCTAGGAGCAGCGAGTTTCCTTAGCACTGAGAGGCAGAGTACATTAAAGTCGCAATTTATTTGATGGGCCATTGTTATCTGGCAGGCTGGTGACAGCCTTGTTGCCAAGAGTACACAGTTCCCGTCCCAGCCTGTGACTTTAAAAACTTCACTAGGGGAAAAATTACAGCCTGCAGCAGCAAGGGCATAGCCCACGGCACAAAATGCCGATAACTAAGTCCTAGGGAAAACTGATTTGTGGCTTCTGATCACATGTGCCTGTGCCGAGAGCCGCTGCTATTGACTAGCTCTGGTTCATCCCGGATGTAGATCTATCTTGGCTAACAAGAAAGCACGCGAGGTCTTCATTTAGCCACTGAGCCCTGTCTCGAGGGACCTGGTGCGGCAGCTGTCTTTACCTTCCTACCAATCAACACATCAAAAACTGCGGAATATATTTTCACTTTCAAAAAAAAATGCAAACTGCAAGCGAGATAAAGTTGCCAAAGTGGACTTGAAAAGGGGTGAATGATTACAGCATGGCTCCACAGATAAAGAATAAATCATGTGTGCCCAGCCAGAATTTTCTTATGTGTGTCAACAAGAAAGATAACTGAGTCTGTATCCACAAGGCGTCCCCACCATATTAATATAGCTGGAAGGGATTAAAACCATTTACACTGGATTTCTTACTTGAATTAGTCTAAGCAGCACACTTCCACAGGATTTCTCACTGACGATAACTGCTTATAATGAAATTAGAATATTCATCTTAGTAACCCTCAAATAATTACTTTGCATGGTTTTCTTTTTTCTCCCTTTTCACTCAATCCATGTAGATTAAGGCAAATTTTCCTTTCTCTCTGTCTCTGTCTGTCTGTCTGTCTGTCTGTCTGTCTGTCTGTCTCTCTCTCTGTCTCTCTCCCTCTCTCTCTCTCTCTCTCTCTCTCTCTCTCTCTCTCTCTCTCTCGTTAATTTCAACAAGTTTTTCCTTTCCTGGAAATGTGGCGCTCCATTGGAAATAAACTCAGTGTTTTCTCCAATGATCAGTTCTTTTGACATTGATTCTAATATCATCAAGACCTTTCCCCCAGATGTTTTCCAGGAAGACTCCCTCACTAAAGGTCATCGCTGTTTCCCCTGCTTTCAAGGATCATTTAGGTTCGGCACTCTTGCTTTGGGATGTGTGCAGGTGCAAGAAAGAGAGAGAAGGTTACCCTCCAGTAAGCTCTATTTAATTCTCTAAAATGAATGAAAGGTCACAGCAGGGAGGTAGTGCTCCGTGTGCACTTCAAGGGGGTGGGGGCAGCCAGTGCTTTTGCTTTGCATTCCAGGTGGCCCAGGATGATTGGAATGTGTGGTTTGAACTTCTTCCCTTTGAGTTAGTCTGGAGGGAGATGCCACTGTGATTTACTGGAGTGACTGCACTGGCTCCTTGGGGGCTGTCAGCAGGACAGGTGCTAGGGGGCAGCTCCGGGTGCTGAGGTTCCAAGGAGGATCCCATGATGAGGATTCTATTCTGGCTCCCAAACTCCCAGTCTTCATAGCATTTCTTCCCAGCTTCTTGGAAGATTAGCAGTCTCTCTCCTTTGTATGTTGGCGCATCGAAAGCTATACGCCATTAGGTTTACCAAGTATACTTGCTCTGTCCCATACTTTTAAATTACAAAGGTTAATTTTTTTTAACCACTGTGTGACATAGGAACATGGAACAGTATGATAAAATAAAAATCAGATCCCACATACAGACTTGAAACCTGAACTTCGATTCGAAACATTCCTTAATCCTCTTCTACATATTTCTATATTTCAAGGTAATCTCCAGGTCTTATTTTATCTTTTATTAAGAAAAATCAGTTAATAGCTTTCAAGCCCATTCATTCCACACAGGTTCCAAAGGAGGTTGAAAGAATGTCGATCTCCCCTCAAAGGACCAGACAACACATAAACTAAACTTTCAAGACAAGCCATGTTACATACCTCTGCAGCATCCGGATTAGACTATGACAGTGCCTACCTCCTGAGGCAATGCTAGAGACCACCCAGGATGCTGCTACTGCACAGTCCTGCCAGTCTGTTGCTTTAAGAATAAAGGACCTGCCATTGTGCCTGAGCTCTAACAGCACAGTGTATTTAAAGCATAATTGACAATGTGAACACCAAAAGGCAAACACTTGACTTCTCGGAGCATGTCCTTCTTGCCTGCCTGGCACATGTGACAACTTGGTCCTATGTATACATGTTCACCTATACAAGCAACTCAGTAGCCTCCACAAGGGCCTTTTTAGTTTAATGCAATCTCTAATAAATCAAAACCCACAGAGTTAGCATATCACTAGTCATCTAAAAACGCAGACTGGGTCTATTTCTAAATTTAGTGAATACATAAATTAGGGAATGTCTGACAAAGGTTTCAGAAGTACCTACATGGGTGTTTTATGAGTAACTTTGAAAGAGACAAAAATCAGAGGGTTTAAAGAGAAAGTCAAGTTTTATGCATTTCTCTGATAAACAAATTGTAAGGTCTGCTCTATAGCAGGTGGAGACTAGACTTTAAAATAGGAAAAATGAGGCTGACCTATTTTGTTATCACAGCATTCTAAGATTACCTAATGCCACCAAACTAATATGAAGGAGCTGAGGGCTCTGTCTATAGTAAATGCATCCTTAGAAACTGTCCTTGGTGGGCAAATATCCATGTCCAGAGACAACTATAGGCAGCCCACAGTCAGCAGTCTTCATATTGACAAAGACAAGGTCAGAAGACAATAAATTTGGAAATTGAGTTTCCACAGGGTTGGGTATACAGTAGGAGAGTGCTTCCTGAGCATGTGCAAAGGCCTGGATTGGTTCCCAACATAAGCAACACAAGACCAAAAGAACGAAAACCTCATCAGATAAAAAGAATACATATCTTTTTGAGATGAATCAACTCGATTAAAGCTGCATCATGACTCTCTGAGATACTTTTGATGGGAACTACAGACCATGTATTCAATAGGAAGATTTTGGTAGCAGCCTGAGTTGGTTGTGATGTGTTAGAAGGATGTATCATGTGCTGGGGAAGATGCTGATGACAAATATCAGCCTCTGAGAAGCCAAGGGTGGAGCTCTTGTTTACAGACTTTAAGACAGGCCCTAGGACAGGATTAACAAGAGTAATGTCTTGGCAACTATTCTACTGTCATACCGTTTACACACAATTAGAGTTACACTGTTTGGATAAATAGTTAATTAGCCATGTTATTTTTGAATTGATGAAAAAATTCTATAGGGAACCACAAGATTGGAAGTACTAACATGTACTAATAAACAAGAGACTATATACTGATATGTACTAATAAACAAGAGGAAAAAGATATAGTGCTTTTTCACTCTAAGATCTCAAACCATTCTATACTGGCAGGTATTTGTTCTGTAAGTCCTGCCTTACTATGGTTGGGCTTAGAATAAACCAAATCAAACCACTGGAGAGGGAGAGGGAGAACAGTGGGAGGCAAAACAGGATAGACTATTACCACCCAAGCAAAAAACATACTTAGTCTATCCATAAATGACTCCTGGCTCTCCCTAGATATATCCTACTCCACAACAAGCAGCATGTATCATTCACCTTCACCTATAAAAATTGACAATGCAACATATAAGTAAAGTACAACTAGCAATGTTAATATTGACAAAACACACTTTCAAATAGGTTTTTCAAATGTTTGCATATCATCATCATAAAGCATTTTACATATGGAAATATGCAAGTATTTGATATATTTCAAAGGGAAATGTAGTAAATTATGGGTCTTGTTTTTCAGTTATTGTATGAATACTAATTTACTGATTTTGACGTTTAATGATATCTGGTTACTAGACTAAGTCTGAGCTACAATTGAAATAGATTCATAATAACCAGTTATGACGTCAAAAAAATTGCTAAAACTCCAATTCTCACGTTTCTATATCATAAAATGGGGATGACTTAACCTGTCACGGAAAGCTGTTTTGAAAGTCAGGCAACACTCAGCAGCTTTACTGTACAAAAGGCATTTGTTATTGATTATGGTACAATGTACAGTTTTAAGAAGAAAATAAAATATACTGTGCTGAACAAAATTAATCTATAAGGATTCAGAAGGCATTTTGAGTTCTTCACATATTTTGCACAGTCACTATTAACACTCAGTCACTTTATAATACTGTACTCCTAAGTCTTGGCCTTAAAATAAAGTTTTAGAAGAGAATATAATTTTATAGCTTAGAAAAATCCTCTATTGTAAACAAATGGCAAACAAAGAGAAGATTGTGACTATTAGAAAATATGGGCATTACTCTTTATGTATGAAATTAAACTGTGACTTGATAAGGATTACTTTAAGGCAAATTCTAAGTATCAGTTGAGTGTAGCTTTTCCATATATAAAGTGAAAGGCCAAAATGAACAATTTTTGAGTCTTTTAAAATAATAAATTTATTTTCAAGAAATAAATGTATTAAAGTAGATTTTCTAAACTATTGTTGGTAAGCCTTCAAATGGCAACCATTTCTCTTACTCCTGTGCAGCATCTGGAAAATGCACAGGTGTGAAAATGCAGTTGGTGAGAGACTTTGGATCCTGTGTTTTCTCTGTGAAGCCATGGGGACAGATGTTTTGGAAGGAGTATGAACAGCCATGACTTTATGTGATTAGGAAGAAAGACACAGAAGAGAAAGAAAATCAGGGAAGCATTTGTCAAGGTGACCCTGGCTGAGACTCCTTGATAGGAGATTCATCTCACACCTCCTTGGCCAGAAGAAGGAAAGGTCACTGGAACAACCCTTCCCATGTGTGCTGTTCTACCTCCAGCTACAATCCTGTGCTTTGTGTTTAATCATACTAGTCAAGAAATGACCTGAGGAGTGAAGAAAAAAGAAGCCACTGTTTTTAGATTCCTCAGAAAATATTTAGCTATTTCCCAAGCAAGACAATAGATAGATGATAGATGTAGAGAAATAGACTACATAGATGATAGACAGACAAACAGACAGACAGACAGACAGACAGACAGACAGATAGATGGTGATGGTAGATGATATATAGGTGATAGATGTTTAGTAAATAGACATAGATATGAGGGAGAAATATGTTTATGTATGTATGCATGCATGCATATTTGGATAATATTATGCTTTCAGAGGAAAATTTGAGCAACAAAACAAAAAAAGCAAAAAGAACCCTCTATCCAATCACACTCTGCAGTCAGTAGCTTTGCTTCAGGTCACAGTGGAAGGTGGAAGCCAGCTTCTGTCTGCGTAACCCACAAAATTCCCCTTTAACTCGACATTCTTAGAAACATTCCACCCCAGATTTGAAAGGATTTCCCTATTATTTTCTATCCCAAAAGATTAAGTATTAAATAGTGACCCCCAAATAGATAACCGCCTTGTTTGTTAGGAAGAGCTGTCTTACACTTTCCTAACATTAGAGCCACATTTCACGGTCACAGGAAAACAAAACACACATAATGGAGTGGTTATTAATTCAATAAATCCAGGAACTCTCATGCTCTCTGGGTAAAAGGCAAAGTTAAAAGCAGCTGTTCATTGAGGACATATGGGACATGGCCAGGGTGAGGGAGCTGCCTGGCACATCATCTACCACTTTTAAGGCTGACTGCACTCAATTTCTTAGACAATCTACACACCATTTTCAGTTCTGTACCTCCATAATTTATCACAACAATACCTCAAGTGCATGGCTCGGAGGGGAAAATGAAAGCAATTTACAGTACCGAGATGAAAGCATCTGGGTGGAGAGAGAAGACCTACTATGTAAATCATATCCACGGCTTCCAGGAATGTTGACATAATATTCTGGAATTAATTTTTTCCAGCATTCCTATGTAGGTCACACAAAGGTAAGTCTAGTTTCTCCTCTCTACCTCTTATATCTGGAGTTGTTTATCAATATGTTAAAGAGGAAATTGATTTTACCTCTCCCTTCTACAGCGACAATAAGAACCTTATGTATAGAGCCTACCGAAACAATGAAAGGAACCACTTGAAACATTAGCTTGCATTCTTTATATATGTTTCCCAGTTAAAGGTCATAGGAAGACAGCAATAAAAAATACAGAATCACATTCAAATAAGGAATAGCAGTCTATCTGGAATAGCAGTCTGGATTATTGTAAACTAACCTCATCATGTCTTCCTTTAAAATTATGTCCATAAAGTCTGCCTCAGATTTATACAAGCAGATTTCATTGATGACAAACACCTTTCTATGGAACAAATCGAGGTATGAAATTTGTGTATTATTATACAACACATATTTCTCATGGGAGCCTGCATTTAATTCTAATGAGAAGAGTACATTGATATCTTCATCAGAAGCTAGGCAACTTATTAAAATCACCCTTTGTCTTTTCTCCTCTGCTGTCTTAATCTTTGCAGGGCTAATTGAAGCAAAGGAAGAATGAAAGGTTATGAGATAGTAACAGCTACCAAATGAAAGTCAGTGTCTCGGGACCAAACGTAAGCAAAACTCAGGATGCATAGGAACATTCTGAAGGTCACTAGCGCAATACAATGAGGCCATAATTTCCTGATGCCATACAAAACAGGATCCAGCCCTCGAATATAGGTAAGGAAAGGGAAAGTGACTGCCTAGAGCTGAGTATCTTGCCAATATATCCATTTAAAACATTGCTTATCCTGCAATCAGAATATATGATTCCCTAGTTTCCCTCCCCCACAAATAGCTTGGTTAGAATAGGAAACTTGAAAACTACAAATATCAAAAATCACTGTTTTCCTTAACAATTGGAAATGTACTTGATCTGTAGTTATAATTGCGAATTGTGTATTCATGTCTCTCATGTCTGGGCCATTTCAACATAGATGCACAAGAAATATTTGCCACAACAATATTAAATCTTTGCCTGTTACTTATATTCTAAATATTTCCATGCTCCTATTTACCTTACCACTGTTTCTACTAATTTCTTAATAAGCATTATTTTATTTATCCCTTAGATGATAAAACTTCATGAGGTGATTATTACATTTTATAATAATAAAAGCTATTGTTATACTTATTGCAAATATTTGACGTATAAAAGAATCAAGGTACAGAGGGTTCAATGCCTTGCTTGATGTTCATAGCACAACAGCTGTAAGAACCACGTGTCTTTCCCAGTTGTAGCATTATCAACTACCATGTATATTATATATTATCATCATCATCATCATCTTATTAATTTTGTTATGCTCCATTTATCTGTTTTTTGAAATTTTCTTTTCATCTCCCTGCCTTTAGAAAAATTTTATTTTTTTACATGGAATATTTTTAATTTGTATAATTTATTCACATTACATCCTGAGTGATACCCCCTCACTCATATCATCTCATTCCAACCCTCCCGTCCTCTACAGCCCTATTTTTCTCCCCTATTCCTCCGACAGGTGTGGAGAGACATCCACAGCCTATCAGATCTCATCAGGATAGCCTGCATCCCCTTCTTCTCTAGGCCCACAAGGCTGACCCACCAAGGGGAATTGGTCAACACACCCTTCCCCAGGCATCAGAGTTCATGCCAGAATTAGCCCCCACATCCACTCCTCCCCCACCTCCACATGGAGAATGAGTTGTCCATCTGAGCAAGAGGGTCTAGGTTCTCAGCAAGCATTATCCTTGGTGAGAGCATAAGTTTGTGCAGGACATCCTAAGTCCAGAACCACCTGCCTCGATGGTCTCCTTGTGGAGCTCCTGAACCTTCTAGGTCCTTCCATATCCTCCACTCTTCCATACAACTTTCAGTGATCTGCCCACAGTCCTGATGTCACTCCTAACACCTATGCCAATTCCACACTGTATGGAGTCTCTCACAGGACATCTACGTTGGGCTATTATCCACTTATAAGTGAGTATATACCATGTGTATCTTTCTGGGTCTGGGTTACCTCACTCAGGATGATCTTTTCTAATTCCATCCATTTGCCTGCAAATTTCAAGATTTCCTTTTTTTGATAGCTGAGTAGTATTCCATTGTGTAAATATATCACAATTTCTGTATCCATCTTTAGTTGATGGGCATGTTCCCAAATTCTGCTTATTACTAGTAATGTTCTATGAACACAGTCAAGCAAATATCCTTGTTGTATGGTGGAGCATCTTTTGCGTATATACTCAGAAATAAAATAGCTGGGTCTTGAGCTAAAGCTATTCCACATTTTCTGAGAAAATGCCAGATTGATTTCCAAAGTGATTGTACAAGTTTGTTCTCCCACAAGCAATGAAGGAATGTTTCCCTTCTCCACATCTTCACCATCATGTGCTGTCACTCGGGTTTTTGAGCTTAGCCATTCTGGGAGGTATAAAATGAAATCTCAGAGTCATTTTGATTTGCATTTCCATTATGACTAAGGACACTGAACATTTCTTTAAGTGATTTTCAGCCATTTGACAGTCCTCTGTTGAGAAATCTCTGTTTAACACTATACCCTGTTTTTAAAATTGGATTATTTGGGCTTGTTGGTGTTTAGTTTCTTAAGTTCTTTATATATTTTGGATATTAGCCCTCTGTCAGATGTAGGGTAGGCTTCCATTTTACTCTGTTAACAGTGCCCTTTGCTTTAAAGAAGCTTTTCAGTTTCATGAGTCCTGTATATTTTTTCTTTTTAAAAAATTCATTTAGTTTTTACATATACATTTGTATTATTACACATATATACAATAAACTACCTATATCAAGAACTGTGAAACAATCAGGAATTATATAAATATTACATTCATAGTGTTTTGTCTACTTGTATTTGCCAGCCTTAAAGAAAACATCTCTCCTATCTCAGTACATCTAAAAGTCTGAATGTGAATCAATGTATATATCTCATCATTATCAACTAAAAACATCTTAACCCTAAACAACTAAGCTTAATTGTAAAACTAAACTATCTGGTCTTCAACCCCTTCAGAGACTTGAGAAGGAATAAAATTAATTACCTGAGTATACAGGTAGTGTAGGTTAGCAGCTTCCAAAATGAGAAGAGAATTTGACCATCAACTCTGTCTGCATCCTAGCTTGCCCATTTTTAGGTAGAATTTTTGTCTGTGGTAGAAATTAGGACATTTTTCCCAGTGGCTTGTTTGTCACATTGGAAGCTATCTCCATAAGGAGGTTCTTCGGTGCTCATCATCATCTTTGAGGTAGGCTGGGTGCTACCAGGAGTTAAACAGTCTCACTGTCAATTAAATTACTAGTCTATTTTTTATCACAAGAATATACATCCTAGGTGTAACAGATAGGTATGATTCTATAGAAAGATAAGGCAAAGTAGTTAGATAAGGTGTTCAAAAACCTCAGAGACATACAAAATATGGCATTTAAAGATGTTTTTATTATTTGAAAGATTCATTGACAATGAGTCTTATTTCTTAACTGTTGATCTTAGATCCTGAACTGATAGCCTTCTGTTCAGGATGTTCACTCTTTTGCCAATGAGTTCAAGGCTCTTATCCAGTTTTACTCCTAACATATTTAGTGTGTCTGGTTTTATGTTGAGGTCTTTAATCCACTTCGACTTTCATTTTGTGACGAGTGATAAATATGGATCTATTTTTATTTTTTGACATCTAGACATTTATTTACACCAGTACAATTTGTTGAATATGGTATCTTTTTTTTCCATTGTATAGTTTTGACTTCTTTGTCAAAAATCAAGTGTCCATAGTTGTGTAGGTTTATTTCTGGATCTTCAGTTCCATTGATCAACCAGCCTATTGCTATGACAGTAACATGCCATTTTTATTAATATTTCTGTACAGTACATCTTGAGATCAGGGATAGAGATTCCTCTGTAATATATTTTATTGTACAGGATTATTTTAGCTATTCTGGGTTTTTTGTTTTTCTATATGAAGTTGAGAATTGATCTTTCAAGGTCTATAAGAATTGTATTGGTATTTTGATAGGGATTGCTTTGATTGTGTAAGTTGCTTTTTGGAAAATGGCCATTTTTACTATGTTGATCCTCCTGATCAATGAGTATGGGAGATCTTTCCATCTTCAGATATCGTCTTCAATTTCTTTCTTCTGAGATTGAGAGGTTTTTTTCTTTTTTCTTTCTTTTGTACTAGTCTTTCACTTGCTTGGTTAGAGTTACATCAAAACACTTTCTATTATTTATGGCTATGTGAAGCATGTAGTTTCCCTAATTTCTTTCTCAGCCCATTTGTCATTTTTTAAAAAGATTTATTTATTGCATATGAGTGCTTTATCTGCAGAAGAGGGTATCAGATTACATTATAGATGGTTGTGAGCCACCATGTGGTTGCTGGGAATTGAACTCAGGACCTCTGGAAGAGCAGGCGGTGTGCTTAACCACTGAGCCATCTCTCCAGCCCCATTTGTCATTTTTATATAAGAGGATGACTGATTTTTAAAAATTAATCTTGTATCCAGCCACTTTGTTGAAGTTGTTTATTAGCTGCATAAATTATCGGGTGAAATTTTAGGGGTCACTTATGTGTGCTATCATTTTCTCTGCAAATAATGATATTTTGATTTCTTCCTTTCTTATGTGGTTGCCCGTGATATACGTTTGTTGTCTTACTGCTCTAGCTAGAACTTCAAGTCCTATGTTGAAAAGATATGGAGAGAGTGGGCATCCTTTTCTAGTCTATGATTTTAGTGGAATTTCTTTGAGTTTCTCTCCATTTAATTTGATGTTGGGTATCAGCTTTCTGTATATGGCTTTTATTATGTTTAGGTATGTGCCTTGTATCACTGATCACTCCAAGACTTTAAAAATGAACTGATGTTGGATTTTTGTCTAATGCTTTTTTAGCATCTAATGAGATTATCATTTGGTTTTTTTTTTCATTTAGTTTGTTTATATGGTGAATTACATTGATGAATTTCCATATATTGAACCACCCTTGCGTGTGTGAAATGAAACCTACTTGGTTATAATGAATGATATTTTTGATATGTTCTTGGAATTGTTTTGCGAGTATTTTGTTAAATATTTTTGCATCAAAGTTCATAAGAGAAATGGGTCTGAAATTCTCTTTCTTTGTTGCATCTTTGTGTGGTTTAGGTATCAAGGTAACTATGGCCTAATAGAATGAGTTTGTAGTGTTCCTTCGATTTCTATTTTATGGAAGAGTATTGGTATTAGCTCTTCTTTGAAGGTCTGGTAGACCTTTGCTGAAATCATTGGGCCCTGGGCTTTTTATATTTTTATATTTTTATTTTTTGATTGGGGGACTTTTGATGACTGCTTCTATTTCAGTAAGGGGTATAGGAGTGTTTACTTTGTTTACCTGATCTTGATTCAACTTTGGTAAGTGGAAATGATCAAGAAAAGCGTCCATTTCATGTAGATTTTCAAATTTTGTGGCATATAGGCTTTTACAGGAAGATCTAATAATTCTTTGGATTTCCTAGTTATCTGTTCTTATGTCTCCCTTTTCATTTCAGATGTTGTTGATTTGGATAGTTATTTTTGCTTTGGGTTTGTCTATCTTGTTGATTTTCTCAAAGAACCGGCTCTTGATTTCATTGACTCTTTGAACTGTTCTCCTTGTTTCTAATTTATTTATTTCAGCCCTGTATTAGAATATTTCTATCCCTCTACTCCTCATGGGTAAGTCTGCTTCTTTCTTTCCTAGACCTGCGAGGTGTGCCTTTAAGTTGCTTGTTCCCCAAAATCTTCTTAAAGCTTTCATTGTGTCTCATAAGTTTCAGTATGTTGTTCCTTCATTTTATTTGAATTTTAGGAAGTCACTAATTTCTTTATTTCTTCACTGACCCAGTTACCATTTAATAGAAAGTTGCTCAGTTTCCATGCACGTGTAAGTCTTTTTGTTATTTCTGTTGTTGTTGAAGTACAGCTTTAGTCCATGGTTGTCTGATAAGATACAAGGTTTTGTTTCATTCTTCTTGCACCTGTTGAGGCTTGCTTTGTGACCTACTATATGGTCAGTTTTGTAGATGTTTACATGAGGTACTGAGAAGAAGATATACTCTTGTCTTTGGGTGAAAAGTTCTGTAGCTATCTGTTAGGTCCATTTGATTCATGACATCTGTTAGTGTCATTATTTATTGGTTTGGCTTCTGTTTCATTGACCTACTCTTTGGTGAGATGTGACTATTGAAGCCTCCCAATATTAATGTGTGAGGATAGTTGTGTCATTTAAGATTTATTAATGTTTCTTTTACAAATGTGAGTGCCCTTGTATTTGGAGCCTAGATGTTCAGAATTGTGATGACATCTTGGTTGAATTGTCCTTTGATAAGTATGAAATTCTCATCTTTTTTGATTAATTTGGTAGAAAGTCTATTTTATTAGATATTAGAATGGCTGCTCCATCTTCTTCCTTGTGTTCATTTAGTTGGAAAACCTTCTTCCAGATCTTTACTTTCAGCTAATATCTATATTTATAGCTGAGGTGTGTTGTATGCTGCAGAATATGAGTCCTGTTTATGTAACCATTCTGTTAGTCATTTTCTTTTTATTAGAGTTGAGTCTGTTGATGTTGAAAGAGATTAATGATCAGTGAATTTTAGATCCTTTTATTTTGATGTTGGTTGTAGTAGTGTGCTTGGCTAATTTTTGTTTTACTGAAGTAAAGTTATCAATTTTCTTTGTTTTCCTGGGTGTAGTTAGCTTTCTTGGGTTAGCATTTTCTTCCTAGTATCTGCTGTAGGCCTGCATTTGTGAATAGGAACTGTTTAAATTTGTTTTGTCATGAAACATCTTGTTTGTTTTCATTCAAGGTTAATGAAAGTTTTGCTGAATATAATAGTCTGGACTGGCATCTATGGTCTCTTAGGGTTTGCAAGACATCTGCCTAGGACCTTCTGGATTTTATGGTCTCTGATGAAAAGTTGGGTGTGATTCTGGTAAGTTTGCCATTATATGTTACTTGGCCTTTTCCCCTTACTTCTTTTTAATATTTTTCTTTGTTCTGCACATTTAGTGTTTTGGTTATTATGTGGAAGGAAGATTTTCTTTTCTGGTCTACTCTATTGGGTAGGCCTATTCTGTAGGTCTTTTTCTGTTTTTATGCGTCTCTTTCTTTAAATTGGGGAAATTTTCTTCTATGATTTTATTGACAATATTTTCTGGGCTTGAAGCCCTGAATCATCTTTTTCCTCAATTCCTATTATTCCTATATTTCATCTTTTTATGGTTTCATTGATTTATTGACAGTTTTGTATCAAGAATTTTTAGGTTTAACATTTTCTTTGATGGTTGCATGAAATTCTTCCATTGTATCGTCTATGCCTGAGATTCTTTCTTACATCTTTTATATTCTGTTGGAGATGCTTACCTCTCTAGTTCCTATTTTCTTCTATATGCTCTCTCTTTCCAGGATTTCCTCAGTTTGTGGAGTTTTATTGTTTTCATTTTTATTTCAGATCTTGAACCATTTTATTGATTTCCTTCAAACTATTATTTGCATTTTTCAGAATTTCTTCCAGTGATTTCTTCATTTTCTCTCTATGAGCTTCTTTCATGACCTAAGAGCCTCAATCTGTTTGACTATGTCTTCCTGTATTCTTTATGGGTTTGTATTTGTTTTCTCCATTATCATCTTCATAAGAATAGATCTGAGGTCATTTTCTTGTGTTTCAGTTGTGCTAGAGTGTCCAGGACTCATTGTTTTGGGGGTAACTGGGTTCTGGAGATGCCATATTGCTTTGGCTTTTGCTATTTGTGTTTTTATGCTGGCCTTTATCCATGTGGCTGTCTCTGATGTTGTGTGGTAGTTTCTGGTGCCCTTCATTGGCCATTGAAACTCATAGGTGAATGGCTATAGGCATGTGCGTAATCACCTTTGGGGACTGGGAACCCTCTGTGGATCAGGTGGGTGACATGAGATCAGACCTGGGAATTTTCTATGGACCTGAGGTCAGATCTCTCCTACACATTGTGGTGTCTCCTCTTGGCTTGGAGACTCAGAAACTGGTGTTTTGTAGCCCATAGTTCAGTCTCAGACACTGAACACAGAGTCCTGCATGTATGCATGTGCCAAGAAGCTAGAGATTGTGATCATACCTGGAGGGACCTAGGAGGCTTTTCTGTGGATTAGAAGGGTGACCCGAGTTCAGACCTACCTTTGTTCCACACTATTTGGTCCCTTCTACTCTGAACACCAGGACTGGTGTTTTGGAGAGCACAGTTTGGTTATAGGGCTGATGTGCAATCACTGCTGTCCTGGTGATCAGACATCGTGTATAATCAACACCACCATCTTGGATCCTCCAGGTCTTTATTTCTTTACAGCTATTCCTTTATCTACCAATCATTTATTTTAATATGAAGTAATATTATTTTTCCTAGGTAGTCAATTAATCTGAGAGTGCTATTTAATAATTTATCTTTTCCAAAGCTACTAGAAATCTCTGCTTCACAGCATTCATGACTCAATAGGTCTGGGTTATACTGTTTTAATTATCTGATAAAACATAACAAAGCAAGTCACCCATTCACCGGCTTTTAAACATTTTCACGTTTAATTTTCCATCTATTATTCCATATAAAAATCATAACTTCTTGGAAAAATGTGTAAGAAAGACTCAGTTCTCAGAAAGAAATTACATTGTTGACAGGTTAACTCAAACGAAGGAATCTCTCCACATGCACAAACACTGACCATAGTGACATGCTAACTCAAAAACTTACATTTTTATTTTCTCTGTGGGACTTAATTTTTTGAAAGGATAAATACATTCTTTTCTTCTACTTCACTTACTTCATTATTTCTCAAAAAGAATAATTCATGATCTAAGGCAGAATTTGATAGGTCTTCCTTGAGTATGTTCATCATTTTAACCAAATTACTTTTTATGAACACCATATTTTAGGTGTTACACAATTGGTTCTGTGGGTAAAGCACTCAATGGACAAGAATAAGAACCTGAATTTGGGACTCAATACCCACACATAAGCCAGGTATAATGTACGCGTAACTCTGTGCTGGTGGGGTGTAGACAGCCAGCCACTCTAGGCAACCAGCAAGCTCAAGACTCATTGAGAGATGTTAATCCAGAAATTAAGGTGTAAAGTGATAGAGGGAGATATGCGTTGTGAACCACCACATATGCACACACAGATAAGCATGCTTCAACACACATACACAAATCACACTTCTGTCATACAAGCAGTTGTGATGTTGGGCTCAAGCCTTGTGTCATGGCACATTTCTGTAATCCCAGAATTTGGAAGGCTGAAGCATTTTTAAAAATTTTTAATTTATTATAATTTATTCAGATTACAATCTAAATGTGATCCCCTCACTTGTTTGATGGCTAGTTTGAAGAAAGCCTAGATGATGCAGTATAAACAAACAAATAAATAAATAAATATATACTTAATAAGAATGTTCACTACTCTTTTCAAGTACAACTGGATAATTTCTTTTAAGGGTTCTTTTGGATGTTTTCTTATAAGTGGAGTTTACAACAATTTATTACCTTATGTAGTTATGTGAAATTCACTGTATCTCTGGTATAGTTGAGCATTTAAAGGTAAAATGATGAATAAGTTTTAACCAGCATTGAATTTATATTGTGTGTCTGTAACTAATTTAAGAATACAAACTAGAACTAAACCTAGCAATTGGTCAGGTTCACTGAATGTTGACTGTTGTCCGCCCCGGTTTCCAGATGAGTGGCTCTTCACTTGTCCATGGCCATATGACTATTGACATGATACAGCTAGGATTTTAACCCATGTGTGTGGAGCATTACACTCATAACTGACTCATAAAATGTGTGGCTGCAGTTCCATGTAATAAATGCTAGTTATGTTGGACTTAGGATGAACATAGATGGGAAGTGCCTGTGTGTTTGAAAAGTAAAAAATGACCTGTGGATAAAATAGATATGAAGTAAGTTTTGATGACTGAGCAGGTTGCTAGGTACACCCCTCTGCACATATGTAACCATTGGGAAGCTTGGTGTTCATGTGGGTTCCCCCAGAACTGGAGTGGGGCCCTCTCTGACTCTGGTGTCTTCCTTTGGATCCTGCCCCCCTAACTGGGCAGCCTCGTCTGGCCACAGTAGGACAGGATATGCCCAGTCCTGCAGCTACTTAATGTTCCAGAGTAGGTTGGCAACCATGGGGGATCTCCCCCTTCTCTGAGGAGAAGGAAATTTGAGAATGGGGCCATGGGTGAGAGAAGGGACTGGGAGAAGAGGAGGGGTGTTGCAATCAGGATGTAAAGTGATTAAATGAATAAATTATATAAGAAAAAGAAAGTAAAAGGAGTGCTTTAGGTAGTGAAGCATGGTGAAGGCAGGATGTAAGGAAAGGAATTTGGAAATAACCACAACACAAAACACACATTTACAAACAGCAGGAGACAGGACCAGCAGCCTAGACAAATTCCTTGTTCTATACTTTACTCTTAGTAGCTTTAGGAATTCTCTTTGGCTATAAGCAAGACCCATTTTATTTAAATTCTTTTCATACAATATTTTTGATCATATTATTTCTCCTCCCCCAACTGCTCTCAGATCCTTCCCTTGATCTATTACTATAGCAGAATATCATTAGGAGTCATTTATTGTTGCTTTAAAAATTTTAGACCAGTAATATTTGGTTTTCATTTAGGACCTTGGGGTATCTAGACTCTGGTTCTTAGTCATCCAAGCGGTATTAGGTATGGATTCTATCAGAGTGGGCCTTAAGTCAAATCAGACATTTGTTGGATACTCCCACAGGCTTTACGACATTATTACCCTAGTGTATTTTGCAGGCCAGACAGATTGTAGATCGAATGTTTTGTACCACCCTGAGTGTACCAAATATTGTCTATTTAGATTCTTATAGATTCTTCATATTCTTTATGTTACCATGTTTTATCATAAAAGATCAAATAACAATGCTACATGCCAAGCACACTCATGTGTAACATGTGATTTCCCTGTCCCATGAATGTCAGAAGTCTGTGTCATATCTATTTCATCAGTAGAACTAGGCTATGAAAATAAAGAGGTTACTAAGAACCAGAAAATTACTTGCATAAGACTGCCCATCAGCCTGCATCCCAGCATCCTGTATGCTGCACAACACTAGGTTGTAGAGTGATGTATAAGGAAAGGACAACATGAAGAAGAGCTTGCCTCGGCTGACCACTCATTTGCTCAGTTTGCAGCCCTATTCTAGGCTCAGATGCTGAATTCAGAGCAAGTGAAAAATCATAATCTGGAAAGACCTGCATGCTGTTATTGACTTTGAATTGTAACTCTAGGTTTCTCAATTTATGTAGCTTTCATTTTCAAATGTTTAATGTCATGGGATTACAGATTTGATCCAAGTAAAAAGCTTACTGAATTTCTGTCTAGTTTTATTCTACTGATTAAGAATCGCAGAAAATAACTGTTGGTGATTCCTTTACACAACACCTTAAATATGCCCCAATTTCTTGCTGCTGTTAAGAAGTGCCTCCTGAATTTTGAAAACCTAAATTAGGTAACTACTTGAAGTACTATCCAATTGCTTTTTAAGTAAATTACTTTACAAACAATGTGAAGACTTGACAAAGAAATATTTTAAAGCTTATTTGATAGATATTCAATATATTACTTGACTATTATCTTCCCTATGGGAAAAAACTTACATTCAACTGGGATTGGAGAAAAACATTATCTATCTTGTTTCTTGAAAATCTTCGTTATTTGTAAAGTGCTTCAACAGCTTGAAGTTAACTATGAAACTAAGTGTTATGTAGCCAGCCAACATGAACAAACATTCCCAAAGTACTTCTGCAAATCTGGTTTGAAATCATTCAATTAATCCTGGATAACCCAATGAAGTACTTGTCTTACACATTGAGAGGTAGAGGCAGAGAAAGTAAACAACTTTCTTCCGGACATTGTCAACTAGGTTCTGGTGGATCTGTGCTACCAACCCAGAGAATATCTACCCAGTATCCAGGAAGGAGGCCAAGAAGTAATACTAGAGGGGAACTGAAAATGTTAGCTTGTTCAATCTTAAAACATATTCCTAGGGTAGTTATTTAATTATAGGCCGTTGCTTGTGGATTCTACAAAATCTAATTCACAAATTGAACCAAAACATTAATATTCGGGCCATGTAAACATCGGAAAGGGTGCTCTAACCAACATCCTAATTACCAGCTGAAGTAAATTGCCCATTGCCAATTTGGATATGGAGTCAAGGTTGCTCTACTACTGAAAGGAATTATGATAAACAAAAGGATTTTATTTAAATTACTATTGGTGAAGTGGCTTTTCTAGGCAGGATGTGGATATTTAAAATTAATTTCATGCCATGGTTTAATTACTAATGAATTTGCTCCAAGAAAATCTGATGACAAAGATCAGCCCTATTTAATTTCATTGGGAGTATTAGTCATTGAATTAGTTAATTAAGAATATTACAAAATCAATCTTAATTTTAAAATTAGTCCCAGTGTGTAAATACATTAATAATCCATAAGCTCCTTGTACCTCTAAAAAATGTTTAGGGGAAAAGAGAATAAGGAAAATTTCACATAATATCTTGTTTAGGTTTTGATTCTGTATTGTGTAACAACCCATTTGTCCTCACTTAATATTTCTCAGAGGCACACTTTAATGATGTTATCAGTGCTGTCTGCCAAATGTAAGTTGTATGAACTCAACTGAGATAATGTATGTGCAGACTTTTTGAAACTACAAATGTTAAATCCAAAGTACTGCAGTTTCTATTAGAATTGGGTTGCGGGTTGTTCTCTCTCATGCTTGAGTCCACTTGAAGACATTTACTTTTAAATTTTGGGTAAAGGAATTTTAAGATTAAATTTTAAAGAAACTAACAAGAAGTATTTTTAAATATTTTCCCTAAGTTCTAGAATTAACTTTGTTTCTTTGACAAATTGAAGTACAAAACCCTTATGCTTTTCAATATCAGAGGAAGGAGAAAACAGCAGACAGGTCACTGCAAATTGTTGCACCGTGTGGATAGTTCTGACCCTTGCTGATGACATGATATTTTAGTGGATATCCTAGGACTCTTGTAAGATGTGTAGCTTTTATTGAATGCTATTTATTTTTGCCATTTTTACAGAAGACCAAAATTTGCACAGTGGCGGAAAAGAGAAAGTGTTCAGCTACCAAGATAAATGCATTCTATACTGTATAGCCGAATTTATCTCAGCAGAATTGCTGGGAGTTGACTGTCAGGGTGCAGGGGGATACCAAGATGACTAATGATGAATACCTTGGATGTCCACGTTTCACCTAAGCTCATGATATGGTAGGGACTAACAGTATGAGATGATGTTTTACTACACAGACTTCATTTTTCCTGCACCTTTTATTTTTATGGACATTAATACATGTTGGGTGTCCTGATTTGTCTAAACTTAACTTATACCAAATACCCATTTGCAGAGACAATTAGGATGGAATAGTAAACTATATCTCATGCCTTCTGGCTGGCATATAAACACTTCCTTAGCACTCCTAGCCTGGTAATATTGTCATTTGTGAGACAAGGCTCAATTCCCAGTACTGGTTGAAGACCAGTTGGTCCCTTTATAGCTCTGTGGTCTCCTTGATCAAGAGGTTTGCAGAATCATGCTATACATATGGTACATAACATTAGGAGCACTAAAACAGACAAGGTAAGCAGATTGTCAAAAGCCAGATAAATTGTGCATTCCAGGCCAGCCTCAGCTATAGAGTCATTTTAATTAAAAAGTAATATGAAGACTATGGCTGGGGGAGGTTGGGATAACATGATTTTTCTGGGTTGGGAGGTGTTTGTTGAGTGTGCTTCTAAAGTGATAATGTTCAGTCTCCTTCTTTTATGGTAATTAGGTCTTCAGTTTTTATCATCCCTGATCATAGGCAGTTAGTAGTTGAAATAAGAGGCATGCACCATGCCATTAATTTCTCACTAAATGTCTTCAGTTGACCAGTGGTAACTTTGTGCAGCATTTTGTGGCTTGCGCATGCTCTAGGAGGATTGTGTCAGGAAATGGCTAGAAGATTCAGGAGAGGGACCTCCTCACCCTGTATATGCTCATAGGGTATCAGGTCTCTTCTTGGTAGCCTGCTATCCTTCCGCTGAGTGCCACTAGGCCTCTCAATCCATGGGACATGGTCAAATATGAGGCACCAGAGTTCATGTGAAAGTCAGACCCCACTCTCCACTCAACTGTGGAGAATGTCCTGTCCATTGGCTAGATCTGAGTAGGGGTTCGAAGTTTACTGCACATATCGTCCTTAGCTGGTACCATAGTTTGAGCAAGAGGTCCCCCTCAGTCACAGTCATAGGGGAGGGGAGTAAGGGGAGATGGGAGGGAGGGAGGAATGGGAGGATACACAGGATGGGATAACAATTGAGATGCAATATGAATAAATTAATAAAATATATTTTTAAAAAAAGAAGATTCAGGAGAATTGGAGTAGAATAATAACTCTCTCTTCAAGATTGGAAAAAAGCTGGTGTTTTGTTGAAACACAAAACAAAGAACAGATATTTTAACATAAGGTTTATTCTTGTCTCTTGTTCCTAACACTGTATGTGTCAGTCCCTTATTAGAGAAAGAGAACCATTTCTTGACAATTATTGCCTGAAATGGCACGTTAGGGATAGTACACAGTCTTATCATCATTGATGTTTGGAAGAATTTTTGTGTGAAAATTTACAAATGCACAGCAAAAGTAAAAGGATGTAAATTGGAGTAAGCAATATGGATTTTATTCCCAACACCGAGATTGTTGTTATGGGAGCCATGCATGGATTTTATTGCAGTCCTTCTGAAAGTGCCGATGTTTTATTTAAGGAAGCAATTGATTTGGGTGTATGCCAGTTGCATACTCAATCTCAGCAGCCAGAGCCAGCCTCAATTCAATGCAAATCTCAACTAGGTTCCTTGTAATCCTCCCTGGCCATATGTGGTTCAGGAGCCAGCTACAGACCATGGTAGTGTCTAAGCACACAACAGGGGCCGCTCCCTTCCTTCCACGATTCTGCTCTCATTTGCCTGTGACTCAGGCCCTCAAGCACCAACTTACTCTTCACGTCACAAGCTCTGTGGATTGACGTTAGAAGTTCTAGTCAACCTGAATAGTGCCATTTGGGTGCCCATTCTCAAGCTGAAACCATGAAGGCTAAAAATGGCACTCCTGCTGTTTCCGTTCATCAAATTTCTGCTTCCTTCCAGAAGCTTCCTGCTCTAATCCATTGTATAGATCCTTCTGGATTTCATTTTGATGTTTTACTTGTCTGGAGTACAAAGGTGTTCTCTGTAAGGACTTGTGTGTGATTATGTGACCACACTAAATGTAATAATATTCACAGACTCCTGAGCACAGTATTGATTTAGTCAGCAAATTTTCTAAAAATTTTCATGATTTAGTGGCTGAAATAGTAGCCTGTGTTTCAAAGGAAGCTAATGTTTCTTTGTCCAGAATCTTCTACGTTCTGGGGGTGTACAGGCCTACTTTGTTCACCTCTTATCTTCTAGTGTGCAGTACAAGACTTACCATACCATTGCTATGAATAAATGACTCAATGACTCAGTAGATGAAGATATCAATATAAAATTTAAAGGCATAATCTTTGGAGCAGGAATTTAGATTTGAATTTCAGTCCTACTATGACATTTTGTATGAAATTAAAAATACTCAGCCTATACATTCACTACATTACATATAAAATGAGTCTGTTAATACCCAAAGTTCTCATTATACTCAAATCAATGCATTATGAGACCAAATGTAAGGATTCAAAGCAGCATAAATATGAATTCCGGTTGTTCCTTTTGGACAAACCTTCTAATTAGAGGTATTTAAAGGATAAGTTAATGTCTATTTAGAAACATGTATCCAGGAAATATTGGATACAAGTTTGTTTAGAAACATGTGAATAAATCACTACCAGCCAGTAAGTGCCAGAACATTGTGATTCATTTAGACATACTTAAATACAATACAATACTTAAATAAATACAGTACTAGGGTTGAAATTACTAAAAGAAAGTCTCAGATCCACCCAGAAGTGGTTCAAAACCGATGTTGAAACTCACAGCCAAACATTAGGCTATATTTAGGGGGTCTGTGTAAAAGTGAAGGGAAGGAGAAAAGGACCTCAAGGTGGCAGGAGCTCCACAAGAAGACCAACGGGGGCAACTAATCAGGGCCCAGAGGGTCTTGCTGAGTCCAAAGCATCAACCAAGGACCATGCATGTACTGGACCTACGCCCCCTACAAAGATAAAGCCGATGGGCAGCTCGGGTTCCATGTGGATCCTCTAGTAAGGGTAGTGGGATGCTGTCTTTGACATGGAATCTGTTGCCAGCTTTTTTTATTACTTCCCCCTGTGGAACTGCTTTGCCAGGCCATAGGGAAGAGAACACACTGAGTCCTGATGTGATTTGATGAGATGGAGTGGATAAGAAAAGGGGCTCCCCTTTTCTGAGGAATAGGGAAGGGGGGTGGGGGAAAGAGAGAGAGATGAGGGTATGACCAAGATGTAAAACAAATTTTAAAACATTTAAAATAATAAAAACAGATTTGGCCTTGCGCTAACAACTCCAATCTTTACCATATTCAAAAGTTGTTATTTTCTATTTCTAATTTTATAGACCTAAAAAAAGCATGCAATAACATATTTTATGAAATATACTTGAAAACAACATGTTTTCAATCTGCAAATGTCAGAATAAAAAATTCAAATAAAAATATTTTATCACTTTAAATTTTTGAAGACATTGAGTGAAAACAAAGTATAAGACGATTTTCATACTCTCAGTGAGAATTCTTACTATATGTTTATCTTCCTGGGTTTCATTGTTCAGTGGTTGATTTATTCAAGGAAGGATGTGTTAGAAACTTGAATGTGAAGTTTTTGAAAGCTCCCTAAGCTTTTCCTTGGCTACTGATTATAGTCTCTAACATTAAGTTGAATTCAGCTCAGTAGTTCACATAGTAGCATTTATGCAGGAAAGTGAGTTTCTAGTGCCCCCTTTCTTTCTTTTATGCATATTTCTAAAGGATTTTTTCTAACCTACATCACTGCATCATCTTTATGTATTTGAATTCTAATATATTCTAGTCAATTTTCATCGTGTTTCATTGTAATAAAGATATTTGACCATTTCTAGAATCAGACATTATATTAGTTAACTTCATCATTGCTGTGAGCAATTCCTAACAAAACTCAACTTTAATAAGGAGCAGCAGTTCATGTTAGCTCACGGTTTACGGGAAACAGTCTAACTATCAGGACAGACAGGCATGGTGAAATGACAGTGAGCTACTCAATCACCCTGGCTCTGCAGGAAGAGCCAGGGAGACATGCTCATAAGCTTTGCTCTTATCTTCATCCGATCTCATGCTATAATGCCATCTACATTCAGTTAAGTCTCTCTGCAAAGGCCCTCAAAGATAAATCCACAGGTATGACTCCTACGTGATTCCAAACCACGTCAAGTTGACATGGGAGGTAATCATCACAGACCAGACATCAACATGATGAGAACGATTTTACCAGCAACAATTATATATATATATAAATATATTATATAATATTTATACTATGTACTATATACTATATAATTATAATACATAATATATATTCATATATATAGGAATACACACACACAAATAAAGATAACTTCATAAACCAAGTAATGTCACTGTCAGCATCAGCAGATATCTATAGCTCTGACTATAATTGAGGCATCTCATTTCAAAGTTAACACACAAAATTCATACTTTCAATAGCTTGGAACGCCTGTATAATGATGTGATACCTTTACATTTTAACTCAAGACTAAGTGAAATTGATAGTATGCAAAACATTTTATTATTACAGATAGATTTTTTAATCTGCTGTACTTTCAATCTGAAAGCACCTTCTAACTGTAGGCCACAGGAAAATTCTGCGTTGTTTCAATAGACCAGTAGTCTAATGAAGATTACAACCTATGTCCAAGTATTCTGATGTAGATGTAGGATAGATTGCAAGCAAAGAAAGGAGATGGGTGAACAGATCGCTGGCTAGAAAAAATATGGAAAGATCTCTACATCTAGATGTTATTGCTTTTATCTACATACCTGATTGCAGGTGTAAAAATGCAGAAGGAAATCCCATAAGCACAACCAGTGATTATATTCCAAGCATGAAATTATGGCCATGTCTTATTTATTATGCCTAATTTGTCTCTGTGCTGCAAGCTCAAATTTTGTGTAAGATACTATTTTAAATCTCATTAATACATTGTATCAACTAATTATTATCTTATCCCAGACATGCTTCCTTTTTGTGTGTAAAATGAACAGTAAAAAAACCAAATCTCACAGCCTGAACCATAATAGAAAATCATTTTTCTAATATTTTCATTGCATTGCCAAACTACTGGAGAAAATTATAAACTCACTCAGCAACATCACAAGAGGGAAAAAACCCATATTTTCAAAACAAAAAAGATAGAAAGAAAACCAAAAGGAAAGAGGGAGGACCTTTATTGGGTGTTGTGAATTGATTTTAATGACCATTCTGTCAACACTCTGGCCTAGTCTGAGGGTTGGAAGTATGGTGGGAATTTCATGTTAGCTAACTTGGGAAATTGTAACAAGTCATTTGTCTCCCAAAGGCTAATATAACAAACTTTACTGCTCCATTGGGCACTTAATACAAATAGTGAAGATTACAGAATCGGAAACTGGGAAAACAGGAGAATTCATTTGCACTAAAAAAAAAGCATTCCCTTAAAAATAAGCTATAGGAGATAACCTTCTCTTGTAATCAAATCCTGGTTTCTGTGTTTTTCTACATTCCTGTTTTCCCACAGCTGAGGCCATTCTTCATCTTTCAGATTTGAGGATCAGCTTCTAAAATGCTACTTATGAAAACTAGTTTCTTTACTCCTGTCTTTCAATCATTTGAAAATACTTCATCAACAGAAAAACAGCAGGTGGGTTAGACACTCAAGTACATAAAATGGAAATGCAACAACAAACAAATGTCTCTCTAAGAGTCAAAAATGACTGCATGCCCTGTTGCTGAGCACAGGAATGCCTTGACTAAAATCCAATCTGTACTTTCACCAAAATATTAGCAAATATTTCAAATGATTTTTAAAAGTATTAATAACTGACACCAATATCAAGCACCAAATGAACATTCTATAATAATTATTGATCTTAATAAAAATTTATATTTCAGAAAAAAATTATTATTCAGATATTTATTTATTCTTATGCAAGCTGTATCATTAGAAAGAACAGTGCCTTTTAAAGATGTTCACAAAGTGTTCTATGTTATCATTTTTGCTCCTTACTTTTTCACTTCATCTCTGACTCTTAATTAATGTAGTCCATTTGTATTTATAGCGTCACTTCTCTCATTATATATTTTATAAACACATCATTTTTCTTAAGTGATTAGTTAGCTGGGTTAAGACACGTTTTACCTGCTTCTGGGTTAACTCACTCATTATGATCATTTCTAGCTCAATCCATTTGTCCACAAATTTCGGGAATTCCTTGTTTTTAATAGCTGGGTGGTATTCCATAGTGTATATGTACCACAGTTTCTTTATCCATTCTTCTACTGAGGGACACTTAGGCTATTTCCATGATCTGTCTATTATGAATAAGGCTGCTATGAACATGGTTGAGCAAATGTTCTTGTTGTGTGCTGGATTATCTTCTGGGTATATTCCAAGGAGTGGAATAGCTGGGTCTTGAGGAAGCCCTATTCCTAGTTTTCTGAGATAGCACCAAATAGATTTCCAAAGTGGCTGTACTAGTTTGCATTCCCATACTCACTTATATCTGCATACTAGCCCAAGGGGCATGTCCCATAAAAGCCTTCACTTATCAGGAAACTGGGACAGAGGGGAGGACATCCTATTGGGACTCTAGATGAGAGAAGCATGGGAGAATAACAAAGTAGAAGGATCCAGAGAGTCCTAGAGACCTACAAGTAGAACATTACGATAGGCAGATTTGGGTCCAAGGGTCCTGCTCAAACTATAGCACCAGCCAAGGACAATACAGGCTGTAAACTTTAAACCCCTACCCAGATCTAGCCAATGGACAGGACAGTCTCCACACTTGAGTGGAGAGAGGGATTTGACTTTCTCATGTACTCTGGTGCCTCACATTTGACTATGTCCCCTGGCGGGGGAGACCTAGTGCCACTCAGAGGAAGGATAGCAGGTTACCAATAAGAGACTTGATATCCTATGAACATATACTGGAGGAGTAAATCCCCCTCAGGAACAGTCATAGGGGAGGGGAATAAGGGGAAAATGGGAGGGAGGGAAGGATGGGAGGATACAAGGGATGGGATAACCATTGAGATGTAACAAGAATAAATTAAAAAAAAATTATAAAAAGACACATTTTACCTGAAAATATTTAACATATTGGTCTACAGGATTTGGTTTGTCTTGTTACCTTAAAAATTCTTCTCTTTGTTTTAGGTAATTAATTGCTCAAATCAAATTATATTTCTTTATTCTTTTTCAGTAAATAGTTATTGTAGGCTTTGAACTTTGTCAAACCTCCTTTATTTGGGGTTCTTTTTTACAATTTTTAATTATTTTTATATATACATGTATATTATTACACATGTATTCAATAAACTACCTATATCAAGAAGAACCACAATACAATCAGGAATTATATACATATATGTTACATTCATTGTGTTTTGGTTTTTAGTATTTGGAAGCCTTGAAAAAAACATCTTTCTTATCTTGGTGAATCTAAAATTCTGAATGTAAATCAATATCTATCATATCTAGTCGTTATCAACTTAAAACATCTATCCAGAGCTAAAAACATCTTAATCCCTAAACAATTAAGCTTAATTGTAAACCTAAACTATCTGGTCTTCAACTCCAGCAGAGACTTGAGAAGAAATAAAATTAATTACCTTAGTGCTTATATCGCCCTTCCAACCCACCTGGAAACAGGAGAAGTAGACCTTTTTAGATTCAGTTCCTTGAAGTGATTCTACTGGCATAGTCAGCAGGATCCCAACAGACCTATTAAACAGCAAAACAGCAATTCAACAAAAGTGACTGCCATCATAGCCAATGGAACTCAGAACCTCAAAGTGTTTGCTGGAGCTGTTCTCTTTAGGATTGTCTTGAAGTGGAGTGATGAAGAGCTAAGACTAAAAAGTGCCCCCTCTTTGTTTTGGGCTGAAATTATATATATATATACACCTATACATAGCTTATTAAGGTTTGAAGGTCGCCAAATGAGTTTTCTGGACTAAACAAAAAGACATTTAAACTTAGTTTTTTAATAATGATAAATTTTGATTATATTTTATGTGTATGAGTGTTTTGCCTATATGTATATATGTATACCACATATGGTGGTTAAAAGAGAACATTGGATTCTTTGGAAGTGGAATCACAATCATTGGAAAGCTGCAAAGTAGGTGCTGGGAATTGAACCCAAGTCCTGTGGGAGGGCAGCCAGAGCTTTTTATTAGACAGCTATCTCTCCAGCTCCCTGAACTTAAGCTTAAGAGGAAATGAGTATCTGGCAAGGGACTATGAGGTAAAAGACAGTCTCCCTTACCATGTTGGAAATTCAAAATAATTTTTATCATCTTCCCATTGCTTAAAAGGCTGAGTTCCATAAATATAAGAACAAAAAAGTATAACCTCCACAGAATTCCTCATAACATTTCAACATCAGAGATTGGAAATACCCACTGAAGAAAGAAGATAAGACGAGCCTCAAGATTAATGTGCAATGAGTCATTAGTTCAAAGAATGGGTAGCATCAATGACCTCACTACTGCCAGGGGATTGCTATTTCTACTTTACCACATACTACATGCTTTACAATTCTAAATTGCATACATCTGCAGTATTCTAGCACTTCAAAGTTCAATACATGTTTTTTGTTGCTGCACCAGGCAGCCAAACAAGGAAAAGACTGATGTTATTCAATTAAACTCTTGTCAGCTAACATTCTGTTTCTTGACTGTATTAATCATTGAAGAAGAAGCATTTTAGATTATTCCTTTTTGTTTATATTATATTAACTTTCAATCTTCATTATTTCCTCTCATCTACCAATTTTGCATTTGATTTCTTCCTATCTTTCTAATTATTAGATATTTCTCTGACATTTTATCATAAGCATTTAATAATAATAAAATTTCATCTTAGAAATGCTTTTAATTATATATAACAAGTTGCATTTTCATTTAATTATGAAAGTTTCTTCATTTCCATCCTAAATTTTTCAAAGACTCATTCATCATGCAATAGTGTCACTTAATAGCTATGAGTATTTGTATTTTCTATTTTCTTGTGTTGTTCCTACCTACTCTTACTCTGTTTTGATCACATAGCATATTACTTTATTTTTCTCTATGTAATTCACTTCTCATGTTCTATCTTGATCTTTATGTTTAGTTCAGATTTTTATTGTAATACCTTTTGATTCATTTAAGCATTTATTCAGGTCCTATTTTTGTTGAATGTTCTAATCATTTTTTTGTATTACTTGAGATTTCACATAATTCACCCTGCAGAAGTTCAATGGTGTAGAATTAACAATTCTGGAGGACATGGGTTTCTTTGACTTTTTGTGTGTTGTTGTTGTAAGACTTAAACTTCTATGACTGGATCATTGATTTTTTTTTTAAATCATCCATACTAGTTCAGTTGAAGTATGTTAAAATGGGACTAGTGATATTGAGATGCTGTAACATCTAAACCTTCAGCCCACATGCTTATGCCTTTGGGATTAATATACAGCTTCACCTCAAGAAGAAACACTAACTGCAGAAGCAATCACAACTAAGACATAGGCTCACTACAGAAATGCAGTAATAGTCAATTTTTAAAAATTGTCACTAATGCTATAAACCATAGGGGAGAATAAAGGAACAAGGCTAGTATAGTTTGTACTAAGACATTAGTTATTAGTTAAGAACAGAAAGAAATTATGTTTAGTAAGACTAGTGACTACCGTTAGAGAAGGAAAGAAGATAGAGAAGAGGGAAATGTAAGTAATGTGAGGGGAAATCATTTGTATTCTTTTATTCCTCTCTCTACTGGTACTCCCAAAATGGAATGAATCTCTTATGTCTTCCTTGTTTCTGTGATTGCTCCGGGTTATATACTAGCATCTGAAAGATAGCATGTAGGGTTTGTCTTTATAGAGTTGGTTCATCTCACTCAGTAAATAATTTTCTATGTCCATCCATTTACCTGTAAATTTCACACAAATCATGTACTTCAGACTCAGAGAACTTCTGAGATGAGGAGATGGGGGAGGTTCTAAGAGTAAAAGCACCAGGATAACTGCTGTGAAATCATTTCTTCTAGAAATGACAGGGAAGCATCACTCAGGATACATAAAAAAATATGGCTGCCTAAACAAGACCTGAACATTAAATAGATATGCTAACATGGAAGGGTTGAAAAACCATGGGGTCTCAGACCAAGACAAAGAACTACAAGCAACTAGAAGAATGCTGAAAGCTAGAAAAATAGTTATCCCCAGGGAGGATCATGCTGATTGGTTATCCAATACCAACTGGATAGCCCTGACTGAAATCTACCATACAAGGAACATTAAACAGATGGGATGGAGGTTGCAGATTAGATGATAGAGATAGATAGATAGACAGATAATAAATAGATAGATGATAGATGCTATAGATATAGATGACAATATAGATACAGATATTTGTATGTGTTCAATAATGAGAACTAAATAAATTACTTTTGAGAGGAAGCAAGGAGCCAGGTACATGAGATGGCCTAGAGATGGGAAAGGGAAAGGAAGAAATAATCCAATTGTATTTTAATTATTAAAATATAAAAATAATATGGAAAAAATGAAGATGAGAAGAAGACATAAAACAGGACCATCCAAAGGTTAAAAAAAAAAAAAAAAAAAAAACAAGAATAAAGAAAAATAACCAGCTGCAACCAGAGAATCTAAAATGGTCTCAGCTCTCAGGAGGCTGAGTCGGGAGACACAGGCCTCTCCCAGCCCCAGGGCAGCTTGTGATCTTCATTAAAGTTATCTCACAAAGGATCAAGGCTGAACAAAGTTGCCTACAGGTTTGTTAACTTGGACATTACAGTGGAGGAAGGAGAACTTAGTGGGAATGTGGACTCTGTCTTTATGTATTAATCCTTCTGCTGCAGGTGATGAGTCTGTCCCTGAGGTCTCTCATATGTGCACAGGGACAGCATGTGTCTATGTCATCTTGACTTACCCTTTCTAACTTGTTTGCTTCAATGAAAAAAGAACCTGTGTGGTGTTTTCCTTCTTGATATCTTTGTATTGTTTGGCCCTGTGTTGGCTAGTTTTCTGGTAACGACACAAGATAGAGCCATTTTAAAAGGGAGAATATCAATTTAGAAAATGTCCCCCACTAAACTGGCCTGTGGTCACACCTGCCATGCATTTTCTTGATTGATGTCTGGTATAGGAAGGCCCCATTTGCTATGGGTGGTGTCACCCTTGGCTGGTGGTCCCAGATGCTACAGGAAAGCAGGCAAGACAGGTTGTAGCAACAATCCAATAAAGAGCAATCTTTTATGCCCTCTGCATCAGATCCTGCCTTCAGGTTCCTTCCCTGTTTGAGTTCCTGCCATGACTTCACTTAATGATGGACTCTGGTGTGGTGTGTAACTATAAATGGAAATAAACACTTTTCTCCACAAGTTCCTTTTGGCCATGGTATTTGACCACAGCACTGAAACTAAACTAAGGCAGTCGGATATCCAGCACATTGTTTCATAGGTTAGGCAACAGGCATCATAGCCTCAAATATACTCAATTCTAGGTACTAGTGGGGCTTCTGGCAAGCTTTCTATTGACTCATCTTAGCTCTACTGATTTTAACCACTTGCCATTTCTCACCATACCTTTTCCAAGGACCTACAGAGTCTTACAAAGTATATGTCTCAGACAAGATGACCAACATGTGGAGCACTGTGTGGGTCAGACTACAAGTTCTCCCACTGTATAACAGAAGTCTTCTGGAGCAAGATCTTGGAGCATAGTATTCTAGCATGTTCTGTGGGTTAGAGCAACATGCTGGATATGGATGGAATCTAGCTGCCAGACACTGATTAAGAAGTGATCCTTTAAAAATGGCTTTCTACAGGAAAGTGACAAGAAAAGAGGACTTCAACATCTATGAACTATGCATACCCCAAGAATCCTCTCTGGTTTAACAGCAAATATGTAGAATGAAAAGTATGTTACTGTATTTTTAGTTCTCTGCCCCCTGCTTTTTGTCAGCATCCTATCCTCTGTTAGGGATGCTGCAAGGTTTCCTTTCATAGTCTTTCATGTTTCCTGGCACCAAGATTATAGTGTGTCTTTTCTGATGCTCTCTTTGTAGTAGGAATGATGCCAACTCTCCTTCGTTACACTCACTCTGCCCAGGAAGCAAGGCACTACCCTGTGGACACCTCTAGGATACTTTTTACTCTCTTTCCTTCTGTTATACTTCAGGAAGCTTCTTTTATTCCTTTACAACTAAAACTAGCATTTTTCTGACTTCATCTACCAGCTTGCCAATTATCCCAAAAGCATCTTCCAGTGATTCTGGGAGTCTACTGATTTAGATCTCATTTCTGTTTGGCAATACTGCCGTCTTCATTTCAGGCTTTCACAGCAAAATAGAACAAAGTGCCAGAGTGTGGGCACCTTTAGGCAATTAAAGCTCATTTCTGAAAGCTCTGAAGGCAGCGAAGGGCAACTTTGAAGTGGAAACAGACCTGGTGTGTAGTGAGACTCACTTCCTGGTCTGCATATGGTCATCTTATCATTGTATATCTAGAGGTGAGCAGCCACACTGATCAGAATATTTGACATTTTCTTTCTGCAGGTCACTGAGAAGAGACTTGATACCCTATGAGCATATACAGAGGGAGGTAATCCCTCTGAGGAACAGTCATAGGGGAGGGGAATAAGGGGAAAATGGGAGGGAGGGGAGAATGGGAGGATACAAGGGATGGGATAACCATAGAGATGTAACAAGAATAAATTAATTTTAAAAAAAAAAGATGCAACATCAATGGCCTCTAGCTCAGTTTCTCATATGCTTTTTAAAAATATATTTTATTAATTTATTCATATTACATCTCTATTGTTATCCCATCCCTTGTATCCTCCCATTCCTCCCTCCCTCCCATTTTCCCTTTACTCCCCGCTCTTATGACTGTGACTGAGGGGGACCTCCTCCCCCTGTATATGCTCATAGGGTATCAAGTCTCTTCTTGGTAGCATGCTATCTTTCCTCTGAGTGCCACCAGGTCTCCCTATCCAGGGGTCGTGGTCAAATAAGGGGCACCAGGGTTCATGCGAAAGTCAGACCCCACTCTCCACTCAACTGTGGAGAATGTCCTGTCCATTGGGTAGATCTGGGTAGGTGTTTGAAATTTACTGCATGTATTGTCCTTGGATGGTCCCATAGTTTGAGCAGGACCCCTAGGCCCAGTCTGCCCATCATAATGTTCTTCTTGTAGGTTTCTAGGACCCTCTAGATCCTTCTATTTCCCCAATCTCCCTTGCTTCTCTCACCTAGAGTCCCAATAGGAACTCTTCCTCTCATATGTTTTTTATTTCTCCCCTAATCATGGCCTACGGTCTACCTTTTTCTCAGCAAATTCCTACTAAGATGTCTATTAATGTCTGATTATAAGATTTTTTTTAACTGACAGCTCCAGACTATCCCACGTTACTTCATAAAACCACTTCCAAAGGCTTAAAGAGCACAAGGTCAGTTTTATAACAATAGTGACTCCACTGTTGATGCACTTATTCTGTTATGTCTGGCATCATTGTCACAAATTCTTGAAAAAAGATGACTTAAAGAAGGGGATTATTCAGCTCACCGTTTGTAATAATTCACATAATCCATCATGGACAAGAAGGTAGCCTATTGGAAGTGACTCTAAGTGTGATAGTGAAAATGAGGCAGTGAAGAGAGAGAGATAGAAAGAGATAGAGAGAGTATCATTTATTTTTATTCCCTACTCACATTCCTCTTTTCCATTCTTTTCCTGCCTGACATCCTAACCTCAGAGACATTACAATCTACATTCAGATAGAGGCCTCTCTCACTCTAAATAAAACATCTCTGGAAGTTGGTCATGTTGGCATACATCTAATCCTAGAGCTTTAAAGGTGGAGACAGGTGAACCTCTGTGAGCTCAACACATTCCTGGTGTGCACAATGTGTTTTAGGCTATCCAGGGAAGTGTAGTAAGGCCCTGTCTCTGGAAGCACTCTAATGAGCACACACAGAGGTGTGATCTCGTAGGTGCTTCCAAGTCACATGGAGTTGACAATCAGTATTAGCTGTCATAACCAGGTAAACCATGAAACACTTACTGACTGATTTTCAATTATAGAAACCATGTACTATCTGCTCCCAGACCATAGTGGAATTCTACTGAAAATCAACAACATAAAGGAAGATGTTTTAATGTAGAAAATATAAAAATTAAACCACATGGTTTTAAGGCACTTATATGCCAATAAAATATGTAGAGAAATTAAACCATTTTGAATTAAATTAAAATGTCAAAACAAAATAAGTTGGATACAATAAAAACTATTTTGAAAAAAAAAACAGTATTTTGGGGGAAAGCTATAGCACCCATGAGTATTTTAGTAAAGAAGAAAGATTTAAATTAGTACTTAAAATGTCAACTGCATGAAACTAGAAAAAGAAGACAAATAGAATCCCAAGTATGTAGAAGAAAAATAAATACTTTAAAAGAAATCAGTGAAGCAGAAAATGAATAGAGAAAATTCAACAAAACCTGAAGTTGGTTCTTTGACAAGATAAATATAAGTATAACCCTCTGGCCATGGTAGCTAAGAAGAAGATGAAGAAAAAGACTATAAACGCAGTATTTTGGATACCAAAGTGTCTTAGACCAAAGACTGCATAAATTACAGTGTTTTTACTATACAAAATCATCTTATAGAAAACAGAATAGTTTAATTATAGAAAACAAAGACCTAATATTTTCCTACCACTATTGCTCAGGATTTAAGTATTACACTAGTGCATCTTTGGATTGTTATGTATTAAAATGCTGGGTAAAAAAAAAAAAAGACTGAATTTTTGACCTCAGCAATTCATTAAAATCAATTAAATGAATGAACATTCATTAAAAATTAATTGAATTTCTCACTTTAGTTTCATAAACAAATTGTTCAAAGCATTTGGCTTGAGATTAGAACAGAATTTCAAACAATTTCTGAAATAGTCAACAAATACTTCTTCATTTTGTACTATATACATGTATTGGCAATCATAAAATCAAAGTGTTAGTTAACTCTGAAAATCAGTGAAGATTCTCTATGTTCTGGAGCATCAAACTTTCAGATGTGACTTCATTCTTTATATAAGAAGAAATACATCATCTTCTCACAATGCAAATGTATTTCATTTATAATAAGTGGTTATATATAACTATTATAAAATAAATTTATTTTTAGTTTTTAATCAATAAATGTTTTATTTTTATATCTACTTTATATACCTATCTACCTAGGTTTGTAAAAAAAAATCAATTTTAAGTAACACAGTCGTACCATGTACTTTGTTGTTATGCTAAGCTATAACATTTGAAACAGCGATGCATTTTTCAACTTATAATATTAAGTGTATTTTCAACTTACATTTCATGTTTAATGGATCTAATTTTATATCTTGATATAAAATTATTATAACCCAAGAACCATCTGTGTAATAAGAGAATATAGGGGCAGCTCTATGAGTAAAGTGACTCACACACCATAACCAAGGAGTTTTCATGGTAGGTATGCGAGACTACTTCAGCTTTTGGAAACTAAATACTCTAATTCATTAATCTATGCTTACAGTTATACTAACCTCAATGATATAAATAAAATTTTTGAAAGACTCAGTTTATCAAAATTCATACATGGAGAAATGGATACTATGGATAGGTCTGTAACTGTTTAAAATGAGTCAAGAAATATTAATATTTTTAAACAGGTAACACCTGACCACCTGGGTTTCTCAGTGAACTATATACAAAGTATTAAGGAACTTTATTTCTCTACAATATCTTCCAGAAGGCAGAAGCATGCAGAACCTTCTTAACTAGTTCTATGAGCTCAAGAATATTCAAACAGACTAAAATCTTTCATGAGTATTGAAGCAAGACTCTTTAACAAATCTATTTTGCTAGTGCCATGCAAGACTGCTTTAGCATTTGGAAATTAAATAATTTAATCCATTAACAGGACAAATAAGAGAAATAACATGATGATAGTGATCAATACAGAAAATCAACTGTCAAAAAACAATATACATCATGAAAAGAAATCTATCAACAAACTAAGATTAGAAGATTCCAGGAAGTTCAATGTCACTGTAGGCCAAGATGAAGTTGACAAAGACTGATTTTCTGCTAGAAACCGTTCTTGAAATAGAAATCAAGTCTACTGCATGCATTGTCCTTGATTGGTAGAGTAGTTTGAGCAGAACCACCCCCCTCCCGGGTCCAGATCTCCCAGCCTTACTGGTCTTCTTGTAGGTTTCTAGGACCTTTTGTATCCTTCTGTTTCCCTATTCTCCCATACTTCTCTCACCTGGAGTCACAATAGGAAGTTCCAGCATCTCTCCTAATCTCCTGCTAAGTGCAGACTTTCAGGGGACATCAGATCTAGCCAATGGACGCACATTATCCACAGTTGTGTGGAGAGCAGAGACTGATTCTGACATGAACACTGGTGCCCCCTATTTGACCACTTCCCCTTGGTGGGGAGGCCTGGTGGCACTCAGAGGAAAGGTAAGTAGGCTACCAGAATGAGATTTGATAGGCTGTGATCATATGGTGGGGGAGAGGCCCCCTCCTGTCACAGACCTAGGGCAGGGGAATAGGGTGAAAGAGGGAGGGAGGGGGAACGAGAAGATACAAGTGACAGGATAACAATTGAGATGAAATCTGAATAAATTACTTAAATAAAATAAAATTTAAAAAAGAAAACAAAACAAAAAAAGGAAGCAAATCTATTTCTGGATAAAGCACTTCTTAGAGATGCTAAGCTTAAGATGCTGTAATACTAAACAAGCTAGACATAAGTGTTATGAAGAAAAATGGAAAATTTTATCCATACTTATGAATTACACAGTGCTAGAAAAGCAAGAGCTAAGAGGGATGGTTGCAGATCATTTTAATTATAAAAGAAGTCAGTGGAACTAGAGATTATGGGGAGCCCTTAGCAAGCAACTTGTGGCCTAGTGCCAGTTGGTCAAATACCGAAAAGAGTAGCCTTCTAAAATACTGTGTTGTGGTGTGGAGAGCAGGACTTGTAATCAGAAGGTCATAAAGAACCACTATGAACTCAGGTAACACACTGTAGATCATATCAAAGTAATCTGAAAAGATAATATTTGGCTAGTGTGACCTCCTTAGTGGAAATGTGTTGTCATTCTTGGCTACAAACAAAAAGTTGAGGAAGTTAAAGCTGGTGAGTTTTATTTGTCCCATCATGTGAGTGAGGTGTGAGGGAACACTACTCAAAATCTAAGAAGAAACCAAATGCATTGTGTCCCATATCTTGAGTGATAGTTATTAATTGTCAGTTTGGTAAGATTTAGAAACATCTTGGATAGTGGTTTTACAACCAACAACCCATGGGTTGTGATACCTTTGAGAGTCAACCGACCTTTTCACAGGGATCACCTAAGAACATCAGAAAACAAAGATCTTTTCATTATGATTTATACAAGTAGAAAATTACAGTTATGAATTAGCAAAAAAAATAATTTTATGGTTGGGGATAACCATAAATGTGAGAAATTGTACAAAACGACCACAGCATTAGGAAGGTTGAGAACCACTGAGTGGGAGTTGGATCACTGGGCATATGTGTAGGAGATTATCTTGTTTAAGTTAATTGGTATATAGGAAAACTCATAATTGTGGGTAGAACCATTTTTAGGACAAGGAATCCTGGACTGTAAAAAAAAAAATGGAAAAGGTTGACTGGGCACTAGAATGAATACATTCTTTGATCTCTTTCTTTTGTTGCAGATAGAAGGTGAGTGACTGCTTCAAGGTCCTGCTGCCATGACTTCTCTGCCTTGGTAGGCTCTGCCTTGCACTGGGAGCTGAGGTAACCCGTCTTTTCTTCCATTGTTCAGGTCAACATGTTTCATCTAATCATTCACCCTAGAGCCTACCAACAGATACAAAGAAGTGAAATGAGGATCTTGATGAATTTGCTGGAGCTGAATATGGACTGGCCTGGGAGAAAATTTTCTGCAGGTGACCATCTTAGAGGAGCCTATCAAATGAGCTTACCACATATTAGACACACACTTATTTACTTCAATGAGGCATGATTTACTTATAAACAGTAGGTTGTATGAACTGGATTTGTTTCTTTTTTTCAGCAAAGGACAAAGTGAATCAGGGGCTCGTGCTCTAAGAAGGCTTAATTCTCAAAATAACTGCCATGAATAGATTCATTACCAATGCCCCACTTGCTTTACAGCAGAGAGATGCTAAAAGGGAACCCAGGGTTGTATACCTCAGGGGTCATGTGACTCACTGGAAAAGAAACATTGAAGAATAACCTCCTTTCCAGGAAGACGACAAAACCAACCATGCCATGTCTATCACAAGGTGTTCCACTTCTTGTGAGGAACAAGAACAAGTTCTAGAATAGTGTGTGTGTGTGTGTGTGTGTGTGTGTGTGTGTGTGTGTGTGTGTGTATAGAAAGCAGAAAGAGATGGAGATGGAGAGGGAGAGAGGGTGTATTTTATTTCTAGGACATTCCACAGGATGTTTATCCTCAGATATGTGTTCAAGGAAGGGAGAACTGGGTCAGTCCACCTAAAGACTTGTTTTATAGGCCCCTGTACTTCTCAAGTTTTCCTCTTAGGAACTCTAACAAGTTTTCTGGTTATGAGGCTAAGAAATGCCCCTCTGCATCACTTTGAGGGGAGAAGTGTAAGCCATAGGAAATATGGCATACTATTTTCTATAACAGAAGCTCACTCTACAGAGGAACTTGACTCTACTAGAGACTGCTCTCATAGGGCATTTCTCCTCATTCTGGCTCACTTCAATCTTCCTTCTCTATGGAGTAAATAGACACTTGTCAATGTCAACACCCAGTGGCATGGTATAGCCCCATTTTCAAACTAAGATAAAGTCATAAAATTATGGAATACTGCCTCCCATCTGACCCTGCCAGCATGCCACGGCTTCCACAGACTCATACAGGATCTCAGCAGCAGAAGCTGCAAGAGTCACAATATGCTAATGAGTTCTTATGTAAGCTCAGAGGCAAAGGAGAAACAAGAACAAAGACACTGGAAAGATTAGAAACTTTTAGCATGAAAACATTAAACACAGCAAGCATTAAATAGAGCCCAACTTCTAGCCAGATTAACCCAGATCTTCACATCCAACTTCCTATTATTTCCATTCTTATTGACTACATAATACGCCTGGCTTTCAACACAGAACTACAAGCTATAATATGAATCTGTTCAAAATGACTTGAAAACATTAAAAAAGCATAAAAGTAAGACTCAGGTGTGACACTTATTTAGAGTTATAGACAGAAATTAAAGTAAGATGATTAATATGTTAAGGACTCCAGGAGGGGCTAGGAACACATAAAAATAGATAGGTTATAAAAACAGAACATAGAAACTATAAGAAAGAAATCCTTAATAATTTGCCTTTGGCCATGAATTATTAGATTTAAGCAAGAGAAAAGTACCTACATTTTCTTTCCTTAACATTAGTAACTTTGATCAGGAAAGGATTTGAAAGGAAAGACCTCAAAAATGGGAGAAATATTTGCAAAACACACAACTGATAAAAGTTTAATATCCACAACATATAAAGCATTTATACTACCCCAAAAAACAAAACAACAACAAAAATTAGCCAAGCAAAGAAAAACAACACAATTTAGAAGTGGAACAATGAACAGTGAGATAGCTCACCCAGTTAAGGTGAATTCCTCCAACTCATATGGTCTGGTTTCAATCCTTGTGGCCCACAAAGTAGAAGGGAGAAACCAATTCCTGAAAGTTCTTCTCTGGCCTTCACATGTACATATTCATGCACTCACTCAACACCTATACACACTTAATAAATAAATAATACATATACATATATATATATAATTTGAAAGTTTTCAGTAGGCAAAGAGATTGAATATGTTTTTTGAAGAAGGTATGCAAATGAAATACCTATGATTAGGGTGGCTTTGGTGAAAATAATGGAAAAGAATATGTAATGGCAAGAATGTGGAGAAACAAAAACCCTCATGCAGAGTAGGCATAGATGTGAGATTACTTGGGTGCTATAGAAATAACTTGATCATTCTTCAATTTTAGTACTAATTTTTGTATCATTAGATCCATTATGCCCAAGAACATCCATTCTGTTTTTGGACATATACTCTAAAGAAAAGTAAACATAATTTTACACAAAGGTTGTGACTATATATTTATAGCAATATTATCCTTAATATTTCTTTTTTAATTCTTTATTTTATTTTATTTTTTAAAATATATTTTATTAATTTATTCATATTACATCTCAATTATTATCCCATCCCTTCTTTCCTCCCATTCCTCTCTTGCTCCTATTTTCCTCTTACTCCCCTCCCCTATGACTGTGACTGAGGGAGTCCTCCTCCCCCTGTATATGCTCATAGGGTATCAAGTCTCTTCTTGGTAGCCTGCTATCCTTCCTCTGAGTGCCACCAGGTCTCCCCATCCAGGGGATGTGGTCAAATATGGGGCACCAGAGTTCCTGTGAAAGTCAGACCCCACTCTCCACTCAACTGTGGAGAATGTCCTGTCCATTGGCTAGATTTGGGTATGAGTTCGAAGTTTACTGCACACATTGTCCTTGGCTGGTGCCATAGTTTGAGCAGGACCTGTGGGCCCAGATCCTCCCATCAAAATGTTCTTCTTGTAGGTTTCTAGCACCCTCTGGATCCTTCTATTTCCCCATTCTCCCTTGCCTCTCTCACCTAGAGACCCAATAGGATGTCCTCCCCTCTGTCCCACTTTCCTGGTAAGTGAAGACTTTCATGGGATATGCCCCTTGGGATAGTGTCCTGATATAAGTGAGTATATACAATTTGAGTCTTTCTGCTTCTGGGTTAACTCACTCATTATGATCATTTCCAGTTCAATCCATTTCTCCACAAATTTCAGGAATTCCTTGTTTTTAATGGCTGAGTAGTATTCCATAGTGTAAATGTACCACAGTTTCTTTATCCATTCTTCTACTGAGGGACACTTAGGCTGTTTCCAATATCTGGCTATTATGAATAAGGCTGCTATGAACATGGTTGAGCAAATGTTCTTGTTGTGTGCTGGATTATCTTCTGGGTATATTCCAAGGAGTGGAATAGCTGGGTCTTGAGGAAGCCCTATTCCCATATCCTTAATATTTTAAAGGCATGAACAACTAACATCTCTTTCAAAAGAATTAGATAAAAAGCTGTGCTATCTTTAAAAAAAGATCATAATTCAATCAAATAAGACATAAAGGACTGATGATGCTGCAACTTGTCTGAACCCCAAAAACATTGTACTAAATATAAAGTGCAATATTTTAAATGTTAGATTTTATCATCCTTTGTTTGTGATATATATCAAATAGGCAGCGACATAGACATAGAAAGAAAGCCATAGGAAAGTTTTAAAACTAGAGAGATGTAGTGGTACATTGAGTATATTGTGTACATTGAGTAACTTTTTGGATATATAAAATACCACTGAATGCAATGACTGTATATATCAATTTCATCTAAATCCCAGAACACAAGAAGTCAAAAGTCCAAAATAGAGATGAAGGACACTGTTGATAATCTTTCCAGTAAGCTGGATACAGCTGAGGAAAGAATTAGTGAACTTCAACTTGGGCAAACAAAAACTTCTTAAGCTTGAGATGCAAGGAGGAACAGAATAAAGAAGAAGAGAGTGAAACATGTACTTAGGACAATTTCAATAATAATAATTAATATTATTATATATCTTATTGGGATATCAGGTGATATGAAAGATCACTAAAGAGAGGTATTCAACATAATAATAGCTAAGACTCTTCAGGAAGCAATGGCAGGTAGCCAAATACACAGTTACGAAATGCACAGAACATCAAGCAGCAAACAGAGGCAGTCATTAGGCAGAGCATGCTCAAAGGACAGAAAACCCAAGACAGACAAAGCCTTGAAATAAACTAGAAAGAAAAAAATATATCACTTTGCATGAAGAGGAAGAGATATGTGTGAAAAGTGACTTCTCCTTAGAAACTATGCAAGCCAGGAAAGGTGGGGAAACAAGTTTTAAGTACTAAAAAGCAAAAACTACCATTGTAGAAGAACTCCACATTCAATAAAAACCACTGCTAGCAGGTCACTTAAGCAAAAAAAAAAAAAAAAAAAAAAAAAAAAAAAAAAAAAGTTAAAAGAAATCCTCTAAAAGGCTCTGAAGAATTGTCACAAGGTTATGAGAGCTTCCTGCTCCAGCAGGTGACCTGCGCTCCCACCGCCTGTGCTGAGTGTTTCTCAGCCACCAGTGACCGGAGCTTCAAAGCATTTGAAGCCTCTTCTAGCCCCACAGACATCTGCATGCATTTGCCTGCACACACTCTTCAGACAACATTAATTTTTTAAAGAATCTGATGTGGCAAATGGGTGTACATAAGTAAAAATCCTACAGAAAATTATGTTTTCATTTCTTATTGATGTAGAAGGTGAGGGATGTAGTGGTTAATGTATGTTGAGCGATTCTAGTGTGAGTTAGGGGGAAACAGATGAACAGTGATTCCATCCAGAGCAGGAATGAGAAGGTAAGAATGTTCTGTTGAAGGGCCGGCTGCAAACAGATCATCCCAATCTGGACAAGAACATTTCACTAATATAACAGGCAAAAATCTTATGTTTCCTTTCTTGGTTCTTTATTACAATATTTTTGCTGGTTCTGGTAGCGTTGCTGATTTATGCTTGCCATTTCTTTGAAGAATCTGAGCCCTAGAGTGGAAAATAAATGCTGTACCCAGTAGGAAAGCTTCCTCGAAGAAGTGGGAGAGCTTCTTTTAGGGAACAGAGTGTATTTAGCTACCCTCATCCTCTGTACATAGAGCCGAGCTGCGTTTAGGAAAGGCATTCAGCCTTCTCATGCCAAGGGAAGCCGCGCTAGAAACTGTTTGATGGTCTGGCTCTGACATGTTCCCTGGAAGATTCCCCAGGAGAAGGCAGCCTTCTCATGCTCCTCACAGACTCTCAAGTAAGAAAGAGCTTGCATTGGGAAATAGAAGAGCTTTCTTTTGCTTTCCAGCCTACACTGAGAACCACAGGGGGACGGCTCTGCAATGCTCCTGAGAGAAGTGTTGCCATCTTGCTCATCTCTCTCGGGTGCTCCCAGCTCTTTCTCATTCCCACAGGTAATCTCTTGCCTAACTCGGCACAAGCCAGTTGGGGGTCTATTGTTTTTCAACTATCTGTATTGTCTGTAGGCCCAGCTAGCAATCAATTAAGACACAGAAACTTATTATATTTTAAGTTAGCCTTAGTTAATCTGGGGCAGGGCAGATATCAATCCTCTAAACCACCTCCCATGGTGTGTGTGGGGGGGGGAGGTTGCGCAGCCATGGGATCCCTGCCGCAGTCCCATCCATCTGCTTCTAATAACTTCTATCAAGCTACCTCCTATCTATAATCCCATATACTTGCTTATGTTCTTCATCTGAGCCGGACTCTCCTTCCATGCCAGCCATGTGCTTCTCCTCCAGCTAATCCGTAGCAGTCTTCCTCTCTTCCCTTCAGGTCTCTCTCCTTTCTCCTCATGGTGGTCTCTCTTTTCTTCTTCCCAGGATTCCTCTCTCCTAGGCTTACCTATCTCCTGCTTATTAAGCAAAAGATGGGTCACACAGACAGCAAGCTGTAATTAGCATCAAAATACATCAGACCACCCTCCAACATGGGTTAGGTAATCAAAAATGGCTGAGACAAAGGAAGAAATTAACAACAATAAAAATACACAAAGGATAAAGCTGTTCTTTAATGTAAACCATTGCAGTTACTTGCTTTCCCTTGGCATTGCCTGACTTTTTTTCCCTCTGACTTGTTCTTTGGACTGTGTGTTATTTTCTCAGTATAAAGCGCACTCTTGTTGCATGTATTAATCTCATTTCTGACTCTCTGCAATAAAGCATGAACTTAGACATACTTACAACTAAGATGTAGATCCAAACAAGATTTTTTTTTGTCTCCTCTTACATTGTTAGATATACTGCTGGTGACCTAAAGTAGTAGAGATTCTTAGAAATGTGACTCTTATTTATTCAGTCTGCCTAAGTGGTGTCAGGGCACTTGTACACACATATGTGTGAACACTCATGCATGAACATACCTTTGTGACAATGTATGGATGGTTCACATGCCAAGCACTTCACAGAGCAGAGAGAATTTGTTCTGCTTCCTTGAAGAAGTCACCACTAAACTATGACAAATTGGATTAGACAGACCATTTGCATATTGTCCTGAATTTTTAAATTTTTATCAAAGAAATATATGTCGTATGCATAGTTTAAGAAATCTAAGAATTTAAATCATTTTGCTTAGTGCATAAAGTCAGCCAACTTATTTTATCCCTCCCAATGCCTAATTCCCACTATACATAGAAAACTCTGTGTATCACTTTTGGAATATTGATTGGACTTTTCAGTGTGGAAAACTAAAGCTATGGTTTAACTTTATTCTAGTATCATTCATAGTTTTACATACATAAACATACATACACACATATGCACACACATGCATACATATGCACCTTGACTACTATGCCTACAGTTATATAGGTTTTATACTAATGACTGTACTTACTTTTCCTTTCATTGGATAGCTCACTTTTAGAATGACCTTAATCGGTAAACAGTTTGTTAGTTCTGACTTCTCTTTCTGTACATTTCCCAACAAATTAGTTGGGAAATCTCACCGGACTGTGAAAGCCTTTTGTAATAAGACATATCTAAGAACATCCTGGTGTGTGTGTGTGTGTGTGTGTGTGTGTGTGTGTGTGTGTGTGTGTG
>OU015753.1:80941930-80985462 GCA_907169655.1 Acomys percivali
TGTGTGTGTGTGTGTGTGTGTGTGTGTGTGTGTGTGTGTGTGTGTGTATGTGTGTGTGTGTGTATGTTTGTGTGTGTGTGTTGTTTGTTTTTGTTTTTAGCTCTGTACCTTCAATGACCCAAGTTCATGACAGTTCTTGACTCAACAACACTGCCCCAGCTCCTTAGAGTCCCTCTTTATTATAATATGTTTCCATACTTTCCACCTATTTTCATCTGATGAAGTGTATCTTCTGTTAGGTTTCTGAGGGAAGTATGAAGGGTAACTTATTTGGAGTATTATAAGTCTTCCCATGCGTCTTATTTACCTCTTTTTTTTCAGAGTCTTTTAAAATTAATTTATTTATAATTCACTTTACATCCTGGTTGTAGCCCACATCCCTCCTTCCCTCCCAGTCCCACCCTCTCTCCATCCCTCTTCCCCCTCCCTCTCCTCTATTTCTCAGAAAAGGGAAGCCTCCCTTCCCATCCAGCCCAGCTCACCAAGTTGCATCAGGACTCAATGTGTCCTCTTCCCCCGTAGCCTGGCAAGGCAATTCCACCAGAGGGAAGTGATCAGAAAGGAGGCAACAGAATCCATGTCAGAGACAGCCCCACTCACCTTACTATAGGACTCACATGAAACCTGAGCTGCCCACTGGCTACATCTGTGTAGGGGGCCTACGTCCAATCAATGCATGGATTAGCGTCTTAACAAGGTCAGGATAAGAAACACAGGTGTTTCTGTGTGTTTACAATTTCAGTGGATGAACAGTCTAAGACTAAACTCAGCTGCCTTCATATTTTAGAGTATATATGTCAGTGGTAGGAGTTCTGGTGTAGAATAAATAAGTATAGATATGTTGATGTAAATAAAAATCATTGATTACTCACTTTTATTTTGAAGATTTTATTTTTTGATATTATTTAATTATAACATTTCTTCCTCGCTCCAAGCCCTCCCATATACCCCCACCACCACTCTTCTTCAGCCTCATGGTTCTTTTTCACTTATTGTTATTGCATTAGACTGTCTATGAAACATGCTTCCAGTGATGAGCCATAAGAATAACAATGCCAAAGTCCAGACTGCCCTCAGCTCTCAGCTGGTCCTTGCAAGGACCAACCAAATATACAAAGACACCCCTCACACAGTATACAAAGGTTTATTGCAACATATGCATATAAGTATATTAGTATATCCATATATATTTCTAAATATACCCTTCTCAGTCTTCATCGTGTACTTTTATGTGTGTTTTCACGGTTGTTCATTTGGCACTGGACAACCAATTGATGTGCCCTTCCCTAGAGAACTATGCCACCCCCACCCCCGGCTTTCTTCAGTTGCTTATAGTTCTTTGTTGTTGTTGCCTTTGGGCTTTTCCCTGCCCTGTTTGACATGTTTGTTGGTGTTGTCTTTGTTCTGATCTTGTCTGGGTAGTCATGTTGATGAGACTTTATGGGTGTAGCTTCTGACGGTCCTAGAAGACCCAAGCTAACAGCAAAACCCCCAATTCTCTCCCTTTTAAGAGAGAACAATGGGTGAATAGCAATGTATAAGGATCCAGTGGGTTCTAGAAACCTACAAGTAGAACATTATGATAGGCAGATTTGGGTCATGGGGTCCCGCTCAAACTAAGGCACTAGCCAAGGACAATACAGGCGGAAAAATTTAAACCCCTACCCTGATCTAGCCCATGGACAAGACAGTCTCCACACTTGAGTGGAGAGAGGGATTTGACTTTCTCAAGTACTCTGGTGCCTCACATCTGACTATGTCCCCTGGCGGGGGAGACCTAGTGGCACTCAGAGGAAGGACAGCAGGTCACTGAGAAGAGACTTGATACCCTATGAGCATATACAGAGGGAGGTAATCCCTCTGAGGAACAGTCATAGGGGAGGGGAATAAGGGAAAAATGGGAGGGAGGGGAGAATGGGAGGATACAAGGGATGGGATAACCATAGAGATGTAACAGGAATAAATTAATTAAAAATAAAAAAATAAAAAAATAAAAAATAAAAAAAAGAACTCATCCAAGTCATAGAATTGAAACTTTAGTGCATGCAAATTATATTTAATAAAATTTAAAGGTTAAAAAAAAATACATGTTTGCTATATTTATTTTAGTTAGGTATGTGATTCTGAATCATCTCTCTAATTTAATAATTCTACCAGAATCTTCTAAATCTTTGTTGTCTTATTTACTTTTGATGAAAATTTAAAAAGCAACTTAAGCCTTTTTCTGCTCCCTGATATATAACACATGTAATGCTTTATGTTTAGCATATAAAATACAGTATGCTTCATGTTTTACATAATTCTGTTGTGGTTAGAGTTAGAGATAATATTAGAGTTAAGGTTAGGTATACATATTTTTTTCTTTTTTTTTAAATTTTTTATTAATTTATTCTTATTACATCTCAATGGTTATCCTATCCCTTGTATCCTCCCATTCTTCCCTCCCTCCCATTTTCCCCTTACTCCCCTCCCCTATGACTGTTCCTGAGGGGGATTTCCTCCCCCTGTATATGCTCATAGGGTATCAAGTCTCTTCTTGGTAACCTGCTATCCTTCCTCTGAGTACCATCAGGTCTCCCCCTCCAGGGGACATGGTCAAATATGAGGCACCAGAGTTCATGTGAAAGTCATACCCCATTCTCCACTCAACTGTGGGGAATGTTCTGTCCATTGGCTAGACCTGGGTAGGGGTTTCTATTTTTTTTTTTTTTTTTGCTTGTATGTCTTCCTAAATCTTTCTAGGTAGTGAAGCTTTATCTATATAATAGGATCTGCTGAAAACAATAAGAGGGTACATGTCCTGAGTATGTATTGCGGTACATATTGCAAGTATATTATCATGTAATATTTATGTTTAGTACATAAAATACAGTGTACCTTGAGTTTTACATGTATTCTTTTATGGTATATGATTTCATTTTTCTCTATTTGTATCACTGATTAAATGAAAGATATGTACCTGAATGTGTGTGTGTGTGTGTGTGTGTGTGTGTGTGTGTGTGTATGTGAGTTATATGTGTCCGTGTATACTAGTTCCACAAATAACTATACTTTATGGAAACAATAGATGGGAAGAAAGGGGTGTGCTTATATGATACCTTTTAACAATGTGAAAATATACCACTGTACACAAAATAGCAAAGTATATCTATACTATTACACTGTACACTTAATTAACACAAAAGACAAAGTGTCCACAAGACTATAAAACATATCGTCAAAATTGGGAATATGTGTGTGGAGCTGTGTGTCTTTGTGTTTGTTACCCTGAGCCCTAAATATGCCTAAAATAATATTTCATTTTTCCATACATTAACATATGTGTATATTTGGTGAATCATATTTCAAATGTTTTTGGCTTAAAAGTATTTTAACTCCTAGGCTGGAAATAGATTCAAGTTTGGTAGGTTGGCATCCCTATGGCTCAAGTCAACTGAGGGACATCATGTGTAAGTCATAACAGTCCCTTTTTAGATTGTACCCAAAAGACATGGGGAATAGAGAATATGCTACATGTTATGAACAATAGGCAATATGTAAGAAATAGTATACTTTTCCTAAAAAAGCATATTGTTATTGAGGTCCAAAGACTTTGAAAGGAAACATGTTTTAGAGATGATGACTTTTGCAGGGTCAAGTTCCTTTGCTTCATAAATGTTATTTTGTAAAGCCAACAGAAAAATTGCCTCCTGACCCCCTGACCTTCTGTTTGCAGAGCAGTAGAACATGCAAGTCAATGCTTTAGGACCAAACTATTACTAGATGCAGAAATTTATACACTTGTACAAATGCCAAGGAGTTGACAAGTCAAGGTGGATGACAGAGCCATGAAAGAAAGGGGACAGGGTAATGAGTTGCCTGTATTTGTGATTCAGCTGAACAAGAGACTTTATAACAGTGGTAAATGTATTCTTATCTGGGGCATCCAGAAGCAATCAACACTGCAGACATCTTGATTGATTTGAAGTGCTAGCATTTACTCATGACTTCCAAAACTATTAAGAGAATAAATCTGTGTTGGACTAAGTGACTTCGTTTACAGTAATTTGTTACAAAAGCAACTTAGGTCAAATGGAATAATAAATTATTGGTTAATGTGAAGATAACCGTACTTCCAAGAGTTAAAAACTTTACAAAAATTTCTTATATAGATGTATGTTGTAAAAATGAATAATTTATACTAAAATTATTAGATTGTCAAATTTTAAGCTTCTATTTATTTTTTTAAACTTCGTTCAAGTAGAACTTTTTTAAAAAGCAAAGATTAACTTTCCTCTACAATCTTAACCATCATCTTGGATAATTTAATTTTCGAGTTCTTAGATTTTACAACTTTACTCTCATGCTAATATTAACTTTAATATTATAAAATTCCAGATGAGGGGTACTGCCATATTGCCAAGATGTTATAGCTTAAAGAGTCGTATATAAAATCAACATGGCACCAAATCTTTTACCAAGCTGACCACAAATACAAACTTACCTTCCATTCCCATACCCTACCTGCCAATCCCCATATCCTCAGTCAAGGGAAACATGTCTGTAGCCACACACTCCTAATTTAGTTACATATAATGATTCTCATAAATTCCCTCAAAAAGTCACAGGAACAGATCACTACCTATTAAAATTCCATCTGCCATACCTGATTATGTTTCTTTTAACCAATAGGGCCAATTTATAAAATACACATGTATTTAAATTTACTTGTCAAACAGATGTCATGATGACATTACTTTTGAATAATGTTGTGATAGAAATAACTTCCTATAGCTAGCATTTAGATAACACAAATTTACTAACATCCTTACCCCATTTGTTTTCTGCAAATTAGGTATACTTAGCTACCACAATATATTATCATCCAATTTGGTCAGTCAGAAGTTCAGTATGTGTGCCACTGGAATAAATTAAAGTATAGCATGGCCATGTTAGTTTATGGAGGCTGCAGGAGAGATCTTTTCCATTGCTTTACCCAGCTTCCAGCTCCTGTCATCTGCTATATCTGTTCAAGTTAGAAATGGTACAGGTTCCAACCTACCTCCCATTGTCACATCTCCCTCTAACAAGAGATAGGAAACGCCCTCTGATTTTGAGAAATCACATACTTATCTTGGACTATTGGGTAATGGAACAAGATCTCTGCATCTCAGACTGCAAATCTACAATCATATCGGTAAAGTCTCTTTAGCCATGTAAGGTAACACATTCATAATTCCCAGAATTAGAGAGTACTTATCTTTGAAAACTATTATTCTCACAGTCATACAGAGAGAGAGAGAGAGAGAGAGAGAGAGAGAGAGACAGAGACAGACAGAGACAGACAGAGACAGACAGAGACAGACAGAGAGACAGAGAGAGACAGAGACAGACCGAGACCGAGACCGAGACCAAGACCAAGACCGAGACAGAGACAGAGACAGAGACTTGAATTCCACAGGGCATTGGTGTAAGTAGAAACGTAATGACCACAACCTAGCAGCTACCTTACCAACATTTTACAGGGCAGTTTTGGCAGTTATTTCACATTACTTGAAGGAATAAAAGAAAGGCATGTCATCTGAAACATCTATTCTGAAATAGTTATACAATTACCTTACTTTCTCTTTACTGTGTGAGGGAAGAAGCTGTGGAGAAACTAAGGCTATCTTTTCTAACTCTAAATTACTTAGTCTTGGGGAACAGAAGAACAGAAGAAAACCAAAGTAAGAGGTAGCAGACATGTTGGCATGAACAGATTCAAATGTCCAGTTTCGCTTTCCCATTCAGTTAAGAGAGAGTGTGTCCTTGGGATTCCCTAGACACTGGGGCAGGGCACAGGAAAGATATTGATAGGTAGAATATTGTCTTCACCTTCGTCTTTTGTATAGTTTGTTAGGGAAGATTTTACAGAAATACTTTGCAGAGCTGAGGATGTGGCTCAATTGGTAGAGTTCTCCCTAAGCATATGTAAAGGGTGGAGTTCCGTCGCTAGAAAAAGATACAACTGGATCTAGTGGCATACACACATGAGTCCAGAATTTGGGATGTAAAGGCCGGTGGATCAAGGTCAGTATAAACTACAGGTGAAATTCAGGACCAACCAGAGCTTCATGAAACTCTATGCACAATAGCTTATTCCAGCTGCAGCCTTCTTGAACATAGAGCTGTGAAAGAATAAACGTTTTCCTGGTTGGTCTCTATATCACTTGCTTTTTCCTCATAAAAACACAGTGTGGTGATTTGCAGAATGTTAATAGATGGTGGTGGTGGGCGGGGAGGGGGTGTGGAAATTTGACTCCTTGAAAGCAAATTTATACCAGGTTGTTATTTTCAAAAAAAAAAAAAAAAAAGAAAGAAAAAAGAAAGGATAAAATTCAGTAAGTTTGGTTAAAAGGAACAGAGCGAAACTGGATGTATGCCACAAGAAATTACTTATAAGTTCAGTACTTGTTATCAAGGATTCTTTTCGCCAAGACTAACACTAAGCCACAGAGTATAGAAGTTGTTTGCAGTTCCGCGGTGTGTCTGTAGTTTGGATATACTGCCACCAATAGAGCTGATTATATCCTTAAGTTACCTGTCTACACTACATTGGTACAAGAACATGACAAAGCAAAAAAAAAAAAAAAGTCTGGAATTCTTTTTCATACACAGAGTAGCTCTTCAAATCAAAACATTTTTTTAAAAATTTCACTTACACTTTTACCAATCACTGTAGCCAAATCTACATGTCTGCAATTATTCGACTAACAGCATTGTTTTTCCAGGTTAGGAAATCAATTTACACCATAGGACTGTTTTCTTCATTTCTTTTGCTTAAATAGGTTGTGTTTTTATTTTATTTTTAAAACATTTGAATTCATTTTGTGTGCCTGGGTATTTGAGTGACCTCCCACACAATTGAGGAACAGAGCCACTTCCACTAGCCCTTTTGTGGTCTTAGGTGAGTAGGTTGAGGCAGCAGTCTGTGAGCCCTTTCTCTGCCCATGACTAACTGTTAATAAGCCCAGTCTTTAGCAGACCCAGTGAAGGTAGCCACGGAAGCTCAGTCTGCATAATGTTACTTGTATGTATATCTTCAGGGCTTTTTCTTTGGTATTGGATAACGAATTGGTTCTTTGGACAAGACCATCTCTTATGCTCCCAGAATCCAATAGTTGCCTCTAATTCTTTGCGTAGGGTTGAAGCGCCTGGGCGGCACCCATCTAATGATTATTTAATGAATTCCCTTTTAGAGTATACATGAAAGATAGAAAAGGTCTGTCTTCCCTTTTGGGGACTGTAATGAAACAAAATTCTGAAAATGAGGAGGAATGTGAATTCTGGCCACAAGCCATGTAGCTAAAACTTCTAAACATACTGACTACTCTAAACATACTAGTCATATCTTACACGTCCGTGAACTTGCAAAGCAAGGCCTAGTTCAAGACATTCACCTGTGGATAATAGATCACCCAACGACAGGATAATTCTACAGGCCTGTGGCACCCTTAAACAACCAAACAAGTTCCAACATGTTTCTGGTTTTCCTTACCAAAACACGCTCAGAACATCTTTAGTATTAATAGCTCCACCATCTCCTCCATTTTCTCAACATAATTCCAAAATTGAGAGCACAATGTGTTCATAAGTATTTTATGCTTACAACTTAGTGAATATGGGCTAGTTTGAATGATTTTCAAATGTAAAGAAGCTTGTCCTTTATCTAAATTTATTAACAAGTATTGAAATGATAATTATGCTTGGATGTCTGGCATACAAACAAGATACTGGCCTGGCAAGCTGTCCAGTTTACCAGGAGTAATTAATTATGCAAAGGCTGGTAAGCCTGTAGTCACAAGCTCCATATAGCTCATTCCCAAATATCCTTCAGGTCTTAATACTATTATTAATGTTTCTTAATGATGCTATGCCCAACCTTCTCACCTTAAATAGCAATGTACCAGGTTCCATCCTAAACACCATTATAGTTGTTATCATCATGCATTTTGTACATTTACTTATATTTTATGTGTGTGTGAGAGAAAGAGAGACTGAGAGCGGTGGAGAAGAATGCATGGACCCATAGTGTACATATGAAGTTAGAGGAGTTGGTTCTTTCCTCCCACTGTATAGCTTCACCTTGGGGAAAGCACTCTGATGGTGGAATTAGCAGTGAGAACCTCTGCTCGCTGAGCCATCTTGCCTTCATAATTCACACTTTCTCCATATTCCTAAGAATGCAAGATTCATAAAGACATGACTTTGTCTCACTCACTGCCATAGTCCGAGCCCTTGACCACTGTCTGGCTCCTTATAACAGGCCCCTGGTAACACCCTGGTTGTGTGCATTAAATAAGTTGTGAAGGTATGGAGCAAATGACTAAACAAAAGGGTGAATTCTTAACATGTGTATGGCCTTTGTAAAACAAATTTTGCACAAATACATATGGAATCTGTAGAAGGCTGAAGATGTTGCTCCAACGTTATAGAGAATTTTGGGTGACTGTTCAGGCAGCAAACTGTCTCTGTCATTTGTTTTTTTCACTTTGGAACCGGCTAAACTGAACTTCCTGTTTACTCGAGTAATTAAGTTTATTTCTTCTCAAATCTCTGAAGGGATTGAAGACCAGATAGTTTAGTTTTACAATTAAGCTTAGGTATTTAGGGGTTAAGATATTTTTAAGTCCAGACAGATGTTTTAAGTTGATAGAGATGAGATATGATAGATATTGATTTCTAGTCAGAATTTTAGACTCACCAAGATAGGAAAGATGTTTTCTTCAAGGTTGCCAAATACAAATAGACAAAACATTATGCATGTAACATTTATATAATTACTGATTGCCTCATGGTTTATCTTGCTGTATGTAGCTTATCATATATATGTAATAATATAAATGTATATGCAAAAAAATTAAAATATTAAAAGTTAAGAAGTGGAAGCATGTCTGCTGTGTTTACAGTATATCATGCTATGTATTTATCTAAGGACAATAACTATTGTATAAAGTAAACTTGGATTGTGATAAAGGATAAAAAGAATTTGATATGAGTTATACTTGTTTAACATACATTATGAAAATTTCTGTTTCCCTTTTAATAATTTCAATAACACCAATTATTCTGAGTCAACATGAGCATGTGTTAAGGAGCATTGCATTATGAGTTTTTCAGATTACAATGTTTTTTTTTTTTAACTTTGATGCAATACAGTTTTAATGGGGAGGAAATAAGCAACTGTAGCAAACTACTAAATATTCAAACTCTAATTAAAATCTATTTGTCAAAAAAGCAATACATTTTAATTTAGGTAATAAAATTTCACATAATAGTTGATAAAATATTTTTGCTTTCATTTTTTAATAATTAAAGCAAGCTAGTTCTGATACAAAGAAATTATATTAAATTTCTCAGGTTTGTTGAGAGAAATAAAAGAAATATCAATATTTCTTCATTTTAATTAAAAAATGATTTAGTCGGATTTTATATTCTGTCATTCTTGGATCTCATTATTCATACTCCCCCAAAATTATTTTTAATTCTACAGAAATATTTAGAAAGTGCTAGCTTTAATTTCAGAGTACTTGGCAGATAGTAACTTCAACCCTTGTCTATTACCTAAATTTTCACTCCTAAATAGAACTTCTGTGTTGAATCAGAACCAAATCAACAAAAAGAACTTCAATTACAAAAAAAAAATAGTTTCTAACTATACCAGTTAATAAATGGTTGCTTTCTGTACGCCTGAGTTTTACCAGATTCTAAATCCATGCTTATTGCAACCCAGACAAGATGCCATGGGGGTGGGGGGTGGGGGAGTCACAGGAAATGTTTTCCCTAAGCTGACCCTGGGAGCCATGCCCACATGAAGCCCAGATACTGTGATTGTGCTCTGCTCTGCTGCTCAGCGTGAGCCCAGGCATGCGGGTTGGTGTGGCAGCCTGCAGTCGTGCACAAGTACTTACAGCTGCAGTGACATGGTGCTGAGCATGTTTTAAGACTAGTCCCAATCGAGCAGCATCTTATCCAACCAGAAACAATCCCACAATCCAGCTCTTTTTAAGTGATCATCCTTGTATCATAACAGATTAAAGCTGCAGCTACTTTGGATTATGTTTAATCTAACCTTTATCCATTCACATCTTCACCTGAAACTTACAAGGACCAAGAGTCAATTGCCGGGGCATAATTCACAATGACACTGATCTTCCCTTCCTCACTCTAATTATCTGGATTAAGAATAACACTTTTGAGTAATTATTTTCACATTGGATAAACATTAAGCTTTCCTGGATTTATCGGAGCTTTTTCCTAACATGAAATAGATCCAACCGGGCTTATAGGAGCATAACTGACAGGAGGGACAGCTTAATCAAGACAACCATAAACAACTAACACAATAGGGAAATGTTTATTTCTTGTTGTGTAGGAAAGTCAGGTTCTGGAAGTCAGCACGTTTTGTGGTACAAAGCCCCACAACCTTCCACAGCCAATTGCAGGGAATGAATTTTTTTCCTTTTTTTCTTTTCTTTTCTTTTCTTTTCTTTTTCTTTCTTTCTTTCTTTCTTTTTTTTGTTTAACCATTCAGTACTCCTCAAATGAAGTTCAGCCTCTGGAGCATGGAGACCAGCATGCAGTGGCTGTACTGATGATATTAATTGGCTATGCTGATATAACCTCTGCACACTAAGCATTGCCACCTTCCTAACTGGTGTGCTGGCCTAAGAAGCAAGAACACATTATATTAGAATCCACGTGCGAAAATTATAATTATAGAGAATGAAACACTTGCTGTGTCACTTCTGATCATGATTTTGATCACTCTGCACTGTCTACCCACGATTGCACACGATCCCTAAAATTGCTATCACCGGCAAGCTAGAAAAAGCTCCCAAGCTTGTCTTTGAAACCACCCCAGATCATATACAATTACTCACTAAAATCACATCACAAAACCCAATTACACTTTGGCTTTGCAGATCCACAGATAACCTCTTAAAGAGCAAGCTCCCTCACTGTGTCGACCTCTGACCCCAAGCTCTTTTTCCAATCTGCAGCAGCAGGGCTGCACGTCTCTCAACACGTAAGAGCCCAAACTTTGAAGTCAGAAAGACCTGCAGGACTTTTGAATGTGCCTGGTATTTAAGATGAAGCATAATATTGTTAATATTTTGTTCGTGGTCCTTGGATATATATTATGTACAGCTATGAAACTCACAATTGAGTGTTCCAACAGAGAAAATTTCAGACAATATTTTATCTGAATGGCTGGACACAGGAAAACTGTGTTTAAAAATCAAAATTGCTGGTCATTTAAAATATTAAGTTTAAATTTTTTATATAAATTTAAATACCATTTAAAGTTACATCAAATTAAACATAATGCTTTAAAAACGTGATTTCTAATGTATTCGAAATGAGCACTTACAATGTGCAGAAGAGTTGAGTGACTCTTAGAGAAATTACCCTTGCAAACCTATGATTCCTCATCTGATAACCTGCATGCGAATTAATCCTTGCCCACGTGATTCTTCCTAGAACACAGATGGCTCTTAACTTCATTGTCTTCTCCATATATTCTAAAGAATACCTAGAGAAGTTAGTGACTTTGGTAGCATGTTAACAGAAACAAATGTGAAACAAAATCAAACTGTTATGATGGCTTTTCCTCAGACCCTAGGTCATCATAGCTTTGTTTATCAGCTAACCTGTCTATGTCCTTGAGTGACCTCACCCACTAGCAGCAGTGAGTGAGTTCACAGCTCTTGTCAGAACTGCAGTGGCATTTGGAGGTCATTTGCTTTAACCTCCCAAGGCTCTTCTCCGCGGGGTGTGTCAGTGACCATCGAATGTCCGTTAAAAGAGTTGCATAGAACTAAGACAACACACCAAGGGAAGAATAGTCAAAAGAATGATAATGCAATTGTTCTTTCAGAGGAAATGTCTAGATTTGCACAATAGAGGTGGACAAGATTAAATTGTTTTACTACCCAGGCCCATGCATCTTCAGCAATGGTTCTATCCCTGAAGACACGAATAGAGACTTCCTCTGTTATGACCTCAAAGGCTCTAGAATGGTGATTCTCAGCCCTCCTAAGGCATGAACTCTTTAATACAATCCTTCATGTTGTAATGACCCCCATCATAAAAAATTATTTTTACTGTTCTTCATGACTGCAATTTTGCTACTGTTACAAATCATAATGTAAATATCTATGCTTTCTGATTGTCTTAGGTAACACCTATGAAAATTTTGCTCTATCTACAGATGGTGGTGACCCACAGGTTGAGAACCACTGATCTAGAATGTGTCAGGCAAAGTCTCTCTAAAATACAGTGTCAGCAAGAACACAGTACTGAGAATTAATTTTTTTAAAAAGCTTCCATGAAGAAACAATACATGTGCAAAGGAAAATAAAGAATATAATAAATATTAAATAACTTTTGGTGATTTAAATTGTGGGCAAGAACAAGCATTTCACTTCCTCTTGGAACAATATGTAAATTTTTTGGACCAACAAACCAATGTCCTGACTTATGATTTCTGGGTTTTTTTTAAATATTATATAATTAAATTATCTCCCCATCCTCTTTGCTGTCTTTCAAATTCATGACCTGTTTTTCTTTGATTGTTTTAATCTGGAATAAGACATCCATATGCCTAGTATGGCTTCAGAGTTAACCTAACTGGAGCATTGAGGGAATTAAGAAAGGGCAGGTACACAGACACAGAGACAGAGATGTACAGAGGAGCTATGGTTGGTTGGGTGTGCTCACTGTAATGGAAAGCACCAACTGCAACCCAAAAGTCCAGCACATTTATTTTACACATACAAAGAAACAAGACGAGTTTATTGTATACCGCTGAATACAGAGGCTGCTGACGATCAACAGTCGAGCAAGATGGCAGGTTTAGCTAATCTTGGTAGGTCTCTGTAGGGGAGGTAGCTCAGGTTGATGTCAGCCCTGAAGAAGATGCTGTGGTTGGTGAATCTATATACTCTACACTATACACTACACTATATACTATACACTATTTATTTATTCATTCATTCATTTATTTATTTATTTATTCATGACACTGAATAACTGTATGCTTTATAAGATTGAGGGCTATATTGTCCTTTTGAAAAATTAGTCAAGGCTCGGGCGCACACCTTTAACCCCAGCACTCAGGAGGCAGAGGCAGGAGGATTGCTATGAGTTTGAGGCCAGCCTGGTCTACAAAGTGAGTTTAGGACAGCCAAGGCTACAGAGAGAAACTCTGTCTCAAAAAACCAAACCAAAAAGAAAAAGAAAAAAGGAAAATTAGTCAGATAAATGGATCTGAAAGTATAGAACAACGACAGGATTAAAGTAAGCTATAATTCACTCTAGTTACTAAGACCTAAATTACCATTTCAGCTATTACAGGTTCTCCAGTAGCACTCTATGCCCTACATGTAATAATGAAAGAATGGGAATTTTTAATAGTTTTGCACTTCTGAATATTTGTGAAAAGGAAAGAAGCATGGGCAAGCATGCATACATAACATTTCTAAAATATAAAAAAGCCCAAATATATTATCATGTCTGAAAACATTCTGACACTGAAAATGTAATATAAAAGAACAATTTTCAAGAAAAAAATATAAATGAGGTGTTTGGTGGATGTAGGTGTGAAATCTGTGCAGTTGACTGTGCTTTGTAAACGTTTACATTATGCTGAGGCAAGTCATACTTACGGACTTCCTGCACACTGCATAACTTTACCCAGAGCTGTGTAAGTTTCATTCCTCATACAGATGTTGTGCAAGTGTGTGAGGCATGTGTTCCTGACAGCCTCGACAATTCCTTCTCGACAGTTCTTAAGGAAAGGGCAAAGCTACATGACAGCCCCAGATGGTCTGTAAGTGAAGAGCCGAAAAAGTTCCATAATTGATTTGCTGTTTGTTGAGATACCCTAAATGTTCAGCATCAACTTTTACCTAATCCATCCATTCCACCTTTGTTATTGTTTTACCCTTTAAAAAAAAGGAAATCCCAACAGAGGTTAGGTTTATGTGCTTAGTAGTTAAAAAAAAAAAGAAAAAGAAAAAGAAAATGCCTCAGAAACTTGGCAGAGGAAACCAGCTCCTCCAGAGTGCTGTTTGTCATCCCATTGGGAATCCATGTTTAGTCAATGTCCAGAAGGCTCTAGCAGGATGCCACATCTCAGTCCTGATTCTTTTTTGAAATAACCTTCAATGTATTCTCTGGATGGCCTCCACAAACTGTTTCTAAAAATACAGAAAAGCCCTTTGAGGCAAAATTTTCAAATTGGAATTTTAAGAATTGATATAGTCAGAGATGTAAGGACAACAATGATATCAATAGGCCCTGGGAGTAGGGAACTCAGTCCCTGCAACTTTTTAAAAAATATATTTTATTAATTTATTCATATTACATCTCAATTGTTATCCCATTCCTTGTATTCTCCCATTCCTCCCTCCCTCCCATTTTCCCCTTACTCCCCTCCCCTATGACTGTGACTGAGGAGGAACTCCTCCCCCTGTATATGATCATAGGGTATCACGTCTCTTCTTGGTAGACTGCTATCCTTCCTCTGAGTGCCACCAGGCCTCCCCATCCAGGGGACATGGTCAAATATGGGGCACCAGAGTACGTGTGAAAGTCAGTCCCCACTCTCCACTCAACTGTGAAGAATGTCCTGTCCATTGAGTAGTTCTGGATAGGGATTAAAAGTTTATTGCATGTATTGTCCTTGGCTGGTTCCATAGTTGGAGCAGGACCCCTGGACCCAGATCCACCCATCATAATGTTCTTTTTGTGGGTTTCTAGGACCCTCTGGATCCTTCTATTTCCCCATTCTCCCATGCCTCTCTCACCTAGAGTCCCAATAGGATGCCCTCCCCTCTTTCCCACTTTCCTGGTAAGTGAAGACTTTCATGGGACATGCCCATTGAGCTAGTGTCCAGACTTCTTACAGAGGAACTTCATTTTGTTTTATGTCACCTACTCTCATTTGACTCACTTTTCCCTGGCTGCTGTGATGGTTTGGAAGCAGAAAGCTCAGGATGCTGGAAAGGAGCTTTTTCCTGAGTACCAACAAGTGCTGTGAGGATCTGCTGGAATCCAAGGGTAGTGAAATGTAGAACACAGTCACTTTTTATTATTTATTTACTCATTTGTTTGTTTGTTTAATCACTTTACAGCCTGATCCTATCCCCTCCTTCCTCTCCTCCCAGTCCCACCCTCATGCATGCCTCCCCACTCTTCTTCTCAGAAAAAGAGAAGCCTCCAAAGGGGACCACCTACCCTTGCACCTCAAGTCTCAGCAGGACTAAGCTCATCCTCTCCCACTGAGGCCCAACAAGGCAGTCCAACTAGGGAAAAGCAAAGCTGCCAGAGACAGGCAACAGAGAGAGAGAGAGAGAGAGAGAGAGAGAGAGAGAGAGAGAGAGAGAGAGAGAGAGAGAGAGAGAGACAGCTCTTAGTCCCACTGTTAGGGGACTCATGTGTAACCAAGCTGCAGTTTCCCTACATATGTAAGGGGCCAAGGTCCAGCCCATGCTTGCTCTTTGGTTGGTGGGTCAATCTCTGTGAGTCCACATGGGCCCAGGTTAGTTGACCCTGTTGGTCTTCTTCTTGTGGTGCCCTTGACCCCTCCACCTCCCTCAATTCTTCCTTCCACTCTTCCACAGAACGCCCAGGGCTTGGCCTATTATTTGGCTGTGGGTCTCTACATCTGTTTCCATCAACTGCTGGATGAAGCTTCTCAGAAGATAGGTTATGTTAGGCTCTTGTCTACAAAAATAGCTGAGTATCATTAATAATGACAGGCGTTGGCTCTCTCCCATGGGGTGGGTCTCAAGTTGTGCTAGTCTTTGATTTGCCATTCCCTCAATCTCTGCTCCATCTTAATCCCTACACTTCTTGTAGGCAAGACAATGTTTGAGTTGAAGGTTTTATGGGTGGGTTAGTGGCACCATCCCTCTGGAAGTCACACCTGGCTATAGGAGAGAACACCTCACATTTATTTATAGCTCCTAAAATAGAGTGTGGAAGCTTGATAATGAATGTAAATATTCATTGTAGTGGTGAACACTTTTGCTCAGCCAATACTCCAGCCATGACAGTGCATTGCCACATGACCCAATATAAAGGAATAAGCATGCATCGACCGGATCTCCAAAAGTATAATAGAAAACAATTGTTTACTCTTTCATAAATAACTTGTCTCTTGCTTATTTCTGCTTTATGATGACTTTATAATTACTTAGATTTATATTAAGAGGCTCCATGCCAAACCTCAACTATACAGACTCACTCCATTGTCCCTTGAAATCCGTGATTTCAGTCTCTTGGTCTGTCACAGCAGATCCCTTAATAGGGGTATCTACCCATACTCAAAAACCAGGATGTAATTAAGGACCCAAGACCTTGACCCACTTTCATTGACCCACAAATCAGGCTAGCTTGTTTGAAGATGTCAGACATAAAACCCATAAACACTGTAATTCCTATTCCACCTAGAATTTCTGGATGGTCTTGCTGGAGAAAGGACCCCTGTCAGAGTCAATAGCCAGTGATTGGAAGGGTTGACTTTTCAAATGTTCTAACACCGAAACCAAAAGTTCAGAAGAATCATGAGTGATTCAGAAAATACACTCTATCAGAACACTTTAAAGTACCAATAGCTGATCTAAAGAAATGGAGAACTATGAGAATCTGACTAAAATTCAAGTTCTGTATTAATTATCTTAAAGAAGTCAGTAAACTACATGAGAACTTCAACGGAGAATTAAATACAATTGAGAAAACCACACATGAACATAATGAGGAATTCAACCAAAAGAAATTATAAAAAGAACCAAACTGAAATTTAGGAACTGAAGAGCATAACTGATCTAGAAATGCTACCGATAACATTAACTGTCTACTAGATCAAGCTGGAAACAATAGCATGTTTGAAGACAGATCGTTTGAAATTACCCAGTTGTAGAAACAAAAGTGTGGATAGTTTTTGTTTTAGGGTTTTTTTTTTTAATACTTAGACAATGTGATATGGTTTGGGTTTATCTTGTGTATTCTCAGTTAAGACCTAAAACCAGCTGCCTCTCCAAGGGGACTTATACACTTTCTTCAGTTGGAAAAGGGCATTTGAAATAAAAATCTATGTTTTGTGTTTCACAGTTTCTAAAACATCATTGTACTATGGGTCTCTCAGTTGAAAAAGAAAGAAAATACATTTGTGTACACTGATGTAGATCCATACTTGTAAACATTTTCATAGTACTCAACTTCATCCTATCTAAAATTATTACTATAAAATATAACCTATGTTAGTTGCTTCCTGTGTTAGTCAGTTTTCTGTCATTGTAACAAAATGCTGATGGTTAACTTATAAAAGGAAAAAGTCATCGTGGCTCACAAGCTTTTATATGTTCGCACCTATGAATAAGCACATGCATGCTTCTAGACTTCTGTCAAGTTACCACATCATGACAGGAGAACGTGTATTTCATGAACAAATAAGGAAAAAGATGAGCCAGTGCTTCATGATTTCCTTGGGTGCATTTCCTTTAAAGTTACACCAGGACCAAGCTGAAAGGCCCCCAGTAGTTCCCAGTAACTGCCACTCCTGAGGTGGGGGCATGGAGCCTTAACACAGGCTTTTGGAGGTCACTCCAAATTCAAACTAAAAGATTCCTCTTGTTTGTCTATAAGCTATCATTCTAGCAAGAAGAAAGCCATCTGTTGTCCTTTTGGTTAATTCATGTAAATGTATCAGTGTTTCCAGAATCCCTTATCTACCCTTATGTGTGAAACACCCTCAAAACTAAGGTTTGCTTTTGCATTAGTTTCCACTCACTTTCAAAATTACTTAAAACAACATCACATTTCTCCTCACAATGTTCAATGTTTTTTTAAAATCTACTTATAAACACCTTTATCAAATATTTACATGACCATGTGTTATCATTTACTTTTGTTGATAATATGAATTACATTAAATGATTTATGAATATTTGGACCCCACTTGAACATATTGCTCCCCCTTTTGAACATATTGATAAATATGAAGGATTTTAAATCTGTGTCCATGAAAGATATTATCCCGTTAGTTTTGTATCTTGTTTGTACATGGTTTGAATATTAGAAGACATTTGTTTCATAAAATAAATTGGGACGTATTCATTCTGCTAATATTTCCTGAAATTGTGGAGAGCAGGCAATTTTTTTTCTTTTTTTTCATATTACATCTCAATAGCTATCCCATCCCATGCATCCTCCCATTCCTCCCTCTCTCCCACTTTCACCCATTCCCCTTCCCTATTACTGTGCCTGAGGGGGACCTCCTCCCCCTGAATATGATGATAGGGTATCAAGTCTCTTCTTGGTAGTCTGCTATCCTTCCTTTGAGTGCCATTGGGCCTCCCCACCAAGGGAACATGGCCGAATGTGAGGCACCAGAGTTCATGTGAAAGTCAGTCCCCACTCCCCACTGTGGAGAATGTCCTGTCCCTTGGCTAGATCTGGGTAGGGGTTTGATGCTGACTGAACGTATTGTCCTTGATTGGTGCCATAGTTTGAGCAGAACCCCTGGTCCCAGACCCGTCCATGATAGTGTTTTTCTTGTCGGTTTCTAGGACTCTCTGGATCCTTCTATTTCCCCATCTCCTATATTTCTCTCACCTAGAGTCCCAATAGGATGTCCTCAAATCTATCCCATTTTTCTGGTAAGTGAAGACTTTCATGGGACATGCTCCTTGGGCTAGTGTCCAGTTATAAGTGAGTATATACCTTTTGATTCTCTCTGCTTCTGGGTTAGATCACTCATTACGATCATTTCTAGTTCAATCCATTTTCCATACATTTCGGGAATTCCTTGTTTTTAATAGTTCAATTTTATGAGGAGAATCCAAGATGGCAGCGAGCAGTGTGGACCATGTTTGGAAGCTCCAGTGAACAATTCAGGGAATTGGTCCCTCCACGGTTCGGAGGGACCAGGGTGCGGAGGACCTGCATGCCCCTGCAAATGGGAGGAGAGGGGATTTTCTTGGAGCAGAGCAGCAGCAGCAGCACAAGTGACACCAGCGGCAGCAACTAAGGTTTGCAGCTCAAAGCCTTCCGGTGGAGGCTGTTAGTTTGGTGGCTGGTGGGAGTTACTGTGGGAGAGGGGACACTGGACAGGATTTGGGTCGCGTGGTGCCTTGTGACCCAAACTGGACTCGGCTGACAGTTCAGACCCAGATTCCCGGGTGCAGCTCAGTACGCAGTACTGTGGAGACGCTGTCTCAGAGCAGCAAGCAATTCTGCCCAAGGCACCAGCCACAGTTCACCTGCTGTGACACAGGCTGGGCAGAGCGCTCAGGTCCACTGAAGGCACCAGATCAGCGCAGATGGAGTTAACCTGCTGTGACGCAGGCTGGGCAGAGCACTCAGGTACACCAAGGCACCAGATCAGCGCTGCCGCAGTTCACCTGCTGTGATGAAGGCTGGGCGGAGAGCTCAGTCCCACCAGAGGCGCTAGCTCACGTCAACGAGCAGTTCTACCCAAGACACTAGCTCACCTCAGTGGGCAGTTTTGGGGCACTGATGCAGGCTGAGGTCAGCACGCAGATTCAGCCCAGAGGCCCTACCTGGAATTGCCAGGCAGATTAGGCCCAGGGATTCTAGCTGAGCTGTGCACACAGGTTTGGCGGCCCCAAGACTCTGGCTGGACTATCCACGCAGTATAGGCCCAGAGTCCCGGGCTGAATTCAGCTTGCAGTGTGGGTCCATAGTCACTGGCTGAGCTCGGTGCACAATTCTGCCCTGGAGACTCGGGTGGAGCTCGGCGTGCAGTTTAGGGCCAGAGTCCCTAACCGTGCTTGGCAGACAGATTGGGCCCAGAGACTCTAGTAGAGCTTTTGGCACAGTCCCGGCTCTAAGACTCTGGTTGGACACAGTGTGCAGTTTGAATCCAGAATTCCTGAATGAGCTGGGTGGATGGTTCAGGCCTGAGTCAATAACTGACCACGGCATGCAGTTTGGCCAAAAGCCCCTAGCTGAGCTTGGTGTGCAGTGCCAGCCCAAAAATTCTGGCTGGACCCAGTGTACATTTTGAGCCCAGAATTTCTAGCTGAGCTCAGCAGATGGTTCAGGCCCTGAGATTCTAGCTGAAATTGGCGGGTGGTTCAGGCCCAGTGTCCCTGGCTGGACTTGGCAGGGAACCCAGAAGGCTGTGGATACCTTGGTCTGACCCAACACTCATCCAGAGACACAGATCAATTGAAGGACCCACAGCACAGGGGAGCTGAGGATCACTGGCTGTGAGAGCCCAAAATGACAGGGCTAACCTCCTGCCATCGACAACAGTGAAGCATCAGAGCTTCCAGCCTACGGAAATCGTGATAAAACAAGTGAATCTATCATCAGACTCCCTCCATCCAACTCGGGAAGCTACCCAAAAAAGAAACAAAGCCGGCAAGATGTCTAAAGGACAACGTAAAAGGATATGCAAAAAACCCAAAAACAACATGGCGTCTCCAGTTTCCAGCTATCCCAAAGAAAACAATGCAGAGAGCTCAAATACAACGGATATACAAGAAAATGACCTCAAATCCTTAATATGGAGCATATTAATGGAGGAAACAAATAAAATTCTTAATCAAATACAGGAAGATGCAGCCAAACAGGTGAGAGACATAAAAGAACCTCATAGAGTGGAACTGGAAAAATTTCAGGAAAATGCAAACAACCAGAAGAAAGAAATAAATAAAACAGTTCAAGCTCTGAAGTCCTATAAAGAGGCAATGGAAGAAACTCAAGAATATACAAACAATCAGATGAAAGAAATAAAACAATCAGTTCAAGATCTGAAGACAAAAATGGATTTAATGATAAACACACAGACACAAGAAAAACGAGAACGTGAGACCTCAGAGAAGAAGGCGAGTAACACAGAGGTGAGCTTTTCTAACAGAATCCAAGAGACTGAAAAACGAATCTCAGGTCTAGAAGATACAATCACAGATCTTGAAGCAACCATTAAAGAAAATGCCAAATCTGGGAAACTCCTGACACAAAACATCCAAGAAATTAAGGACACCATGAAAAGAAGAAATCTGAGGATAATAGGCATTGAAGAGAGGAGATATCAGATTCCAAGACCCAGAAACTATTCTCAACAAAATCATAGAAGAAAATTTCCCCAATCTAAAGAAAGAGATGACTATAAACATACAATAGGCCTACAGAACACCAAATAGAATTGACCAAAAAAGGAAAACTGCCCGTCACATAATAATCAAAACACAAAACATAGAGAACAAAGAAAAATATTAAAAGCTGCAAGGGAAAAGGGCCAAATAACATTCAATGGCAAACCTATCAGAATTACACCCGATTTCTCAGCAGAGACCATAAAAGCCAGAAGAGCCTGGACAGAGATCCTGCAAACCCTAAGAGACCACAGATGCCAGGCCAGACTACTTTACCCAGCAAAACTATCAATAACCACTGATGGAGAAAACAAAATATTCCATGACAAAAACAAATTCAAACAGTACCTATCCACAAATCCAGCTTTACAGAAGGTACTAGAAGGAAAACTCCATCCCAAAGGGTCAAGCTACAACCAAAACTATTCAGGAAATAGGTAACTATACCATGGCAAAAACACAGCTAAACAAACACTCGATTGGAAACAACATCAAAATTAAGACTCTTAATAGTACTGTTCGTTAATATCTCTCAACATCAATGGCCACAATTCTCCAATAAAAAGACACAGACTAACTGAATGGGTGCATAAACAAGATCCAACATTCTTCTGCATTCAAGAAACACATCTCACCTATAACGATAGGCATTCCCTCAGGGTAAAAGGTTGGAAAAAAATATTCCAAGCAAATGGTCACAGGAAGCAAGCGGGCATAGCCATTTTAATATCAAGCAACGTAGACTTTCAACCAAATTAATCAAAAGGGATGCAGAAGGACACTTCATACTCATCAAAGTTAAAGTTAACCAAGATGACATCACAATTCTGAACATCTATGCTCCCAATACAAGGGCACCCACATTTGTAAAAGATCTGCTAAAAATACTTAAATCACACATCAATCCCCACACAATAATAGTGGGAGACTTCAACACACCACTCTCACTGAAGGATAAGTCATTGAAACAGAAACTAAGCCGAGAAATAACATCATTAACCAATGCCATGGGTCAAATGGATCTAACAGATATCTATAGAAACTTTCTCACCCAAACAAGGAAGAATATACCTTCTTCTCTGCACCCCATGGAACCTTCTCCAAAATTGATCACATCGTAGGTCACAAAGCAGGCCTCAACAGATACAAGAGGATTGAAATAATACCTTGTATCCTACCAGATCACCACGCTCTTAGGCTGCAATTCAACAACAACAGAAACAACAAAAAGCCTTCACGTACGTGGAAACTAAACAACTCTCTGCTAAATGACACATGGGTCAGGGAAGAAATAAAGAAAGAAATCAAGAAGTTTCTGAAATTCAGTGAAAATGAGGGAACAACATACCCTACTTTGTGGGATACATTGAAAGCAGTGTTAAGAGGAAAATTCATAGCACTAAGTGCCTTTAAAAAGAAATTGGAAACATCGCACATAAGCAACTTAACAAAACAGCTGGAAGCCCTAGAAAAAAAGGAAGCAGAAACACCCAAAAGGAGTAGATGTCTGGAAATAATCAAACTCAGGGCTGAAATTAACAAATTAGAAACTAAGAAAATAGTCCAAAGAATCAACAAAACCAATAGCTGGTTCTTTGAGAAAATCAACAAGATAGACAGACTGTTAGCCAAACTAACTAAAAGGCAGAGAGACAGTATTGAAATCAACAAAATCAGAAATGAAAAGGGAGACATAACAACAGACACTGAAGAAATACAAAGAATCATAAGATCCTACTTTGAAAGCATATATGCCACAAAATTTGAAAATCTACCGGAAATGGACGATTTCCTTGATCAATTTCACTTGCCAAAGTTGAGTGAAGAACAGATAAACAAGCTAAATAGTCCCATTTCCCCTACAGAAATAGAAGCAATCATTGATAGTCTCCCAAACAAAAAAAGTCCAGGGCAAGATGGTTTCAGTGCAGATTTCTACCACCCCTTCAAAGGCGAGCTAATACCGATACTCTTCAAGCTACTCCAAAACATAGAATTGGATGGAACATTACCAAATTCATTCTATGAGGCCATCGTCACGTTGATACCTAAACCTCACAAAGACTCAACAAAGAAAGAGAATTTCAGACCAATTTCTCTTATGAACATCGATGCAAAAATACTAAATAAAATTCTTGCAAAATGAATACAAGAACACATAAAGGATATCATTCATCATGACCAAGTAGGCCTCATTCCAGGCATGCAGGGATGGATTAATATACGGAAATCCATCAATGTAATCCACCATATAAACAAACTGAAAATAAAAAACCACATGATCATCTCTTTAGATGCAGAGAAACATTTGATAAAATCCAACACCTATTCATGTTTAAAGTTTTAGAGAGATCGGGGATACAAGGCACTTTCCTCAATATAATAAAGGCTATATACAGCAAGCCAATAGCCAAAATCAAAGTAAATGGTGAGATACTCAAGGAAATTTCTCTAAAATCGGGAACAAGGCAAGGCTGCTCACTCTCTCCATATCTCTTCAATATAGTACTCGAAGTTCTAGCCAGTGCAATAAGACAACAAAAGGAGATCAAGGGTATCCAAATGGGAAAGGAGGAAGTCAAACTATTCCTATTTGCAGATGATATGATAGTGTACATAAGTGACCCTCAAAATTCCACCAGAGAACTCCTACAGCTGATAAACACTTTCAGCAATTTGGCTGGATACAAAATTAACACAAAAAAGTCTGTAGCCTTCCTATACACAAATGACAAGCTTGCAGAGGAAGAAATTAGGAAAGCCATACCCTTCACATTAGCCACAAGTAATATAAAATATCTCGGAGTTACTCTAACTAAGCAAGTGAAGGACTTGTTTGAAAAAAATTTCAAAATTCTGAAGAAGGAGATTGAAGATGACATGAGAAGATTGAAGGATCTTCCTTGCTCATGAATAGGGTGAATTAACATAGTAAAAATGGCCATCCTACCAAAAGCAATCTACAGATTCAATGCAATCCCTATCAAAATACCTACACAATTTTTTAAAGACATTGAAAGTTCAATTCTGAAATTCACATGGAAAAACAAAAAACCCAGAATAGCAAAAACGATCTTGTACAATAAAAGGTGCTCCAGAGGAATCACCATACCTAATCTCAAATTGTACTATAAAGCAAAAGGAATTAAAACCGCTTGGTACTGGCACAGCAACAGGCTGGTTGATCAATGGAATCAAATTGAAGACCCAAACATGAATCCACACACATATGGTCACTTGATTTTTGACAAAGAAACCAAATCCATTCAATGAAAAAAGATAGCATCTTCAACAAATGGTGCTGGTCTAACTTGATGTCTATGTGTAAAAAAATGCAACTGGACCCATATTTGTCACCTTGCACAAAACTCAAATCCAAGTGGATTAAAGACCTCAACATAAAACCAGAGACACTAAGTCAGTTAGAAGAAAAAGTGGGGAAGAGCCTGGAACATATTGGCACAGGAGACAACTTCCTGAACAGAACACCAACAGCCCAGGCCTTAATGTCAACAATTAATAAATGGGACCTCATAAGGCTGAGAAGCTTCTGTAAGGCTGGAGACACCATCAAGAGAACAAAGCGACAGCCTACAGACTGGGAAAAGATCTTCACCAACCCTACATCTGACAAAGGTCTAATATCCAAAATATATAAAGAACTCAAGAAATTAAACACCACCAAACCAAATAACCCAATTGAGAAATGGGGCTTGGAACTAAACAGAGAATTCTCAGCAGAGGAATATCAAAAGGCTGAGAAACACTTAAAGAAATGCTCAACCTCCTTAGTCATCAGGGAAATGCAAATCAAAACAACTCTGAGATTTCATCTTACACCCATCAGAATGGCTAAGATCAAAAATTCAAGCGACACCACATGCTGGCGAGGATGTGGAGAGAGAGGAACACTCCTTCATTGCTGGTGGGAATGCAAACTAGTACAGCCACTTTGGAAATCTATCTGATGCTATCTCAGATAACTGGGAATAGGGCTTCCTCAAGACCCAGCTATTTCACTCCTTGGAATATACCCAGAAGATGCTCCAGCACACAACAAGAACATTTGCTGAACCATGTTCATAGCAGCCTTATTCATAATAGCCAGATCATGGAAACAGCCTAAGTGTCCCTCAGTAGAAGAATGGATAAAGAAACTGTGGTACATATACGCTATGGAATACTACTCAGCTATTAAAATCAAGGAATTCCCGAAATTTGTGGATAAATGGATTGAGCTAGAAATGATCATAATGAGTGAGTTAACCCAGAAGCAGAAAGACTCAAATGGTATATACTCACTTATATCTGCATACTAGCCCAAGGGGCATGTCCCATGAAAGCCTTCCCTTACCAGGAAACTGGGACAGAGGGGAGGACATCCTATTGGGACTCTAGATAAGAGAACCATGTGAGAATAGCAATGTAGAAAGATCCAGTGGGTCTTAGAAACCTACAAATAGAACATTATTATAGGCAGATTTGGGTCAAGGGGTCCCGCTCAAACTAAGGCACTAGCCAAGGATAATACAGGTGGTAAAATTTAAACCCCTACCCTTATCTAGTCAATGGACAGGACAGTCTCCACACTTGAGTGGAGAGTGGGATATGACTTTCTCATGTACTCTGGTGCCTCACATGTGACTATGTCCCCTGGAGGGGGAGACCTGGTGGCACTCAGAGGAATGACAGCAGGTCACCGAGAAGAGACTTGATACCCTATGAGCATATACAGGGGGAGGTAATCCCTCTGAGGAACAGTCATAGGGGAGGGAAATAAGGGGAAAATGGGAGGGAAGGAAGAATGGGAGGATACAAGGGATGGGATAACCATTGAGATGTAACAAGTATAAATTAATAAAATAAATTTAGAAATTAATAAAAAAAATAGTTCAATTTTATTGTTTGAAATGTATGCTAAATGTTTTTTATTCTTTGTAAAGATGGTCTCCAAAAGTAAAGATCTGATCTTCCTTTATGAATGGCCATATGAGCTCAAAAACTATGTATTATCTGTTTTCTTTCCATAGGGTGTTTGCCTAGTAATAATTAAGTTAATTCAATTGATGGTGTGTATTCTTTGTGGGGTATTTTGTCAAGAGCATGTAGCCTTTACCATAAGAACAGTATTTAAGCCCCCAACTGTAGCAATGGTTAGTTTTCTTTCCTCTGGAAGTTCTCTGCAAACTTTTTATGTGTCTTCTTCCTTGTGGAAGGCCATCTTTACTGCTCCCAGATTTACTCAGTCACCTGTTTATTTGTGTAAGATTGAGGCCTTGTGGGCTTTCTCCAATCCAGTTTGGCATACTTGTTGGTGTCCATGTTCAGTTCACATGTGGTGGTCATGTTGGTAAGACTTTACAAATATTGTTTCTGAGGAGACTAAGAGGCACAATCTCTCAGAGAACTCTCTGATGCTCTCGTCCTTACAATCTTTTACCCCGCTTCTGCAAGTTCCTCTGTTCCTTAGGGACTGGCCTTCACCACTTGGTATATTGGGTGGTTGTGGTTTTCTGTTTCAGTCTCTGTTTTTGCATAGAAGTTTGTGTTGTGTTGTGTTGTCATTCTAGTCTTGTTCAGGCTGCCATATTGTTGAGGTTTCCTGGGCACAACTTCCCATTCATACATAGAAGACACTATCATACAGCAGGTGTCCTGGCCTCATCCTTTGATTATTAAGGTTGTTCTGCCCCCTCTTCTGAGCCTTAGGGATAGTTACTGCATTGTAGATGTACCAGTGAGAATTGAGCATCCTACAGTCAGTTGTCCTCTGCATTTTTAACCAGTCATGGCACTCTATAATGATCCTGCATCTGAAAATTCAGATTTGACTACTATTACTGTGTTACATTTTTTCCACAGAAAATTGGTTGAATTTTTATACTTGAATTTATATATCTGGGTTTTTATTTTTGTTGTTTATTTGTTTCCTTAGACAAGATCTTGTAGCTCTGTTTGTGTCCAAATTCATAATTCTCCTGCCTCAGTCTCTAGAAGGGTCAGATTATAAGTATGGCTCACAATACTAGGGTTCAGACTTGTTTTTCATTCATTTTAGCAATCTGTCTTCTAATTAATGTATCTATACTATTAACATTTTTATTTTCATATGGTTAGATTAATAACTAAGATGTTGTTATTAATTTACGTTATTACTTTTCACTTGAATACAAAGTATTTAGTCGTGTCACATTTATATCCATACTTGTTTGTTTGTTTTAATTGATGTTGCTTTCCTACTTTTTTCGACATCCTCTTGTCTCCTCCCCATTTCTCTCTCCCCAGTGGCCCCCTTTTTAATCTCACATGAGTTCTATTACCCCTCCACCTCTCCTTTCCATTGACCCTCATTTTCTCCTTTCATGACTTGCTTTCCAATTTTATGAGTTATACCCCATACACATAAACATAGCACATAAAATTAAAGCATTGGGTGTGTATATAAGAGAGATCATGAAGTATTGCTTTCAGAGTCTGGATCACTTAACTTGTTATAATAATTTCCAGATTCATCCTTCTTCATGAAAATTTTATTTTTTTCTTTATGGTTGAATAAAATTCCACTCTGAATATGTACCATATTTTCTGTATCCATTCATTTCTTGATGGACATATGGTTTGGTTCCATTTCCTAGTTACTGTGAATACTGCAGCAACAAACATAGACGTGTGTGTATCTCTTTGGCATCTTGACTTAAGAGTGCTTTGGATATGTGCCCAGAAGCAGTATAGGAGGATCACATAGTAGCTCTATTTTCACTGTTGTGAAAAATATTCATAATGACTTCCATAGTGGCTATGGCAGTTTACACAAGCACCAACGGTGTCTAAGGTTTCCTCTTTCCTCACATACTAAACCATTGTTGTTATTTGTTTTCTCAATGAAAGCCATTCTGACTGGGCTGAGATGGAGGTCTCAAAACAGTTTAAGTTTGCATGGCTGGTGTTAAGGACACCAAGTTGTTTTAAAATATTTATGGATAGTTGTGTTTCTTCCTATGTGAACTGATTGCCCATGTCATTAATCTGTTTACTCTTTGGAAAAATCCCTGTTCTGGTGTTTGATCATGGCAGTTGGTACATATTATAGGTATTAGCTTCTGTCTGAAGTATACCTGCTACAGAGTTTTCTCTTGTCCTGTAGGCTTTTTACTAAATGTTTCCTTTGCTGTGAAGTAGCACTTTCATTTCATATATCCAACCTGTCACTCATTGGGGTTCTTACCTGTAATGGTGTAGTAAAATTTTCTGAAAGTCCATGTGTGTGTCTATGTCTTGGTATGTTTTCCTGTCACACTTTCAGCATTTGAGATTCTTAAACTAAGGTCTTTCATACATTTTGAAATGATATTTATACAGGCTAACACAGATCTAATTTCATTCTTTTATTTTTTTTTATTTTTAATTAATTTATTCTTGTTACATCTCTATGGTTATCCCATCCATTGTATCCTCCCATTCTCCCCTCCTTCCCATTTTCCCCTTATTCCCCTCCCCTATGACTGTTCCTCAGAGGGATTACCTCCCTCTGTATATGCTCATAAGGTATCAAGTCTCTTCTCAGTGACCTGTTGTCCTTCCTCTGAGTGCCACTAGGTCTCTCCCGCCAGGGGACATAGTCAAATGTGAGGCACCAGAGTACTTGAGAAAGTCAAATCCCTCTCTCCACTCAAGTGTGGAGACTGTCCTATGTAAACATTGTGTTTGCCAACATCAGTTGCAAAATTGATTGTCTTCTTTACCATGGACACTTGTCTGTCACATTTTTGACAAAAGCATGTAGCTGTAGTTATGTTGGTTTTTTTCTTGGTCCTTCAGTTCTGTCCGATCCAATGTTGTTTGGTCATCACCATACTATTTGTTGCCATTATGGCTCTGTAGTATAATTTGAGGTCAAGTGTGGTGATACTTCCAACAGTTCCTTTCTGGTCAGGATTGACTTGACTATTTGGGTCTTTTCTATTTCCATATGAAATTTAGCATGAGTTGTTCTGTTTTCTGCAGAACATAATTGGAATTTTGTTGGTGACTACATTGAACCTGTCAATCATTTTTTATTATTTATCTATTCTCACAAAACTAACTCCACCATTCTATCACAAAGCATTCAAAGGCATGAAGCCACATGGCCAGGTCCATCACAGCAAGAGGACACCCTTGTTTCAATTTCTGTCCTACTTTGCTTTTTATTGCTGTGATAAAACACTAACCAAAAGCAACTTAGGGAAGGAAGGGTATACTTCTCTTCTTCCTCCAGATCACAACACTTCACTGAGGCAAGTTACAGTAGAAAGAGCCAAGAGCTGCTAAGACTTCTCAGCTTGCTTTCTTACAAAACCAGGGACTCCCTACCCAGGGCCCTTTGATATCAATCATTAATCAAGAAAACTCCTCACAGATATGCCCACAGACCAGCCTAATGGAAGAAATTTCTCAGTTGAAATGTCTTCTTCCCAGGTGACTCCACTTTGTGTGCTGTTGGTTTAAAAACAAAACAAAACAAACAAACAAACAAAAAACTAAGCACTTCATTCACTCTTCATCCCCACCCTCATTAACTTTATACCCCTCTTTTTGGTTAATTTGGCTGAGGGTTTATAAATCTTGTTTATCTTTTCAGATAACCAAATTTTATTTCCATTAATTATTTTTATTGATTTTTCTTCATTTATATTTCCTTAGTTTATCTGATCTTATAAATTTTAAATGTATTTATTTTATGGATATAAGTGTTTTTACTGCATATATGCATGTATGCTCTGTACAGAGCTCTTAGAAGTGAGGAGAAGGCATTGGAGCCTCTGGAACTGGAGTTATTAATGATTGTAAGCTACCATACAGTCATTGGGAACTGAACCTGATCTTCTGAAAGAACAGCAAATGCTCTTTACAACTGAGTTATCTCTTGAGTCCCAGTTTTTCTCTAAATCTTGATAATTTCTTTCCATCTACTGCTTCTAGGTTATGTTTGCTTCTAATTGTCTTAAAGTACACCGTTACATTATTTATTTGATCGCTTTTAGTTTTTTAATGCAAGAACATAGAGCTATGAACATTGATGCTAGGACTACATCCATTTGATCTTACTGATTTTGACATGCAGTGTTTTCATTTTCATTCAGTTCCAGGAATTTTTTGTTTTCTTCATTTCAGGAGTATGTCCTTTAATTTCCATGGATTTCTTCCACATTTATTGTAGTATTGCTTGCTGTTGATTTCCATCTTTACCATAATATGGTCAGATAGAATGCAAGGCATAATTTCAATTTCCTTGTATCTACTGAGATTTGCTTTATGCCCTCATATATGATATATTTTGGAGAAAGTTACATGGACTGCTGAGAATCATCTTTATTCTGTTATGTTGCGATGAAATGTTCTATAGATATCTATATGGTTACTATATTTTATTAGAATAGATATTATGTTAAGCCACATGATCTATGTGTCAGTTAATTCCAACATTTCTTTCTACTTTTTGTCTGGGTTATTTATATGCTTGTCAGAGTGAGTATCTATATCATTCATTATTACTTTGTTGGAGTTAATGTACAGCTTTACATCTAGTAGTATTTGCTTATGAAACTGAATGTAACTATTATATATATATATATATATATATATATATAAAATGCTCTTTTGAACAATTTTTCCTCTAATAAGCATTAAATGACCTTCTTCATCCTTTTGGACATGCTTTAATTTGGAGACTACTTTGTTTGATGTTAGAAAAGTGAACACTTGTTTATTTACTAGTTCCAGTAAGAAAAAAAGAACCAAAACCAACAAACAACAACAACAAAAAAATACCTTGGCCTATTCTTTCACCCTAAAGTTGTATCTATCTATGATTTTAAGGTATGTTAGTTATGGACAGCAAAAAAAGAGATTCTGTTATTTATGGAGGATTTCTCCCTTCTTAGTAGTTTTAGTCTGAGGTCTGCTGTTCACTATGAAAATTACTGTGCAGGTTGTTTACAGCTTCTATGTGCTTAATGGATTTATTTCTAAATTTTGACTCAGTTTTTGAATGCCTTTGTTAATAATATGTGTTTCTTAGAGACAATGGGTACTTGTATCTTGTTTCTAAATCCAATTAGTGTGTTTCTTTTAAATATTGAGTGCAGGCCATTTTCATTTACAGTTATTTTTAAAATGGATTTTCTGTTTCTTATATTTATTTTTTATGATTGTTCTAATCGGATTATCAGTTCTTCCTCCTTATTTCTATGTTAATTTTAGGAATTTATACTTATAATAGACCCCTTATTTTTTTCCGCTTCTTAATGTCATGAAATATATTCTTTCATTTGTTCTCATAAGTGAGATTATCTTCTTTCTTTGTGTATAGTATTCTCTTAAATAGTCTGCAATGCCAACTTGGTTGTCAAGTATCACCTCTGATTTCTTAATTACTTACATTGAAATGTTTTTTTTTTTCAAGACACTATTTCTCTGTGTAGCCTTGGTTATCCTGGACTCGCTATGTAGACTAGGCTGGCCTCGAACCCACAGATATCTGCCTTCCTCTCCCTCGAGGGTGTGCTGTGATTATGGGTGTGCACCATGACACTAGGGAAAATGTTCTTATATTCCCATTAACTAAAAGAAAATAATTTTCTTCATTTCTATTTATTAATATTCATGGTAGGATTGACTATAGATGATCTTTGAAAGTGTGATAAAATACCCCTGAGAATTTTACCTGGCCTTCTTTTTAAGTTGGAAGGCTTTTTGGTACTGTTTCAATTTCCTCATTTGTTACAGGTCTGTTTAGGCTGTTGTTCTCTTCTTTGTCTCACCTATGCCCCTGCCATCAGGTCCATCTCTACTGTGCTACCCGGGTGAGGGGAAGGGACAGCTCTCCTGCCTTAGTCAAGGGGCTGGGCAAGCTCAGCATCAACATGACCTCTGGCAGCAGCCCAGACCAGGGACATCTGCGTGGCCTTTGGTAGTAACATGGACCTCAGACATCAACACATACCCTGGTTGCAATAGGACCATGAACCTACACATGGCCCTCAGTGGCATCATGGGTCTCAAATGTGGACACAGCCTCAAGTGGAAACACAAGCCACTCAGATCAGTATGGGCCTCAGTGTCAGCATGGCCCTCAGACATCCACATGGTCACAGATGGCAGCCAGACCACTGACATCGATATGGCCTTTGGTGTCAACTCAGGCCATGAACATTGACATCGACTCCCAACTGTAGCAAGGTCATAGACCTAGACAACCCTCAGCATAGTGACAGCACAGGCCACTCAGATCAGTTTGCCCTCCAGTGACAGTATAGCCCCTGGATATCAACATGATTTCACAGCCCAGACATGGCCTTTGGTAGAAATCTGGGCCTGGACCTCCCCATGGCCCGAGGTTGCTGTATAGGGTCCTCATATCAGCCTATTTCTCACCGCTGCCATGACTCCTGTTCTACTTCCTTCTCCAGTGCATCCCCCTTTTCCCCATATCTGTACTACATATTTGTTCATTGTAGCAGTGCCCATACCAGGGGCCTGGGATGGTACTTGGTCATCTCTCTCTTCCAGCCCATCATCCCAGGATGACCTAGCACCTCGACCATACCCTTGAGTATCTCTCTTTTTGAGTGTATTGATCTTGATTAACCAAAATATAGAGGGTGAATTCCATTGCTGGGACACCATGTAGTTCAAACACAGGAACAAGAGGACCTGGGTGGATCTGACCTGAAATCCTCCTCACTGAGGAGAACTAGCTTTCATGGTATCAAAATGACTATTAAACATTCCAAGGGAGGAAAGAAACCAAGAGTCCTACCCAGTTTTGATGCCTAAGAACTACAACATGCCTAAGACCAGCATGACACAATAACTATAAGGATGCAGTAACAGCATACATACTGTGGCATTAAACAGCAACTTTCCAATCAGAATTAAGATACTCCCCCACAAAATAGAAATCATAAACAAAATAGAAACCTAGTCAAATTCTCAGTAATAGTGAAGTCATGGACCTTGGAGGTAAAGCTACAACTACCACTTTGATAAATAAGCATAATTTGTAACTACATTCTAAATATTTATTTTTATATCCACAGGTAAGTGTAGCCCTCAGCCCTTGTCAAAGAACCTTCTCTTTGTAACAGACAGAGACCATTACAAAAAAAACCTCACAATTTATTAAAATGCAGAGAATATGTGACAATATAATGGCCTGTCCCAACTGATAAATCCACAACACTGACTATAAGGCTCAGGGATCATTGCTGAAGAGGAAACAAAAAGGCTTTAAAATCCAAAAGAACATAAATTTGGTGTAATATGTCTCTTAGAAATGTCAGAGAGGTTACATCTATTAAGCCTCATAAGCATGTCTGGTGAAATAAGACATGAACAGTGATGATACCAAGGAATGTGCTAATATGGAGGCCTCAACTCTAAACAAAGAACCATGAACAACATAGGAATGCTAAGAGCAAGAGGAATGGTCTTCCTCGGGGAAGACCCTCTCCACTGGCTATCCATTACTAAGCGGTTAACCTGAGATCATATATCTATAGATCACATTATTTGGACTGAGAACATTTTATTTTCGTACTTAGGAATATATATTTGTTTATATGCAGTAACAGCTTAGAGACCATGAAGTTTAAAGAGCAGAGGGCACTTGGAAGTGGTTGAATGGAAGAAGGGAAGGGGTGCTGATGTAATTATACTATAACTTCAAAAACTTATTATAAAAAATATATTACTTTACCGAGTGTAGCAATGTTGGTGGACAGTTATTTAATTTGGAGCTTGAACTATATCATTCCAGGCTACTCTGGATTTTAGGACTACTAAAAACAAATTTGGTAATTTTCTGGTGTTTATGTCTTTAGATATCAGTTGGTGTTTTTTTTCCCCTTACAACTTTTAATGATGTTTCTTTGCTTTGTAAATTTGGACATCTTTATCATTCTATGTTGTGGTGGGATTTTTCCTGATGATGCTTATTGAGGTGACTTAGTAAGATTTTCATTTCTACACAACACACCATGACTCAAAAGCAGCTTGGAGAGGAAAGGGTTCATTTGACATATACTTCCACAATAAAGTCCATCACGGAGGGAAACCAGGCGGGAACTCAAACAGGGCAGGAACCTGAAGGCAAGATCCGATGAAGAAGCCGTGGAAATGTATGGCTTCCTGGCTTCTTTTCCATGACTATCTCCAGTCTAGCACATCAGGGTTCTAAATGCTGCCCATGTTTGGATGCCCATTTGTTTATAGAAGTTTGAGAAATTTTCTGTGTGTCTTAAGTGAGTAAATTGTCTTTAAACTTGATCTCAATCCCTTATCAAACCCATTGGGTTCTTAGGCATGTTCTTTTCAATGTAACCCAGAGTTATTAGAGGTTTGGCCATGTGTGTTTATTTTTTCCTTATATACCTCAAAATATCTTACAATTGTTATATGGTTCTCCCTCTTTAACATTTGTTCTTTTGCTTAATTATGTCTTGTTGATGTTTTCACTGTATTTTTTATTTGGGTGATTGATTTTTTTTTACCTTCAAAATTTCTACTTTTTGTTTTTCTTTTCAGTTACTTGCTAATTTTCCCCCATGCTTTGAATTATTCTTTTATGTTATCCACCCATTTCGTTGGTCAGTTTCTTATCTAGGGACTGAATCATTTTTTAAAATTTAATTTTATTGATGTGCTCATTTCAGTCCTCTTTTTTATATGACTCTGCAATCTTTCTCCAGCATATGTGATATCGTATTAGTCTACTTTTTCATATTAATAGGTTGTAGTGTGTTTTGTCTTCAATACTTTGTGTACTTTTTCTGTTGTGTTTTGTGCATCTGTTTGGATGTGTGTGTTCTCCATTTTAAAAATCTTTCCCATTTTTCTACACTTTTGTTTATTGTATGTAAGTCCTCCTTGTGAGCTATCTTCACTTGGAATTGCATTCCCTGCTTACTTTTATTGGAAATGCAGATAGTGATTGTTGGTTCTTCCTAATGATTTTCCAGCAGTCCGTGTTAACTTACGGCAAAACACGGTTGTGCATTTTGCTTCCATCCACAATAAGGTACAGAGACAATTAAGGTCATTGATATAGTCCTTCTTTTTTGTGAGATACCCCTACATTTTCCATTTTACCAATCTACTCTGCAAGTATCAATAACCTTAACTGTCCATGTACTTAGTGTGGATGCAAGCAAAATGTGTTAAAGGTCTCAGTTTTAGCAGAAATGATTATTGGATGTAGAAATATAGAAAAGTCTTTCAGTCCTATAGGCCTGCTCAGGTCCTCTGGTATTCCTGAAAATGCACACCAGACATGCCTTCTCCTAAAGAATACTGCTGCTGCTTCTCTGGGACACACCTTCACACACCATCTTCTGATTCCTGTCCTTCAGAACTGGGTGATTCCTCTAAGATCTCACCACCATGAGCCGCCAGCAGGCTTGATTTCCCACAGACTGCCCCCCAAACCCCCATCCTCATTGTTCAAACTAGATTTGTTTCTACTTCAAAAGCTAGTTGCTCCCTGTAATCTCACTTTTCCATGGAATTCCATGTTCCTCTTCAAATCCACAGGCTATTTGATTAGAACCTAGTGCCCAAAGATCTTCTATCCCTAACCCTTGGTTTACAAGAACTTACTCAAGGTAGAACAACCAATCTTGGAGAGCCACACCAGAAAGAAGCAGAAGAAAGGACCAATAAAGTGCATGCTGACCCTTCATTGCTGTCCGTTGATACAGACAATAGCTGTCTCTCAGAAGAATACTCTGGATATAACCAGCAGCCCTCAATCTCAATACCTCGATCCCAATACCACAAAGGGCAAAGAATATTTCAACCGTCTTTCAACTTATTCTGTTCCTGAACATTCCTACACTGAAAGAAAAAGGATGATTTAAACAAAAAGAAAGAAAACTTTAATTAACAAATTACTTCTGATGTTCGAGCCCCAACACAGAAACAAAAGTAACATGCAAAACCAAGAGAACATTCTGATCTCCAAATTACGAATCTCAAAGTAATGAATTCCAAAGAGAATGATCTGCAAGAGCCAAAGACTTTAAAAGAATGATTATAACTAAGTTCTAACAACTTAAAAAAAGGTAACGATATACTCCAAGATAACAAAAATAAGTAGCTGAACGAAATGGAAAAGTCAATCCAAGATGGGAAAGTATAATTTAGTAAACATACATGGAAAACCGGTGGCTGCTGGTGTGGTGGGACTAACACCAGGATGGCAGAATCTTCTGAGTCCTTCTGGGCATCCCTGGTCAGCAGCGGCGATGAATCAGTGATCCCCTCACACCCAGCCCAGGCCGCAGCTTCCCTTACCTCCAGCACTGGCATAGAGAGACCTCATCAGGTTTGAGGATGAGTCTAAGGGCCCAGTTGAGGAATAAGAGGAGGGAAAGGGACTCGTTGGTGATGGCATGGAGAGTCTGGTCTCATTCCCCAGCTTGATGTTTATGAGGCAGAGGGATGAGCCTTGGATGATGAGCATGTGGAGGAGTTGACATCCAGTCAGAAGGAGGCAGCTGAACCAGACCATGCGACTGCTATATGACAGTGATGAGGAATGATCTTATTTTGAATTCCTGTATTTTAACTTGTTTGCATTTGTCACACAGTTCTTGGTCTATTCCTGCAGTCTTTGGTCACAACAAATATTTGTTACAGAGATATTCAACTTTATGTACATGACGGTTCCATTTATGTTCCAATTGAATAGATCACAAGATTGCCAGATTAAACATTATTTCTAGGTATTTCTCTAAAGATGATGCTAGAAGAAATTAACATGTGCTTCTATGGACTCAATATAAAATAGGCTGCATTCCTCAGTGTGCCTCATGGTCTCTTAATCCATGGAGCCTGGGTAGACCAGATGGAGAACTCCTTCCTTTTTCCCTCCTTTTTTATTTCCACTGTTAGGGAGGAAATACTGCATCTTGCTTTCTATTATTCTTGGATAGGTGTTTACACTATTAACTCCACTGGTCCTCAACACGCTGGACTTTGACTGACTCATGCCATGGGATTTACTGGGTTGACAGTTTGCAATATGGTGGCTTGCAGGACGGCAGCATGTACTTCCAATATGATATTGGTTAATTTCTTTTTTTTTTTAGATGTAATATGAATGATTTTATTTTTCAATTAAAAAATAAAGAAAAAAAAGAATATACATCCTAGATGTAACAGATAGGTATGTATAGTTAGATGAGGTCTTCAGAGTCCTACAGGATATGCCATTTAAAGATGTTTATATTGTTTTAATGATTCTTTGACAACAAGACAGATTAACTCCTGGCAATACCCAGCCTACCTCAAGGATGTTGATGAGCATCAGTGAACCTTCTCATGGAGATGGCTTCAAATATGGCAAAACAGACACGCAGCAAAATGTCCTTGTTTCGACCACTGACAAATTCTGCCTAAAACTTGGCAAGCTTGGATGTTGTCAGAGTCAATGGCCAAACTAGATCAAAAATTCAAGTGACACCACATGCTGGCAAGGATGTGGAGAGAGAGGGACACTCCTTCATTGCTGGTGAGAATGCAAACTAGTACAACCACTTTGGAAATCTATTTGGTGCTATCTCAGAAAACTGGGAATAGGGCTTCCTCAAGACCCAGCTATTCCACTCCTTGGAATATACCCAGAAGATGCTCCAGCACACAACAAGAAAATTTGCTCAACCATGTTCATAGCAGCCTTATTCATAATAGCCAGATATTGGAAACAGCCTAAGTGTCCCTCAGTAGAAGAATGGATAAAGAAACTATGGTACATTTACACTATGGAATACTACTCAGCATTAAAAACAAGGAATTCCCTAAATTTTTGGACAAATGGTTAATTTCTTATAACAAGCAAATTAATATCTCCTCTTCAGTACATTAATTTTGTTCCTCTGGAGAACCCTTATTAAACCAAATCTACCTGCTTTTGCTCATCCTCTCTGGCACCACCGATAACAATGATGAGGCTGAACCTGAGAAGCGTGACAGCATGCCCCAGGTTCCATTCTACTGTGACTCCGTCTCGGAGTGGCTCCCACTGAGTCCCTGCATATGCAGGTTGGATATATAAGATCCTACCTGATGCTCATTTTTCTGACAGATAATGGATTAGGGAACGTCAGATCTGGACCCAGAGCCACCAGCCTGGGCTGTGTCTGGGTTTCATCACTAGGCTGAAAATGCCCACTAAGCATAGTTCCTGCCCATTTGCCAACCTCCTTCTCAGAGAATATGCCTATTCTCCTCTGTCTCCAGAACCAGTCTTCATTCACTCTCCAAAGCTGTTCTAACCACTTGGGTATCAGGTTCAATGAAGAATCGTACCAAACACAAGGCACCTATAAAGCACACGACTCTTGTTGGCCACAACCAAGAAATATAGGCTCAGTTAGCAAAGTGCTTGGCTAATAATCATGAGTAGTATGTTCAACTCGCCAGAACCCACATTGGAAAAAAAAGCCATGTGTGATGGTGTGCATTTACAATCTCTGGCATGGGCCAGGAGGCAAGGCAGAGACAGGTGGACCCTTGAAGTTTGCTGAAGAGTCAGGCTAGACTAGCCAGTGAATTCCAGGCCAGGGAGAGGTCCTTTGTCAAAATAAAAGTGTCTGGTGCCTGAGTAACACTGCTTAAAGTTTTCCTCTTGCCTTCATAAACTGCACACACACACACACACAAGCACACACCTGGGTACTTAGGCACACCACACATGCACACACGCATGCGTGCATGTGTACCATGGAAATGTTAGAAGTCTGACTTCTTTCTACCCATCTAGAAATGCCCCAACCTTCCCTTCACCAGTCTCCCTCCATCCAAACCAGCCTCTGACCTCTTCTCCACTACTTCAGAATAACCCTGGCTACTGACAAAGAAAAGGGCAGATCTCACTGAGTGAAGTCTTTCTTCTCAAATCAAAAATTGTCATAAAAAGATTGTGACACCTCACAAGTTACTCAATCACTTCTATACAAGGCTGCAAAGCAGACATTTATTATCTTTATGTCATTTCAGAGATGAGGACAATAAAATTAGTTTCTTCTCCCTTTATGCATAATACAAGTGGAGGAAGCACAGAATCTACTTTAAAATCCTCTAAAATTGTATATATGGATAATGTATATATTAACCAATTATATAAACATTAGTATACTATTGATAATATAGTACTCTCAACTTTGCCTTTTATTCTACATCATGGATGTTATTCCATAACATTGAATATTCTATAATATTGAATAGGCATATTACTGATAACATCACATGAAATAGTACATCTCTAACAGGACTCAGTTGGCCCACTCCCATAATCAACAGTTAGTTGATTTATTAAGCTTTGCTAGTAATATTGCCAATGGACATTTGAGTATTGTGTGTGTATAAATGTCTTTAGGATAACAGCTAGCATTTGAGCTCTCAGCTCTAGTTGATCAATTGTTGTCCCTTCTTTGATTGCTTGCATCCCTAGTGCAGAATCTGGAAAGGATATTTCCAAAAGACTAAACTGCTAGATTCACGAAAGATACTTCAGCATTTTAAGATAACTATATTCTAAGGAGCTTTAGAAATAAACAATATGTATAATAAATTGGTCTTCTAAAATAGATACATTTTTCTGTTCTCAATCATGAGTCATGTTCAAAGGTAATCATTTACTCTTGCTTATTGCTATGGTCAGTTTTCGAGCTAAACCTTTTCAAATGGACCGCGCTATAGATGTGTTCTTTCTCTCGCCTAACATTTGTCAGTATTCCATCATCCTGACACTTCTGTTAAATTGTTCCGCTGGACTCCAGGAGAACAGCTTCGGCATCCACAAAAGTTACCTCAGGAAGTTGTAAAACCTGATCGTGTTTCAATTATGAGGAATTCCAAATTGAAAATTAATCTTCCTCAGACTTTCAGAAGTCCCTCCTATCCCAAAAATAAATTTGAAATCAACCTTTTTTTTCATGTCCACCTGCCATCTTTCTAAAACTCAAAACCATATGTGCTTGGACTTTGAAGTACACTTTTCCTCTAATGATACCCTTCACATAACATTATTATTCCTGGTCCTAAGTTCCTAGTACCCAACTGGAGCAGATTCAAGGGAGGAATGACAAATGCATGTGCAGATGGGTAATGTCGGGGTAACAAATGACCACAGCCTATGAAGTCACAAACACGAAAAATGTCAGCAAGTCGCCCAGATAAGATGGCACACAAATGTGGCCATGTATGATGAAAACTTAGGGCAATTTCTGTTTTGAATTACAAAATCATTTTTCCTTCGATGAAGTGTTTCTTGGAACAGAGGATCTATTGTTTATTTTTTAAAACGTGTACCATAGCCTTTAGTGAGTAATTGTTATTAATGTGCAATTCAGTTATTTTAAGCAACAAAATACATTTTACTCTTCTTTGTAAAATATAGGCTTCACTGGACTAAACATATACAAATTCTACATTATCATTTGTGAAACATCACTCCCTAATATCATTGCTAGAGTCATTGTGGCAAGTGAGTCTCATACCACTTTAATTCAGACACATCAATAGTAAAAGGTGTTCCATTTATAATATAAGCAAAGGAAAGCTTGACAAGTGGAATGGAGTTCCACGGAGAGAAATTTCATCAAATATAAAGGAGACCATTCTGAGAGATAAATGATACAGCCCGTGGGTTGTTAAATGTAAAATCCAGGTGGGCAAGCAAATCAAATGACACACAGTCCATTCTTCAGTCTCTTGTCTCATAGGTAAAATACTGATGCTTCAGCCTGGTCCCCGGTTCTTTGCACCATAATCTTTGCATCAACCATGATCATCAGAAGGTAAGAGAATCCTAGGGCATGTGTGTAGACTGAAACATTTTATTTTCTTCCATGTTCATATGCAGGCTAGGCCTATATCCTTATACAAACCCCGCTAAATCATCTCTGGTTCTCAAATCTTTAGGCCAACAGATTGTGTGAGAAGTTTCTTTTGAGCAGGTTTTTACACATCTATGGAATATATAGAAAAGGTTCCCGATGGAAGGAGTCTAGTTGGGAGTGCATCAAGTAGACTGCAAAAGCCCATTGATGTTTATTTAGATGGTAGCTCTGCTCAAGGCACTGTAGGAGTTCTTACCTGACTTAGTAATACCCATATTGGCAGCTTTCCTTTCATGAACAGGCACCTCCTGAAATTATCTTGGTGTGTTCCCTGTCCATGACATCCACTTCATAGGGGCAAGATGTGCCTCTGTGGAGCTCCCAGAGGTATGCCTTTCCTGGCTTCTGGTGCAGAACTGGCTAGAAAATAAGAAGCATCAGCTGAGTGCAGTTAAGGGTGATGGAGAGGGGATGGATGATGTAGTGGAGAGCCTGGACCTCCACAGTCTCTGGCATGATAATCTTTCAGCTCCATGTGGTGGCTAAGTCAGATGATTACTTGAAAATGTGCAAAAGAACATGTAAGTTATCAAGCACTGCACAAGGAACGGGGTTTATCTCATGGTAGACTGCATGTGTTTCATGATAGGTTTGAGTTTGCCCCTCAGAACTATAGGAGAAAATAAAGTTTGTAGTCCTAGGTATTCTAAGTGCTTCATGTTTTTGTCCTGCCTTTTCTTTAAACTCGGGGTCACAACTGGTTATTGTACCATGTACATAATTTTGCTATTTTTTTTGTTCATGTTGAGAAGTATTCAACTATCTAGATATACTAAGTGTTTCTATCTACTGACCAATTTACTGGAGGATAGTGTAGATATGTGTCTTGTATTCACATTTGAGTTATTACTAATAATGCTGCTTGGTTTGGTTTGAAAGTGTTCCTCAAAGTCTCCTGAGTTAAGTAAAGCCTTTGTCCAAAGCTGATGGAGGAGATGAAACAGTTGGTGGAACCAAGTGGAGGGGAGTTACATTTTTTTAGGAAGAAAACTTTACATGAGAACTTGATCCATCCTATCTCCTGCTCTCTATGCTTCTGGGCACGTAGCTCCATCTCTCTTCGGTGAGCAGTTTCGTTCCATTGTATGCTCCACCACAGGCTCCACAGCAACAGGACTGACCAACCATAGACTCAGAACTCTGAAACTGGGTCAAAATGAAGATTTCTTTCTTTACAGTGGGTATTGTCAGAAATGAGTGTGTAGTTGTTGGAAATATAGTAAGGGCATTTTCATTTGGAGGAAGCAAGCAAGCAAACAAACCATAAAATCCCTTCCCAAGCGGTTACAGAATTTTGTATTCCCATCTGCAATGCATGATGTTTCATCTTGTCCCCAAATCCTTGTCAGCATTTTGAGTTGTCACCATTTCCTGACTCACCCTTTTGGTGACTGGGAAAAGGTGAATTCCTGTTTTAATTCACAATGGCCTAGTTACATATGATGCTGTGTATCTCCCCAAGCTCTTCCCTGTCATCTGTATATCTCCCTTCGTGTGGTATCTTTTGCCTATTTATGATTCTTTATCAGATATGTCTTTTGCAAATATTGCATTCCAATAAATGGTTATTTCTTTGTGTTCTTTACAGTATCCTTTACAGAGCAAGAAATTTGAGTTTTAATGATCTAGTCCAACTTCTACATTTTTTCTTTCAGAGATGATACTTAAGAGATTATGTCAAAACACATTGCATCTATCCCAGTGATTACTTTCAATTGGTTTTATGAAAAACATAAGATTGCCGTTTGATTCTTGGTTTTGTTTGTGAATTGCAAAGTAGTGAAATGCAATTATTTTCAATTGCATATTCTCTACTGTAGTGACTTTGTCAAAGATACTTTGTCATTGGATACATTACTTTATCCCACTCCATTATTCTATTTATATGTATACAATACAATTCAGTCTTAATTATTGTAACCTAATAGTAAATAGTCCAAACTGAACTTTGGAAATTTAAGCGTTGTTTTCCCACAATCTTTGGTTGACTCTTCTGAGATTTTTTTCTAATTTTGATATTGGATATAATATATAGACTCTGTTTAAAGAATTACTAATAAGATTGTGTCTCCACTCATCAACATGGAAACTCTTTGTAGTTATTGATGTTTTATTAGAGTTTTATAGTTTTACATATGGAGAACTTGTTACATTTGTACATTTATTTCCATATTGTATTCTTACAAATATTTTTCTGCCTGCATTGTTTGTTTGCCTTTTCTTCTTTACCTTGTTGATCTGAGGCTTACTTTAATTGATTTTTAAACCTTAAGAACCCTTGCATACAAAGGCCACATAGTCACAAATGTGAGATGTCTTTGTCTTGGTTGTAGTATCACAGTGTTTCTGACCTCATAGAATTAGTCAGGAAGCAACCCTTCTGATTTCATAGTGATTGAAAGTGATTGATAATTTAAAAGCAACTCCCAATGAAAAC